>LR824603.2:12785000-14035000 GCA_902829305.4 Spodoptera exigua
GCAAGAATGCTTGTTGGCATTAAGCCCACCTATGTACGTTGTGCATAAAGGTTAAATAAATAAATAAATAAATAATGTGGCAAATAGGCCCCAACGCAACAGCACTATTCAATTCAAACAAAAAAAAAAATTCGAACATTAGTTAATATAGAACAAACGGAAAGTTGCAAACAACATTTCACAAAGTTAAATATTCTAAATTAAAAATAAATATTATATAAAGTCACATAATTATATTTGTAACCAAACTGAAAAAACTTCTACGCAAATTCTGCAATGGCGTTAATGAATATCTAGACAAAAAAAGAGACGATTTTTTTAAAATACCTAATAGATATGAAATTCCTGCTATTGTACCAAATTATAATGTTATTAAACTTATTTATGCCTTCTTTTGCTGTGCTCTATCAGTGTCCATATGTGCCTAGCTTTAAGCCCTTAACATCTTTGTAATATCATGGTATGCAAATAAAAGCATATGAAAACTGAAGTTGATATAAAGCTAATAATAAAAAATAAAAATTTCAGCAAGGTTCCCATGCCGGTTCTGAGCAGCTTCGTCACGTCCAGCTCCAGGTTATCAACCAAAACATTTGCAGAAACAATTATGCTGCCGGCAATATCGTCATCACCGACAACATGATATGCTCTGGCTGGCCCAACGGTGGTCGCGACCAGTGCCAGGGTGACTCTGGTGGCCCTCTCTACCACAATGGCATCGTTGTTGGTGTCTGCTCTTTCGGTATTGGATGCGGTCAAGCTGCTTTCCCTGGAGTCAATGCTCGTGTGTCTAGGTTCGCCAATTGGATTGAAGCTAACGCATAATTATTTTAAGTATTTTTGATTTATACGTAATTTTACGATCAATAAATCATTTTAAAGCAGTTATTTCTTTTTATTGAATAATTATAATATATTTTTTTGTATTTTATTATCAGGTTATAATTTTATGTTATAGTAGATTTATAATATAATGGTTTCAAGCTCGTAATAAATGAGATTATAAAGGCAGTATAGGTAATGGCATTTGAACAAACACTTTAAAAACGCTTTCTATTTATTTATATGTCTATCGTAAATGTAGGATTATTGCATAATAAAAAGCTAGTGAGCTTATTGGGTATTTGATATAGTTGTTCTTTTTCATATTGAGTAAATTTACCTTACATTACACTATACTCCTGGCCCGTCGAGAGTCTATGAGAATAGTTTATAATGACCTCTACGCATACGAGAAAAGGTTTAGAATTGTAGTTTAAAGGATCAGTTTTAGCTAAAGCACTGCTGCATGTTCTTTAGTGGAATGTTACCAACACGCACAAGAAGAATGGTTTTAAAACAAACATTCAGTAACAACCTAAATTTGAAAGCATCGTTTTTAAGGTTTTTTATATTTTATTCAATGACGTTCCCATCTTGCAAGTGGTAAGAGAGAATGTAACTGACTAAAAACCAACCCGTTTCTCCATGTCAAAGTCGCGGTAACTTACTGTGCTTGCTTTGCAACCTCGGCTGAATGTCGTTCATTATAGTATATTTATAGCAGGTAGTTGTCCTAGTATAGTATATTTATAGCAGGGGCATTCGCTAATAACCTACATTGTATTTAATAACAAACTTAGCTGTCAAAATTTCAGTTGGTGCACTTCTTCCCTATTATTATCGGGTAGAGGAAAAAGCTGTGGCAATGTTAAAAAAAAAACATATATTAAAAATTAACAATTACTGTCACCCAATAAACGAATAATGATCAAGTAAGTGGCTAAATGCCTTCGATTGGCATCGCTCAAATTGGTAGTGTAGATAAGGGTTTATATAATTTTGACCATTGTCCTTCAGAAAAATATATTGGGCTTTTATATTACGACATAATATTATGTGTATTTTAAAAAGAGCCTAACACTTTTTGTTTCGATTATTTGTATGTTTTCTTTTTCTGTAACGTTAAATACTGAATTGATAAGATAAAAAAATATTTTACGTCAACATTTCCCAGACGTCTGGCGTATTATCATGTTGTTGTAGGTAAGTACCTAATTAGGGGGCGTGATACAGGAAAATTAGTAAAAAAAATTGAAATGTAAAATTTATTCCCAAAGAACAGAATCGAAATCTACACTTTGGAACGAGCAAATAGCTTCACTAAGAGGACTCACCGACAGACTGGCACTATATCTTCAATATTTTTGTTTGACGTTCAAAAGTGCCTGTAAAGGTCTAATTGGCATAAATGATTTTGGACTTGACTTGACACGCAATCGCACTTATTATGCAAAATATCATCCACATTTTACTGTTTAGTCTATATTCAAGTCCCGTGATATAGAGGAGTAGCTATTCTTGCGCGGTTTCAACCGCTGCTCTTTTCGATCGTAGTGTGATTTTTATAAGCGTATGTATAGCAGTTATGAACATTCTAGCTATCGAGCAGTGCAAGAATTTTGGAAATCCTGACGAGCGGTTCCAAAGATTACCCCTAAATATATTGGCTTCTGATGATGATAGGAATTTCTATAATATACCGAGCACCATTCCAGACTACGTCAGTAAAAGTAGACCACAATAGGAACTACAGTGACGGTTTTACTTTTATATAAAAAATATAAAAACTAAAACCCAACTACGGTTACGACACTGTAAAAGTATAAAACAAGATTTTTAGAATAGGTACTGAAAGGCGTGTAGACACACGTTACATTTACCTACCTACCGTAAGACTTTGACAACACGTGACTACGCTTTTCAGTATTCTGAAAATCTTGGTTTACACTTTCATTTGTACTATTTCGGTGTTAAAGTGTATTTGTGGCGCATAATATAAACAAAAGTTAAATTGATGAACTAATGATAAGTAGCAGAAGCTATGAATGAGAAGATGTGAATTATATGCAATCAGCCAATGAATACAGGTAAAGTTACAAGCAACTGCTGCAAATATAAAATTTACAAGTAAAACGCTTTCAGATAATAACTTAATTTTTTTATTTACTTTGTATTTTTTGTCCACTAGAGGACGCCACATTAGATTTTGTGATACCCCAAATAGCTTTCTAATGATATGTTATTTATTCTATAAGTAGTTTATAAGTTACGAGGGAACAGATAAACATTCATACATACGTGCCTATCATAGCCTGTCAAAATCATAACCGTCCTTTTGCTTTTAGTCGGGTAAAAATGGCTGCAAACAAGCGGAATATTCGGCTTATGGTTTGTAATTGCATGTTGGTTAGGGAATCGAAGATTTATTAACACAACGCAAGACGCAAGCGTTTCGCCTCTACAAGTACTGCTCCTCATTCTTCAGACCTTCTACGACATTTTTGGAGTATGGGAGACCCCACTTACGTCGGGCTTAGCCATCTGAGTGAGGTTACTGGAGGCCCAATCCTCGTTCTACCCTCATTATCAATCCTCAAATCCCTTATTCTTAAATCCCTATTAACTCCACAAGAGGCATGCTTCGCACTTGTAGCAACTTCTTTGGTCTTTGGTCCATGGTCTGATCGTTAGCCGATTTAAGATATAAAAAATGACAAAGAGTTTTAAATTAACAAGAGGACAGATATTTTCTTTTATAACACAGATTTTTGACGTTCTTTTTAATTTATCATTTTCATCATTTGCCTATAAATGCCCACTGCTTAGTAAAGGCCTCTTTTTATACGGAGAAGGTTAGAGCATTAAAATGCGGGTTGTTGATTTCAAATTTATATTTAAAAATTATAAGTCCAGGTTATAACAATATTTGGTAACGTATACTCACCTCACTAAAGTCAAAACTAGGTGTGATAAAAAAACAAAGAATATTGAATCCGAAAAAGCATTCACAAATTTTGTTGTTGTAAAGACCAATTGTATCAATGTGACTTTTTCCGAGTTATATGTAGTTTCTATGATTATTTAGATAAGTTGTATTTTTTGACTACTTATTTGATTTTCATCGATTAATATTTTCGTATAGGATTGGTAGATAAACCATAATGAGACATTTCTTTTAAAGCACACACCCATAAATTCCAGATCTCATTTCACTCGCAACTTATTTGGTCATCCAACTCAAAGTCAGAGTCAAATTATTTATTTGAAATAGACCACTATAAGCACTATGAAACGCCAAACAAAAAATTAATAGCAAAAGTTAACTTTATGTGTCAGTCTGTCCTCTAATGAAGCTATTTGCTCGTTCCGAAGTGTAGATTTCAATGAAAAAAAACGAGCAAGAACTTCCATGGTTACTTTTTTACAATCAATTTCACAATTCATTTTTATTACATCATTCTTCTCATCATTTAGTCGCTTCTATTATGTGGGAACAGTGTAACACTATACAAAGCATCGAAGCATCAAAATATAGTGGTTGTGTCATACACTACACAATTTTCTTTACTTTTTCTATTTTATAAAGTCATATTGCTTTTGTTTGCATTTGTATTAAGTCTATTTGGGACTGTTGTTTCAAATATATTTTATACATAAAATTTTACATAAGTGACATGTTAAGGTAATAAAGAATAATTACAATTTAGTTGTAAGTGAAATTGCTGGGCCTAAGATATGATTTATCTTTTTACATGCAAATTAAATTGTGAAACAAATATATATATTTAAAAAATATTGTATTTTTTTAATGTCATTAGACTCACTTGTAACGCAGTTAGCATCAGTGCGATAAGTAACAGATCTGGATAGTTTACTTTAAGATTACTCTTAAAGTAGCTAGAAGTACCTATTTTTGTTTTGTGTGTAATCCTTTTACGAAATTACATTATTATTATTACAAAAACTGAATGCAAAAAAGCACAAATTAGCTTCTTTATTTTAAAATACCTGTTACTTAATTTAGTAACGAAAAATCAAGTTTTAAAAACATCAGTATTACATTTTTTATTTTCACTTAAGCAACCACGTTTTTAAATTACTTTTTAGAACTAAGTCACAATAGTCAATATAGTTAACTCCTTTGAAAATAATACCTACCTTATTTATATAAAATAAAATATGTACATATGTGCGTAACTGAACCGACGTTTCCGAGCTAGACGCACTAAGTAAACGTTGCGCAAGTGTCGCGACGAAATTCCTATCAGATTTCATTTTTGATTACTATAATTATATTAAGACATACTAAAGTCTGATGATAAGGATAGGTGGTGTCTTTTTATCTTTTAGCCTATCATCCCTATCACCAAAATGTCTGGACTTCAGAGTATAAATACCAGTAAACACAATAGCCTGTACACTTGTTCACTGGATCACCCAACATGCGTGCCTTCGCTCTCCTAGCTCTCTGCCTAGCGGCTGTTACGGGTATACATTAATTAATTTAAGTCGGTGACAATATATTAGGATTAAACATGTTTAAGTACCGTGTAAACTATTCCTAAAATCGTGAAGAACTATTTTTATTACACATACATAAAATCTAACATAGTGCACTGATTTAACACGTATTTTCGGAGCAGCTGTTTACAAAGAGCACGAAGAGTTTTAGCCACGGATTTTTGATTTGGGTTTGTGCAGTTTTTAATAAACTAATATTTTTTACAGCTGTCCCGTCAAATCCCGGAAGGATTATTGGCGGGAGCCTGGCTAATATTGACCAATATCCTAGCATCGCGTCTCTTCTGTACTCACGGAACTGGAGCGCTTACCTACAGACGTGTGGAGGTTCCATCTTGAACAACCGTTCCATCCTTACCGCCGCTCACTGCGTTTCGTAAGGAAGCTATTTTATTTTTTTCATTAATTAGTATGGGGTTGTATTTTTTAAATTGTTTTTATATTATTGCAGTGGTGACGCGGCTAACAGATGGCGCATTCGTATTGGGTCGTCCTGGGCCAACAGCGGTGGCGTCGTACATAACGTCGCCCAGATCATCATTCACGGCTCATTTAACTCTAGAAGTCTGGACAACGATATTGCTATCCTTCGCTCCGCCTCCGTCTTCTCTTTCAACAACAATGTCAGCGCTGCTTCCATTGCAGGATCGAATTACAACCTTGGCAACAATCAACCAGTCTGGGCTGCTGGATGGGGTGATATTTACGTAAGTCCTTTTGAATTTTTGAGTCGATATATTCACGTTGTCGTGGCCGAGAGGTTAAGGCACTCGCTTCTTATGCATGAAGGTTCGAAACCTGGCAAATACAATAGTGACTTTTGTCGAGCAGTATGTTCTTTCTATGATTTTGTAGGCACCACACATGACATACGGTGAAAGAGAACATCGTGTGGGAAATTTGGACTTATAATAAGAAATTATAAGTTTGGAATGGCCAATCCGCCTTGAGCAAGGATGGTGATGAATGCGCAAGCGTTTTCCGTGTGAGAAGAGGCCTTTGCTGAGCAGTTTGCACTTATAGGTTGATGATGATGATAATCAATATTTTAAATCAGATTGTATTTTAATTTAGATTGTTTAAAAGACAAAATTTTTTATTTTTATTTCAGCCTAATCTAAACGTTGGCTCCGAGCACCTCCAGCACGTTCAGCTGCTGATTATAAACCAGAGTGTTTGTAGAAACAACTACGCTAGCCGAGGATTTGTTATCACCGATAACATGGTGTGCTCCGGCTGGCCCTCTGGTGGGCGTGACCAGTGCCAGGGTGACTCTGGTGGTCCTCTCTACCACAACGGCAATGTTGTTGGTGTCTGCTCTTTCGGTATTGGTTGCGGCGAAGTAAACTTCCCTGGAGTCAATGCACGCGTATCTCGCTACGCTTCTTGGATTGCTAGCAATGCATAATTTTTAATATTTTTTTAAATATTGCAATGAATAAACAATTGTTTATTACTTATATTTTTTATTATTAAATAGTACCCAGGCACATAATAATCATTTGTAAATCACATAGTGTTGTTTCGTACGGGAATCTAATCCATTGTATGTTGCAAGGCAGTTGGTTACCCAGTGACCGAGCCAGCTGAGCAAACCAGTAAACAATGAACGGTGTAATTGTTGTAAATTAATTTAAGACGTCTCACAAAAGTAACAATCGAAACTCTATTGTTGACCGGCTAGTATCCATACAAAATTCTCTATCGTTTTTATTTTAATACCAATCTTATCTTTGTAAATAAAATGAAACCGATGAAGAAAAAGCCATCTATTTTTATGCAACCCACATACGTAGAAATATAATATCTCTGACTCATTTTTATATAATATTCGTATTGATATATTTTGATTATACTACCTATTATCTCTGGACGTGAGGGCTTATTAATCATTATTTGATATAAATACTAATGTTTCTACAAGCTCCAACACTTCTCTAAAGGTGCTCAAAATATGCGTGTGACGGTTTGGTTGGCCCTTTGCATCGTGGCTGTTACAGGTAATGTTCAGTACAACTCATTCGTATCTTTTTTTATCCAAACATTTGGATACATTATTTTCTTTTCGTTTTTTACGTCATAAAACCGCAAACGACCAGGCGCATAACCTGATGGCAAGCAATTCGGCACTGCCCATGGACTGGGGATTCGATTTTCGGAGATTTCCTCTCCAATGCCTAAATCCCCTCCAATAACCTCACTCACACGGCGAAATATAACGCTGTAGTTTTTATACGCCGGTGTTCTGTGAGGCTGCGGTTCTAGTCGACCCGACCCATTCGTGATGAAGTAAGTGAAGAAAGCTCTTCCACACTAAAAAAAAAACATATTCAAGATTCTAAGTTAATCATTAACTTTGCAGTTATTGTTAAACTGTATAACTGCATTTGTATTCTTATAGAACTTTGATAGATAAAGAACCGTAATTCTTGCGCAGAATGTGATGATAATGGATACGCTTTTTATTTTATCAGCCATTCCCTCTAATCCACAAAGAATTGTGGGTGGTTCTGCTACCACGATAGACCAGTACCCAACTATAGCTGGTCTTTTGTTTTCATGGGATTGGAGTCAGTATTGGCACGCATGCGGCGGTATTATCTTAAACAGCCGATCAATTCTCACTGCTGCTCACTGCGTCGCGTAAGTTAGAGATTGATCGATCATTAACTAAATTTTATCAACATTTTTAATAAGAACGCTTTTAATTGCCTTTGCAGGGGTGATCCAATTGGCAGATGGCGAATCCGTGTAGGCTCCACCTGGGCCAACACTGGTGGTGACGCTTATTTTGTAATTGAGATTGTTGTGCATGACTCATATAACCCTAGAACTATGGACAGCGATATCTCTATTGTACGCTCTCTTTTCGCTATCTCCTTTAATGATAATGTACGGGCTGCTCCTATCGCTGGCTCCAATTACATTGTTGCTGACAACCAAGCTGTCTGGGCTGCTGGATGGGGTGACTTATCCGTGAGTATATCAATATTGTGTTCACGAAAATTGCCATTATATTAACTTCGTTTGAAGTAAAACGCTTATCATTTTCATTTCAGCATGGTACACATGCTGGATCCGAGCAGCTTCAACACGTTCAGCTAGTGATTATCAATCAGACGATTTGCAGAAATAACTACGCGAGCCGTGGTTACACTATCACGGACAATATGATGTGCTCTGGCTGGCCATCTGGAGGTCGGGATCAGTGCCAGGGTGACTCTGGTGGTCCTCTTTATCACAGTGGTGTGGTTGTTGGTGTGTGCTCTTTTGGGATTGGCTGTGCTCAAGCCGATTTTCCTAGGGTCAACGTTCGTGTGTCTCGCTACACATCTTGGATCACTTCTAACGCATAAGGATTTATTGTTTATTAATTTTTATTTCAATAAATCACAAATCGACTAACAGTGTATGTTCAATATTATACTTAATTAATGTTAAGTTTACTATTTTAATGTTGATAGTTGTCTCATAGCTCGATAGATGGCGTTGCCTAACCAAAACACGCGCTATGGGTGGTTGTAAGACAATTTTGATGTTTTGATAGACCGAGAGAATATACCAGCATAAATTATTACACAAAGACGGTTTTATTTATTACCCATCTTACGTAGGTATTAGTAGGTCAGCAGATCATCTAGTAGCTCAGCTATGGTACAGAGACTTTTGATTATAAAGCATATCCTCTAGACTCGGCAGCTCCATAATGTGCAGTTATGTAATTAGGACCACCCTAAATGGTTGAGCTCGTATTTGTTGAGGTTATAATGGAAAAAATGGGTTTGCTGTTTAAGGGTTCGAGTCCGTACTTAAAGGATACTAACGGGAAACCTATAGCTACAGCTCTGCTATCTATCCGCTATCTGTCTCCAGGCGTCTCATGAAAAGTGACAACCAGACAGTTCAAATTTGGACAGATAATGTATTTTTGTAGCAGCTATACTTAACAATATATGTACATAATTAAAAATAAAAAAGTATTTAATGGACTAATGTGAATCGGTATTAATTATTTTGCGAGTGTGACTCAAACTTATTGACTAATATTAAGTTATCTGAAATTTTGTATATTTCGTAAACAAATATTTCCAATGCACTAGTAGTAATAATAAAACTCGCCATAATCATAAGACAGACATTTTAATCAATCGCCGTCGATAAATATTAATTATTAAAAGAAATAGATTACACTTGGTTGATGTTTTTGTATTTTAAGCACTAATTCATAAAAAAATAGGCAACTGAGGAAGGAAAGAAGAGAGGAAAAAACTAAAGGCAAGGTTGCATGTTGCTTTGTGTGATGTAAATAGTATATATTTAGCGCCATCTATTGACAGACTGTCACATCTAAATTGTTATTACGAAATTTTTATTCCTAGTCTAGATTATACCAAGCTGTGTTGCATTGTGTATAAAAAAGGATTGCGCTGCCAACAAATTACAATGGATGCCTAAATAATGAAGATCAATACACATGTCATAATGATTACTAATTATGATGCAATGAAATATTTTTGTGTGAAGACGTTTATTTAGAAACGCTTCTAAAGAAGGTTGTTTACCAAAGCCATTATATAACTTAGTTTCCAAAAAAGTAATTTAAAATTACAGGACTATATTATAATATGTATTAGGGCTCGCATAGTAGAAAGGCGGTGTCAATGCTTGGAAACGTTGATTCAAAGGGCTTTTTTTTGAAGAGGGAATATCATCAAATAACATTTCATATCTTGTACGTCGATTCTACAAAAAATTTGTTTGATTTTGAATGTTGTTCGAGAGTGAAGTGAGCGTCGAACTGACGGGGAAATTACATTATAAAATGCTACTTTTAACATCATCTCATACTTTGTCTATGAAAATGTTGCCGTCAATTTAGTTCAACTCGCAAGTGTACTACTACGAGTACTCACAGCGGATTCGATTCGAAGTTTAGAATGAAGTCGTACAGATTCACACTGCTGGAGCCAGATCCGAGTATCTGACTTAAACTGGCTAAAAACCACACCATCAGAAATTATTGCACCCGCAACACCGGCTGAACATCGACCCTGTCTGTAGTGGTCCAGTGGCCCTTTACGCTCAGGGGCCCGAGTCTACTATTTTCAAAGTTTTGTCATTCCTACACGATTCCATTGTCATTTTGCTAAAACTTCGTAATCTGTTAATTCAAAATGGCTGATCATTGGCGTTCGGCGATGTCGTAATAGAATTATAGTACGAAATGTCTTGTAACGAATAATAAACAATAACTGCACATTAATATCCTAAACGTAAATCATTGAATAAAGGAACTGAATTTTTTTTATTAATTTACTGCATTAGGTCAAATATTCATTTGTCATTATGTACGAGATTACCGTTCTGAAGAATTATTTCAATGAAGTGGCATTGGAAAGTCATACGCCCGGTTCCTATAATTGACAAACGATCCGTTTTAGTTACGAATAGTAGTTTTATATACGGCTCGTAAGCTAAAACCGTTCCTATAAACAACGTCTCGTCGTGCAACTTACTGACGGCTTGCAACTAACGGATGGGAGGGTATCGGTAAGCGTATTGTATGGAGATGACAGTCTATGGTGTTCCTATAAATATTTTAACCGTCGGTAGACGGTCAAGATGACTATTCGTAATGTCATTTGGTTACGTGCCGATGTCGGTCGGTTAGAGTAGAATTTTTAAAGTAAGTTCACTGATTTCGCTTTTAAATCTTAAAATGTCGAGTTTAGATAGTGATAAAGAAGCATTTGATATTATATCAAACTCCAGTAAAACTGATTCAGAAGAAGATAATAATAGAGGTAACAAAATACAAATGAGAAAGAGCGGATTATTTAGCGTTGCTGGATTCTTACGAATATCAAGTAAGATAGAAGAAGATAATAATAGAGGTAACAAAATATAATAGAGAAGGAGTGGATTATATGTACCTAGTTAGCGTTGCTAGATTCTTACGAATATCAAGTAAGATATCGACTCGATAAATAATCATCTGAGCAGTTACTTTATAATTTAATTAATTATCTGCAGCAAGAAAATAAATTACAAACTTATTTGGTTTTAGATGTTTCGAAGTGTGAAAACGGCGATTTCCTTTGGTGGCTCTTACGAGTTCATGCTGTTATACCTAATAGTTATAGAAGTGCTCCATAACATTTGTTCTTCGTGACAAGTAATGTTGATAAAATGAAAAATTCTACGGAAAGATACACAATGATTGCAGAATATTTATCCATGTAACCACATTATCATCCAATGATGTATTATGGTAGTAGGTACATGTACAACAAGAAGAAGGAACCTTCTCCTTTTTTGTTTATTGTCGTTACTTCAAAGGTTTTTATATTTTTCAGTTTACACTAATGTATGATGATATCAAGATAAACAGCAGTAATGAACTGATAAATATTAGTTCTCTAATAAATGTTATGAAAAATAATAAAACGAAAAAAACATAAATGTTTTATTTTACAACTGTTCGAAACATCCTAAATAGCACAAAAAACCAAAAACCAAACCATTTCAATGCCTCCATACCATTTAAATAAAAAAACGACATTTATTCAAACTACAAACTAAATATTATTATTACAATCAATATTTTCCTTATTGGCTCCTATTTCAATATTTTAAGCTTAATGACAGAGTTTTCTGTCGTTTTATCATAGTATCTTGCAATTGGCAAATAACATTGAAGCCGTCCGTCACCTGGTTCATTTTAATTTCTTTGGCTGTAATAAAGAAAGGTCATTAGCACATGTTTTAATGTTACAGTAATTCCATACACAATGAAATGACAAAAGGTGTCCAACTACATATGTATGTATAAGTCACATAATAATTATGCAATTATATTTTTACTTATTACAAAATTAGAAATTGGACCTTTGTATGGGAGACACATAAACACTGTTAATATAGAATTATTTTTACCTTTGCTTTGCAGAAGCTTAGACATAGAGATAATTCCATATATACATGTGTTTTCCACTTTGTTGGCACAATATCCATTTCAAACAATAACTTCTATATAAGTCAACTTCTTTCGATGTCGTAGGCAATAACAAACACGTATCTTGTTATCAGTAAATTATAAATTGTAGATGAATCGAGATTGATTATTTGAAAATAAATATTTGTTTAACGGATGTCAAACGTCAATGCCAACGCTCTTGACTATTACAACGTTCCGTTTCTATGGTGTTAGCTGCATTCAATTTGTTTGGTAAGGGAAAAATGATCACGCAGATGCCTGCTATGTCATAGTTTTAGTTAATAAAAGTAAAAGAATAATTTGTATGTAAATCCGACTTATTTTATCTTGAATTTTGTGTTATCTTTAATTTCAATTTTACTTATAACGAAACGCTCATCTGTCAATGAAGAGGCCTCGGTATTTCAATGACTAACGGACGTTCGTAAAGAACATGATTATAGGAACGGTATCTACGATTCGTATTCGGTAGTTGAAAAACGGATAGTAATGCGTATACAATGACGATTCGTTATATATAGGAACCGGGCAATAATGAAGCTATCGTGTTAGTAGATTACCAAACTTGTCAAAATCAACAATTTTGAAACCAATGATCTACTATTCTGACACTATTGTAATAGCAGACTCGAGGCCCTGGTCTGGTTCTACTCGAGCGACGAACTACCCTTGCTCGCCGTCCGCAGACCTACGTTAACGGTAGCAAGTACACACGGCCTGAATCGCAACACAATGCTTATTAATCAATGCACGTCATTTGAGTACATTATTTATCCAGGCATAAGATAAGCAAATCATAATTCTCTTGCGTTGACGACGATTATCTAAGATGTTATGACTCTTTTGACAAACTCCAATTTAAATGGTATTTATATTTATCCTTGATAAATGCATTTTTTGTCTTTTATTACAAATGAATGATTTTTGGGGTTTCCAAAATACTTATGAGGCCGATACATTTTTTCATTCATAAATGCATTTTTTCATTCACACACACTTAACACAATTAATGGGGGTGTGGACTTAGCAAAAACCAGTTGAAACTTTATATATATATTATTTAATTAATTTATTTTTATTTACTCTTTATTGTACCTATACCATAAAATATACAGGAAAGCTTAAGATATAAATGATAATGATTTATAAAATGACCTTTGGATGGAGCCAGCTATTAGGATTCGGAAAATAGGGCTGTCAGGAGAACAAGAATAATATTTATGCATAAACACTTATTAATTTTAAATTATTAACTACTTTTAGTTTCCAAGCTTTGTACCAATAAAAAGTACAATATTGCCCAGCTGTTATTGCTGATAAACAGGCCTTTGTACTTGCTTCATGAAAGGAGTTCACTTCAGTACTGCACGTCGATTCTAAAAAATTTGTTTGATTTTGAATCTTATGTTATTTAACACAACAGAATGCTACTTTTAACGTCATCTCATACTTTATCTATCAAGATGTTGCCGTCAATTTAGTTTAACTCGCAAGTGTAGCGCTAGTTTACTACTTCACAGCGGATTCAGATTCGAAGTTTAGAATGAAGTCTTACAGAATCACACCTCTGATCGCTATGGAATACCTAATACTAAACTAACTAACAGCGCAAGGGGTAGAATTAAGCAGCTTAAAAATTGCAACTCGTCAGGATACAAATAATACGCACCTTAAAGTTGAAGTTATGAGACTGTTGGAAACAGAAAACAAGAGAGGTTAAATATACCATATCGGGAAATGCCAACCGTCACCAAAGGTACACTTTTTACCCAGAAAAAGTTGCATATCTGTAACCTTCAAATTCCAATCAACGCACTAAAGGCCATCAATGCTCTTTTGTGATGTTGTGGCTGTCTACAGGGGGCGCCGATTGCTCACTATCAAATGACCTATTTAATAGTTTGCAGTCCAATAATAAACGCCCATGTCACGCCCTATCCGATATCAGTTGGGAGTTCTAACCTCGAAATTGTTGACGAATATGTATACCTGGGACAAGTGATCCAGCTAGGTAGGTCCAATTTCGAGAAGGAGGTCAATCGTCGAATCCAACTTGGATGGGCAGCGTTCGGGAAACTACGCAACATCTTCTCGTCCAACTTACCTCAGTGCCTTAAGACGAAAGTCTATAATCAATGTGTGTTACCAGCGATGACCTATGGAACTGAAACGTGGTATCTTACTGTGGGCCTTATAAAGAAGCTCAAGGTCGCTCAGCGCGCTATGGAGAGGGCTATGCTCGGAGTTTCTTTGCGAGACCGTATAAAAAACGAGGATGTCCGCAAACGAACAAAGGTTTCCGACATAGCCCAGCGGATTAGTAAGTTGAAGTGGCAATGGGCAGGGCACATAGCGCGTAGAACCGACGGCCGCTGGGGCAGAAAGGTTCTCGAGTGGAGGCCACGTACCGGCAAGCGCAGCGTAGGACGTCCACCCGCAAGGTGGACAGACGACCTGATTAAGGTCGCAGGAAGCCGCTGGATGCAGGTCGCTTCCAACCGGCCTATCTGGAAGTCAATGGGGGAGGCCTATGTTCAGCAGTGGACGTCCTGTGGCTGATATGATGATGATGATGAGTCCAATAATATAAAAAAGAGAACTTGACGTAACAATATTTAGTTGAGAGAAGATGATCCAAAACTTTCATGATCATTAATGGTTATTGTTATCAAATTCAACAGCTTTAAATGTGACGAATGGTATAATATAATGGCTTCTGTTAGAAAATGGAGAAGCGATTATTGTTTTAAAAAACACATAACATTTTGACCCGATTATTTTTTCTATTAATTTAAAGTCACGTTACACTTATACAGTAACAAATTTCCTTTAATTGTTGGAAGCAGGACTGCTTCCGAGTGATGTCTTACAATAAATAATTTGATACACGTGAGCGTTAACAACCAGTTGTTCAGACAGACCGGAGATATCAAACTCAAAAAACCCATTCCGCTATATTAATGATGATAAGCAAATTTTTTTACTTTACCAATTTTATCTTATAATGAAGGGTACATACTACTAGAAAGCCCCACTGTTTTAGCTTTCCATATTTGGGAAAAAAGCAAACAAAAGAAAACCGCAAACTTTTCTGTTTTTCGGATTTTGCCAAATGCCCATTTTATTTGCATACATACTACTGAAAGAGACGTCACCACAAAGAGAGCCAACCAGGGTAGTCACCGAGGTTACGTGTACAGCCATATAAGTACTGAGGCCCCGACATAATGCAGGAGTTGTTACGGTACTTATGCTCATTAATCAGAAGATCAGAATTTAGAAAATAAATCTTCCTAAGAAAAATATTTTAGGGCACAATAACTTTGGGTTATTTTCTGTGGTTTCAGTTTACAGTTTTCATTTAATTTCCATAGATCCAATTTCATCCTAATCCTTAAAACTAAGAGCAAAGAGCAACCACCAGAAAACAAAATTATTTACAGATTCTGCTTAGCCTTTGAAAGCTATCATACATACACACACTTTTGTGGATGTGAACTATTCTTTAGATAAACTTGTCTAGTAACTAGTAAAAACTACTTGTCATTTACTTGGTTTATTTGTAAATAGTTGGGTTTTTTAATCGAAATTATTTGATTTATCTATTAATCCATTTTACGTACTTCGGGTAAATGATAATTATTTTATCTGACGGCATTACGCTTCGGTTGATTTAAAATCGATGGTATAAATATCGTAATAATTTGATGATCTACCTCACTAGTCCTCGAGTCACGACAGAATGATTGTCTTCGCCTTTTTTGCTTTTTTCATCGCAACAGCTTCGGGTATGTTTATACTTTCTTTTATTATTGCCTGAAAAGTTATTTGTTTTGCAATATATTTTTGTTTTTATCGTGTGTGTTAACACAGTCCTATCATACATAGCAATGAATTCAATAATGTGATTCATATCATAATACCTATATATAATTCCAAACAGTTTGCCTATTTACAAAAGTCGAAAAATAATGACTAGGTATAATTTTTTATGTGTTTGTTTTCATTAATTTGTATTTATTTTTCTTTTCAGCTGCCTCTAACCCACAGCGGATTGTGGGTGGTCAACTGACCACTATTGATCAGTACCCATCCATTGCTTCTCTGTTGTACTCCGAGAACTTGGTCTCATTCTGGCAACGTTGCGGTGGTATCATCATAAACAACCGGGCTGTTCTCTCTGCTGCTCACTGCTTCTAGTACGTATAGATTATTAATTAAGGGTTTTATTTAAATATCCTTATAAAATATCTCCTTCTTTTTGCGAAAATAATTCCTAATGTTGATAAAATTCTTCTTCTTTCCACAGCCGTGACCCGATCAACAGATGGCGTATCCGTGTCGGTTCTTCATTCGCACACAGCGGCGGTGTTATGCACGCTGTGAACAATGTCATCATTCACCCGGCCTTCAACAACTCTACCTTGGATAGTGACATTTGCATCTTGCACTCTACATCTGCCTTTAACTTCAACAACAACGTCCGTGCTGCCTCCATCGCTGGCTCCAACTACAACGTTGGTGACTACCAACCTGTGTGGGCTGCTGGTTGGGGTTCAATCTTCGTAAGTTTTCTTTCAAAACAGTTCTTTTTTTTGACTAAAACCAAGTAAAGTAAATGTTTTTAACAACCAAACACTCTTCAATAATATTTATTAAGTACAGATTTTGGAGGGGCCTCAAATAAAAAAAAATCTTATCTAATTTACAGGACGGTGGTCCAGGTTCTGAACAACTCCGCCACGTGATGCTCCTAACTGTCAACCACGACATCTGCAGAGCTAACTACGGTCTTGTCTTCATCCAAATCACCCAAAACATGTTGTGCTCTGGCTGGCCCGTTGGAGGTCGCGACCAGTGCAATGGTGACTCCGGTGGCCCTCTCTACCACAATGGCGTCGTTGTCGGTGTCTGCTCCTTCGGTCTTGGATGTGGTCTTGACTCCCTCCATGGTGTGAATACTCGCGTATCCCGTTTCTCCTCCTGGATTTCTGCTAACGCATAAAATGTTGTAAACCATTTTTCCCAATAAAATATGCTATCCTAACATACTTTTTTTGTTGTAACCTATTATTTATTTATATTAAGTTATTTAGGCACTTGTAATAATTAAACAGTACGTAAACCACTTCATCAACAAGAATTTTAAAAATTTAAATTTTAAAAATTCATGCCCGGTGTGGGGCATCGGATTAAATAATAACTACCAACTCAACTTTTTGCACAATAACGGATTTAATGGCCCAGGCATTTCTTCCAGTCTACCTTAGGGTCATAGACAGGTTGTGGTAGATGTGACACATAAAATAAAAAGAAAAAAGATGTTATTGATAATTTATAGCCAATCATCATTAGCCTATAAGTGCCCACTGCCGAGAAAAGGCCTCTTCTCATACGGAGAAGGTTGGAGCTTTAATCACCACGCTTGCTCAATGCGGGTCGATTTCAAACTTATAATAAGAAATTATAAGTCCAGGTTTCCCCACGATGTTTACCTTCACCGTATGTCAGTGGCGTCTAAATAATCATAGAAAGTACACATAACTCGGAAAAAGTCACATTGGTGCTTACTTACAAGTCTCGAACACCCTCATGCATGCGAAGCGAGCTCCTTAACCTCTGGGCCACCACGACATTTTAACTAAATTAAAATGTCATGAAATAAATTAAATTAATGTCGATTCACTGAATATGTAGGTATTTCTAAAGAGATACTAGTAACATAATGTATCCCTGAGAGATCATTAGAAGTAGATTTTGTTTTTGGGATGGTCTAATCATCAAATGACTTATGTCGCCCTGGGCTGGGGAAAAGGTCACGGGTGTCAGACTCTTAGTGACTAAAAATCACCCCGTACTTATTCCTGCACTAGACTGAGGCCGCAAAGCGTTATTGCACTGGAGCCGTGCCATTGCCGATGTTCAGCCGTATCCTGGCTGATCATCGGCCCATCTGTAGAGGTCTTATGGCAGATCATTATCTTACTAATATTATAAATTGCGAAAGTTTCGATGTTTGGATGTTTGTTACTCAATCACGCCAAAACGGACAGACAGATCTGGATGAAATTTGGTACACGCAAAGGATACACTCCGGAATAGGATATAGGCTACTTTCTCAACATACCACGCGGGCGAAACCGCAGGCGGAAGCTAGTAAATGATAATTATCAATAATGGCAAATAGTTACCTGCATATACATATAGAAAGAGCTTTCAAAAACTAAGTAGAAGCTATTTTGACACATCGTAACAATAGAACAGTAGAGTTGCCAAATAATAAAAAACAAGATAAGAAATGTTTATGTGTAGTTGGCAAATTGTGCTGTTTCCACGATTATAATGTATAGAAAAGTATTTTTTATAGAGTAGGTAACTATAGTAGTATGCAATTGGTCTTTCTCGCGCCTGTTGATTCTTGGTCCTTAAGGACTCTCAGTTATTATTGATTACTTTACTCTTACTTACTTCACACTTACCCTCTGGGAAGAACATACCACGGCGACTCCTTACCGGTTCTGATAAAATCATTATTTAAAAATTTAACCCACTGACGCTAGACTACCTAAAGACATTTTCTAATGAAGTGCCTGATTTGATACCTACGCCATAATTTTTGGGTCTCTATCGTTATCCGGGATACTACGAAATTCAGAAAGACCTCTTGGAAAACACTCTTGACGTGCACGTTGTTCATAAATAAGAGTCCCGTTGTGACTTGAAACTGCTAGAGATTTTCGGAATTAATTCACGTGAGTCAATTGTTATCCTACTAATATTAAAAGTTTGTGAGAATATATGGATGTAGTTTTGCTATAGTATACATGTAGAAATGGCTAGATTGTTTTGGTTGATGTGTTTAAATGCTCTGGATTAACATAAAGGCTGCTGTTTATCAACATACAACGGGGGCGAAGCCGTGTGTGGACAAGAGATTATCTCCGGCCACCGTAAGGCCAGCATTGCTCACAGGAAAACTACACCGCCCGAAATCGTTTGATAATTTTCCCCTCACAAAAAATGCGTGCAAGCTAATTTTCAAAAAATTTGTATCTGGTCCATATTATACTGTTACATTTTTTTCCTGTGGGCAAACCTGGCTGTATGCGACAGCTTCATTATATAACAGGAGTTGGGACAGTGTGTTTTTGTTGTGGTACCAACAAATAAAAAAAATTAACGAATAATGCAGGCATACATTCTGGAACGGAGTCCGATCACGACAGGATCATATTGCTAATTAAATTAATTTCCAACTTTAGGAAATCAATCAAAATTTATTCATAATCCGAATATCGAAAAGATAGAAATTACAAATATTTTTGATAAAATGAAGTATTTAGGTCAAGCAAGATATCATCACATATAAAAAAAAACCCATCATATTAAAAAATCCACACCTGTTAATGTCGAGTTCGTTTTTGAATGTGTACCGCTAAGGTTTGTCGGTTCCGTACCCAAAAAAAAAGTCCTATTTTAGTCCAAATAAAAAAAAGATTCTTAAACCATCTATTAAGATTAAAGTACCTAATAACACCGAGCTCACTTTGTTGAGTTCCTTCTTTTTAAGGAGTCGCTAGAATGTCCTCACCTTGGGCCTAAAATATTCGATATAGAACTTTCGGGAGGTAGCTGTTTAGGATTTCAAAAGACGAAATGCCTGGGGGTCATTATTGAGAGAAACTAGGTAGCCGCTAACTCCTTCTGCGAAGCAGTTATGCCAGATAAGGAGGCGGTGGGGCGCATGAAGAAGAAATCCTCTTCATATTCCAGGCGCCCAGATTCACAAGTTGCAGTAACTGGGGAATGTGCATCACCGTAAGTGCGGATTCCTATCAAAAACAGACCTGAGTGTACGGTGCGCTGTGTTCCACGCGCGTCTCAAAGAGTCATCAGATCAACATAAATGGGGTCTACAAGCGCAAGGATGTGCTGCGACTAGGGAAATGAACGGGGTTGTTTATGAATTGATTAACTATTGTTTACTTTATTGTACAACACATAGTAACGTAGCATAACTCCCAAAAAATAAGTTTACAATAAGCAATCTTATTGCACAAGCCAATCGCAGTCATTTAAAGACTGGCACCCCCCCTTGCACCAACCAGGACAAGAGAAGTAAATCAAATTAATGATTTTACTTTTGTTGCCTTAATGTGGAAAATCAATTTCACCTATACACAAAAGACACAAATCCACAAGTTAACGAACGGCAAAAAATTCAAGTATATCCAGAAGTCATCATTAGGATTATATTGGGATATTACGCGTATTTTTATACTAAAACTGGCGACTCGTCCCCGCTTCGTACGGGTGCAATGCTACTAAATTTTTCCACTATTTAATGGATGGATACATAAAAGTATTCGTAAGTATCTATTAAAAATACTGAATCAAAAGCTGTTGTGTAATTTGAACGAATAAAGATAGGGATATATGGACAGAAAAAGCAACTTTCCGCGACTCCGTTCGCGTGGAATAGTGACTTCCTGTTAATTTTGGTATAAAAACTATCCTATGTCCTTTCTCGAGTTCCAAACTACGTATGTCAGTACCACATTTAACAGAAATCGGTTTAGTAGTTTAGGTGTGAAGAAAAGACAGACAGACATAGTTACTTTCGCATTTATAATAATAGTTTGGATGAAGTGATATCTCATTTTTCTACAATCTGCATATAATGTAAATAGAAGCAGAGAATAGCTGAACATCAAGCTGCACTGAAAAGGGGCGGATAGTGATGATATAAATATTATGTATGTAAATAATAACTTAAACAAATTATTGAAAGGGTTCCTATTTTACTCTAGGTATCGATTGATTCGCGGATTTCCTGTATGATATGGAACTGTCTAATTTATCATTCCGATGCCACCTGGCATAAAGTCGACCATCAAAATCATCGATGTTTATCGCGATTTTAAAAGTAATTTGGGATTTTTTGACTTTATTATTATTTATTTATACTATCTGTTAATCTCTTGATTTATCAAATACGTGTTACTTTTTTTATTCGGTCATTGATTTAGTATAAAATAATGCAGTATTTGATGATTTCATTTATTTACCACCAGCAAGCATATTCGGAATGGCTATCATCGTATTCGTTGCTCTTTGCGTCGTTGCTGTAACAGGTAACTGTATCTGTTATATTTCTAACTAGTAAGCCCGTGCACGGTTATCCTCGCTGCCGACGAAAGGGCGGCTAATTCCCGATGTCACTTTCTCCTTTTCTAAAATGTTCGTAGATTTTGCCTACACTAATAAACTGTGGCGAAATTGGTAAAGGCGTTCTAGAGCTATGTGATTACCAACACATTTTATGATTATTTTTATATACTATATAGATTAAAAACAGAAAGAATTTGAATTTTCTATAATATTAATTTGGGTGGTGGGAAACCGCTCAGTTCTTTTTCTTTTTCCAAAAAATCTATATTTGATAGATTGTTTATCCACCCCCAAAGGCCTTTCCATGCATTGGGGCCTTTTCCTTTAACCTATAATACAGAATACTTATTATCAGTTTGTTTATTTGTAAAGGTATTGTATTATCTGTATTAGTAGGTTATCTCCAATTTTGAACTATCATCTAGATTCACTAACGGATACAGCATCGACCAAAATATACCTACCTACAATCAGAGACTAATTTTGGTTGACTTTCAAAGTTAAAGTCCACACACTTTACAATTAATTTTGTTGATTTGCTGCCTTTTAGACATTCGAAATCGCAAACCATGTTTTTATTATAATAATGTTAATATTTTTTTTCAGCGGCGTCACCTTATCCAGAATTTGGGCGTGCGGGAATTATTGGACCTCGTCCTGAAGCTTCCGTTGCCGCGCTCTTGTACTCATCGGATTTGAGTACATACCGGTTTACTTGTGGCGGTACCATTGTGTCTAATAAGGCGATTCTAACTGCTGCCCATTGCATCATGTAAGTATTTTTAATCATCATCATAAGCCTAAAATTAATTGTTAAACTGCTGACAAAATGCAACTGCTCACACGAGGAACAAATAAATATAAATCTCCACGCACGGTCTAGGTCAGTAAATCTAGATAGGAAGGCAGTCTAGGAGGTATGCAAAATTATATAAGGTATTTAATAGTATGCAAATTGATATTGATAGACTCCGATAACCTCACTTACACGGCGAAACGCTGTGTTTGTTTCCACAGTGTTTTTTAAGGCCGTGGTATCACTCCGGTCGAGCCGACCCATGCGTGCCGAAGCTTGGCTCTCTCATACTTGAAAATAATATCCTCAAAATGACTATTTTGACAATAAAACCAACATCATACTATTTCGTCTTGAAATTTTCTCCTTTGTTATTGTACATATAAAAAACATCCATATATAGCTGTGCATTTTGTTTTATAAAACTCATTTGACTTTTACTAACAAAATCCTTATTTTGGTTTACAGTGGTGACAATGCTTCGAAATGGCGATTCCGCGTTGGTTCGAATCAAGCTCACACTGGTGGTGTTGTTTACAACGTTAACAAGATTATCGTCCATCCAGATTATAACCCTGTCAGATACGACAGTGACATCAGTCTCCTGCATTCTGCTTCTGAAATCATTACAAGCTTTACTATCCGATCAGCTGATGTCGCCGGCCCGAACCATCAAATCTTGAACCATGTTGTTAGCTACGTTTATGATTGGATCCAGCCCGTGGTAAGTCTTTCGATGTTTTTTTATTATTATTTTTGTGGAAAAGGAGGCAAAGCAGGTGGATTACCCGATGGTAAGCGATCGGCGCCGCCCATGGACACCCGTAGCACCATAGGAGTCACAGGTGCGTTGCCGGCCTTTTAAGTAGGAGTACGCTCGTTTCTCGAAGGTGGTTGTTTAGTTATGCTATTATCAAATCATTATGTAAGAATGGAACTTAAAAGTACGGTTTATTTTTATACAGCGGGACTCTAATTTATCAGTGTGCCCGGTGAATGACATCGCGCAGTATAATTTGAAACTAGTAGAGCTTTTCTCGCTTATTTCCATACGTGTTTTATTAATTGCATTTTTTATGAATCTAGTATGTCAGATAATACTTAAAGTTACAGTGAAGACACTACTTAAGGGTTCTGTATGAGTTACCATGATTAAAAATCATGACTTATGAAAATACAATGTATGTAGACTTTAAAGTTAAAGTGATGTGCTGTAATTTTGGTTATTATAATGCTTTATTATTTTTTTTCTATTTTGCAGGTCGGTTCGCAACCACACTTTGGGTTCCAACGTGAAATAGTATACAGATTAGTTAATCAGGAGCAATGCAGAAATAATTACACCGATGTTTCTGTGAACATCTCTGAAAATATGCTTTGCGCTCGCCCAGCCATGAATCGTCCAGACCAGTGCTCAATGAGTTCCGGTGGACCAATGTTTCAAAACAGATTCGTCGTTGGCGTACAGTCTTTTGGTCTTGGATGCAATTTGGAAGCATTCCCTGATGTGTTCGTTAGGACGTCAAAATTCAGTTTGTGGATTAACGAGAACGCTTAAAATGTAATATCTTTGTAAACTTTTGGCGATGTCAAATTTTAGTCTTGCTTAATAAAAGCTTCGAAGCAAATATTTCTACAAGTATTTCATTTTTTTTAAGAGAATGTTAATGCTGATTCGTTCTGATTCAAGTCATGTGAGAATTACAGTACAAAATAAAGACAAGTAATAATGAACATTTCTATGACAATGAAACAATGAATTTTTTTTTTTAAATATTCCAAAATGCGCACTCTTGCACGTCAAAATTATACATTTCCAATCTGACTACTCTGACCGAAATAAGCTCAGAGGTCCGTCTCTTTTCAAGTCCAGACAATGTGAAAAATAATATAATGTGCGAGAACCGTGCATGTTTATTCTGTAGTGGTCTTTTGAGGAAAGAACCACACCATTTAAGTGAGCCCGTTCTAAGGAAAGGCATGCAAGTGTCAGTTTACAACCAGTTAAACTAACAGGTGATGCTGAGCTATCCGACGAACAATACCAATCAAAAGAACATTTGGGTGGGTCGCGCAACTATTTAAGCTGTCAGAACAAAGATAACTATCATCGAAAAGAGCGGCAAAATCATCACACTTTTATTAGCAAAATTTTATACGCTCTTATGACGATTGCTCAGTTGTTTACAGAAGGCGCTGATACAGTATTTTTGTAATTCGGTAGATAAAAAGATAAGTTCGAGCAGTATATCAGAAAAATATGACACCGCATGTTTAGAAAAAAAACATGTAAGTATTGTACTCTATAGTCAAGAAAATTAAGGAGGAAATTAGTAAGAAGCAGGAGTATTTTTTTTAGTCTTTATTTTATAATTAGGGCAGCACTATCTTGTCTGACTAGATTGGAAGAGTCTTTTAATAATTTTAGTTCTTGTGAAATTTCGTAACAAGTTTTTTTTCACAAATTATTATTTAAGTTGTTATACATATTTCAATACCTTATGAAATGTTGTGTATCTCCTTATCAATATAGAATAATAATTAGATGAAACTTACTTATCTTATCATTGAAAAATTACCTACTAGCAATTTAATTGTACAAGTAAACATTATATGAAATCAAAATATGTTATGATTTTTATAGTATCAAATTCCTATAAAGATAAAATTTACGATTCTACTATAAAACGAATATTATTGAAAGATCTATTGACGATATATACTTAGTGTATCAGAATTTTATTGTGGTTATAACAATTATGAGTTATATTTACCATACGGATCAGACCATACGGATTGCCTAATGGTATACAATCAGCGCCGTCCAAGTACACCCGCAACACTAAGAGAGACGAGGGTGTTGCCAGCCATTTAGGGATAAGGGTTTCGTATATTTATGGATTTGAAATAGATGGGGGCATGGGAAGGAAACACAACACTACACAGGATCCGATCTCTATTATCACAGAAATGGTGTACCTGCATGTTTGCTTGCATTTATGTGTATATGTGTGTGTACGATATTATTATTATTATAAACTCTTTTAATAAATCACGTGCCAAAACGGAAATAATCGATAAGCGTTTTTTGTATGTACGTACGTACTGATAATTCAATGAATGATTTAAAATTTTAAAAAGTTACGTATGCACCAAGTTTTGTACTTAATGTCATATTATAATAAATTTTAATAATTTGATATTGTAATCAAAATTGGATTTAAAAAAAATGATATTGTAAACGTGAAACTTCGTGAGAATGTATGGATGTATGTTTGTTATTCTTTCACGCAAAAACGGCTGGACCGATTCGGTTGAAAATTGGTATGTAGATTTTTATCAACATACAACAACAAATAAAGAATAAACTAGTAAAAGGTAATAAGCAAATTTGATCTTTGTGGTAAGTTCCCAACGTTTTCATCGCAACTTACATTTTCCGAAAGTGTCTCCTTCTTTCATTTTTTTTATGTTAAATGTCAAGGTAGCTGCAACCTACTTTTCTTTACTTACACAAACTATCCATTGCATGGGTACTGAGTCGACCAATAGTTATAAAAGAAGTAGCTTCATTAAAGCCATAATATTAAGTGTAACAAAAGTTGGTCTAGACTTATCCAGTCCCTATTTCTTGCCAAAAAAACAGACTACTTCGGACTGCATTGTGTACAATGAATTTATCAGGGCAGTCCGTATTGTGATTAAAGTACATAATTGTAAATGCATCCACGATGAGGAAAAATCATTATAAAATTTATTTTGTTTTAGCTGTGCTGTTGGTATAGTGATTAATAGTTAAACTAGTAGGAGAACATTCATCACTGTTGAAGGAATCAGGGTACGTATTTGAAAAATCATACTTTAATAAAATTTACACTACAGTGACTGTTAAAAATAGCTACTTCTGGCTCCAATATATTTAATAACAATTTTTATGTTATGAATGATAAATTGGAATCAAAATAAATCTCTTAAACACATTAGCCATATAAATACAATTTTAAAAACTAGCAAAATTATTGCTGAGAAATTCTTTGAAACTCTAACGGTTAGGCACGTGCGAGCACGAGACCCAAAGATTATTGATAATCTGTTAATTCCGTTTGCGTATTTTCAATGATAATTTGTATCATTTAATCTCTCATATAGTTCTCTAATCGATTTCAATTTGATATAAATACCGTCATCATTTGACAATTTACATCACTTGTCAGCGAGTTATACAAAATGCGTGTCATCGCTTTTCTAGCCCTTTGCATCGCGGCTGTGGCAGGTACAATATAATACAACTCTAGTATTCTCATTGAAATCATTGAAGTAAAATGATCGTGTCTATTTTTTTGCAATGTATTCAACTGGTTAACATATAACATGTTCTTTGTTTACAGCTGTCCCAGCAAATCCTCAGAGGATAGTGGGTGGATCGGTGACTACTATCGACCAATACCCCTCAATTGTCGCGCTTTTGTACACGGTGAACTTCAACACCTACTTCCAAGCCTGCGGTGGTACCATCCTTAACAACAGGGCTGTCCTTACCGCTGCTCACTGCACAGTGTACGTAAAATTTGATTTTATAATCAAGGTTCCTCACCATTGCATTTGTTCCTTATTTGATTCTTAGAATAATGTAATGATTTCTTTTACAGTGGTGACCAAGTGAACAGATGGCGTATCCGCGTCGGTTCGACTTTCGCCAATAGCGGCGGTGTGGTACACAATATCAACAGGATCATCATTCACCCATCGTTCAATGACCGCAACCTGGACAGCGATCTCTCTATCTTGCACTCGGCTTCATCCTTCACCTTCAACAACAATGTCCGCGCTGCTTCCATCGCTGGCTCCAACTACGTTCTAGCTGACTTCCAACCCGTATATGCCGCCGGTTGGGGTACAACTTACGTAAGTTAATAATTTTGCATAATTTGTAAGTGCAGTTTCATGGTGGTTTAAATACAAAAAAGAAAATTAAATCGAAAAAGTTCATTAATTTATCACATGGGACTGAAGTAGGAATATTTTTTTTCAACATAATTTTTGTTACACAGTATGGCGCAAGCACTGGCTCTGAGCAGCTCCGTCATGTGATGGTCCTGACTGTCAACCAAGACATCTGCAGAGCTAACTACGGTCTTGTCTACTTGACCATCACCCAAAACATGTTGTGCTCTGGCTGGCCCACCGGTGGTCGCGACCAGTGCCAAGGTGACTCTGGTGGTCCTCTCTACCACAACGGCGTCCTCGTCGGTGTCTGCTCTTTTGGTCTTGGATGTGGTTTGGACTCTCTGCCTGGTGTTAATGTTCGTGTATCTCGCTTCACCTCCTGGATCAGCTCTAACTCATAAATATCTACTTATTCGAATAAATTTTTAGCTAAGTAAACTTTTGACTTTTGTTTATGGACCTTCGACCTTCTTACGAATCTTATTTTTTCCTGTTTTGTATATCGGCAGACCCATCATGACTTACTTTTCTATTCAACATTTTATATAATTTATCATTTGAGGAAACTAAAAGTATTATTGTTATTCCTTTAATCTGTTTACCAAATTATATTTTTGTTATACCTATATTCAGGTATGACAAGTATGGTGTGTCATTATAAAAATGATATGACAAGTTTAATCATATTTATTTAACAGACCGATAAGGGCATTAATGTCGCTTGCCCGATGATTTAGATTAATTATATTAGTAAAACTCGATAGGACAATTAGTATACCACAGATAGGGCCGAAAAGGGATGATGTTCAGTGGCAGAGTTGCGGGGCAAGCGCTTTAATGTACTGGTGTGGTCTTGTGGTCTTCAGTAAGTAAGAGTGTGAAATTCTTTTTCCCCCCACCCAAATGCTGCAACCCAATTTTCACCCGTCATATTAAAATGTCTTACTATATAGTTAGCAAAGTATTACCAAACTCGAAGATTCTGTACCAACTATTAAAAATGCTTACTATAACTCGATCAACGACGATGAAGTTGAAACATTTATTAATAAAATCGTGATTTCAAAGCATTCGATTATCTTTACCATCCAAAATATTGTAGCGTTGGCTTGTCTTGGCATTGGCGATGAAAAAGTGTACTACTTATTACCTATAGTGGGGTCTTAGAACAATTACGTATGACACCCATTCCTTTTTTCACAGGCGAGTCTGGCAAAACGCACCTTAAGGTATTTTAAGAGCTGATAAAAACTGGTAAAGTTTGCTAGGGACCCAATTAAATCATGCCGAAACCAACATGATAATTTGTCAGTGTATAAGGCGAAAAGAAACCACCCAGCCTTGTCAATGCAATACAATTGACCATAACACCATTAACCTGGGTATCTCTAAGTAGATACCATTAATTCTGCAGACCTTCGAAGTATTTTTGGGTTTTCGGGAATTCTCAGTATCATATTAGAATACCAGCGCAAGGCCCTGTCTTGCACATGCTGAACTGGTCCCATTTCACGAAAGACTTGGGACATGAACATTGTATCCAATAGTATATCCAAATCTTAATTACCTGTATGCACATGTCACTTGGTTTTTGAAATAAAATATTTTTCTTTCTTTCTTTCATACCAAAATGTGAAACACAAGTAGTTTTACTACCTAATATACTGGGCTTAGTTTGTTAGTGAGGAAAACCATCGAATGAGTGAGAGTGCTCCCGATCTGCGTAGGCCGAATGTTGGTTGGTGACTGTTGTAAAACTAAAAGCTGAGACTTTCCATCTTCTGCTCTGTTCTTTTCGAGATCTCTGTTCGAGCCATGATAACTCATTCGGATTTAGCAGCAACCTCAATCAGGTAATATGCTGGGCTGATAATATAACCGGCATAAAACTCATCTTAACCAATTCTCTCGGCCGCCTCAAAGAGCCAATGGACCACCACAGACGGGGCCCTAGAGCTGGGGTTGCGAGGTAAGCGCAATATCTAAAGGCCTCAGTTTAACACAAGAAAAGGAACGGGGCGATTTCAAGTCAGTAAGAGCCTGAATCTCTCACTCGCCTTTCCCTGGGCAGGATACGCCATTTGATTTTACCTTGACAAAAAAAACCTACTCTCTCGACCCCGGCCTGGAGCAGGAGAAAAACGGTGTGGTGTTTATTCAGTAATATTGTGCACTCCTTTTCGCCCAATCCAGGTTGGAAGAAATGATTTAGGTACCTAACTAACCTAACCTACCCTACCGACGGTGTGATACCACAAAATGTAAAAATATGACGGATAAGATACGTAGCACGTGTTTTTACTGCAAGCGTTACATTCGATCATTTTACTTGTCACAATAATTATATCTATCGCTTTTTATGAACCCTGTTAAATACTTTTATCGTTAGATAAACAACATTTTTGATTTATGATATGAAATTGTACAGTATACCTATAAAGCATGGCTCCTTCGTCAAAAAGCCTTAACACCCTTTTTATGGTAGAATTAGTTAGTAAATTTTATGCAAAAGGGTGGAGTAAAAAAATAGGCTCAAATTTAAATGTTTATTTCTTTTACTATAAAAAAATGTTGTGTCTGTATCCAAAGCAGGTTTTTGATAATAAAAACGTCTTGTACGTAGCTTAGTTTATAAAAAAAAATAGCGAAGCAGTTGCTGTATTCCGACTAGTGATGGCATTAAAATAACACTTCTTAATGTGACAGATCTTGATGTGTGAGACATAACTTTATGATATTTTGTAGTAAGTTTTAGACTTCATTCTCCAATCGCTAATCGGTGACTGAACCTATCAGCGTCAACCGCTGATCAATAATGGTAACAGATTGTAATCTACATTGGCAGGTACCTGTCAAATTAAATGACTAAACAAAATCATACGTTGAAATTATCCATTAAAACAAAAGATAAGATTATAAAAGATTTTAAAGCATTAGCTACGCAAGCGTAAATGATAAATGGGGAATAATACGCAGAAAATGAAGGAAAATTTTAAATACCTATTCATTCTATTTTTATTCTGTACCCAGTTTTTTCAAAATATGTATCTAAGTTTCTAAATCCTTAATGGCATTGTAGTTTCAATAGTAGAAGTTTATATTTTTCTTTAATAAATTTGAAATCGAAAAAATCGATAACCAAAAAACACTAGACTTGATTTTGACATTGACTACTGACATGTAACTTAAGGGTAACTTTTTCATTGGCGTGGCCCACACGTTATCCTCCATGTCGTAATAGCATAAACATGTTGAGGACGATACAATCTACCGAAAAAATATCTGAATGACACTAAATAAATCACATTTTATGTTAAGTATGAACATTTGATTTAATATCCAACTTATGAAAATCACCAGATCAGAAGACTTTTTGCTTCTGAAATAAATACTTACTATTCACTCCACATCCATCGTTTTTACCAAGCAGGTGAAAGCATACAAAATACATTTTTTTTTACTTATGTTAATAACACTGTTCCTGTACATATCATAAATTGCCCCTACAATAATTGTTCGTGTATCATAGAAACATAGAATTCACCCAATTTTTCCTAATTGCAGTTACTGGAACCGTAAGAATCTCCTTTGCGAATAGCTGGCGAGACTCCACGAAATCATCACCTTTCAGAAGGTACCTGTATCGAATTTAGCGGAAGATAACGCCTAGGTATTATTTTGATCGGTTTAAAACATCTAATAACTTCTCTGGCCAAGACTGACAATATCCGGCAATCATAGGTATTATAATCTGACCACCATGGACATGCCCTACTATTGCCGTAGCCTGGCTGAGGTAGTTCGTCAAGTCCACTCACATACGTGCTCGGAACAGCAGTTGGAAGGGGCTTTTTGTTAGGGGAAAATCAAATGACTTCTCCCAGGGTCGGGCGGGAGAGAGTGTCAGACTCTTACTGACTAAAACTCCTTCTGTTTTAGACCGAGGCCACGGTGCCACATTGCGCCTGCCCCGTTACCCTGGCTGAACATCAGCCCTGTAGGGCCCCGTCTGGGGTGGCCTCGGATCTGGTTCTGGTTGGGCGGCGAGCTACGCAGACCCGCGTCTCTCAATCTTCGACGGCCGGAGTGCGGGTAGGACTGGGAGTGGTGAGAAGGAGAATAGTTCCCTCACGCGGTCTGCCTCCTTCTTTGCAAGCATAACTGCTTCACAGAAAGAGGAGACAGCTTTCCAGATGCAAAGGACTGGCTTTTTGTCAGTGGCAGTCTGTAACCCTCTCGTTTCACACAGGCTAAAGGAGTAATTCGATGAAAACCAACCCAACAAAAAGTGTGATAAAATTTCAGGTCACATATCCGGTTGGGTCAACAAGAATTTTATTTGCTTGGTTAATGTTTTCTATTTAAAACCAATACATTTTTTATTTATTTAAATTTTGTATAAAACATTGTTTATAGAAGGAAAGGAGGTTTAGATCACACGTGAATAAAAAAAAAACCATAATCGTTTTAAAAAAATGTCACACAAATCCCAGAGTATGTTTCAAACCAAAATCCCTTTTCTATTAAAGATACATCATTATTATTTTGAAACGGTAAAAACAACACAAAAATCACTTAATGTATTGAACACCATTCCACTATAAATAAAATTTATTTGAAATCACACTTTGAATCCTTCATATAAATACATTCACTATATTAAAACTAATCGTATAACAAAATAAAAAAAATTATTTGAATTCCACTTTTAAAAATTGGATTCTTTTTTTCCTAAGTCATACGATAGTTTTTTAGTCGGATGTATTATGTACAAAAATCATATTTATTTTACACAAATGTCGGCTCCACGTAAATAAAAATCTACAAATGACACATTCGAGGATAAAATTTGATTCGAGAAAGATAAAAATTGGACCTACTACAATTATCTGAAATCATGCTCTTTATAATGGAGCCTACACATCAGGCTTTGGTTTTAACGTCACACTTTTCTTCTTTTATATAGGGTTTTAACTTTCATTATAACATATTAAAAAGGTAACTAAAAAAGAACTTTTATAAAAGTATTTATTTATGAATTATAATATTCTAATAAAGTAAATAATGCTGGTTAATTACAATACTTTTAGTTATCATCATGAAAAAATGATTTATATTTTTCAGATCTGTAATCTTCTTAATGTGCGTAATGGTTGATAATCACGAATAAGTCTATTTAATCTTTTCACGTAGAACCCTAATCATTCCGTGTTGATATAAATACCACTGGCTGGTTACATTGGGTACACTTGTTCACAAGTAGCAACAATATGCGTGTCCTCGCTTGTTTGGCCCTTCTCTTAGCTGCAGTAGCAGGTATGTTTACATTTTCCGTTGGATTTTAAATTGAAAGTTTTAATTTTATATATCTATCAATATATTACAAAATAATTTTAATTTCAGCCGTCCCCTCCAATCCCCAGAGGATTGTTGGTGGTTCGGTCACCACCATCGACCAGTACCCCACCATTGCTGCTCTTCTGTACTCATGGAACTTGAGTAGCTACTGGCAGGCATGCGGTGGTACCATCATCAACAACCGTTCCATCCTTACCGCTGCTCACTGCACAGCGTGAGTATTCTTCCAGAAGCCATAACGTCGAAAATGAATAAACAATAAGGTTTCTAACAAATATTTTCCTTTCAGTGGTGACGCCGTAAGCAGATGGCGCATCCGTCTCGGCTCCACCTGGGCCAACAGCGGTGGTGCCGTTCACAACGTCGCCCAGAACATCGTTCACGGTTCATACAACTCCAGAACTTTGGACAACGACATCGCTATCCTCCGCTCCGCCTCCACCTTCACCTTCAACAACAATGTCCGCGCTGCCTCCGTTGCTGGTTCCAACTACTTCCCCGCTGACAACTCTGCCGCCTGGGCTGCTGGATGGGGAACCACCTCTGTAAGTATATTGTTGTTACAATTGAACCCAGAAGACAGAATCTCATTGGCCATGTGAAATAAAAATGTATTCTTTGTGTGCAGTCTGGTGCTAGCTCCGGCTCCGAGCAGCTCCGTCACGTGCAGCTGCAGATCATCAACCAGAACACTTGCAGAAACAACTACGCTACCCGTGGAATCACTATCACCGACAACATGTTGTGCTCTGGCTGGCCCACCGGTGGTCGCGACCAGTGCCAGGGTGACTCTGGTGGTCCTCTCTACCACAACGGCATCGTTGTTGGTGTCTGCTCTTTCGGTATTGGCTGTGCTCAGGCTGCCTTCCCCGGTGTCAACGCTCGTGTATCCCGCTACACTTCTTGGATCTCCTCCAACGCATAAGATGTGATAACTATATTGTTAAGCATATTTTTTTGTAATAAAATGTAACTTCCACTCAATTTATTTTTTTATTTATTGTAATGTTATGATAAAATATTTAATAGATTTTTATAGAAAAATCGTAGTAAGCCTCCAACATGTACTGAATTTTATAAAATTGCCATTTAAATTGACTTCCTATTGTTGCTCAAATAAAGAGAAAAATATTTTACCAGTTTCCTTGTTTTACGCTGAGCAACGCAATAAACATCGACAAGATTATTATTATTCACTTTTTCTAGGATCCTTTTTCGATGTTTTGTCTTTTTTTACGATTTTTCGACTTTGTGTCCGATTACTGGTCTTGAATTCTAAAAGCATAGTTTACTAACTAACACTTAAATCTATTATAGTATGTTCTCAGGCCTTATCTGATCTAACCCATCTCGTGCCATTTTTGTCACTATATACAGACATAGTACTGCGTTATAAATACCCCCTTTTTCAAAATGACGAACATGTTCACTACACGTTTTACACTGTTTTTAATATTGCTACCTTGCACTTATTCAACATCTATGAGTATTCCTTCATCATCATCGTAATGACATCTTTGCTCCCTTCCTATCGCGGCCGTATACAGAAAGATCTCGTTTCAACTTAAAGCTCCTCTTGCACTCTTCCGATCCACACGAATCAAATTAATATCTGTGTAAAAATCGAATAGCAAATATATTTTACTGACCATTTGAACTTATATTTTTATTTATTTGTATTTGTAGGTATAAAAATTCATTTTACTGACCATTTTATAGACCTCCTTGATAAAATAATACGGGCAGGAAGTGTTGTTCTTTATGTCCAAGACCAAAAGTATAGACGACTAAAGGCATATTGTGTCGGGCTATTCTGTCATGCGTCGGAAAGCTATCATAACTTAAATACCCATGTTAGTTTTGAAGACACGCACACAGCATTCGTACAACAACACACTAAGGTATATTTCGGCCCCAACTGTGTTGTGGGCTGTGATTTCAAAAATACAAGAAAATCTTGGTATTTATCACAAAATATTTTATATAATATATCAAATTATATTTTAGATAGCGAGTTTCATCTAGGGACCAACGACTTTATCTATATAAATTTGCTCATACTTTTTTATATGAAATCAACATATTGAACCGGATGAATCGGCGGACCCATTTTCGTTGTGTTCATGCTCACGACCATGACGTTGGGGAACGTAGAATTATTGTTATAGCAAAAATTATTCTATTACCTACAAACTCGCTCTTTTATATAAATCAGTAAATAATTTATTGATTTTAACTAAAATTACATTACATCCAATAATTTTGTGTAATAATTATTGTCGTCAGATAAAGACAGTAAAAATATTTATTAAGCACCAGACACGACACAAGATGCACATGTTTTCGATACCACTAAGTTCAACTTTTTTTAATAGGAATAGAGGATGTAGGGTCTACATTATAATCCTATTACAGTTTTCAAAACCCAAACACCCATTTGTACAGATTATACAATATGGTCATCTGCCAACATAGTCAGTCGATTGACTCGACGAAATTTTCTGCATCACGATTACTTCTCAAAATATAAATAAATAAAATTTATAAATAAAATAAAATTTATTGAAGAACACATAATCTAGAATATACAGTTTTGCTTGAAGCTATACCAAGTTCATAATATTGGGTGCCTGAATTAGGACATATATACAAAGAAACAATTTAATTGTTAACTATGATCAAAGAGCCAATTAGTTTCATCGGTCAATTATCACATTTTATTTTTTTATTATAGCAAAGGGCTGTAAACTAGCAAACGAGTCTCCTTATGACGAGCAACTGATTCCGCCCGATTAGCAATTTGAGGACTGAAAATTGGCGACGAAGGAAAGATTGAGTTCGTGGTAGCCTCACTGACACAGCGAAATACATGATTATATCGTGAGCGTTGTTTTAAGTCGGTTTTCTGTGAGGCCGTTGCATCTGTCCGATCAAACCGGTCCGTTTGTGCCAAAGTATAGTTTTCCCACCTGTTCGGTTTTGGAAGACTAAAATATGTAGCTAAACTAATTTCACAAAATAAGCTTGTTGGTATCAGAGTAGACCAATACGAGCAACAGTACCTTTCCTTGCTCTCTTTCTTTACAAAGCAAAAAACATTTAACGGTCTTTTTGAAACTCAAATTTTTACCCACGTAAAATGTTAATCATCATCATCATCAGTCTGATTTCGTTCACTTCTGTACATAGGCTTCCCTAATTGCACGCCACTGAGCTCGATGTTCAACTAATAAATATATTTAAAGTCTGTTCTGTATATTTCATTTAATCCCTTTACTTCTGGAGTTATTCCCATAATAATATTATTTAAAACCGTAAGAACCAACACTAAAATCACCAATTATATTGAACACTATTTTATTGTATAAATTGTGATTAATTTTCATATAACACTGTTACGTTAGTTAGTTAGTACGTTATTAAATTCACTTAAAAAAAACAACAAGATACATTTATTTTATTTAATTTGCTATATTGAATCGAAGAATACACGAAGATCAATAAAAAAATCACATACAAGAAAATATAATTGATTTACATTCATAGTCCATATTTCTATAGATGCAACTTAAAATGGCCAAAAAGGGTAAACTTCTCGTAAAGACAAAAATAACGGGTTACTCTAAATAAGCAAGTGTCGATTCCGAGTAAACAAGGATTAACAAATGACACATTCGACGATGTATTTTGATTCAAGATTGATAAAATATAGACCTATTAGAATTATCTAATATCACGCTCTCTGTAATGGAGCCTATACATCAGGTTTTTTTGAGGGGCATTTCATATATTGATTTCTCTTTCACTTCTACGCTACGTAGAGCGAAAGCGAGAGTCTTATTGAGTGAAAAACACACCAGTTCTCCTACTTTAGCCCGGGCTCCTGGTACAATATTGTGCTCGACCTGCAACCCCGACTTCAGGCTTTAGACTTGAGTTTTCAACGTCATCATCTTATCAAGCTTTTTTTTTATTAAAATTAGTAAAGTTTTCCCTGACAATTTTATACAACTATGTATCTCATGTTAATTAGTTTTCAAATTTGGGTGAAATGAGATGATAATTATATGAGTTTTTTTGGTTTTAATAACCTTTATAGCACAAAATAAAGTACAATTTTATACATATGGATGTATAAAATTATTAGCTTAATAAAACTATTGTTTTTTTATACTTTTCATGTCTGTAATCTCCATTATATGCGCAGTTTTTGATAATACAATAATAAATCTATTTAATCTTTTCACGTAGAACCCTAATCATTCCGCGTTGATATAAATACCACTGGCTGGTTACATTGGGTACACTTGTTCACAAGTAGCAACAATATGCGTGTCCTCGCTTGTTTGGCCCTTCTCTTAGCTGCAGTAGCAGGTATGTTTACATTTTCCGTGGGATTTTAAATTGAAAGTTTTAATTTTATATGTCTATCAATATATTACAAAATAATTTTAATTTCAGCCGTCCCCTCCAATCCCCAGAGGATTGTTGGTGGTTCGGTCACCACCATCGACCAGTACCCCACCATTGCTGCTCTTCTGTACTCATGGAACTTGAGTAGCTACTGGCAGGCATGCGGTGGTACCATCATCAACAACCGTTCCATCCTTACCGCTGCTCACTGCACAGCGTGAGTATTCTTCCAGAAGCCATAACGTCGAAAATAAATAAACAATAAGGTTTCTAACAAATATTTTCCTTTCAGTGGTGACGCCGTAAGCAGATGGCGTATCCGTCTCGGCTCCACCTGGGCCAACAGCGGTGGTGCCGTTCACAACGTCGCCCAGAACATCGTTCACGGTTCATACAACTCCAGAACTTTGGACAACGACATCGCTATCCTCCGCTCCGCCTCCACCTTCACCTTCAACAACAATGTCCGCGCTGCCTCCGTTGCTGGTTCCAACTACTTCCCCGCTGACAACTCTGCCGCCTGGGCTGCCGGATGGGGAACCACCTCTGTAAGTATATTTTGTTATAATTGAACCCAGAAGACAGAATCTCATTGGCCATGTGAAATAAAAATGTATTCTTTGTGTGCAGTCTGGTGCCAGCTCCGGCTCCGAGCAGCTCCGTCACGTGCAGCTGCAGATCATCAACCAGAACACTTGCAGAAACAACTACGCTACCCGTGGAATCACTATCACCGACAACATGTTGTGCTCTGGCTGGCCCACCGGTGGTCGCGACCAGTGCCAGGGTGACTCTGGTGGTCCTCTCTACCACAACGGCATCGTTGTTGGTGTCTGCTCTTTCGGTATTGGCTGTGCTCAGGCTGCCTTCCCCGGTGTCAACGCTCGTGTATCCCGCTACACTTCTTGGATCTCCTCCAACGCATAAGATGTGATATGTTGCTAAGCAAATTTTGTGTAATAAAATGTAACTTCCACCCAAATTTAATTTTATTTTATTTCATGAAACATTTTGATTTAATATTTCGAATCTTGTGACAAGTTAGCAAACCCTGTAGAAAGTATAAAACTCAAAAACAACAACAAAACTTTGCCTGCTGGAAATCGTATCTTGCGGTAATATCACTATTATACATTATACTTTTTGTGCTCTCTGTGTTATGGTTGGTATATATAATAATATAAATAAACCATCACATAATTCCAAAAGCTTTTTTCTCAGTAAAAAAACAAGAATTTAGAAAATATACTTGTGACATGGTTAAAGGCAATGTAAAAATTTGATTTCCCATATGTAAAGCATATTCTTGCCTAGTGAGTCCTGATTTTAAATTATTTTCGTTGGTCCGTAAGTGGCAAGCAGCAGTGCAAACAGAGAATAGTCAGTCAGACAGCTCAACAAAAATAATTACAATTCCCAAACATGATTTTGTGCTTTTGCCCAAATTAAACCATAAAAGTAATTCAAAAAAAAAAAAAAATGTTTCTTGTATTACATTTATTTGTTCTATCATAATGTATATTTTTATCGTCATTGTCTATAGGTGACGTCTTTAGTTAATCCAGATCAGCAGTAAAATAGCATCCAAATATTCTCTTACCTATACTACCTTTATTTATTCGTTTTAACATTTTACTAGTAAAATCAATTAATGATTAATAATAATTCACAGAGAGTCTCTGTGAATTATTATGATTAATAATCTTCTTATTATCAAGATCTCAATTTGCCAAAATAAAATATATACGCTGCAGGGGTTTGTTTTCTTTTATTTGGAAACTAAACAGATGTTCTTACTAAATAACTGTCAGCCTAACCTGACACTTAAGGTACCGCGGCCTGGGCCTAGTTTTTAGTAAGCATGAGTCTGAAACTCTCTGGCGAGAGAAGTCATTTAATGATGCATCAGATGCTGTGAAATCTGGCAACTACCAATGAGAATTTTTCCAAATTTTATGTACTTTCTATGATTATTTGGACACCACTGACTTCCGGTGAAGGGAAACATCATGAGGAAACCTGAACCTATAATTTCTAATTGTACGTTTCAAAACGCCAATCTGCCTTGAGTAATTAATGCTCTAACCTGTTCCGTATGATAAGAAGCCTTTGCTCAGCCGTGGGTACTTAGGCTGATGAGGTATGGTGAAAGGCAAGTAACCGAATTTTATAAGAATTATTTTTAAGTCATCAGGTTAAACGAGCTGATGATGATAAATTAAAAACTTCTTTGATCACGTGGTTAGGGAACGAATTATTTGTATGATATCAGCTCAGGGTGACAGGTTCTGTTTAAATATAATGAGTTGTTTTGGTTGATATCATGACAAACATGTTTCTCTAAGGTTTTTCTCAGCCCCAAAGAAAGGGTTATAGTCAGTTAAGTCTTTCATGCCTCGGTTCCTATTAAATAACACTCTTCTTAAACATATAAGGTGAGGGTCCTGATATAAGATAAAAATTAATCGTTATTATGACGATTGCTTGTCAAAAGTAAAACAAAAAAAGGAAGTCACAATAATATTATCTATCTATGATAAATGGTTCGTGGGAGTCATCAGGCTGATCGTATTATTGTAATCATTATTATAATATTTTTCGTTATCGAAAGATTTCGATATAATATTGAATTATCTGCAGTATGCATCCCCTATTGTATCTCTCCCCTTTTCTATCTCCAGCGCCAAACTACGATATAAAAATGACATTAATATAATAAATGTGTTACAAAATCCACGAAAAACATTTGGAACTTTATAAAATAAACTTACAGATGCTGTTAGCCATCCAGCAGCCCAAAGGTATCTGTTTTCAGGGAGGCTATAGGGAGACCCAGCAATAGAAATTGCACGTTCATTGTTGTTGAACGAAAAGCTAAATGCGGAGTGTAGTATATCGATATCATTATCCAAAGATCTGCAGTCGTATGAAGGATGGACTATTTGCTGATTACCGTTTTTTTTCTTTTTTTATGGAATAGGAGGCAAACGAGCAGACGGATCACCCGATGGTAAGCGATCGGCGCCGCCCATGGAAACCAGCAACACCAGCGAAGTCACAAGTGCGTTGCCGGACTTTTAAGAAGAAGTACGCTCGTTTCTTGAAGGTTTGAAGGTCGTATTGGTTCGGGAATACCGCCGCCGGAAGATCATTCCAAAGTTTTGCTGTGCGGGGCAAAAAGTTACGCGTGAATCGCACAGTTATTGACTGCCAACCATCTATGTGATATGGAATGAACATGCTTTCGTGTGGAACGATGGCGAAAAGATGCGGCGGGGATCAAACCGAACAATTCCTCAGAACACTCCCCGTGATAAATGCGATAGAGAGGCTACATCCCTACGCAGTGCCAAAGAGTCCAGCCGGTCCGAGACAACAAGACAAAGATGAGAACAATATTCCATATGGGGCCGAACTTGCGCCTTGTAAAGTAGCAGGCGATGCCCCGGGGTGAAATACTGCCTCGATCGATTGAGCACACCAAGTTTCTTCGAGGCTAATTTAGCCTAATCCTCTAGATGACCGCGGACCTGGTCTTTACTCGATATGTCGACGCCAAGTATGCCAATACCGAGGCCGAGGCTGTGAAGAGGGTGCTTTGAAATTGAGAAGTTTCGACCAACAGCAGTTTTTTAGCTGTGAACATGCAGACCTGTGTCTATGTGGGGTCAAATTGGACCAAGTTAAGTCTACCCCAATCTGAGATTCGACTCTCCATGACGTTTTCCCAAGAAATGTTAGCGTAAAAGGCATCGCTCGTGCTGTCATCCGCATAACAATGAATGCCACTAATTTGCAACATATCATTGATATGGAGGAGGAACAGAGTGGGCGATAGTACGCAGCCTTGAGGCACGCCAGCGTTCACAGGCAAGCAATCAGAGCATTCACCGTCAATCGCGACCTTTATGCTTTTATCTGCAAGGAAGTTGGATACCCATTTACACAGTTTCTCGGGAAGCCCATAGGAAGGTAGCTTTTTAAGAAGCCCTTTATGTCAAACCGTTAAATAAAACCGGCCATATTCGCCAAAGGCCTATTTCACCACTCCTGTTTTAAAAGTAACTATTATATTTTTTTTATAAAAATGGTATTTGTGCGTAATTATATTAAAAAAATTTGATCTATTGTTTATGTTGGTGCCACTACAAGATTCCAGTTCCATGAGTACAGGAGGGCAGCAATGCTGGAGTATATACCAATGCTGATAACGTAACCCCCTACAATCCTTTAGGAATTTAAAGGGACGGTTGGAAATCTACGTACCTATGTATGTCTTTAAACATAGAATGTAACGTAAAAGATGGAACAATTTTTATTTGTCTTGTATCATAAATTTGGACTTTTATCACTTTTAAATTTGCACCACATTCATGAGAGCCCCTAACATAGTGTGCCACTATTTGTGTAGGATTTCGCTGTCCAAGATCACATTTTTTTGAAGAAACACTGTAGTTTTTATAATAACTATCGTGAGACATACTAAATTAACCAAAAAAATTTGCGGGTTACTCACGTGCGTATATTGAGAAAAGCTCTACTAGTTTCGAACCACAGAGGGGTCCTTCCTCATGAGCAGCGTGCGCGGACGCGGCAACGTCGCGCAGTAGGCTGCACGACGTAGTAGAGCTTTTCTCAATATATGCACGTGAGTAACCCGCAAAATGTTTTGGTTAACACTGTAGTGTCAGCAAATATTTGGAATAATACTCAATCAGAGTTAATAAGTATAAATCAAAGGTAAAGATGTAACTGGAAGTATAGAAAGCATAGGTACAATAGAAGTCGGACCACCTGATGGTAAACAATTGGCTCTGTAACAAAAAAATGAGTGACTAGTAAATTGCTGGCCTATAAGGAATTTTGCAATCGGAGGATTCGGGATGTGGAGTACTCACACACCGGAACCCAACGCAAGCGTTGTGTCATGCCAATTATCTACGAGATTGGTTTTTTTTGTGAGGGGAAAATCATCAAATGACTTCTCCCGCCCAGGGCCGGGCGGGAGGGAGTGTCAGACTCTTACTGACTAAAAACCCCCCTGTTCCTTCTCCTGCTCTCGGCCGAGGTCGCGGTGCCTCATTGCGCTTACCCCGCAACCCCGGCTGAACATCAGCCCTATAGGGCCCCGTCTGTGGTGGTCTATTGGCTCCCACGCGCACGCTCGGACCTGGTTCTGGCCGAGCACGAGCTGCCCTTACTTGTCGACCGCAGACCCGCGCTTACGGTGGCCGGAGATCGTCTCTCGATCCCCGACGCCCGGAATGTCGCCTGTTGCGGCGGCTGGGGCGTGAGGAGGAGGATTGCTCCCTCACGCGGGCCACCTCCCTCTTTGCGAGCATAACTGCTTCACAGAAGGAGGAGACGGCGTCCCAGTTCCTCTCACTCCGCACCATGGCCTCGACTGAGGCCGGGCGCGAGAGGTATCATTTCGGTCAAGTACACTTACCGATTTGAACGAGCATCAGAACTAGTTTTTAAATTTATAATCACTTACTTGCGACAGACGCGACGCAAATTGCTAAGATGGATATGGCTTGCATTGTGTTATTTCTAGTAATAATAGTTTACAACTGTGACTTTTCTTTATAAATTAGCGATATTTGTATGAAACTAGATTGATTAAAATGATCTGCGCGAAAGTGAATGACTCCGTCATTTTCTAATCTCCAACTTCAAACTAATAATACAGATTAGTTAACGAGGAAAATCTGTATCAATTTTTTTTGCCAAATATTTAATCTTTTGATTTCTGTTTATTAAACGGTTTTATTTATTTTTATACATACTCGTATCTCAATCTCTTAAAACGCAGTATTGTTGGAATGAATAGCGAAATTGATTATTATTACTGTTTTGATAAATATTAGCAATGATTACAGTAGCTAATGTTGAAAATTTGAATTTCATTGTTGTTAAAGGAATTCATGGTTAAACATAATATATTCACATACTTAGGTATATAGAATAATGTTGGTATGCAGGAAATTGGTCGTGGTGGCCCGAAGGATAAGGAGACCGCTTCTCTATACTTAATATGATTATGTAGACAACACTGACACATGGTGAAGAAAAAGCCTGGACTTGTCATTTCAAATTTTTAGCTTGAAATTGCCAATCTGTCTTAAGCAAGCATGGTGATTAATGCTCTTACCTTCTCCGTATGAGAAGAGGCCTTAGCTCAGCAGTGGGCACTTATAGGCTGATGATGATGATGTAGGAAACTTGGACAGTACCTTAATTTTTTTTTAAATAGGGTGACAGAGACTCTATGTCGAATTACAAAAATAGGTAAACTTTTACAACTTCTTATTTCATAATTACACAATAAACATGACTGCTCTTGGCAAAATCCAAATTTGAGAAACAATGATATTAGCGTTGGTGTTGGCTTCAATATAGATTTGTTTCATGTTAAGCCTTGATAACTTTATGACGAAATTCATTACAACCAAAAGAGGTTTATTGCCTTCACAAAACCAGCCAGTCATTTCAGACAAATGAAGGAGTATGACAAGCAAGATACACTACATAACCTCCGTTGTTCGATAAATCGATTAAATATTTAACGCAATCAAAGTAATTCAATAGTATTAGACTGTTAAGAATTTTTGTCATTTGAAATTGGACCAAATTGTAAAACAAATACGGTCACTGTTTGTTTAGGCATCGATAAGATTATTTTATCTCATTATGCATTTCTAGTAAATAAGTAGTCAAAGAGCTTAGTTTGTGATAAAATAATCAGTGTAATATGGGATTAATTGGCAATTCAAGTAGTTGATTAAGAAACTACAAAGTCATATCCTACTCTCGGGAAATATTTTTAATCAATCGGAGTCAGTATATAAATGAAAAGTAAGATTCGGCCATTAAGCAGTTGCTGAGCAAGTTCCACCATGCGTGTCATAACTATCCTAGCTATTTGCGTTGCAGCGGTTGCGGGTATGAACTTTTTAAATTTTAATTTTACCGTAAAAACTAACCTATTACTATTAAAAGATTCCTTGAAGTGATATTAACGAATTCTCAAGTTTAATTGAAGTGATGTTAATAAATTCCCAGGTTTACACACAAAATACTTACAATTTTTTTTTACACATTTTAAACTCTCTCAACTTTTTCGCATAATGAGTCCAGTATTGTAGACCTATTTTGTTTTTGATGTTTAGTAATTCTACATTCAAAAATTCTAATTTCAGTTTGTAATTTTGACTAAGAATTCTTAACATTGTAAAAGTAACACGCGTTTTACACTAAAGTAAAGAAGCTTGAAGGTTTAAGAACTTCAAAAGAAAAACGTTGTACAATGTTATCTTTTCAGCCGTCCCCACGAATTCCCAGAGGATTGCGGGTGGTCATAATACCAGCATTGCCCGCTATCCCAGCGTTGCTTCCCTCCTCTACACACCGAACTGGAGCCAATACACGCAAGTGTGTGTTGGCACCATCCTCAACAACAGATCCATCTTAACGGCTGCCCATTGCATTGCGTAAGTTTTAACATCTTCATCATAATATAAATGGTGTAAATAGTAATATTTTTGTACAAGAGCATACGCTAAATAACATCACATTTTTGATTCGTGAAAGAGTTAGTTAGTAAATATTATATGTCACTGTTTCCTCTAGTTTTGTTTTTTAAAGAGGACTTAGTATCCAATAAAGCAAGCCTGAAATATATTAAGGCCTAAAAAATAATTGTTCTAAAGTGGGAAAATTTGAAACTCAATTACTCGAAATCTAAAAAGTCGAGTTTGATTTTTAGCAAAACAATAATATTGTAACGTACGTAAAGAAAAATAATATTTTTTTATATGTATTTATAGCGACGACGAAGTTGGCAGATGGCGCATTCGTATTGGTTCCGTTTTCGCTAACAGTGGTGGTGCTGTTTACAATTCAAATCAGCACATTATTCATCCCTCATTCAACGCTGACACCTTGGAAAACGACATAGCTATACTGCGTTCCGCTACTGCTTTCTCCTTTAACAACGCAGCTCGAGCTGCCAGCATCGCTGGCTCAAACTATCACCTTCCTGAAAATAGATACGTTTGGGCGGCTGGATGGGGCGTCACGAACGTAAGTTTCATATGTTTGAGTTCCAAAAAATTAAAAATACGTGGGTTCCGTAATTTTGTAAGCATTAACGGGCTGACCTCTTTCTGTTGGACTTCAAGTTTTGTTTTTGTATGAGGCTTTGTCCTAATTTAAAAGCTTCATAAGATGGGTAGAAATCACAGTAATTAGAAGCAGTGTTTGCCAGGTGACAGGTTAATCTAAAACCGGTGCTTTTCTGTCGCTATCAAATATTTAGTCCCTGAACAAGTCGGTTCTTACCGGTCGGTTGTTAGATGTATTCTTCCCTACAGTCAACATGGCTTGTTATGGAAAGTTTATTAAGTTTGTTTATATCTGTTTATTTAGCAAGGTTCAAGCTCCGGGTCTGAGCAGCTCCGTCACGTCCAGCTTGAGACTATCAGCCAGAACACTTGCAGAAACAACTACGCTAACTGGGGTGTCACTATTACTGACAACGTAGTGTGTGCTGGCTGGAACTTTGGAGGTCGTGGCCAGTGTCAGGGCGACGCTGGTGGCCCCCTCTACCACAATGGTGCCGTTGTTGGTGTCTACTCTTTCAGCCTGGGATGCGGTGTAGCTAACTACCCAGGAATTAATACTCGCATTTCCAGTTACACCTCCTGGATATCATCAAATGCCTAAATAATATGTGTCTTTTTTCGTATTTCTCGCCAAAGAGGTGACGGAATTCTAACAATAAATCAGCCAATTGAAATATACCTACCTCTCTTTTATTATAAATACAAGAAATCCCTGACTAAAGTATTTACCTAAAATAATGCATATTTTTAGAACAAACTCGAGAATAATAAATAGAGTTTTGTAGCAATAAGTCATGAAAACTATTTTCTTCTACCAAAACATTTTTCAAATTAGTTTCAATCAATTAATAAAAAAGTCTTTGATTTATATTCCGCTAAAAAGTATTTATTAAAAGCAAACACCAAATAATAAATAAAATAGTCGGTAAAAACTTAAAAATCTGAATAAAGGGATCTGATAATCTGAGGGACTTTTTGGGGTCCTAACGATCTGGCGGGCCAATACTCGTCGGTTGCGACGAATGCTTCGGCGATATCCGCCCCACCGACACATGGGAAGTTGGAGAAACACCGGGTTGGTTTTTAGTCAGTAAGAGTCTGACAGTACCCTTCGCCCTGCCCCGAGGGCGGTGGGTCTCCATGAGAATTTTCCAAAGCGACACAAAAAAAAGGACTTTTTTGGGGTGAAAAACTAGGGAGTGTGAAACTTTTACCATACACGAACCACTTCAGTGGCCATCCTCAGCACCAGTTATCATGTATCCTTGCACCAAGTATTTAGACATATCTGATCCGGAAACTTTAAGGCACTAACAAAAAAATATAATTTAAAACTACACGTCTGTTGCATTCATCGTTGAGAATCAAAGTGAGTTGTTCTGGGTTCAAACGCTATCTCCGGAAACTCTTTTCCGTATTAACACATCATTTGATACATGGTAGATAACATTACATTAATAATAGATTAAATGAATCTTAATATCTATACTTATAATAAATCTGTAGAGAGGCCAATTCTGCACATTAAATATAGTTTCAAAATAACTACTAGGCGGTGATAGCTGATGCCAAAAATGCAATCAGTAAAATTTTTATCTGTCCGTCTGTATGTTCCTTACCTATAGAAACAAAAACTTTAAAAAAAAAACTTGATACAATTATTCTTTATACTCCTAGACTGGTTATAGGATACCTTTCATCACGCTACAAATAATAGGAGCAGAGTAGTGAAGGGAAATGTTGGGAAAACGGGAGAAGTTACTCCCTTTTAAGCCTTAATGGTTAAAGTTACATAAAAATTATGTATGACGGAAATATTGTACATAAAATTATCAACAAATTTATTTCGTATGTCTATATTTTATGGTTAACTCACGGTCGCATGTGAACACTGAATCATGCTATAAGGATTATTTTTGTATAACGGCTGCCGCGCTCGAGGAGACGCTGTATAAAATAATAATATAATAGAATAGGTTTTATGCAAGGGACGTTACATGATGTCTTCTCATCAAAAATCCCACAGTGCCTGAAGACCAGGATGTTTAACCAGTGTATGGTGCCGGTGATGACGTATGGCACTGAGACATGGTCCTTAACTTCTGGCCTTCTTGCCGAACTCAGCGTCGCTCAGCACGCGACTTGGTTCTTTGGCGAAATGTGGAAATTCGCCAAAGAACCAAAGTCTAAAATCTGCAGGCTAAAATGGCAATGGGCAGGCCACGTCGCCTGAAAGACGGACGGTCCACTGACGGATGGGCCCGAAAAGTGCTAGGGTTGCGACCAAGGACCGGAAAACGTAGTGTGGGCAGGCCGCCACGACATCGTCAGAGTCGCGGGGAGCCAATGGATGCAGGTGGCAACTTGTCGTTCGACGTGGAGAGCTAAGGAGGCCTTTGTCAGCAGTGGACGTCTTCCGGCTGATGATGATGATGATGATGAAATTATAATCATTCCTTTCAAACCACAAGTTTGTTTATACCATTCAGTCAGTATGTTGAATATTATTAGTGACGTGCGACAAAAATTGTCGCACGTTATAAATAAAATATTGAAATGAAGTCAAAAAAAATCACAAACGCATAAAAAACAAAAAAAAAAGAATCCTTAGTTTTATCACAAAGGTGTCTGTGCATTATCTAGCTAGCTTTTGATCAATGTCCAAAGGTAACTGATATGTTGCGGAAATAGATAAAATCATTTAATTTTGCTCTTCCCGTTGTCTCCTTCATATTTAGTATAAATAGCTTCATGACCATTTTGAATTCCACTTGTCCCCGAATGATTACTAAACACACAATGCGCATCCTGACTGTTCTAACACTCTGTGTCCCTTTGGTTCTGGGTAAGTGATTCACGTTCATCTGCTGATGGTAATACTTTAAGGTATTAAGAGATATTGAATGGGTCGTCACACTAGAAAGTTTGCCATAAATGTCTTCAAAAATACCCAAACACTATTTTTAGATACTTTGTAGTTGAAGACTTTGCAAGTTTACTTTAATATTTACATTTAGGAAAACGTTTTTTGTCAAGTTTGTCAATAAAATATGAATTCTAGTTACTCCTTTTTTATGTTTTAGGACTACCTTCTGATTCACAGAGGGTAACTGGACCAATGACTAGTATTGATAAATTTCCCTCCATGGCTAACCTCATGAGGTGGCATACGTACCTAAATGGATTCGTGCAGAATTGTGGTGGCATCATTCTCAACAACAGATCGGTTCTTACTGCTGCTCACTGTATAGCGTATGTACTTTGTTATAAACTCTGTTAAAAAAATATTCTTATCTTAACTTGATAAAATAATTCCTGTATATTTTTTCAGTGGTGACAGCACTGACCAGTGGCGCATCTTTATTGGCTCTGCATTTTCACACCCTTTTCTAGGCGATCGGCAAATTCACCCGGTCAACCGATTCATCATTCATCCTTTGTACAGCTCCAGAACCTTAGACCATAACATTGCTATCCTGCACTCTGCTGCAACCTTTACCTTCAGTCACAGAGCCAGTCCTGCTTCTATAGCAGGTCCTAACTATAACGTTGCAGACAACCAAAGCGTCTGGGCTGTTGGATGGGGCCAAAATTTCGGTTTTCAATGTGCGGAGCCACGATCTCTGGTATTACAAAATTGAAATACATTCATTCGAAATTTATTTATTTGTGAATAGGCTAACATTTGCAGAAATGTCTTATAACCAATTAACTTATAAACAATTGGTATTTTGACCGTACACCTATATTTTTCTTCCATTTGGAGTTTAAAAAACGCAACGTTGTGGTTTGACAAAAACATAATTTGAAAATATTTTCTTTCAGACTAATGTGCATGAGCGGCGACCTATACCTGACTTTTTGAATGAAGTCGAGCAAGTTATTATTAACCAGAATGTATGCAGAAACAACTATGCGGCTCGTAACATCGCCATCACTGATAACATGTTGTGTAGCGGCTGGCATACTAATGGAAACGGACATTGTGATGAAGACTCTGGTGGTCCTCTCTACCATAATGGTGTGGTTGTCGGTGTCTTCACGTTCAGCATCGGTATAGCTCAAGCCAACTTCCCCAGTGTCCACACTCGTGTATCTCGCTACACCTCTTGGATTCAAGCCAACGCATAAAAAGAAATAGATGTAAAAGGGAACAGAATGTTTTAACTTTACGGCAATAATTGTGTTTAATATAGATTAAGTTGCAATGAAATTATTTGTTTTTTATGATTATGGTAAACAATTTGAAGGGTATTTGCAAATTTGTGACTTTCAATAAAAGTTTCTATGACGTGAACATGAAATGTTGACATTGAGCACTTACGGTGAAAATTAATAGACTAAACAATGTTTGAAGCTTATATAAAAACAAAAAGAGTACATACGTGTCTTGCTGGCAAATATTGCACGCAGTCGTTATTAAAAAAAAAACCCTAAATCTCCAAAACCCTAATCCCTAAAAGGTCGGCAACGCACTCGTAACTCCTCCATTTTCTGTGTCTATAAGCGGCGCTGATTGCTTACCATCAGGTAATCCGTCTGCTCGTTTGCCGATCTACATATACCATAAAAAGGTAGATGACAAAATTTGCTATTATAGGTATATACAAAAGAAGCGATAGACATGTTTTAAAACAAGAGGCAAAGATACGCTTTCTTTAACACTATTCCGTTTGTTCAAAGTACAGAATTCTATCACGGAGTTGTGAGTGAATTGGTAAAATATCAATACCAAGCATTTTATTAATTTTAAATAGAAGAAGTGTAGAGAAGTATACTTCTGGCAGATTGTTACGAAGATAAGAATTTTTGGCAGCATTTTAGTTCGGTTCCACTGGACAATACTCAAATAGTTACTCAATTTCTCAGAAAGAATCAATACCTAATTGTGCCAAGAAAAATTTCTTTTTTATTATAAACTAATCCAAATAGTTTAGTTGTCGATTAGATTGTTTTATCTCGTTATGCATTTCTAGTAAATAAGAAGTCAAAGAGCTTAATTCGTGATAAAGTAATCTATGTAATATGGGATTTATTGGTATTTCTAATAGTTGATTAAAAAATGACGAAGTCATTTCCTATTCACGGGAATATATTTAATCACACGGAGCAAGTATATAAATGAAAAGTAAGATTCGGCATTAAGCAGTTGCTGCAAGTTCCACCATGCGTGTCATAACTATCCTGACTATTTGCATTGCAGCGGTTGCGGGTATGCGCTGTTTTTATTTTTTATTTTACAGTCAAATGTTGAACTATTGCTTTTATAATATTACTTGCTCCTTTTAATTTTGATATAAACGATTTCTCAGGTTTACTCAAAATTCATCAAAGTTCATTTTGGAAGAATTTAAAGTTGGTTGCGTGATGATACAGTTACTGTAAAACCAAATGATTCTTCTTTTCAAATTGTACTTTTGACAAGGTGGTCTTTAAATTGTAATCAAAAAATGTTATTTCATGTATAAATGTGTGTGTGTGTTTTCGAAAATGTATTAATACTTCCCATACAGTGTATTACAAACACGCGTTTAACAATTCAGTAAAGAAGCTTGAAGCTAGAAAAGAAAACCATTAAACAATGTTATCTTTTCAGCCGTCCCCACGAATTCCCAGAGGATTGCGGGTGGTCATAATACCAGCATTGCCCGCTATCCCAGCGTTGCTTCCCTCCTCTACACACCGAACTGTGTGTTGGCACCATCCTCAACAACAGATCCATCTTAACAGCTGCCCATTGCATTGCGTAAGTTTTAAACATCTATATGATAATGTATCTGATGTGAATAGTAATATTTTAGAACAACAGCAAGTTCAAAATATAACATCACAAATTGGATACACGAAAGGATAGCTAGCAAATATTAAATGTCACTGTTTCCTCTAATTCGATTTTTTACAGGGCACTCAGTATCCAAAAAAGCAAGCCTAAAATATTATATGTCCTATAAATTTACAATTATTTGTCCTAAAATGGGAAACTCAATTACTCTTTTTGATTTTTAGTAAAACAATAATATTGTATCGTTCGTAAAGAAAAATAATATTTTTATATTTTTATAGCGACGATGAAGTTGGCAGATGGCGCATTCGTATTGGTTCCGTTTTCGCTAACAGTGGTGGTGCTGTTTACAATTCAAATCAGCACATTATTCATCCATCATTCAACGCTGACACCTTGGACAACGACATAGCTATACTGCGCTCCGCTACTGCATTCTCCTTTAACAACGCAGCTCGAGCTGCAAGCATCGCTGGCTCAAACTATCACCTTCCTGAAAATAGATACGTTTGGGCGGCTGGATGGGGCGTCACGAACGTAAGTTTCATATGTTTGAGTTCCAAAAAATTTAAAATATCTAGGTACCGTAATTTTGTAAGCATAAACGGGTTGACCTCTTTCTGTTGGACTTAAAGTTTTTTGTATGAGGCTTTGTCCTAACTTAAAAGCTTCATAAGATGGGTAAAAATCACAGTAATTAAAAGCAGTGTTTGCCAGGTTATAGGTTAATCTAAGAGCGGTGCTTTTCTGTCGCTATCAAATATTTAGTCCCTGAACAAATCGGTACTTACCAGTTGGTTGTCAGATGTATTTTTCTCTACAGTCAACATAGCTTGTTATGGAATGTTTATTAAGTTTGTTTTTATCTGTTTATTTAGCAAGGTTCAAGCTCCGGATCTGAGCAGCTCCGTCACGTCCAGCTTGAGACTATCAACCAGAACACTTGCAGAAACAACTACGCTAACTGGGGTGTCACTATAACTGACAACGTAGTGTGTGCTGGCTGGAACTTTGGAGGTCGTGGCCAGTGTCAGGGCGACGCTGGTGGCCCCCTCTACCACAACGGTGCCGTTGTTGGTGTCTACTCTTTCAGTCTGGGATGCGGTGTAGCTAACTACCCAGGAATTAATACTCGCATTTCTAGTTACACCTCCTGGATATCATCAAATGCCTAAATAATACGTGTCTTTTTTCGTATTTCTCGCCAAATAGGTGACTAAAATTCTAACAATAAATTAGCCAATTGAAATATACCTCTCTTTTATTATAAATACAAGAAACCCCTAACTAAAGTATACCTAAAATAATGCATATTTTTATTTATTTATTTATTTATTTATTTAATAATTTTTGTACACACAAACAGCACAGAGGAAAATACATAAAAAACTAAGAGTACAAAGGTGCTACTTATTCCTGTTGGAATTTCTTCCAGTAGACCTGAGACAGGAAATGTAATTAAAATATAAGGCACAGTGTGTAACAAAAGTGAAAAAAAAAAGAAATTTTTAGAACAAAATCGAGAATAATAACAGGAGTTTAAGTCATGAAAACTGTTTTCTTCTACTAAAACATTTTTCAAATTAGTTTCAATCAATTAATGAAAAAATCTTTGATTTATATTCCGCTAAAAGTAAAGCCTATCGTAGTCGGTAAAAACTTAAAAATCTGAATAAAGGGATCTGCATCTGATAATCTGAGGGACTTTTTGCGGTCCTAACGATCTGGCGGGCCAATATTCGTCGGAGGTTTTGCGACGAATGCTTCGGCGATGCCCGCCCCTCCGACACATGGAAAATTGGAGAAACACCGGGTTGGTTTTTAGTCAGTAAGAGTCTGACAGTACCATTCGCCCTTCCCCGAAGGCGGTGGGTCTCCATACCCGACACAAAAAAAGGGACTTTTTGGGGTGAAAAACTGGCCAGTGGCCATCCTCAGCACCAGTTATCCTGTATCCTTGCACTAAATATTTAACCATATCTGATCCGGAAACTTTATGGCAATAACAAAAAAATATAAAATGACATTAATTGATAGTAAAATATAATTTAAAACTACACGTCTGTTGCATTCATCGTTGATAATCAAAGTGAGTTCTACTTACATGAAATAGTTGTTCTGGGTTCAAACGCTATCTCCTGAAACTCTTTTCCGTATTAACACATCATTCGATACATGGCAGATAACATTACATTAATAATAGATAAAATGAATCTTAATATCTATACTACTTATAAGCATTCTGTAGAGAGGTCAATTCTGCACATTAAATATATTTTCAAAATAACTGCCAGGTGACAACAGAAAACTAGTGATAAGTGATTGATATTGATGCCAAAAATGCAATCAGTAAAATTTTTGTCCGTCTGTCTGTATGTTCCTTATAGAAACAAAAACTTTTGAAAAACAACTTGATACAATTATTTTTTATACTCCTAGACAGGTTATAGGATACCTTTCCTCACGCTACAAATAATAGGAGCAAAGCAGTGAAGGGAAATGTTGGGAAAACGGGAGAAGTTACTCCCTTTTAAGCCTTAATGGGTAAAGTTACATAGAAATTATGTCTTCCGAAGCTGCCGTACCCGGTAAGCACCCGCGTTAGGCAGGAGGTGAGGACACTATGGCGTTTCTCAAGCCACTCCTCTAAGGGAGGTCTTGTGGCTGCTATAGCAGCATTCCCGACACACGTTGCTTTCACCCTACCATGAGATCGCGCCGGAGCTCATTCTGCCACGCACTTATCTGACGTTATCAGTAGGCTGGCGACAATTTCTGTCGCACGTCACTTCTTTTTAACCGCTAAATGCATTAATTTATAAAAAAAAATATTTAAATAAAGTCTAAAAAATCACAAACGCATAAAAAACAAAAAAAAAATGAATCCTTACTTTTATCACAAAGGTGTCTGTGCATTATCTATCTAGCCATTGATCAATGTCCAAAGGTAACTGATATGTTGCGGAAATAGATAAAATCATTTAAATTTGCTCTTCCCGTTGTCTCCTTCATAATTAGTATAAATAGCTTCATGACCATTTTGAATTCCATTTGTCTCCGAATAATTACTAAACACACAATGCGCATCCTGACTGTTCTAACACTCTGTGTCGCTTTGGTTCTGGGTAAGTGTTTGATGTTCATCTGTTGATGGTAATACTTTTAGGTATAAAGAGACTTGGTAAGACCCCTCTTTGAGGAGTGGCTTGAGAGTCGCCACGGCGTCCTCACCTTCCGTCTGACGTGGGTGCTTACCGGGCATGACAGCTTCGTTAGGTTCCTGTTTCGGATCCAGCGGGAGGAAACGCCCGAGTGTCGTCATTGTGAGGATCACCTGGAGGACAAGGTGGAGCATACGGTGGCGGAGTGCCCTGCTTGGGCTGAGCACCGCCGTGTTCTCAGGGAAGTGATCGGCGGCAGCGACCTCTCGCGCCCGGCCTTAATCGAGGTCATGGTGCAGCGTGAGAGGAACTGGAAAGCTATCTCCTCCTTCAGCGAAGCAGTTATGCTCGCAAAGGAGGAGGCGGAGCGCGTGAGGGAACTATCCTCCTCGCGCCCCAGCCGCCGCAGAAGGCGACATTCCGGACGTCGGAGATCGAGAGATGATCTCCGGCCACCGTAAGCGCGGGTCTGCGGATGGCGAGTAAGGGTAGCTCGCCGCCCGACCAGAACCGGACCCGAGCGTACGGCGCGTAGCGTTCCGAGCGCGCCTCAAAGAGCCAATAGACCACCACAGTCGGGGCCCAGTAGGGCTGATGTTTAGCCGGGGCTGCGGGGTAAGCGCAATGAGGCACCGCGACCTCGGCCCAGAGCAGGAGAAGGAACGGGTGGGTTTTTAGTCAGTAAGAGTCTGACACTCTCTCTCGCCTTACCCTGGGCGGGAGAAGTCATTGGATGATTTTCCCCTGACAAAAAAAGGTATAAAGAGACTTTATTTATATTTGATGGGTCGTCACACCGGAAAGTTTGCCGTAAATGTCTTCAAAAATACCCAAACACTATTCTTTGATACTTTGTAGGTGAAAGACTTTGCAAGTTTACTTTAATATTTACATTTAGAAAAATGTTTTAGTCAAGTTTCTCAATAAAATATGAATTCGAGTTATTCCTTTTTTGTTTTTAGGACTACCTTCTGACTCACAGAGGGTAACTGGACCATCGACTAGTATTGAAAAATTTCCCTCCATGGCTAACCTCATGAGGTGGCATACGTACCTAAATGGATTCGTGCAGACTTGTGGTGGCATCATTCTCAACAACAGATCTGTTCTTACTGCTGCTCACTGTGTAGCGTAAGTAGTTTGTAATAAGCTCTGTTTATTCCAAAAATATTATTAAACAGTGTATATAGTACAAAAAAATATATAAATAGTATTTGACAAAATAATTTCTTTATTATTTTTCAGTGGTGACAGCATTAACCAGTGGCGTATTTTTATTGGCTCTTCATTTTCTCACCCAGCTCATAACGACCGACAAACTCACCCGGTTAACCGATTCATCATTCATCCTTTGTACACCTCCAGAACCTTAGACCATAACATTGCTATCCTGCACTCTGCTGCAACCTTTACCTTCAGTAACAGAGCCACTCCTGCTTCTATAGCAGGTCCTAACTATAACGTTGCAGACAACCAAAGCGTCTGGGCTGTTGGATGGGGCGGAAATTACGGTTTTCCATGTGCGGAGCCACGATCTCTGGTATTACAAAATTAAAATACATTTTTTCAAAATTTATTTATTTCTGAATAGGCTAACATTTACAGAAATGTCTTATAACCAATTAATTTATAAACAATTGGTATTTTGACCGTACACTTATATTTTTCTTCCATTTGGAGTTTCAAAAACGCGACGTTGTGGTTTGACAAAAACATAATTTGAAAATATTTTCTTTCAGACTAATATGCATGAGAGACGACCTATACCTGACTTTTTGAATGAAGTCGAGCAAGTTATTATTAACCAGAACATATGCAGAAACAACTATGCGGCTCGTAACATCGCCATCACTGATAACATGTTGTGTAGCGGCTGGCATACTAATGGAAACGGACATTGTGATGAAGACTCTGGTGGTCCTCTCTACCATAATGGTGTGGTTGTCGGTGTCTTCACGTTCAGCATCGGTATAGCTCAAGCCAACTTCCCCAGTGTCCACACTCGTGTATCTCGCTACACCTCTTGGATTCAAGCCAACGCATAAAAAGAAATAGATGTAAAAGGGAACAGAATGTTTAAACTTTACAGCAATCATTGTGTTTAATATAGATTAAGTTGCAATGAAATTATTTGTTTTTTATGATTATGGTAAACAATTTGAAGGGTATTTGCAAATTTAGTGGCTTTCAATAAAAGTTTCTATGACGTAGACGCAGATTTTGCAAGATATAACTCTACAAAACCCTAATCCCTAAAAGGTCGGCAACGCACTCGTCACTCCTGCGTTGCGGGTGTCCATGGTCGGCGCTGATTGCTTACCATCGGGTGATCCGTCTGCTCGTTTGCCGACCGATTTACTATTATGTAAAAAATAAGCGATAGACATGTTTTAAAACAAGAGGCAAAGATACGCTTTCTTTAACACTATTCCGTTTGTTCAAAGTACAGAAATCTATCATGGAGTTGTGAGTGAATTTGTAAAATATCAATACCAAGCATTTTATTTATTTTAAATAGAAGAAGTGTAGTAAAGTATACTGCTGTCAGATTATTTTGAGGATAAGAATTTTTGGTAGCATTTTAGTTCGGTTCCACTAGACTATACACAAATATAGTCACTAGTTACTAAATTTCTCAGAAAGAATCAATACCTAATTGTGCCAAGAAAAAAATCTTTTTTATTATTAGCTAAACCAAATAGTTTAGTTGTCGATTAGATTGTTTTATCTCGTTATGCATTTCTAGTAAATAAGAAGTCAAAGAGCTTAATTCGTGATAAAGTAATCTATGTAATATGGGATTTATTGGTAATTCAAATAGTTGATTAAAATATGACGAACTCATTTCCTATTCACGGGAATATATTTAATCACACGGAGTAAGTATATAAATGAAAAGTAAGATTCGGCATTAAGCAGTTGCTGCAAGTTCCACCATGCGTGTCATAACTATCCTGACTATTTGCATTGCAGCGGTTGCGGGTATGCGCTGTTTTTATTTTTTATTTAACCGTCAAATGTTGAACTATTGCTTTTATAATATTACTCGCTCCTTTTAATTTTGATATAAACGATTTCTCAGGTTTACTCAAAATTCATCAAAGTTCATTTTGGAAGAATTTAAAGTTGGTTGCGTGATGATACAGTTACTGTAAAACTAAATGATTCTTCTATTCAAATTGTACTTTTGACAAGGTGGTGTTTAAATTGTAATCAAAAAATGTTATTTCATGTATAAATGTGTGTGTGTGTGTTTTCGAAAATGTATTAATACTTCCCATACAGTGTATTACAAACACGCGTTGAACAATTGAGTACAGAAGCTTGAAGCTAGAAAAGAAAACCATTATACAATGTTATCTTTTCAGCCGTCCCCACGAATTCCCAGAGGATTGCGGGTGGTCATAATATTGCCCGCTATCCCAGCGTTGCTTCCCTCCTCTACACACCGAACTGGAGCCAGTACACGCAAGTGTGTGTTGGCACCATCCTCAACAACAGATCCATCTTAACAGCTGCCCATTGCATTGCGTAAGTTTTAACATCTTCATCATAATATAAATGGTGTGAATAGTAATATTTTAGTACAACAGCAAGTGCAAAATAAAACATCACAAATTGGATACACGAAAGGATAGCTAGCAAATATTAAATGTCACTGTTTCCTCTAATTCGATTTTTTACAGGGCACTCAGTATCCAAAAAAGCAAGCCTAAAATATTATATGTCCTATAAATTTACAATTATTTGTCCTAAAATGGGAAACTCAATTACTCTTTTTGATTTTTAGTAAAACAATAATATTGTATCGTTCGTAAAGAAAAATAATGTCTTTTATAGCGACGATGAAGTTGGCAGATGGCGCATTCGTATTGGTTCCGTTTTCGCTAACAGTGGTGGTGCTGTTTACAATTCAAATCAGCACATTATTCATCCATCATTCAACGCTGACACCTTGGATAACGACATCGCTATACTGCGCTCCGCTACTGCATTCTCCTTTAACAACGCAGCTCGAGCTGCAAGCATCGCTGGCTCAAACTATCACCTTCCTGAAAATAGATACGTTTGGGCGGCTGGATGGGGCGTCACGAACGTAAGTTTCATATATTTGAGTTCTAAAAAATTAAAAATACGTGGGTTCCGTAATTTTGTAAGCATTAACGGGCTGACCTCTTTCTGTTGGACTTAAAGTTTTGTGTTTGTATGAGGCATTGTCCAAATTTAAAAGCTTCATAAGATGGGTAAAAGTCACAGTAATTAGAAGCAGTGTTTGCCAGGTGACAGGTTAATGTAAGACCGGTGCTTTTCTGTCGCTATCAAATATTTAGTCCCTGAACAAATCGGTTCTTACCAGTCGGTTGTCAGATGTATTCTTCCCTACAGTCAACATGGCTTGTTGTGGGATGTTTATTAAGTTTGTTTATATCTGTTTATTTAGCAAGGTTCAAGCTCCGGGTCTGAGCAGCTCCGTCACGTCCAGCTTGAGACTATCAGCCAGAACACTTGCAGAAACAACTACGCTAACTGGGGTGTCACTATTACTGACAACGTAGTGTGTGCTGGCTGGAACTTTGGAGGTCGTGGCCAGTGTCAGGGCGACGCTGGTGGCCCCCTCTACCACAACGGTGCCGTTGTTGGTGTCTACTCTTTCAGTCTGGGATGCGGCGAAGCTAACTACCCAGGAATTAATACTCGCATTTCTAGTTACACCTCCTGGATATCATCAAATGCCTAAATAATATGTGTCTTTTTAGTATTTCTCGCCAAATAGGTGACTAAAATTCTAACAATAAATTAGCCAATTGAAATATACCTCTCTTTTATTATAAATACAAGAAATCCCTGACTAAAGTGTACCTAAAATAATGCATATTTTTATTTATTTATTTATTTAATAATTTATGTACACACAAACAGCACAGAGGAAAATACATAAATAATAAGAGTACAAAGGTGCTACTTATTCCTGTTGGAATTTCTTCCAGTAGACCTGAGACAGGAAATGTAATTAAAATATAAGACACAGTGTGTAACAAAAGTGAAAAAAAAAAGAAATTTTTAGAATAAAATCGAGAATAATAACAAGAGTTTAAGTCATGAAAACTGTTTTCTTCTACTAAAACATTTTTCAAATTAGTTTCAATCAATTAATGAAAAAATCTTTGATTTATATTCCGCTAAAAAGTATTTATTAAAAGCACACACCAAATAATAAATAAAATATGTTATGGATTTTCTTTAAGTAAAGCCTATCGTAGTCGGTAAAAACTTAGCATCTGATAATCTGAGGGACTTTTTGCGGTCCTAACGATCTGGCGGGCCAATACTCGTCGGAGGGTTTGCGACGAATGCTTCGGCCCCTCCGACACATGGAAAATTGGAGAAACACCGGGTTGGTTTTTAGTCAGTAAGAGTCTGACAGTACCATTCGCCCTTCCCCGAAGGCGGTGGGTCTCCATGAGGATTTTCATACCCGACACAAAAAAAGGGACTTTTTTGGGTGAAAAACTGGCCAGTGGCCATCCTCAGCACCAGTTATCCTGTATCCTTGCACTAAATATTTAACCATATCTGATCCGGAAACTTTATGGCAATAACAAAAAAATATAAAATGACATTAATTGATAGTAAAATATAATTTAAAACTACACGTCTGTTGCATTCATCGTTGATAATCAAAGTGAGTTCTACATGAAATAGTTGTTCTGGGTTCAAACGCTATCTCCTGAAACTCTTTTCCGTATTAACACATCATTCGATACATGGCAGATAACATTACATTAATAATAGATAAAATGAATCTTAATATCTATACTTATAAGCATTCTGTAGAGAGGCCAATTCTGCACATTAAATATATTTTCAAAATAACTGCCAGGTGACAACAGAAAACTAGTGATAAGTGATTGATATTGATGCCAAAAATGCAATCAGTAAAATTTTTGTCCGTCTGTCTGTATGTTCCTTATAGAAACAAAAACTTTTGAAAAACAACTTGATACAATTATTTTTTATACTCCTAGACAGGTTATAGGATACCTTTCCTCACGCTACAAATAATAGGAGCAAAGCAGTGAAGGAAAATGTTGGAAAACGGGAGAAGTTACTCCCTTTTAAGCCTTAATGGGTAAAGTTACATAGAAATTATGTATGACGGAAATATTCTACATAAAATTATCAACAAATTTATTTCGTATGTCTATATTTTTTGCTTAACTCACGGTCGCATGTGAGCACTGAATAATGCTATAAGGATTATTTTTGTATAACGGCTGCTGGTATAAAATATAAACAGCAGCAAACAAATCGTTGCTGATAGTACATCTCCTTAATAACCCTGGCGTCAACCATGTCTTCCGAAGCTGCCGTACCCGGTAAGCACCCGCGTTAGGCAGGAGGTGAGGACACTATGGCGTTTCTCAAGCCACTCCTCTAAGGGAGGTCTTGTGGCTGCTATAGCAGCATTCCCGACACACGTTGCTTTCACCCTACCATGAGATCGCGCCGGAGCTCATTCTGCCACGCACTTATCTGACGTTATCAGTAGGCTGGCGACAATTTCTGTCGCACGTCACTTCTTTTTCGCCGCTAAATGCATTAATTTATAAAAAAAAAAATATTTAAATAAAGTCTAAAAAATCACAAACGCATAAAAAACAAAAAAAAAAAATGAATCCTTACTTTAATCACAAAGGTGTCTGTGCATTATCTAGCTAGCCATTGATCAATGTCCAAAGGTAACTGATATGTTGCGGAAATAGATAAAATCATTTAAATTTGCTCTTCCCGTTGTCTCCTTCATAATTAGTATAAATAGCTTCATGACCATTTTGAATTCCATTTGTCTCCGAATAATTACTAAACACACAATGCGCATCCTGACTGTTCTAACACTCTGTGTCGCTTTGGTTCTGGGTAAGTGTTTGATGTTCATCTGTTGATGGTAATACTTTTAGGTATAAAGAGACTTGGTAAGACCCCTCTTTGAGGAGTGGCTTGAGAGTCGCCACGGCGTCCTCACCTTCCGTCTGACGTGGGTGCTTACCGGGCATGACAGCTTCGTTAGGTTCCTGTTTCGGATCCAGCGGGAGGAAACGCCCGAGTGTCGTCATTGTGAGGATCACCTGGAGGACAAGGTGGAGCATACGGTGGCGGAGTGCCCTGCTTGGGCTGAGCACCGCCGTGTTCTCAGGGAAGTGATCGGCGGCAGCGACCTCTCGCGCCCGGCCTTAATCGAGGTCATGGTGCAGCGTGAGAGGAACTGGAAAGCCATCTCCTCCTTCAGCGAAGCAGTTATGCTCGCAAAGGAGGAGGCGGAGCGCGTGAGGGAACTATCCTCCTCGCGCCCCAGCCGCCGCAGAAGGCGACATTCCGGATGTCGGAGATCGAGAGATGATCTCCGGCCACCGTAAGCGCGGGTCTGCAGATGGCGAGTAAGGATAGCTCGCCGCCCGACCAGAACCGGACCCGAGCGTACGGCGCGTAGCGTTCCGAGCGCGCCTCAAAGAGCCAATGGACCACCACAGTCGGGGCCCAGTAGGGCTGATGTTTAGCCGGGGCTGCGGGGTAAGCGCAATGAGGCACCGCGACCTCGGCCCAGAGCAGGAGAAGGAACGGGTGGGTTTTTAGTCAGTAAGAGTCTGACACTCTCTCTCGCCTTACCCTGGGCGGGATAAGTCATTGGATGATTTTCCCCTGACAAAAAAAGGTATAAAGAGACTTTATTTATATTTGATGGGTCGTTACACCGGAAAGTTTGCCGTAAATGTCTTCAAAAATACCCAAACACTATTCTTTGATACTTTGTAGGTGAAAGACTTTGCAAGTTTACTTTAATATTTACATTTAGAAAAATGTTTTAGTCAAGTTTGTCAATAAAATATGAATTCGAGTTATTCCTTTTTTGTTTTTAGGACTACCTTCTGACTCACAGAGGGTAACTGGACCATCGACTAGTATTGAAAAATTTCCCTCCATGGCTAACCTCATGAGGTGGCATACGTACCTAAATGGATTCGTGCAGACTTGTGGTGGCATCATTCTCAACAACAGATCTGTTCTTACTGCTGCTCACTGTATAGCGTAAGTAGTTTGTAATAAGCTCTGTTTATTCCAAAAATATTATTAAACAGTGTATATAGTACAAAAAAATATATAAATAGTATTTGACAAAATAATTTCTTTATTATTTTTCAGTGGTGACAGCATTAACCAGTGGCGTATTTTTATTGGCTCTTCATTTTCTCACCCAGCTCATAACGACCGACAAACTCACCCGGTTAACCGATTCATCATTCATCCTTTGTACACCTCCAGAACCTTAGACCATAACATTGCTATCCTGCACTCTGCTGCAACCTTTACCTTCAGTAACAGAGCCACTCCTGCTTCTATAGCAGGTCCTAACTATAACGTTGCAGACAACCAAAGCGTCTGGGCTGTTGGATGGGGCGGAAATTACGGTTTTCCATGTGCGGAGCCACGATCTCTGGTATTACAAAATTAAAATACATTTTTTCAAAATTTATTTATTTCTGAATAGGCTAACATTTACAGAAATGTCTTATAACCAATTAACTTATAAACAATTGGTATTTTGAAAGTACACTTATATTTTTCTTCCATTTGGAGTTTCAAAAACGCGACGTTGTGGTTTGACAAAAACATAATTTGAAAATATTTTCTTTCAGACTAATATGCATGAGAGGCGACCTATACCTGACTTTTTGAATGAAATCGAGCAAGTTATTATTAACCAGAACATATGCAGAAACAACTATGCGGCTCGTAACATCGCCATCACTGATAACATGTTGTGTAGCGGCTGGCATACTAATGGAAACGGACATTGTGATGAAGACTCTGGTGGTCCTCTCTACCATAATGGCGTGGTTGTCGGTGTCTTCACGTTCAGCATCGGTATAGCTCAAGCCAACTTCCCCAGTGTCCACACTCGTGTATCTCGCTACACCTCTTGGATTCAAGCCAACGCATAAAAAGAAATAGATGTAAAAGGGAACAGAATGTTTAAACTTTACAGCAATCATTGTGTTTAATATAGATTAAGTTGCAATGAAATTATTTGTTTTTTATGATTATGGTAAACAATTTGAAGGGTATTTGCAAATTTAGTGGCTTTCAATAAAAGTTTCTATGACGTAGACGCAGATTTTGCAAGATATAACTCTACAAAACCCTAATCCCTAAAAGGTCGGCAACGCACTCGTAACTCCTGCGTTGCGGGTGTCCATGGTCGGCGCTGATTGCTTACCATCGGGTGATCCGTCGATTCGATATCGATATTCGATCGTCGATTATGTAAAAAATAAGCGATAGACATGTTTTAAAACAAGAGGCAAAGATACGCTTTCTTTAACACTATTCCGTTTGTTCAAAGTACAGAAATCTATCATGGAGTTGTGAGTGAATTTGTAAAATATCAATACCAAGCATTTTATTTATTTTAAATAGAAGAAGTGTAGTAAAGTATACTGCTGTCAGATTATTTTGAGGATAAGAATTTTTGGTAGCATTTTAGTTCGGTTCCACTGGACTATACACAAATATAGTCACTAGTTACTAAATTTCTCAGAAAGAATCAATACCTAATTGTGCCAAGAAAAAAATCTTTTTTATTATTAGCTAAACCAAATAGTTTAGGTATCGATTAGATTGTTTTATCTCATTATGCATTTCTAGTAAATAAGAAGTCAAAGAGCTTAATTCGTGATAAAGTAATCTATGTAATATGGGATTTATTGGTATTTCTAATAGTTGATTAAAAAATGACGAAGTCATTTCCTATTCACGGGAATATATTTAATCACATGGAGTCAGTATATAAATGAAAAGTAAGATTCGGCATTAAGCAGTTGCTGCAAGTTCCACCATGCGTGTCATAACTATCCTGACTATTTGCATTGCAGCGGTTGCGGGTATGCGCTGTTTTTATTTTTTATTTAACCGTCAAATGTTGAACTATTGCTTTTATAATATTACTCGCTCCTTTTAATTTTGATATAAACGATTTCTCAGTTTTACTCAAAATTCATCAAAGTTCATTTTGGAAGAATTTAAAGTTGGTTGCGTGATGATACAGTTACTGTAAAACCAAATGATTCTTCTATTCAAATTGTACTTTTGACGAGGTGGTCTTTAAATTGTAATCAAAAAATGTTATTTCATGTATAAATGTGTGTGTGTTTTCGAAAATGTATTAATACTTCCCATACAGTGTATTACAAACACGCGTTTAACAATTCAGTAAAGAAGCTTGAAGCTAGAAAAGAAAACCATTAAACAATGTTATCTTTTCAGCCGTCCCCACGAATTCCCAGAGGATTGCGGGTGGTCATAATACCAGCATTGCCCGCTATCCCAGCGTTGCTTCCCTCCTCTACACACCGAACTGGAGCCAGTACACGCAAGTGTGTGTTGGCACCATCCTCAACAACAGATCCATCTTAACAGCTGCCCATTGCATTGCGTAAGTTTTAAACATCTATATGATAATGTATCTGATGTGAATAGTAATATTTTAGAACAACAGCAAGTTCAAAATATAACATCACAAATTGGATACACGAAAGGATAGCTAGCAAATATTAAATGTCACTGTTTCCTCTAATTCGATTTTTTACAGGGCACTCAGTATCCAAAAAAGCAAGCCTAAAATATTATATGTCCTATAAATTTACAATAATTTGTCCTAAAATGGGAAACTCAATTACTCTTTTTGATTTTTAGTAAAACAATAATATTGTATCGTTCGTAAAGAAAAATAATATTTTTATATTTTTATAGCGACGATGAAGTTGGCAGATGGCGCATTCGTATTGGTTCCGTTTTCGCTAACAGTGGTGGTGCTGTTTACAATTCAAATCAGCACATTATTCATCCATCATTCAACGCTGACACCTTGGACAACGACATCGCTATACTGCGCTCCGCTACTGCATTCTCCTTTAACAACGCAGCTCGAGCTGCAAGCATCGCTGGCTCAAACTATCACCTTCCTGAAAATAGATACGTTTGGGCGGCTGGATGGGGCGTCACGAACGTATGTTTCATATATTTGAGTTCTAAAAAATTAAAAATACGTGGGTTCCGTAATTTTGTAAGCATTAACGGGCTGACCTCTTTCTGTTGGACTTAAAGTTTTGTGTTTGTATGAGGCATTGTCCAAATTTAAAAGCTTCATAAGATGGATAAAAGTCACAGTAATTAGAAGCAGTGTTTGCCAGGTGACAGGTTAATGTAAGACCGGTGCTTTTCTGTCGCTATCAAATATTTAGTCCCTGAACAAATCGGTTCTTACCAGTCGGTTGTCAGATGTATTCTTCCCTACAGTCAACATGGCTTGTTGTGGAATGTTTATTAAGTTTGTTTATATCTGTTTATTAAGCAAGGTTCAAGCTCCGGGTCTGAGCAGCTCCGTCACGTCCAGCTTGAGACTATCAGCCAGAACACTTGCAGAAACAACTACGCTAACTGGGGTGTCACTATTACTGACAACGTAGTGTGTGCTGGCTGGAAGTTTGGAGGTCGTGGCCAGTGTCAGGGCGACGCTGGTGGCCCCCTCTACCACAACGGTGCCGTTGTTGGTGTCTACTCTTTCAGTCTGGGATGCGGTGTAGCTAACTACCCAGGAATTAATACTCGCATTTCTAGTTACACCTCCTGGATATCATCAAATGCCTAAATAATACGTGTCTTTTTTCGTATTTCTCGCCAAATAGGTGACTAAAATTCTAACAATAAATTAGCCAATTGAAATATACCTCTCTTTTATTATAAATACAAGAAACCCCTAACTAAAGTATACCTAAAATAATGCATATTTTTATTTATTTATTTATTTATTTAATAATTTATGTACACACAAACAGCACAGAGGAAAATACATAAAAAAATAAGAGTACAAAGGTGCTACTTATTCCTGTTGGAATTTCTTCCAGTAGACCTGAGACAGGAAATGTAATTAAAATGTAAGACACAGTGTGTAACAAAAGTGAAAAAAAAAAGAAATTTTTAGAACAAAATCGAGAATAATAACAGGAGTTTAAGTCATGAAAACTGTTTTCTTCTACTAAAACATTTTTCAAATTAGTTTCAATCAATTAATGAAAAAATCTTTGATTTATATTCCGCTAAAAGTAAAGCCTATCGTAGTCGGTAAAAAATTAAAAAAATCTGAATAAAGGGATCTGCATCTTATAATCTGAGGGACTTTTTGCGGTCCTAACGATCTGGCGGGCCAATACTCGTCGGAGGTTTTGCGACGAATGCTTCGGCGATGCCCGCCCCTCCGACACATGGAAAATTGGAGAAACACCGGGTTGGTTTTTAGTCAGTAAGAGTCTGGCAGTACCATTCGCCCTTCCCCGAAGGCGGTGGGTCTCCATGAGGATTTTCATACCCGACACAAAAAAAGGGACTTTTTGGGGTGAAAAACTGGCCAGTGGCCATCCTCAGCATCAGTTATCCTGTATCCTTGCACTAAATATTTAACCATATCTGATCCGGAAACTTTATGCCAATAACAAAATAATATAAAATGACATTAATTGATAGTAAAATATAATTTAAAACTACACGTCTGTTGCATTCATCGTTGATAATCAAAGTGAGTTCTACTTACATGAAATAGTTGTTCTGGGTTCAAACGCTATCTCCGGAAACTCTTTTCCGTATTAACACATCATTCGATACATGGCAGATAACATTACATTAATAATAGATAAAATGAATCTTAATATCTTTACTTATAAACATTCTGTAGAGAGGTCAATTCTGCATATTAAATATATTTTCAAAATAACTACTAGGCGGTGATAAGTGATTGATACTGATGCCAAAAATGCAATCAGTAAAAATTTTGTCTGTCTGTCTGTCTGTATGTTCCTTTTAGTAACAAAAATTAAAAAAAAAACTTGATACAATTATTCTTTATACTCCTAGACAGGTTATAGAATACCTTTCATCACGCTACAAATAATAGGAGCAAAGCAGTGAAGGGAAATGTTGGGAAAACGGGAGAAGTTACTCCCTTTTAAGCCTTAATGGGTAAAGTTACATAGAAATTACGTATGACGGAAATATTCTACATAAAATTATCAACAAATTTATTTCGTATGTCTATATTTTTTGCTTAACTCACGGTCGCATGTGAGCACTGAATCATGCTATAAGGATTATTTTTGAATAACGGCTGCTGGTATAACATATAAACAGCAGCAAACAAATCGTTGCTGATAGTACATCTCCTTAATAACCCTGGCGTCAACCATGTCTTCCGAAGCTGCCGTACCCGGTAAGCACCCGCGTTAGGCAGGAGGTGAGGACACTATGGCGTTTCTCAAGCCACTCCTCTAAGGGAGGTCTTGTAAAAAAAATATTTAAATAAAGTCTAAAAAATCACAAACGCATAAAAAACAAAAAAAAAATGAATCCTTACTTTTATCACAAAGGTGTCTGTGCATTATCTAGCTAGCCATTGATCAATGTCCAAAGGTAACTGATATGTTGCGGAAATAGATAAAATCATTTAAATTTGCTCTTCCCGTTGTCTCCTTCATAATTAGTATAAATAGCTTCATGACCATTTTGAATTCCATTTGTCTCCGAATAATTACTAAACACACAATGCGCATCCTGACTGTTCTAACACTCTGTGTCGCTTTGGTTCTGGGTAAGTGTTTGATGTTCATCTGTTGATGGTAATACTTTTAGGTATAAAGAGACTTGGTAAGACCCCTCTTTGAGGAGTGGCTTGAGAGACGCCACGGCGTCCTCACCTTCCGTCTGACGTAGGTGCTTACCGGGCATGACAGCTTTGTTAGGTTCCTGTTTCGGATCCAGCGGGAGGAAACGCCCGAGTGTCGTCATTGTGAGGATCACCTGGAGGACAAGGTGGAGCATACGGTGGCGGAGTGCCATGCTTGGGCTGAGCACCGCCGTGTTCTCAGGGAAGTGATCGGCGGCAGCGACCTCTCGCGCCCGGCCTTAATCGAGGTCATGGTGCAGCGTGAGAGGAACTGGGAAGCTATCTCCTCCTTCAGCGAAGCAGTTATGCTCGTAAAGGAGGAGGCGGAGCGCGTGAGGGAACTATCCTCCTCGCGCCCCAGCCGCCGCAGAAGGCGACATTCCGGACGTCGGAGATCGAGAGATGATCTCCGGCCACCGTAAGCGCGGGTCTGCGGATGGCGAGTAAGGGTAGCTCGCCGCCCGACCAGAACCGGACCCGAGCGTACGGCGCATAGCGTTCCGAGCGCGCCTCAAAGAGCCAATAGACCACCACAGTCGGGGCCCAATAGGGCTGATGTTTAGCCGGGGCTGCGGGGTAAGCGCAATGAGGCACCGCGACCTCGGCCCAGAGCAGGAGAAGGAACGGGTGGGTTTTTAGTCAGTAAGAGTCTGACACTCTCTCTCGCCTTACCCTGGGCGGGAGAAGTCATTGGATGATTTTCCCCTGACAAAAAAAAAGTATAAAGAGACTTTATTTATATTTGATGGGTCGTCACACCGGAAAGTTTGCCGTAAATGTCTTCAAAAATACCCAAACACTATTCTTTGATACTTTGTAGGTGAAAGACTTTGCAAGTTTACTTTAATATTTACATTTAGAAAAACGTTTTAGTCAAGTTTGTCAATAAAATATGAATTCGAGTTATTCCTTTTTTATGTTTTTAGGACTACCTTCTGACTCACAGAGGGTAACTGGACCATCGACGAGTATTGAAAAATTTCCCTCCATGGCTAACCTCATGAGGTGGCATACGTACCTAAATGGATTCGTGCAGACTTGTGGTGGCATCATTCTCAACAACAGATCGGTTCTTACTGCTGCTCACTGTATAGCGTAAGTAGTTTGTAATAAGCTCTGTTTATTCCAAAAATATTATTAAACAGTGTATATAGTACAAAAAAAAATATAAATAGTATTTGACAAAATAATTTCTTTATAATTTTTCAGTGGTGACAGCATTAACCAGTGGCGTATTTTTATTGGCTCTTCATTTTCTCACCCAGCTCATAACGACCGACAAACTCACCCGGTTAACCGATTCATCATTCATCCTTTGTACACCTCCAGAACCTTAGACCATAACATTGCTATCCTGCACTCTGCTGCAACCTTTACCTTCAGTAACAGAGCCACTCCTGCTTCTATAGCAGGTCCTAACTATAACGTTGCAGACAACCAAAGCGTCTGGGCTGTTGGATGGGGCGGAAATTACGGTTTTCCATGTGCGGAGCCACGATCTCTGGTATTACAAAATTAAAATACATTTTTTCAAAATTTATTTATTTATGAATAGGCTAACATTTACAGAAATGTCTTATAACCAATTAACTTATAAACAATTGGTATTTTGACCGTACACTTATATTTTTCTTCCATTTGGAGTTTCAAAAACGCGACGTTGTGGTTTGACAAAAACATAATTTGAAAATATTTTCTTTCAGACTAATATGCATGAGAGACGACCTATACCTGACTTTTTGAATGAAATCGAGCAAGTTATTATTAACCAGAACATATGCAGAAACAACTATGCGGCTCGTAACATCGCCATCACTGATAACATGTTGTGTAGCGGCTGGCATACTAATGGAAACGGACATTGTGATGAAGACTCTGGTGGTCCTCTCTACCATAATGGTGTGGTTGTCGGTGTCTTCACGTTCAGCATCGGTATAGCTCAAGCCAACTTCCCCAGTGTCCACACTCGTGTATCTCGCTACACCTCTTGGATTCAAGCCAACGCATAAAAAGAAATAGATGTAAAAGGGAACAGAATGTTTTATCTTTACGGCAATAATTGTGTTTAATATAGATTAAGTTGCAATGAAATGATTTGTTTTTTATGATTATGGTATTTGCAAATTTATGGCTTTCAATAAAAGTTTCTATGACGTGAACATGAAACGTTGCATTGAGCACTTACGGGGAAAATTAATAAATTAAACAATATTTGAAGTTTATATAAAAACAAATATAGTACATACGTGTCTTGTTGGCAAATATTGCACGCAGTCGTTATTAAATAAAAATACCCTAAATCTCCAAAACCCTAATCCCTAAAAGGTCGGCAATGCACTCGTAACTTCTCCGTTTTCTGTGTCTATTAGCGGCGCTGATTGCTTACCATCATGTAATCCGTCTGCTCTTTTGCCGATCTACATATACCATAAAAAGGCAGATGACAATTTTTTTTTTATTATTAGCTAAACCAAATAGTTTAGTTATCGATTAGATTCTTTTATCTCGTTATGCATTTCTAGTAAATAAGAAGTCAAAGAGCTTTATTCGTGATAAAGTAATCTATGTAATATGGGATTTATTGGTATTTCTAATAGTTGATTAGAAAATGACGAAGTCATTTCCTATTCACGGGAATATATTTAATCACATGGAGTCAGTATATAAATGAAAAGTAAGATTCGGCCATTAAGCAGTTGCTGCAAGTTCCACCATGCGTGTCATAATAACTGAACAAGTCGATTGTTAGATGTATTCTTCCCTACAGTCAACATGGCTTGTTATGGAAAGTTTATTAAGTTTATTTTTATCTGTTTATTTAGCAAGGTTCAAGCTACGGATCTGAGCAGCTCCGTCACGCCCAGCTTGAGACTATCAACCAGAACACTTGTAGAAACAATTACGCTAACTGGGGTGTCACTATTACTGACAACGTAGTGTGTGCTGGCTGGAACTTTGGAGGTCGTGGCCAGTGTCAGGGCGACGCTGGTGGCCCCCTCTACCACAATGGTGCCGTTGTTGGTGTCTACTCTTTCAGCCTGGGATGCGGTGTAGCTAACTACCCAGGAATTAATACTCGCATTTCCAGTTACACCTCCTGGATATCATCAAATGCCTAAATAATATGTGTCTTTTTTCAAAGAGGTGACGGAATTCTAACAATAAATCAGCCAATTGAAATATACCTATCTCTCTTTTATTATAAATACAAGAAATCCCTGACTAAAGTATATACCTAAAATAATGCATATTTTTAGAACAAACTCGAGAATAATAAACAGAGTTTTGTTGCAATAAGTCATGAAAACTGTTTTCTTCTACCAAAACATTTTTCAAATTAGTTTCAATCAATTAAGGAAAAATATATGGTTTATATTCCGCTAAAAAGTATATAATAAATGCACACACCAAAATAATACATAAAATATGTTATGAATTTTCTTTAAGTAAAGCCTATCGTGTTAACTGTTTTCTTCTCCTCAATCAATTAATGAAAAGTCTTTGATTTATATTCCGCTAAAAAGTATTTATTAAAAGCAAACACCAAATAATAAATAAAATAGTCGGTAAAAACTTAAAAATCTGAATAAAGGGATCTGATAATCTGAGGGACTTTTTGGGGTCCTAACGATCTGCCGGGCCAATACTCGTCGGGGGGATTGCGACGAATGCTTCGGCGATACCCGCCTCTTCGTCACATGGGAAATTGGAGAAACACCGGGTTGGTTTTTAGTCAGTAAGAGTCTGACAGTACCATTCGCCCTTCCCCGAGGGCGGTGGGTCTTCATGAGAATTTTCCAACCCGACACAAAAAAAGGGACTTTTTGGGGTGAAAAACTAGGGAGTGAGAAACTTTTACTATACACGAACCACTTCAGTGGCCATCCTCAGCACCAGTTATCCTGTATCCTTGCAACAAGTATTTAGACATATCTGATCCGGAAACTTTATGGCACTAACGAAAAAATAAAATTTAAGACTACACGTCTGTTGCATTCACCGTTGAGAATCAAAATGAGTTCTAAAGGAAATATTGTTCTGGGTTCAAACGCTATCTCCGGAAACTCTTTTCCGTATTAACACATCATTTGATACATGGTAGATAACATGACATAAATAATAGATAAAATGAGTCTAAATATCTATACTTATAATAAATCTATAGAGAGGTCAATTCTGTACATTAAATATATTTTCAAAATAACTGTCAGATGACAACAGAAAACTAGTGATAAGTGATTGATACTGATGCCAAAAATGCAATCAGTAAAATTTTTGTCCGTCTGTCTGTATGTTCCTTATAGAAACAAAAACTTTTGAAAAACAACTTGATACAATTATTTTTTATACTCCTAGACAGGTTATAGGATACCTTTCCTCACGCTACAAATAATAGGAGCAGAGCAGTGAAGGGAAATGTTGCGAAAACGGGAGAAGTTGTCGAAAATGTAAAATGCATTGATTTAAACAAAAAAAAATAATCCTTATTTTTATTACAAAGGTGTCTGTACATTATCTAGCTAGCCTTTGGTCAATGTCCAAAGGTAACTGATATGTTGCGGAAATAGATAAGATCATTTAATTTTGCTCTTCCCGTTGTCTCCTTCATATTTAGTATAAATAGCTTTATGACCATTTTGAATTCCATTTGTCTCCGAATAATTACTAAACACACAATGCGCATCCTTACTGTTCTAACACTCTGTGTCCCTTTGGTTCTGGGTAAGTGATTCACGTTCATCTGCTGATGGTAATACTTTGAGGTATAAAGAGATATTTAATGGGTCGTCACACTAGAAAGTTTGCCATAAATGTCTTCAAAAATACCCAAACACTATTTTTAGATACTTCGTAGTTGAAGACTTTGCAAGTTTACTTTAATACTTACATTTAGAAAAACGTTTTTAGCCAAGTTTGTCAATAAAATATGAATTCGAGTTATTCCTTTTTATGTTTTAGGACTACCTTCTGACTCACAGAGGGTAACTGGACCGGTGACTAGTATTGAAAAATTTCCCTCCATGGCTAACCTCATGAGGTGGCATACGTACCTAAATGGATTCGTGCAGAATTGTGGGGGCATCATTCTCAACAACAGATCTGTTCTTACTGCTGCTCACTGTATAGCGTAAGTAGTTTGTAATAAGCTCTGTTAAAAGTTTAGTCGAAAAATATTATTAAACAGTGTATATAGTATAAAAATATTATAAACAGTATTTCACAAAATAATTTCTTTATTATTTTTCAGTGGTGACAGCATTAACCAGTGGCGCATTTTTATTGGCTCTCCATTTTCTCACCCAGCTCTAAACGACCGACAAATTCACCCGGTTAACCGATTCATCATTCATCCTTTGTACACCTCCAGAACCTTAGACCATAACATTGCTATCCTGCACTCTGCTGCAACATTTACCTTCAGTAACAGAGCCAGTCCTGCTTCTTTAGCAGGTCCTAACTATAACGTTGCAGACAACCAAAGCGTCTGGGCTATCGGATGGGGCGGAAGTTTCGGTTTTCGCTGTGAGGAACCACGATCTCTGGTATTACAAAATTGAAATACATTTATACAAAATTGATTTATTTATGAATAGCGACGTTGTGATTTACCCCCCACACACAAAGAAATTGAAAATATAATTTGAAAATATTTTCTTTCAGACTAATGTGCATGAGCGGCGACCTATACCTGACTTTTTGAATGAAGTCGAGCAAGTTATTATTAACCAGAATGTATGCAGAAACAACTATGCGGCTCGTAACATCGCCATCACTGATAACATGTTGTGTAGCGGCTGGCATACTAATGGAAACGGACATTGTGATGAAGACTCTGGTGGTCCTCTCTACCATAATGGTGTGGTTGTCGGTGTCTTCACGTTCAGCATCGGTATAGCTCAAGCCAACTTCCCCAGTGTCCACACTCGTGTATCTCGCTACACCTCTTGGATTCAAGCCAACGCATAAAAACATAGATTTAAAGGGAACACAATGTTTTAAGTTTGTCATTGCGTTAAATATAGGTTAAGTTGCATTGCTATAATGTGTTTTTGTTATATACGTTTACGTTAATTTTTTACTTTTATTTAGAAATGAAAACTCAGGTGTGTGTGTGTTTTAAGTGTGGGAGATGCTTCGGCACAAATGGGGCGGCTCGACTGGAGTGATACCACGGTCTCACAGAAAACCGGCGTGAAACAACTACAACGCGTTGTGTTTCTGCGTGTGAGTGAAGTTACCGGAGGCCTTCTCTTCTCCTTCACTTCTCCCAATCCTTAAACCTCCCAATCCTTAATCTCTAAAGCGTCGGCAACGCACTCGTACCTCCTTTTTTGTGGTTGTTGTTGGACGGCGCTGATTGCTTAAAATCAGGTTATCCAACTGCTAGTGTGCCGATGTACGTATCCATAAAAAAATAGGGTTGAAAGCCAGTAGCTAAGCGTTTGCAAATAATTTTTAATTTTTTTTTGTGACGTACATAGACTTATCTATTTCACCTATTGGTAAACCATTTGAAAGTTAAACAATATTAATAGTCACCCTTGACGGTTATTGCTTTTTCTATGTTCGTCTTTCACAATTATGTTTGTATTCATTAGTCTATTAATCGAGGAAGGGTATGTATAGGCTATATAACATCACGTTACGATCTGTACGAGACAAGCAGCGAGTGGCGAAACAGCGCGAACGCATGTTAAATAAAATTCATCACCTGATTCATCCAAATTAATGGAAATACAGTGGCAGGAAGGGCGCTGTATGTATTTAAAGAAGAATTGCATCCTCATGGTTACGATAAACATGTTTGTGTATTATCTAATTAATAAGTCTTTTATCGATGCCCAACGGCACCTGATATGGTGCGGAAATAGATAAAATCATTTAATTTTGATCTTCCTGTCATCTCCTTATTTTTGTGTATAAATAGCTTTATGGCCATTTTCAATTTAATTGACTCCGAGTAATTATTAAATGTACAATGCACGTCCTTACTATTCTAACACTCTGTGTCGCTGCAGTTTTGGGTATGTGTTTTTTGCTGTTTATTTTTAAATACATTTCATTTTGTGGCTAAATATATAGAGGAGAATTCATTTAATGCGTCTTCACACTGGATTTCTTGCCTTGAATAGCTTTACAAAAACGCAAACACCACGCGTAGACATTTGAAAAAATATAAATTTCAGTTTACAAGTTCTATACATTAATTGTAGTCAACTACGCTGATAAAGTCAAATTAGTACTTTTTCTATGTTTACAGGTCTTCCCTCTAATTCACAGAGGGTAACTGGACCATATACCGATGTTGAAAAATATCCCTCCATCGCTAACCTCATGAGATGGAATCCGGTTCTACAAGGGTTCTGGCAGGCTTGTGGTGGTATCATTCTCAACAATCGAGCTATTCTCACTGCTGCTCACTGTGCAGCTTAAGTAGGTTATAAAATGACTATGATAAAAGTTTATATCGTAACATGAAAAAATTTAATCTCTATTATGTTTTAGAGGTGAAAATATTAACCAGTGGCGTATTTTTGTTGGCACGTCATTTTCGTTTCCTGCTCTAGGCGAACGACAAGTCCATCTGGTCAACAGATTCATCATTCATCCATTATACAGCTCCAGAACCTTGGACCACAACATTGCTATCTTGCACTCAGTCACGCCTTTTACCTTCAGTAACAAAGCCAGGCCTGCTTCTTTAGCAGGTCCAAACTATAACGTTGCAGACAACCAAACAGTCTGGGCTGTTGGATGGGGCCAAAATTTCGGTTGTTCGGAGCCACGATCATTGGTATTATTACTTCGATATTATTAATAAAAATAAGTTCATAAATTTAAAGATGGCCTATCTTTAAATTTACTTTTTTATTACTTCATTTCCACATACACAGATAGTATATTGGATATTTCTTTTCTAATTGAAGAATAAAACACACAGCTATAATGTTGTCTAAGCCCGATATAAACAAACGAATGGAGAACATAATTTGAAAATATTTATTTCAGAATGATGTGCATGAGAGGAGAAACATACCTGAAGTTTTGAGAGAAGTCCAGCAAGTTATTATTAACCAGAATATATGCAAAAACAACTATGCGGGTCGTAACATCGCCATCACTGATAACATGTTGTGTAGCGGCTGGCATACTAATGGAAACGGACATTGTGATGACGATTCTGGTGGTCCTCTCTACCATAATGGTGTGGTTGTTGGTGTCTTCACGTTCAGCGTCGGTATAGCTCAAGCCAATTTCCCCAGTGTTCACACTCGTGTATCCCGCTACACCTCTTGGATGCAAGCTAATGCATAAAAGAAAGAAATTTGCGTAGAACATAGTATTTTCATTTTTATTAAAATTTCATTAAAAGTAGACTAAGTTGCATATAGTATGAATAATTTGTTGTTTTATTTTCTTATTTTTCTGGCCGTAATTGCTAAATTGGTAAAAAATGTCTCATTTTACTTAAGCACTTATTTACCATAAATATGTCAAAGTTATAAGATACATTGTTTGTTATATATAAATAAATAAATAAATAAAAATGTTTATTTCATCAACCGTGTAAATATACAACCCTTTAAACCATTTTTTGTTGAATTGACCATACACTTTTATCAAATACTTTGTACATTAATCTGGTTTCTTGTAATTAAAGAAGGAAAAGTTACTGTTTTCTGGACACATAAATAATAAAAAAATGAAAAGAAGGTTAGAGAACTATCTGAATATAGTCCTGAAACATTTTCAGTCAGTCTTCCCTAATTGCAAGGCATTCCAACTTCCAAATCAATATGAGAACCGAAACTGTGTCAAACGCCTTTGCTAGGTCAAGAAAAAATCCCACGATTTTACGACCCTTGGTAAATATTCAGAATATATATTATAAATGATCAGTTTGTTCTATTGGCCATAGCTTGTTATCCATATTCATGTTTTAGATACATATATAAACCCCGAAAAAGGACATAGGACACAGAATAGTATGGGGGAGCCATGCTTCGGCACGAATAGATCGGCTCAACCGGAGTAATATCAGGGCCTAATAGAAAACCGGCGTGAAAGCAACACTTCACTTCAACACACAGGTTTCGCTGTGTGAGTGAGGTTACCGGAGGCCCGATACTTGCTCCCTCCATTCTTAATCCTCAAATTCCCTATCCTTCAATGCCTAATAATTGAGAAACCCGACCTATAGCTCGGCCTATCGCGCACTGATCGAATTTGAGTTTCTCTATGAAGCCAAAAGTTAGGGCGCATGTTGTAGTTCCATACGTTATCACTGGCAAGTTGGCAACACACATTGCTTAAACATCCTGAACTTCAGGCGTTGTAGGATTTTCACTTACAAGACTTTGTGTAACTTCCCAAACGCCGCCCATTCAAATTGGATTCTTTGGGCAACCTTCTGCTAGGTCAAAAAAGATTATACATATCCTTATATAAAAAGTTGGTTCAAATAATGTGAGAACAGTGTAACACTAATATTTATTCAGAGAAATATAAAAAGAACCTTAAGGACAGTCCAAAGCTGACCAGTTCCAACTGACGGCGCCCGTTCGCTTACATGACACGTACACCAGCATTGCCCAACTCAACCATATAAAAGAGAATTGAGCGATCTAGCGCCCGTGCCATCGCCATTATGACCTTTCAGTGAGCATGCCATCTGCAAGCTGACATAAGGACCGACATTCTGCTAGGTATGTCCAAGTTGGATAGTGTAATTGATGTAGATCCAACTTACAGCGATCATGAAGGGGGGTATAATTATGGAATGCTGCTGGTCACAGTTTTAAGATGTACCCGGGACCAAAACAAAACATTCTTTAATATCCTTTAAGATATTATGTTTTAAGATCCTTAAAAAGCAACACAATTTCAAGTGCAAATTTAAAAAAATATGTTGCCTCGTTCCGTCTCTGTAAACCTTCTTTCGAAAATGTTTATATACCGTAGTGTTTAATACGTACTGCATATTTAAACACACTTCGTAAATATAATTATTATGACATAATTATGCTCCACAGTCCACTAAAGTGCGCTAAACAAATTCAATAAAAAACTTTCGATTCACATGATAGTTTTAATTCGAAACCATTTCCGTCAACTTAAATCTTAATGTTCCGTTTCAGTCTATTTCTTTTTATGCATTTGTTTGAATCCAAGAGGCGTAATGGGATACGCGAGTGTGGACACTGGGGAAGTTGGCTTGAGCTATACCGATGCTGAACGAGAAGACACCAACAACCACACCATTATGGTAGAGAGGACTACCAGAGTCTCTATTGCAGTGTCCATGTCCATCAGTATGCCAGCCAGCACACAACATGTTATCGGTGATGGCGATATTTCGAGCCGCATAGTTGTTTCTGCATATGTTCTGGTTTATAATAACTTGTTGAATTTCACGCAAAAAGTAGGGTATGACTCGCCTCTCGTGCGTCTGAAAAAAGTTTTTTCAAATAATGTTCTTGGTTTTTTGTGTATATGAGCATCCAAGCAAGTACAACTGTGCATAAACGTTTCTAGACAATAATAATTACAGTTAAAAAGCAAATGTACTTTCTAAGTTATAAAATGTATGTTAGTAATTGTATTTTAAATGCATATAATACCAGAGATAGTGGCTCCAAACAATTGAAAGGATGGCCCCAGCCAACGGCCCATACAGTTTCATTCTCTGCAATGTTATAGTTGGGACCTGCTATAGAAGCAGGCCTTGCTCTGTTACTGAAGGTAAAAGTTGTAGGAGAGTGTAGGATAGCAATGTTATGGCCTAAGGTTCTAGAGCTGTACAAAGGATGAATGATGATGCGGTTGACTGAGTGGACTTGACGGTCGCTTAGAGCAGGAAATGAATACGAAGAGCCAATAAAAATGCGCCACTGGCTAATGCTGTCGCCACTGAAAAATAATAGAAAATTAATTTTATCCTGTTAAAATCTGAGTAATTTTAAAATAGTCTTTTTAAAACCTACTTACGCTACACAGTGAGCAGCAGTGAGAACAGCTCGGTTATTGAGAATGGTGCCACCACAATCCTGTAAGAAACCATGTTGAATTGGATGCCACCTTTGGAGGTTAGCAGTCGAGGGATATTTTTCAATCTCAGTGTTAGGTCCTGTTACTCTTTGCAAATCAGACGGAAGTCCTGAAAACATAAAAAAAAAACAATAAATACTGTTCGAAATTTCAAATCCAAATTCAAAATAACTGAACTACACAGTTGTTGTTCGTTAGACGAAGGCTCAAATGTCGACCCTGAAACCTTATACGACTTTATGATAGACATTATTAACTATAGAAAAAGAAATAATAACAGTGAGGAGATATTTTAATAGATATATTAAAAAACTCTATAAATGTTCATAAAACAGTACGCAAAAATGAAAACAACCCTGTCGTATATTAAGAGCGAATACTTACCCAGAACAACAGCAGTACTGAGTGATAAAAATGTCAAGACGTGCATTGTGCGTTTGTTATTACTCGAAGACAAGTGGAAAGGAAAATGTCAATAAAGCTATTTATACTACTTCAGAAGGAGACAACGGGAAGAGCAAACTTAAATGATCTTATCTATTTCCGCAACATATCAGGTACCTTTGGACATTGATCAAAGGCTAAACAGATAATGCACAGACACCTTTATTATTGCAGTGAAAATTCATTTTTTCTTTCTATTGCATATATATAAAACAGCGATCTCTTTGTGACTTGTATGTGAATTGTTAGAAATTAGCTACTTTTTGCATTTTCTTTAATAAAAAAGTGTATCTTTAAGGTTAAGGTTACTTTTTAGAAAACTGAAAGGATTATTTAGAAGGTCTTCGATCAATTGTAGCTGTTCTCGCGCGGTTTCATCCGCTGCTCAGCTCCGTAGCGTGATGTTTTATAGCCTATAGCACTCAGGAACATTGCAGCTATATAACAATGAAACAATTTTGGCAATCCGACCAGCGGTTCCAATGATTACCCCCTAAATACAAACTTACAAACATACAAACTTCCAAATTTTACCTCTTTGTAATATTAGTATAGATTTATTCAGGTCGATCTCTACAAGTTATTATTATTGCCCTGTGCCTTGTCTATCTCTTGTTGTGTCAACTATCCTATCGGAAAGAAAGTGATAGAATAGATGATGCATCTTTGTTTGCGCACATTTTTATGCACTGTATTTTCTCCTGCTTAGTTGGCTAGTACAATATGACAGACAGACTAGCCACTGTGACTTAAATTGTAGGCTTTTTTTTCACCAATCCTATACATACTTACATAGTTTTTGTTTTAAGTTTTTGAAGTATTTTAAGGGTTGTTGTAAATGAGATTCGTCTATTGACCGCTGAGCGTAACAGCTTCAAAAAATTCTGAACCATATACTTAATGCTTAATTTCGAATGTTTTTATTCGGTCTATTACCCGTTGAGGACCTTTTATCATCAACACATCCAGGTTAAATGAAGATCAACTGTTTGCGATCTGTTGCTAAATAAAACAGCTTTATCAATTATACTAGAATTGTAATAAGTATTTATTAGTTACCATAGGCTACTGAACTAACCTGGAATCATGACTAAGAGACTACAATTTTAAAAGACATTGAATTTCAAGTCGGTGAGTTTGTCGAGATTGGTTTGAGGAGTGGCGTATCATTACTCCACGAAGTCACAGAAACTGTCGTGAAACAAAGCCTTTTCTGTGACATCTATCATGCGAGTAAGCTAAGCTTCAGTAAGAAGCTAGCCTCTTCTTCTCCAATTTCCATTTCCCCAATCCTCTAACAACTGAAATATTGGCAACGCACTTATTACTTCTGGTATAATTGAGGTCTGAGGGTAACGCTGACAGCAACGCTAACCATCAGGTGGTTTTTTGTGAGGGGAAAATCATCAAATGACTTATCCCTGTCAGGCTCGGGAGAAGTCGGGTCGGGAGGGAGTGTCGGACTCTTCCTGACTAAAAACCAACCTCCGTTCCTTCTCCTGCTCTGTGCAGTCGCGGTGCCTCATTGCGCTTACTCCGCAACCCCGGCTGAACCATCAGGTGCCTGCTTATTTTTGTCAAAAAGAAAAATCTAATAAACGCTAACAATAAATCTATGTTTTTTAAATAATGTTTTTCAAAAAATCATTGTGTCATATCATCTTCCTTTTAATTTTTACGAGAAAAATGTAACAAAAATCCGAAAAAAAATACTTCTTTAGATCTTACAGATAAATGAGTAAAAACCAACCTCATTTTATCTATTGATGATTTTATTGTCCTATCTGTTGATGATATTAATTTTTATTACAAAAATTAGTTTCCGGAGATAGCACAAATACATAATCCTTAATTTAATTTCAGTTAGACGTTCAACTGTGCGGATACAACATGTGCAATAAGTGGGATATATATTCTAGTAAACGTGGCAGTGAGTACGTTATCGCAGCTTTTTCTCATTCTTATTTTTTTAAATTAGTCTTATAGGTATATTATATGAAAAACCGTTTAACCTAAAAATTATGTCAATATTTTTAAATTCTTTACAGAAGTAGACGTATGTGACGATTTTGTAGTATGCGGGTTGCATCACCGCTATCCCGCCCTCATTTGTCGGATCGTTTTTATTCTTTGTTGGATTCATTAGCCCGCCGCCTGACCAGAACAATACCCGGAAATAAAATAAGGCATTTGTACTGTTACATTCGTTAGGATGTTAACTCCTGATTGTATTATTTATACCTTTTCTGCTAAAAAACACAATATGTGCTTATACCTTTTTGATTCTGGAGGAGTAGTCATCTTATGCTATTATCCTGTGGAGTAGGACCAGCTAGCTTCTAAACATGTTTATCCTCTTTATAATCATTTTGTTTATAGTATTCTTGTCTTTTTACAGTTTTCTTTAAACATAATTTAAATTTGCTTTTACTGATTTTTTTTATTTCAACTGGGATTTTATTTTTACATTTACCACAACTTTTGTCAATCTATACCTATATATAAAGGCTAAAATCTATCCCTTTGTCTAGTTTCATAGTCATGTTTGCCAGATAAAAAAAAAAGTAAAAGTAGGTTGTTCCTAACATACATAATGTTTTCATAAATAAATTCACAGGATACGGTCATATTATCGATCTTTTCTCTGAGAGATTTGCGACGACCACGTAGTAGATAGCTTTGACGGCACGCTTTTTTACGACATAAATAGATTCAAGGTCGGATGACAGTCCCTATAACAGAGTCCCATACGACATGATGCTATAAGAGTAGCTGAAGTAGTCTGGCCTACGTCGGTTAGCTGTATACATAGGTATACAGGTATACAGGTATACAGGTATACAACATAAGCTGCAGAGCTCAATTGTTCTGGTTCAGAAGTGACGTGAGGCGTCCATTACGGTTTGTCGTCTACAGTATTTCCTAGCAAAGTAATCTTCCTTACAAATTCCAATTTCTGACTATTTAATAATATTTCATAACATTTGTTACTTTTAACTTTTGACAAAATAAATACATTTTGTGTTTTAATCCTTTAGTACTGACTTGTTCAATGACAACCAAATTCAAAGTCAAAATCATTTATTTCAACTAGACCCTCACAGGCACTTTTAAACGTCCAAAAAACAAATTTCGTATCTTAATATAAGTATTATTAACCTCATTATAATTATTTTTTCGTCTCTAGCTAATAATATCATATACAGGTCCTTTTTAGAATAAAGGTTGCAGATAATTGACGTATGCTTAAAATAGAAATGGAGCTAATATTAAGCCCTGCGGCACGCCTATAGTTATGCTAGCACTCCTTGAATTAACTTTGTTGACTTGTATTTTAAAGAATATTTTCCTGAGGGTATGACTTCAATATATCTAGAGATACGCACCCAATGTCGAAATGTTCTACCTTCACAAAAAGTGTATCGTACTAAATGCAGTTAAAGTTATTAATAAATTTCGAGAAGTTTTTATACAAAGATGATGTAACATATCGAAACAATTTTAAATATTTTAATTTTTTGTTTAGTTGTTTGCATTTGTTTTTTTATTCGAGGGAGACGTTTTTCATTTCAGACTTCAGACTTTAGCCACCTTAGGAGGGGTAAAAGGGGTGTCAGATTTTTGCTGACCAACGTAAACAAGCGTGGGGAGTAATGTTCAAACCTTCTGCGTGTGAGAAGAGAAAAACTCAGCAAGGATAGGGAGATTATGTGAGATGAGTGTTTTATATTATAAATGCAACTGTTCGCAGTTAGCCTTTGATACGTTCACATTGATAATATATATTATAATAAGTGAAGAGTTGGTGAATATGAATATTGTCATCTATATATTTCATTAGGGGTCGCAACTGTGAATAGCTTTTTATCCATTTAATTTTTCTACCAAACCCGTTAAAGTAGCCTACTTTGGTGTATAACCATGGTAATTTTAAAGTTTTTTTTTTATGGTACGTGTTTTATAAATTTAATCTTTAGAGTAAAGAAAATTTGGTTCCCTAAGATAAGAACAGAGAGGATCTTACAACTAGGCGAGATGATGAATGCCGTTTTTATCCTTGTAATCCAAATTAAGATTTTGTGACGTCATACGTTCATTTAATAAAGAAATCTATTATGGAAATAAAAAACAATTTACATTCAACGTTTATTTTATCGCAATACGATTTCAGTTAAGTAAAAAAGTGAATATGATACGTGAGAAGAATCAAGAGGCTACACCTCTTGGGCACGCGAATGTGAACACTGGGGAAGTTGATTTAGAAATGCCGATACTGAAAGCAAAGTTGCTAACAACCACACCATTATGGTAGAGAGAACCAGAATCAGTATTGCAGTGGCCGCGACTATTAGAATGTCAGCCGGCACACAACATGTTATCGGTGATAGCAATGTTACGAGCAGCGTAGTATAGCGTTTCCTGGTTTTATAATCAACTGCTGAACTCAGAAGTGCTCCACATCTGAGTCAACCTGTCACGCGTTTGCAGCAGAATGAACAAACGTTAAATAATGTATGTCGTATCAAAATTTTACATTAAATGTTTATAAATCATTACTATTCTTGTCAGGTTGTTTATTACGTGCGATTTTTCGACCTAAAGTCACCACTCCCCCACATTTAAAATCACCACGTCGGGGTATTGTATCATCGCCTTGTCTGTCAGCGCACCAGCCACTTTGGTTGTCACAATTGAGGATAGCACCTGCTATGGAGCCAGAGTACGTTTCATTGTTGGAAATAAAGGCGGTGACAGAGTGCAGGATACCGATGATATGGTCCAAGATTCTGGAACTGTATAAGCAATGTAACGGTTGATTAAATGCACTTGTCCCCATGTATTAGTAAAGCTCGAGTCTATACGGATGCGCCACGATTTCACGTTGTCACCACTGAAAAAATACAATATTTAATACATGAAACCATTATACCATTATACTTTAGATCATTTGTATAACCTACATGTAAATAGTGGGCGGCAGTAAGAATGGCACGATTGTTGATGATGACGCCACCACAAGCTTGCCAGAGCAATAGAGGGATGGTTTTCAACCATAACTAAGGAACCACCAATTGCATATGTGAGAGGGGAAGTCTGTTAGACAAAAATAAAATTTAACTATTATTATATGTTATACAAGTAGAAATTGGTGGAAAAAATTGCTATGTAGTGTCAGAGTAAGTCAGGGAAATAGAATTAATTTATTTAAATAAAGATGTATCGAGCTCTTACCTCGATGGGTACGATACAAAGATCTGATACGAAAACCAAAACTTTCATTGTGTTTGCTGCAAATGGCGTAGAATATGCTTACGGAGATATTTATACTACGGAAATCGAGGCGACAGGAAGGGCAAGATTATATTCTCTTATCCACTTTCATACCATAATTATTGATGACAAATCAACAATGAATTTATCGATGGCTAGACACAGATAACTAAAAATAATTTAGTTATCTATACATATAATAAAATCGTAGGAAAGTCAAAACTGTACATTAAATATATTTTTGAAATAATACTTGGGACGTGATGTACAATCGATACTGAAGCCAAAAATATGGTTTTTAGAATTTTTGTCTGTTTGTCTGTTTGTCTGTTTGTCTGTATGTTTGTTACGGATAAACTCAAAAAGTACTGCATGGATTAAATTGAAATTTTGCATGAACATAACTGACAGGTCGGTTCATCACATAGGCTACATATTATCACGATATCACCTACGGGGAATGAGTAATGAACCTTTATATCTGTAAACCTTACTGAAGCAGCATGTAGTGTTACCTCATACACATTTAAATTACGTTTGTAAGCAGGTTGTTTGACAGGACGTGCTATCACAAACCTAGACACAAAAAAAATGAAATATAAAATAGAACATAGACTTATATTGGTAAAATTGTTGCTTCGGAATTCATACAATATTTTTGTGTATAATTATAAACATAGGTGTGATGAAGAACCAGCATTTTTTTTTATTCATATGCGGTTACGTTTTTTTCACGTTGAAAACGTATTCAGTCGTAATTGAGAAATTATTATTGTTTACCATATAAAAATGTTTCCATTTTCCTAACTAGATGGTGTTGGCGTCGAATTAGATCGCGCTATGGTTTCGTTCACAAAAAGTGATGTTATGAGTACCGATGTCGCCGCTTCAACCTATAGAAACGGGGGTTACCTGCGTTGTTTATAAGTTATCGAGATTCTCAAATGATTCTGTTTACTTCGTGTTAATTTGTCTTTTAGTAGTAAAAATGCCCAGAAGGCGGTCTAATCTATCACAATCGTCATACCATTCGCGAAAAAGAAGGTTAGCTCGATCCCTTGAAACCGCTGACGAGCGTGAGGCCAGGTTGACTGCTGTTCGTGAACAAATTGCAGAGACTCGAAGAGGAGAATGTAGTACGGCGCGCCAGTCGCGATTAGATACCATGCGCACTCAAAATGCATTGTTGCGGTCTTAGGAAAGTGCAGAAGCACATGAGATGCGGCTGTCAATTGACCGAGAGCGCCATGCTAAGTTACGCGGGCAAAACGGTACATGCCATGTTCAAAATTCCCATCGACTTAGAGAGCACCGAAACTCCTGTTTGTGGTGTGTCACGCAACAGTGACAAGGGACGCGTGCTAAAGGATTGCTCTCTGGTCGTATGGGATGAGTGCACGATGGCGAATAGGAAGGCAGTTGAGGCCGTGGATAGAACCCTGCAGGACATCCGCAGGAACGAACACTTGATGGGCGGTGTTACAGTTCTGTTTAGTGGTGATTTCCGACAAACGCTTCCCGTGGTAACGCGGGGATCTAGGGCTGACGAGGTGAATGCATCGTTGAAACGATCTGCGTTATGGTCACGCGTTCATACGCTGCGCTTGACCATCAATATGAGAGCTCAGCTCGGCGGCAATGCACGCGCTCAAGAGTTCTCTGATGTCCTTCTAAGTCTCGGCGACGGTACTCTACCAGAGGAGAGGGGCGGACAGGTGGTGCACCCAGAATCTCTCGGTAGAGTGGTATCCACCTTAGATGAACTCATTCGCTGCGTGTACGGGGATATCAGTCGCACCAGCCGAATTCTTGGGCATGCGAGCGGGCCATTTTGACGCCTAAAAATGATCAAGCTGCAGCAATCAATGAAAGCATTCTCTCGGAAATTGAGGGGAATGAAGTGGTGTACACCTCCATAAACACCGTAGTCGAGCAAGATGACGCCACACACTATCCGGTGGAATTTCTCAACTCCCTCACAGCAAGTGGACTTCCAGCACATAACATCAAGCTGAAGGTTGGCGTCCCGATCATGCTTCTTCGGAACCTGTCTCCTCCGAAGTTGTGTAACGGGACCCGCCTTAAAGTCATCTCACTGCATAGAAATATTATCGAGGCGGAAATTTTGACGGGTTGTGGCGTCGGCGAGGCAGTGTTTATACCACGCATTCCCCTCATACCTCATAACTACCCCTTCCAGTTTAAGCGCGTGCAGTTCCCTGTGAGTGTTTGCTTCGCAATGACTATCAATAAGTCACAGGGACAGACACTGAAGGCTGCGGGTGTCGACCTAAGGACGAGCTGCTTCTCACACGGACAACTGTACGTCGCTTGCTCCCGCGTCACCAGTCCTGACTCTCTATACATTTTGGCTACTGAGAGCAAAACTACAAATGTAGTTTATAGAGAAATTTTATAATTGTGATTCTTTGAATTCTGTTATTCGTGGGATGTAAGAATTAAACCATATTCAAAATTCACCTGCGCTATGAGAGGTACTCATGAGGTGAAGTTATACTGCAGCGCCAACTGCAAGGGAATGTGATCTTAAAAGTTGCTCACTAAAAAACTACACTTAAAATGACGCAGGCATAGTATTTTTGGTGCTTCACGGCGTCCGCGCGGACGAAGTCGCGGGCAACAGCTAGTACAAATCTAAAGGCAGAGTGTATGACTTCAATACACTCTGCCTCAACGACTATGTTTTTCATCATCATTATCATCATCATCAGCCTGATTTCATCCATTGTTGGACATGGGATTCCACAAATGCACGTCACTCAGCCGGATTTTCAGCTCTCCTCATCCAACCACTGCCAGAAATCATTTAACATAGATTAAGTCTATTGAAACACAGTGTTTAAGTTTAAACTCTAGACTGCTACTAATGATTAAAAGAAACTCTGCAAGCTTCAATTTTCTATGGAATACGCCACTTTACGACTTTTTTTGACTTTGGCGTTTATCCACGAAGTACTTATCTCGTTGAGCCTCGAGGTTTTCCTAAATTAGTAATATTCAGGGTTGTGGTCTTCAACTCCGTGTGTACTAATAAACTACCTAGAGGTTTCCAACCTTCTTTGCTACCATTGACATATCAAAAACAGCCAATGTATCAAAAAAATAAAAATGAGGCATCTTATCCAGCCTGGAACTACAGAAGGCCCACGACAAAAGAAGTAATTTGATTTTCTCTTCTAAAAAATTTTAGAAAACAAAAATAACTTCTAACACGCCGATTGTTTTTTTTCAAGCTGACTGTCTCGAAGACTTCATCAGCCAACAGAAAGTGTTATTGCCCATTTTGGAAAAAACTAGATTAAAACTTTATTAGATGAGACATACAAACAGACATTAAATTGGATTTATGTAAGTCTGCAACCTCTTTATTAGCTAAAAGTCGGGACTTTACTTCTACGTAAATAACAAAAAAAAAATATATATTTTGCGTCTACCCGTTGATAAATTGATTTTTGATTTGTCATATTGTGGAAATGGATAAGAGTGTTTAATCTCACTCTTCCTGTCGCCTTCATATTTAGCAGTATAAAAATATTCACGTTAACACGTTCTTCACCAGTTGGAATCGAGTAATTAGCAGCCACAATGAAAGTTTTAGTTTTCGCAGCTCTTTGTATCGTAGCCGTCACGGGTAAGTGCTCGCTACATTATTATTTAAATAAATGGATACCCTTCTCCTTACTTACACTGACACTACATAGCAATTTTTTATTATATTGCAATGTCTACTTCTAAAACATAAGTAATTCTTATTTTTTCTAACAGGCGTGCCCTCTCAGAGGGTGATTGGGGGTTCATTAGTTATGGTTGAAAACCATCCCTCTATTGCTTCCCTCCAGACGTGGGATTGGTTTACGAATATGTTCTGGCAAGCTTGTGGTGGCGTCATCATCAACAATCGCGCCATTCTTACTGCCGCCCACTGTTTACAGTAAGTAGGTTATAAAGGAGAGCTAGAATATACTCGGTCCTAATTTCATTTATTAAATATTCTGTATTTTTCAGTGGTGACAACGTTAGTCAGTGGCGCATCCGTATAGGCACCAGCTTTGCCAATACATGGGGACAACAGCATTTGATCAACCGCCACATCGCTCATCCATTATACAGTTCCAGAACCTTGGACCATAACATCGCTATTCTGCATTCTGTCACCACCTTTACTTTCAACAATGAAGCGCGCCCTGGTTCCATAGCAGGTCCTAACTACCACGTTGCAGATAACCAAGGTGTCTGGGCTGTCGGATGGGGCCAGATTTACCAATGTTCGGAGCCACGATCTCTGGTAGTAAAATAAATAAGACTATCGTCTTGAGTTTTATTACAATTATGGCCATTTCTTGACAAAACTGCCTTACATGAATAATTAAGCTTGATCCAGTTTTTTTTTATGTGACACATCGAGTTTTTTATGTGTGCGGAAAACATGCAGCCTGATTACCTGATGGTAAGTAATCAGCACAGTCTACAGACACCCGCAACAACAGAGGAGCTGCAAGTGCGTTACCGGCCTTATGCAGTTTCGAGATGGGAATGGATGGAGAAAACGGTTGAACCGCCGCGGCGCCGCGCCTGTTACTTTATACAAACGGTGAAACACACCCAATTTCTCATTTTGGTTTTAATTATGAATATACATATACTTCTCGCATTATTAGGAAGTGGGATATTTTCGGAGTTACCTATTTAATAATTGGTAATTTTTTTTTATTCGGTACGAGCTAAGCCGCTGGTAAAAGCTAGTATGTTATAATAGTGAATCTACATAAATTATAGTAACTACTACAAATATTCAAAACAAGAATATAAGTTATAATGTTACCTATTTCAGTCCAATACACACGAGCGACGGGTTGATTCAGAAGTACTTCGTCAAGTTCAGCAGTTGGTTATAAACCAGCAGACATGCAGAAACAACTACGCCGCCCGAAACATTGCTATTACCGAAAACATGTTGTGTGCCGGTTGGCACACTAATGGTCGCGGCCACTGCGATACTGATTCTGGTAATCCTCTTTACCATAATGGTGTGGTTGTTGGAATCTTTGCTTTTAGCGTCGGCATCGCTCAAGCTAACTTCCCTAGTGTACACACCCGCGTATCCAACTACGCGTCTTGGATTACCGCTAACGCATAATATATTTCTTATTTCTACCAGTTTGTACCTATAAATAAAGGTTTTTATATAATTCAAATTACTTGTTTTCATTTAATGGTCAATTTTATGGTATAACTTGAATATTAGTATGAGTATGATTACGATACCTACTGATCACAATATTCTTTTCTCTGCTTAAACACTGCGGGAATTTGCACTTAACAGGTTCTGAAGAAATCAAAACTTTTAGTGGGTATAAAGAATGAAATAAATAGAACAATAACCTATTTGACCGTCAATCAACAATATCATAGCGGGTACAATATTCGGTCTCGTCTTAACCGCCCAGGTTACCTAATACCAGACTTTTCCACATACCTCGACTAAAAACTAATATTGGCTTGAATGCACCTTTACCTAGGATGAGCAGAGAATATAACAGTCTTTGCAATAGACTACCTAAAATTGACATTCACAACATAACTCTGAATAAGTTTAAAATGTCGGTGACAGAGGCACGCGCTCACGACGGGGACGTGTAGATTTTTTGATGGCTATTATTGGTTCTTTAATGTTGTCAATATTATTCATCATGTTATTGTTAGATTATCTCTTTTCTTCTTTTCTTAAATAATTAAGTTGTCTATGTATGAACGCTATATGTACCTGTAATAGGCATGCTTATTTGGTCTTTGGTTGTTATATTTATTACTAGTATATAGTTTGTAATATGCGTGTTGTTGGTATACCAATAAATAAATAAATATCATGTATACATAAAACATAAAAAAAACGTAAACATATCAGTTAAGGCTAATTGCGTATACGACATTGACTCCGTTGCAGAGGTGAACTAGACGGAATCAACAGCGGTGGTATGCCGGCTGAGCTTTAAGAACACCGCCCCAGGATCCGATGGGCTACCTGCTAATGCATGGGAATGGGATGGGGAACCATATTGACAAGGCTTGTTTAGTTAGCAACCATTATCCATTGTCATGGACGATGGGTAAACTGATCTATGTGAAGAAGTCAGGGCGTCCGCGTACATTGTGTTGCTCGACGAGGTGGGCAAACTTTTACAAAGAATATAATAAATAGCATCTCTGCGTACCTGACAGGGAAGGGGTTGGATCTTTTTTATAATTTTATTCATATAGCTTTAACATTGGGTATCTTATAACTAAACCCGCCAAACGAATTCATTTGATGGCGAGAGGCGCTCTCTTAAATTATGATTAGACATTATCAAGGTACTTAAGTCTTCAGTATTTCACACAGTTGGGTATACTTGTTACATGTAACATTTTAGAATAGAAAAGAAAAAAAAACAAAAACAATTCACTCTGATAAACGGCCAGTTCGGCTTTCGCCGATTGCGCTCCACGGTGGACACAATCATGCGCATGAGGTTTATTACGTCGGGAAATGCAGTGGCCAGGAGGCAGGTGGTCGTGGCGGTGTCATTAGACTTCGCCAACACCTTTACCTCGATGCCCTTTAACTGTATTCTGAAGGCACTCCGGTACTATCTTAGATTCTTTAGATTTTTACAATGTTATAAGCTAGAAAGTTGTGGTGTTCCGGGTGTTAAGTGTGAGTTCGAAACTGGCAAGTAACAATGTGACTTTTTTCAAGTATTATGCCCTTTCTATGATTACTTAGAAACCACTGACATGCTATGAAAGAAAACAGCGTGAGGAAACGTAGACTTATAATCTCTAATTATAAATATGAAATCAATCGCCCTTGAGTATGCGTGGTGACTAATACTCAAATCTTCTCCGTGTGAGAAGAGACATTCGCTCAGCAGTGGGTACTTATAGGCTGATGATAATGATGATGGTGATGATGGGCTAAGGTGATAATCGAGTAGACACCTCAATAACAGAGGAGTCGCACGTGTGTTTCCGGTCTTTTAGGCATTATGGATTTGGGGATCGAGAAGGGAAGATTTGGCCTCCGCTAACCACACTCACAATATTATGGTAAAACACAGTGCAAGTGTTGCTTCACGCCGAATCTCTGTGAGATTGGGGTTTAACTCCAGTCGAGTCCATTCATTCGCGCAAAAGCATTACTTTCCCAAACTTAAAGAGACCGTATTTTTACTTATTTGTTTAAACCTTCCACTGATCAACACATTTGCAGTTTTTATAGGACCCGTGTATATTTGTGGTAAATAAAAAAAGTATTTTATAAATATTTACTAGAATAATAATATTTGATGAAAATTGTATGACAATGCACAGTCCACGTGTCCGTGGAGAACTTAAACTAATATAATAAATACCTACCACTGATTAAAATTGGCATCAAAATGTTTTGATTGGTTGATTTTAAAAAATACCCTAATAATCATAGTTCGTGAATATGGCAAGGACCACCTATAAAAGAAGAACACTCACATTACACACAGAAACGTCCCATACTCACATTAATATTACCTTGCTGCATAGCGTTGCTATTTCCATACTGATTTCTATCATACTTTAATAGGTAATAATGTACCTTTTTTTAATCAGAGTTGAGTGTTAGTTTTATAAACTTAAGAGTAAACTCAGATAATCGGAATGCTCCAAACTGCTAAGCAATAAGAAGTTTCACGTGTTATTGTGAGTCAAATAAAAAAGAGAAACATATTATTATAGTTCTGTAGTGAAATATTTTCCAGATAATTTTAAATTGTAGAACATTTCGTAACCAGTTCGGCTGGTTACGAAATTTGCACAGGCGGAGGTTTAAAAAATGGAGTAACTTCTACATTCCAAACATTTTCCATCACTGCATCAAGATCCTTTTAATTGTAGCGTGACAAAAAGTATACTTTAACCTGGTCAAAAATATGAAGAATAATTGTACCAAGTTCCGTAAAAACCTGTCGAGTCAAAAAAAATATCGATTGCATTTTTGACACCAGTATCGATCACTAATAATTATCACCCCCTGGTAGTTATTTTGAAAATATATTTCGTATACTGAATTAACCTCTCTACAGATTTATTAAAAGTAAAGAAGTTAATGATATTGTAACAAAAGTATTAAATAATTTATCATCGAGTTCGATGTGTAAGTTGGTGTAATTGCGATAGGTGCAAGCGTTATTATGTTACTGAAGTTTTTTTTTTTATCTGTGTCTACCGGTAATTGATTTGTTATTGACATTATGTAAAATAATATTGATAATATCGTCTCCAACATATTTTAATCTTATTCTTCCTGTCTGTGAATATTTTCCCTTGTTCCTATATATAAATGTGTACAACATTTTATATATGAATCGTAATAGTAAAAAATATATATTATATATTAAAGTTTGCGTTAAAGATGGTGCGTGTTAAGTTAAAGGTTGCGTTAAAAACGCCCAGACATTTGTTACTAGGCGCCGCACTAAGAAAATATGATTATACTTATAGAAACTGAAAAAACAACACAGAAACAAAGTCACATGCTAAAGTTAAAAAAACAAGAAATATACACACGTGCAAATCACACGGTCAATAAATTCTATATTATTATAACGATTATAGTAAAGTAAGGAAACCGGGTACAACAACCTCTTACAGATATCGCATACAATGTAAGGACATTCGATTCATAAAAACAAAAAATTAAAATCGGCCCCTAAATCGATCCCTGGGAAACACATCTTAAAAAAAATATCCAGCTGAAGTTATCACCTTAAATCTAACTTTCTAAATCTTGCTAGATATAATTATCGAATGAAAAAGTATTATTTTATTCATATCGAGTAAGAAAAACCAGAAAGGCATCCGGGATAAGGATGAAAAACGTGAAGAACGCATTGGCTAATTCTCTAAAATTTTGTGAGCGTCTCTTAATACTTCATCATTATTGTGTATACATTAGTTGTGAAACGACCCCTTGTTTAATTTTAATTAATATATTATTTAATTTTTAATTATTATATTAATAATTTATTAAAAATAACTGAATGTAGATAATACGAACCTTAAGTTTGCGATTGAGAAGAACTGTTATAAATTTAACGGAATTATTTAAGTTTTATTCTTAAGATAAGGATACAATTGCCATAATTTATATAATAAAAAATATTAGAGCGATGGATGATTAAAATGTTAAAATTGAAAAATCAATTAAAATATTTTGTATTGAATATCAAATTATACTATACTTATATTTCATTGTGTGATGTTATACAAAATGTTTAGTTCAACCCTTGAATATATCATTTTGGTGATCAGTAGTGGAGATGTCAAATCTGAAGGCGAACATACAAAATGACAACTCTAATGCAAGGAGTATATTCCCTAACTCTAATTTAGGGTGTACGATACAAAAAGTCAGTCGATAACTCGATAATATATTTTTTTCACAGAACAGCGAGGACTGCAAGGATGTGGAAGATTGTACCAGTCTAGTCTGTGAGATAATTAATCAAAAAAACACGACTGTGACCGAGAAAAGTATTATTTTTAATAATTCATTTCATATAATAGTACTTAGTAATGGAAGTTCAATATTATAAAGAAAATAAGTAAGACTATCAGGTTTGGTAATGTTACATAAGAAAAAAGTGCCAAACAGTATTACAGCAGTGCTGTTTGGGAACATTTCATTATCAATGTCTGCTAGTGATCAACGATTACACAGTTGATATATAACGGAAATATGTAACAGAATTTAATCTTGATCTTCCTGTCGCCTGCATCTTTAGTTGTATAAATACTGTCGTGGACATTTTCCACCCCACTTGTCTTCGAGCAATTAACACACGCACAATGCAGGTCCTGACTCTTCTAGCATTATATACAGCTGCTGTTTCTGGCGCTGGTAAGTATTCGCCTTAATTTTTTTACGAATTGATAAATCTATTAATTACTACCTGTCAAATAAAAAGAATTGAAATCGACACCCCAAGCATTAACCAAGTGCATGGGGTCGTCGATTCTGTTTCTTTTTGCTAGCAATAAGCCGGACTCTTTCTCTCTTTTATCCTGTAGTGGCACTAATAGATGACACGCTTTTACTTTATTTCATCCATATCCAATGTTTAAACCGACGTTCTCGTGTTTACCTAAACTTTCGAGGTTTATTTACCTCCAGAACCTCAACCGTTTATTTTACTTTACCTATTTATTGTACCGTTACACCTAAATTTCCAAAGTAATCATGTATTTCTCAATCACCATGTTAAATTCAAGATTCAATTATCTTTAGAAAAAATCAGGAGAAATATATTAATTCTGAACCATAGATGCCAGTTTAGTCCTAAGAGAAATGATGTCACTCAAATTAAACCTTGACCTTCATTTTCAATTATGTCACTGATATGTGTGAAAATACTGTATAGCTCCATCCCTCTTTCTCGCTCAGAAGATTGACCCTTTAACACGTCATGGCCCTCTGGTCAATTTAAAAACCTTTTCTATGTATATGTGTTCTCCCCGAAAACCCCCCACATATAAAATTTCATTAAAATTGTTAGGGCCGTTTCCGAGATGACAATATGCTTTTTTAAACAATCAGCGCCATCTGCCGGGCTAATTTGTGAATCTAAACCATCCGGGGCATCACTCTAACCATACAAAATATTTATACATTACAAGAAAAAAACATTTATATCGGTCAAGCCGTTTAGGAGGAGTTCAATGACATACACGTGTACAGAAGAGTTATACATAACGGAGACTGTTAGCACTTTAGGAAACTGTGACCACTACATTTTACTCGGCGATTTTAACGTTAATTTGTTGGACACTACCGGGATCAACACAAAAAGAATAAATGAGTTTTTAAATTGCCTTAATCTTACACAGTTGATCACAACTCCTACCCACTTTACAGTATCGAGCGAGACTCTCATTGACATATTGTGCACTGACCTAAATGCGAAATATACAGCGGTGAAACCTCTTGGTACAACTCATGGTCATTCTATTATAGTTAGTGAATTTCATATAAAACGGAACAAGTTTAAACCATATGTTGTAAAATTTAGGCCACTTAAAAATATTTGTGCGGTTGACTTTAATATGGACTTACAGCTCCTAAACCTAGCATCTATTTCTACGCTCGACGATGTTAATGACATGGTACATACCTTTAACTTTAACATAATTTCCCTGTTTGATGTTCATGCACCAATCAAAACATGTACTATAAAAGAAAAATCGTACCCTTGGATTACAGATACTGTTAAACTCATGATGCGACTGCGGGACAATGCACTAAATAATTATAGGAAAACGAATAACGATACAAAGAAAGCATACTATAAGGAATTAAAGTCCCTGGTGATAAGATCTTTATACAGCGAAAAAGTTGCGTATTTCAGGCATAATATAAACAATAAAATAAAAAACCCAAAACTTTTATGGAAAAATCTTAAAAATACCTTATCGTCAACTAAACCAAGACAAGACCTTCCGTCGCACTTTGTCGACCCAGACTTAATTAATAACACCTTTTTGAACGTCCCTTGTAGCAACGTAGCTAACATTCCTCTAATGACTTACTTTGACAGTCATAAGTATGGTAATGCAACTTTTACAATCACGCCCGTGGAACCGAGCGATGTCTCTCGTATCATCTCCAATATTAAAACTAACGCTGAGGGCTTCGATAATATTACTTTGGACATGCTGACTATGACACTGCCACATACTTTAACCACCATTACAGATATTATAAACTGTTCGATAATGTCATCAACGTTCCCTGACCAATGGAAGGTTGCTTCCGTTAGACCTTTACCAAAAAATTCAAACCCTGTGGAAATTAAAGACCTACGGCCAATAAGCATCCTGCCATGTTTATCTAAAGTATTGGAAAAGGTCGTGAGCCAGCAACTTGCATTTTTTCTGGAACAAAACAACGTGTTACCCGACTTACAATCTGGTTTCAGAAAACAGCGCAGCACCTCCACGGCTTTAATAGACGTGACAGATAATATATTAGCAGCCCAAGATAAAGGAATGTGTTCTGTACTGGTCTTACTTGACTTTTCCAGGGCATTTGACGCAATTAATATTCCGTTATTGCTGTCTAAGCTGAATTATTACGGGTTTGACCCTGGTGCTACACAATGGTTCCACAGTTACCTTAGTAATAGGAGGCAACAGGTAGAATTACGTTTGGGTGATGGTACTGTCCTTACATCGGCTCTTACTTCCATTGACAGAGGAGTACCGCAGGGTTCTATACTGGGCCCAATCCTCTTTATTTTGTATTGTGCAGACATAATTAAGTGCCTACAAAATTGCAAGTATCATATATACGCCGACGATGTTCAAGTCTATATATCCTTTAGACCGGATGAACAAGAACGAGCTATTAGGGATCTCAACGATGACCTAATTAGAATCGCAGCCTGGTCTGAAGAGAACTGCCTAGCACTTAACCCAATCAAGTCAAAATATATGGTGTGTGGCACTAGGCGGCAGCTAGGTAGACTTCCCGAGACTCTTGACTTGACACTAATGGGTAAACCAATAAACAGAGTGTATGAAGCGCGAAACCTTGGTCTCATTATGGACAGTGACCTTCGTTTTGAGAAACACGTTGTTGGCTCAGTGCGTAGCGGTTTTTACCGCTTGAAAGTTCTGTACAGCATGCGGCCTTTCCTATCCGAAGCACTACGCGAGCAGCTTGTCGAATCCCTTGTTTTGTCCAGGCTCAACTACGCGGACACAGTATACGGCCCGCGGATACTAGCTCGTACTGATCGGCTCATTCAAAGGGTTCAAAACGCCTGTGCTCGTTTTTGTTATAAAATACCGCCCAGAAGCCATGTAACACCATTTCTCAATAAACATTTTGCACTTAAAATGAAGTCAAGACGCAAGTTACACCTGGCCTGCCTTTTATTCGGTGTAATCAAATACCAAAAACCTGACTATCTTTATGGCAAGCTTAGCTGGATCACTGGTAGGCGCGAGTGCGAAAGAAGGCTATGTTCGCAACAACTGTCAACAAACTCTCACAGTACTGCTGCTTTTAGAGGCAGCTTCCGGTATGCGGCTTCTAAAGTGTGGAATAATCTGCCACCACCTATTAGATCAGTCACCACGATCGGCACATTTAGAAGTCGCTTACGGCGGTACTTGATAGAAGCGCAACGGGAACTTGATATGGTCAATGTTAATGTCTCTATTATATAGGTTTAAGTCCACTCCACACAAATACATCAAATGACATTTCACCCGACCGCCTGCAGCGTGCTGTTGATATGATGCAAGGATTAACAATTCGTCGGCATTTAGATTTAGATTCATATATTCAATTGTTTTATTTTTGACTTATCACTGCGTTTTTTATTTATTTATTTGTTTTAAACTTTAAGCAACAAAAAGTACCAAGGCTGATTTAACAACACGCAACACACACAGACTTGGCGGAGTTTTGCCACTGTTGGGACTTTGTACATACACATGTGTAATGATATATAAACTAAGTCATACATTCCCTAGTCACACATTACCTTCACTACAATTTAGTACACGCTTCCTTTTTTATTTTATTTATATATCTACCCCCATTGCAGCTATTTTCTTTTTTTATTGATTATGTATCTACCTACATTTTTAATGTTTATGGAAAAGCTGGTTTGCATCCGTAGCACGTCATGCACAAAGGTCCAGCTGAAAACCAGCGTCAGGCCCAAGTGGTCTGGCATTTATGCTGAACTGGACCTGTTTGGCGCAGCCGTGAGGCACACAGTTATGTAGTTTTCTTTATTTTTTCTTTAATATTAAATAACCTTTTTGTTACTGTGTCTGTGTGCACATGGTTTGTGTCAATAAACTTTTTTCTTTCTTTCTTTCTTTCTTTCTTTCTTTCTATACATAAAAAGGTTAGCAAGTAAGCCGAATATCACTATATGTATATGTATGCTTAAATCTGTAAAACTACATAACAGATTTTTATGCGGTACTTTTAAATAAATAGAGTAATGACGAGGACGGTTTATAATGATTATAATTCGTGAAATAGTAGAAAAATTTAGCATCAGCATTACACCCGTCCAGAACCGGGGTGGATCAATAATAGAATTATAGTAAAATATATTTTTTTAAATTTTTTGTGCAAGAAATCTATATAATCTATTTCTTATCAGGCATCCAATCTTCATCCGGTCCTCAAAAGATATGGGGAGGTTCGGGCACCAATATCGGAAGCTACCCTTACCTGGCTGCTCTCTTGCAACTGGATCGGTTTAACATGTTCTGGCAGACCTGCGCTGGCACTATCCTCAACAATCGCGCCGTCCTAACTGTTGCTCATTGTATAACGTAAGTCCGTTGTTAAAAGAGGTTTTAATCACGTAATGCACTTTCTAATGTGTGACTTTAATTATATATTAACTTCCTTTTGCAGCGGTGATAGAATTGACTTGTGGCGCGTCCGTGTTGGGTCAAGTTTTGGCAACAGCGGTGGTTACGTCCACGAGATCCTACGCCACATCGTTCATCCTTCATTTTCTTCTAAAGCTATGAACCACAACATCGCTATCCTCCACGTCGTCGTCCCCTTTACATTCAGTAACATAGTCAGCTCTGCATCCATCGCAGGTCCTAACTACAACGTTGCAGACAACCAAGGAGTCATAGGTGTTGGTTGGGGTTGGGGTTCCGGTTGCACTGCATCTATGGTAATACTACTCTTATGTTATGTTTTTATAATAACTATCGTGAGACATACTAAATTAACTAAAAATCGCGAGTTACTCACGTGTATATACTGAGAAAAGCTCTAAAAGCTCTACTAGTTTCGAACCACAGAGGGGTTCTTCCTACAGTAGGATGCGCGACATTGCTGCGTCCGCGCAAACTGCTCATGAGCTTTGGTGACCCGCGATTTTTAGTTAAATTACTTTTATGTTTTTTAAAAATATCTAAAGAACGACATACTAAATTCCATTATGATTTGAAACAAGCTAGTCGACACTTTTAAAAAACTCTTGTGTCACAATGAATCTTACTATATGCTTTAATGGTTGAGTATCCGCAAATGTGACTGCCAAGCAAAGGTTTCGTTCCCGAGGCAGGCAAGCGTATTTGATTTATTCCTATCCTTAAAACTTTCTCAGTTTCAGCTAGAGTCTAGAATTATACCAGCTGTTGAATTTGAAATGCTACACAATGGATTTTTTTTAATTGCAGGGTTATTCAGAGAATAGGCGGTTTCCTGAGGTAATGCGCGAAGTTGTATTTGTCACAATCAGTCAGGACACATGCAGGAACAGCTACGCTAGTCGGGGTATCACAATCACTGACAACATGTTGTGTGCTGGCTGGGATTCTAGTAACCGTGGGCACTGCTCAGAAGACGCTGGCACTCCTCTCCTACACAACGGAGTTCTCATTGGTGTGTTTGCCTTTAGATCTGGCATTTCTAATCCTGAATTCCAAAGTGTTCACACTCGGGTATCTAGTTACACATCTTGGATAACTTCGAACGCCTAAAGGGAATTATGACCAATGCGCTAAGAAATAAATAACAATAATTACAATGTTACTAAAACGAATGTTTATCGTAATTTGAAAATTTAAAATAAAACGTGCATACTGATATATGTTTTTTATTGTATGAAACAATGATATAGTTGCTCTTATATTATGTAAATAAAATGATATTATTGAGCGATAAGTTATTTGCACAGAAACAAAACAATCTATAATATTATAAAAAAAAAATATTTTTGTTATATGTTGTCATTTTGATTCATTAATTTCAAAATCTCCATCAATTAATTCTCTTGCATTCCTAGTTAACGATGCAGACATATAAAATTTAAGATCACTGCTTTGTGTGATTATAAAATCATTTTGGTCATTCTAATGCGATTGTTATGCAAAATAGTTTTACAGGCAACGGGTAACGGTATAATTAATCATGTTTATAAATTTGCCGTTAAGCTAGAAATTTTCATTAAACTTTTTTAGAAGTTACATTCTGTGTCTCAATACATTGTAGTACTGTGACTCTTATTAAAAAGGCTGCAAAGCATTTTTGTGATGTTGCAGCGGTTAATGCTCGACGCCATTGGTTCACCATCAGGTAATTCGTCTGCTCCTTTGCCATATAACACAATAATAACACATTCTTCTTACAATATGGGGATTCCATTGATGATCTAAACTGTTAAGTGTTAAAGTAGCAGCGTCACTGTTTTTAAGTTGAAATTTTATAAATACCAGGTATTAGTTTAAAGACCTTAATGGAAAAATAGATAACTTTGTTATGCGCCAAAACATAATTGATAATAAAGATAAGAAACGCGAAATTAATGTCTCATGGAAAATAAATGAATTGCCTTGCATGTTAGATTTCTTATCTTTTAAATAATTGGCTATTACGTATTCAGTTTCAGTGCGTTTCTAGTTTACGTTTGTCTGATTGACATTCATCAATTTCTTTTTGAAATTTAAATTTAATTTAATGGATGAAACTGTTTTGAACTTTGTTGTTTAAAAAGTAATAAAATTTAAGTTTCAACTACATGAATTCTTGTCATTACTTGCGTTACTGAATTGCTGATTCTGAGTTCAGCAATATCTAATATGTTTCACCTGTGTGAATTTCAGCCTCTATTCTTCTCCAAAATAAAAAAGTTTGCAAACAATTTTTTCAAAACTCCTTGTTGAACCAAATAGATGGCAAAGATATATTTTGGATGATAACCTTTGAAACATCTTTATCTCTGCTTAAGTCACAGGGGAGCACTGCCTTTTTTTATTTTTATTTTTTTTGTCAGGGTAAAATCATCCATTCACTTCTCCCGCCCAGGGTAAGGCGAGAGAGAGTGTCAGACTCTTACTGACTGAAAGCCCCCCGTTCCTTCTCCTGCTCTGGGCCGAGGTCGCGGTGCCTCATTGCGCTTACCCCGCAACCCCGAAGGAAGCACTGACTTGACTGAAAATTCAGAGGATAGACAAATCCATTTTTGACCTGCACACGAATTTATTAAAATTAATTGTCATGACTAAACACACCATCACTACACCGAGAAACAAACACTTCCAATACACGATTTCATCAGTAGGCAATCTGTACATACAACTAACCTCCTCACAATTTCAAAGTAGAATATTTTCGTAAAGAAGAATTCCACGACATAATCCCTTTTATATATGTTACACCTCAAAATGATCAATGATTTATTGGATCATTCCATTCATTATCTTTTGATGACATTTTTTGGTATTATCAATCAATCATCTCTTTAATATACAATTAAAAACTGTTTGTCCTTCTGTACAGTTCGGATATGAAAAAATATATTTCTTTCTCCATAAAAGAAATATTGGACACAGGAGTAGTTTCAGTTAACAAAGTAATAGAAAGAAAGAAAGAAAAAGTATTTATTCGCGTCTAGGACGCACATAAGACACAACAAACAAATGTATAAACACAAAAACAACAAAACATGGTAATACAATATAAAAAAGTCATACAAGGAAAAATATGCGTCACAAGCACGCGAAATGGCCCTCGCTCAGCATACGCAGCGGTACTATGCGAGACAGTGTCGCAGCGCTGATTTTCAGCGAGGGCCAATAATATTGACACTGGAGGCTGTGTAAACAAAATGAATATCGTTTCTATAAATTATATCCTGGATTACTAAATTTTAGGTCGTTAAGGTTGCACTATACTATTTGTGTGCGATCAAGAATCGGATAAACATAATAGTATACCGTTTCCACAAAATAGTAACTACAAATATTTTATATGTTTTTCTGATCAAAAACATAGAAATACCATAAATTACCGAATTCATTTTTAGGCATTAGTTCAGGTTATTTCTGTATGAGTAACTAAAGTGAACTCGCGAAGAGGGACTTTCAAATATAAATCGAAATTGAAAAAGCATAATTTTAAATATTATGGAAGCAAAACAAAATCGCGAAGTTGTATTTCAGTTTCATCATTATCATTAAATCTTTATCATGGATCATGACAGCAGATAATACCTATTAAGCCTGCTCTTCTTACATTCATACTGATATAAATACCACCAGCATAACTTCATTCATTACACTTGTCAGCGGGTGATTGACAAAATGCGCGTCTTCGTTTTCTTGGCCCTTTGCTTCGCTGCCGTCGTAGGTAAGTACATTAACAGTGAAAGTCTTGCTATTCAAAATACTTTCATTAAAAAAATCTTTGTTTCTTAATTGCCTTGAGTCGTATAGGTTTGGTTATATTTTCATTTCTTCAAATAAGAAATAATTAGCTTAAAATTTGTCTTAAATCGCTTCCGTGGGACGTTGCGTAGCAATCGGTTTCATACTGCATTGGTGGTATTCATCAAAATATGCTGAATGTGCAATGACTATAACATTAGTTTGATCAACATTTTTTCATGTTAGATTGACATTGTTTTTTTTTTGTAGCTGTCCCATCCAATCCCCAAAGGATTGTGGGCGGTTCGGTGACCACCATTGATCGGTACCCTACCATCGCCTCTCTGTTGTACTCATGGAACTTAAGTCAATACTGGCAGGCATGCGGTGGTACCATCTTGAACAACCGTGCTATCCTTACCGCTGCTCACTGCACTCAGTAAGTATCTTGTTTATTGAATTTACTGGCATCTGCCCGCAGCTTCGCCCGCATTGTATATTGATAAAAAGTATTCTATTCCGGAGTGCATCCTATGCCTGTGACAAATTTCATTCAGATGCTTCCAGCCGTTTTGGCGTGATTTAGTAACAAAATTCCAAACATCGTAACTACTCGCATAGAATTGAAATAAAAAAAATCTTAATATTATCTAAATTTTCTTTGCAGTGGTGACGCGGTCAACAGATGGAGAATCCGTTTAGGTTCTACTTGGGCCAACAGTGGAGGTGTTGTTCACAACGTCAACGCTAACATCGTCCACGGTTCATACAACTCCAGAACTTTGGACAACGACATCGCTATCCTCCGCTCCGCCTCCTCCTTCTCCTTTAACAACAATGTCCGCGCTGCCTCCATTGCTGGTGCCAACTACAACGTCGCTGACAACCAGGCTGTCTGGGCTGCTGGTTGGGGAACTACCTCTGTAAGTACTAACTTACATATATATATAAAAAAAAATATTACAACAACTTATTAAAGTTGTTATCAGTAACGGACTTTGGTGACATGACATAAAACTTTAGTCACATCTTTTCTTTGTTTCAGTCTGGTGCCAGCTCCGGCTCCGAGCAGCTCCGCCACGTGCAGCTGCAGATCATCAACCAGAACACTTGCAGAAACAACTACGCTACCCGCGGAATCACTATCACTGCCAACATGTTGTGTTCTGGCTGGCCCTCTGGTGGTCGTGACCAGTGCCAGGGTGACTCTGGTGGTCCTTTGTACCACAACAACGTCGTTGTTGGTGTCTGCTCTTTCGGTATTGGATGTGGTCAGGCTAACTTCCCTGGTGTCAACGCTCGCGTGTCCCGCTACGCATCTTGGATCTCCTCCAACTCATAAAAAGGCATTTTTACTCAGTTTACTAAGAAAATTAATGTTTTTAATTAAGTAAACTGGAGCAGTGTCCTCTTGTGTTCTATTTTACTTTTCAATAAACGTTTGTTGCCATTAAATAAATTTTGTTGTCATTTTTACAAACAAAAATATTAATAAGACTAGCACGAGATATCAATACCATACCTATATTCGTAGCTTAACAATTTTCCTGGCTTAGGTATAATTAAATAGATTTTACATAATGAGTTGTAGAAATTATCAATATTGTCGGATTTGCAATAAGGTTTCATATGTTTCTCACTTTAGATTTATAATATGCATAATCGGTCATTTTAAGACAAAATCTGAATATCCATGTAATCGGTAGTCACGTTGTAGGAAAGGTTATTTTTCGGAGAAGCAAACTATTAATGTTTTGATATTTTCATTGTTAAGTAAATATTATTACATATTATTGCCGTAATACTAATGTTTCGTTGTATCAATTATAAATGATATACAAAATTACAGTTGAACCTGTGTTCACGTTGAAATAAAATTAAGATTTGCTGATAGCCTAATCTTTCAAGGTGCAATAGTTTTTGATATAAACAAAATATGAACTAGAACTATTGTGTTCATAAAAGTAAATGGTATGGATGTGGCTGGTTATAGACCCTGGATAGAAGGTAAACATGGTATATCTGGATTCACTGTTTATTTATTATTAAAATTATTTGCAAGATAATGCAGACAGTAAAATATTGAAATTGGAATTCTGTTTTAAACCTGACCTGGCAAAGCAATTTAGTTATGTTGGCTTTTTAAAAAGAAAATTTATCGGTGTTTCAAGAGTCGTCGAGAACACTTGACGTTGGCCCGATACCACGCCCCGTAGATTTACTACAAGCTCACGAACAGAGTTAGTTTTTATGAGCAGAATAAATTGTTGATAAGTTTTGAATATAATAAGGCTCACTTCTACACAATTATACTTGACTGCACGGTTGGCGCGGTGGCTGGGCAACTGGCTGCCGCGTAACGTGTCGCGGGTTCGATTCCCGCACGGAACAACTCTTTGTGTGATCCACAGATTGTTGTTCCGGGTCTGGGTGTGATGTGCATGTGAAATTGTATGTTTGTAAACGCACCCACGACACAGGAGAAAATCCTAGTGTGGGGCAACGTTTTTTTAAAAAAAAAAAAAAAAAAAAAAAAAAAAAAAAAAAAAAAAAAAAAAAAAAAAAAAAAATTATTGTTAAATAATGAATGCATTTAATATTGTGTTAATCCTTATTTCTGAGCCAAATAAATAAAATGAAATAATAAAAATTATGGACTGCCAGTATTAAACAGGCAACCGAACTATCTAAATAGTTAAGTTTGACCGGATCCAAGTTAGCGAGTACAGTTTGGGAACAGTCATGCAACTGATTGCTAACTGTATGAACAACAGACAGTAACCGGCCTTGTTAGTAGATGGTTACTGCTCGCCACTTACACTTACTTCAAAGGCAAAGTTAACTTTATCAGAACTGTTGTTATTTGGAAATAATTTGAAAAAGATTTTAGACTACTTTTGTAGTCAATGATAATGGACTTTTTTACTTTTAATACTAAACTAATTTGAATACAGAATTTCACGTTTCTTTTTAGGTTTAGGTTTTTAGTCATTTCTTAAATAGATAGTACTTTTTAAATCGCTCTGTTTTATGCGAAACATTTTATATTTAATTTCGTAATATCAACTTCTTACGACCGTCACACGTAAATTTATGATAAACCACATAACTTATTTCAGAACTATATCAACAATGACATTAAATCGAATAATGCTAACTTTATCTACTCTAAAGTATGTCTATTGCAATCTCATCTGAAGCGTAGCAGCATTGATTCGTAACCGGTTCGTAGCACTCTCGTAGCACAGCGCTACGTTTTCTGTACTACGAGTTCGAAGTGTTACTATCATCTTAATAAATTTAATAGTTCATTTTATTTTAATTATCTTAAAAAGATAATCCTAAATCCTTGTAGCTTGGAGGTTGAGGTGTAAGGGTGCGGGTTCGAAACCTAGTTTGTACTCATGTGATTTTCCGAGTAAGAATTCTTTCGGAGGAAATAATAGTGGGTAAATACCTAAAAAACTTAAAATTGTATACGTTTGCAATCACCCATTTGATTTGAGCAAAGTTGTCCAGCTCCTTCACTTGCTCCGCCGCCTTTTTTGTGAGCATAATCGCTTCACAGAAAAAGAAGACGGTGTTCCAGTTCCTCTCGCTCCGCACCATGGCCTCGACTAAGGTCGGGATAGGCTTATGATCAGATGTGATTTTAAAATGTTATTGATTTAATTTGGAATAAGTTTAGTTACATATTACATCGATAAAATATCAATAAACCAACATTAATGTCAAGATTATCTTGACAAGGCATTAAATAAATGACTGTTTCTTCATTCTGCAAGTAATTGTAGTCATTCAAGCTTATGTTAATAAATCAAAATATATCAATTTTCGTTTGATACTACGAATTCAGTTAATATTATATTTTTATCTGATAAGTCAATATTTGTGTAAGTATAAATAAACAGATAAGGGTATATAGGTACTATTTAATATTGAAACGTCAATAGTGTTAGGGACATAGATGAATATAAGTACTGACAGTAAGGGAAATATGCACTTACATAAAAGATTTTATTTAATTGTATTGTTTCTTTATTTATTTAATAAGATATGTCAAAAAAAAACATAATAATATTTAATTTAATAATTATGTAAACTAGGGATTTTTTCGTACTCGGCAAAATATGTAATTATTTTGGATTATCCCTTGATTTTGGTTAGGAATATGAGTTAAAATAAAATCTGTAAACAATAGCATATTATTATAACATGCAACGTATCGGTTTATTTAGGAAAAGCCTTTATCCCAAACTATTCAAAACTTAAACGGGTTCCGACAATTTGGTAACGATGTTAAGGATAATAACCTTGATTAAAAGTTCCTTTAAGTATAAGTAGAATGTTCGCTTTTGAACTTGTCATAGATGGTTAATACCAGTTGTGTCAAATGCTGCCACTAAGTTTCCGTTGGTAAAATGTTAATAACCTATTTTTTATATAATAGATCGGCAAGCGAGCAGACGCATTACCTGATGGTAAGCAATCAGCGCCGCCGGTGGACACCCGCAAAAGAGGAGTTACAAGTGCATTGTTGACCTTTTAGGGATTACTGATGTCGAGATTTAGGTATTGGGGAAGGGAATCCTGGGACCGTAATGTCACCGGAACAAACACATTGAAAATTGATTCAACAGACATTCAGATTTTACCCTAGTCTAATATTAAGCGAGGAAAAATTTTAATGATTAGGTAGTATAATATAGAAGATTTAGTAATAATTTCTACGCTTCTGCGGGTTTTTTTAAAGAGGCCTTACCTATGTCCAGCCAGAGGGTCTTCTAGAGCCTATGTCCAGCCAGAGTCGGGGGCTAAGGGCTAAATGATAATGGCCATCACGTTAATTGCGAAAAGTTTAAGTTAAATTATGAGTTGTTGAATTGCTACGTATACATACATTTAATAGAAATAGGACTTTGATTTTATTTATCGTTTCTATTAGTTTACGGTAGTAAATTAATATGTGACGTTTATTAAATTGTTAATTAATTTAAAAGATATGACGTTGTAGAGTTTGACTGCACGGTTGGTGCGGTGGCTGAGCAACTGGCTGCCGTGCAAAGTGTTGCGGGTTCGATTCCCGCACGGATCAACACTTTGTGTGATCCACAAATTGTTGTTTCGGGTCTGGGTGTCATGTGTATGTGACATTGTATGTTTGTAAACGCACCCACAACACAGGAGAAAATCCTACAGTGGGGCAATGGAAAAAAAAAATATTTGGTAGATATTTAGGTAGGTAAATATTTAGTATAAACTAATTAGTACTTAGGCAGTATATTTAGTTTTGAAGAATTTTCTTCCGCGATTACTCCGTAGAAGCCATAACTGAAGCACGTACCTGAAACAATCAAAAATAAGTTTGAATATGATATACAGATATTTAATAAATTTAAAGAAAAATAACGTCGAACACGTTATCAGGAGGTTTACAAGAGATTTACAATAAGCCCCAAGTTTGTGTGTTGCCAAGTAAAAATACCCAACCTCAACCACCTTCTAGAATTCGAGCATTAAGCCATCAGCTCGAAAGATTCTGATGTAAGTCTATGAACGGATGGGTCTGGTACTTGCCACTCGACCAGTACAATACCCGAACGTGTGCACGCGTCTCCAATTGCGATTACAGATAGGACCCACTTGAGCCGGTGTGCAAGTGGGGTTTCTGGTGTATGCAAAATCATGTTTTGTGGCATCTGCCTGGAGGAGGAGAAAAAAACAGGATTTTAAATCTGTAAAATTCTGATAGCCTCTCTTGCCCCACTCAGAGCGAAGACATTGGATAATTTTCCTCCCTCAACTACAAAACTTGGTCGATAGTACCATAACGTTATATTGTATAGTCATCTTATCTACTTAATTTTTTCAAATTTCATGATGATACAACAATTAATAAGTGAGTGTAATAATAAATTTTATCATATAGCTCGTTATAGGTAGACCAAATAAAACGTATTCTTTAATAAAGACTATGTTTTTCACCCTACTCTTTTCTATGTAACACTTAACGAAGGGTAATGGCCGAATTATCACACTCTGAAGATCTTCAAGCATCCTGACTTATAGACTAATAAATACTAAACTATTTCAGAAGTATGATTGTCATTGTTATCAATTTAGGTATTAGACCTACAAAAAAATCTTGCGCAGAAGAGCTACTGAGAGCTGAGTTATTCATTTATGTGTTTACAAAAATATGAGTAATTATTAGTTACACCTTAGAATATCTAGAGCACGCCGTCGCGCATTGTATTAACTACTGAAATAATTTGAGATAATAATATTGAAACAATTAATCTGTAATCGAACACGTCTTCCAATTCACTCAAAACAACTTTTTGTATAGAATAAATAAGGTTGATTATTGCATAACTTCCTTCACTAAAACCGGAAAGCTGAATAGCTTTGATGATATAAGTGGTATTACCGCTATGAATTATTTAACTTGTTTCAGACTAACTTCCCATCTGTTGTGACGAATGCCAATGTCAGCGGCGAAGGTGGCCGAACGGCGGCGGAAACGACCGACCACCTGGATCGATTTTTGTAGTAGAACCACGTAGAACCAAACGAAGCTCATGTATGCCAGTGTCCTATTTGTATTCTAGTTTAAGGCTATTATAAGGCCAAGATTTGACCTCCATTTCATTGTACAATGCCACGGTGAGCGATTGACTTCTAACGTTTGATCGAACCATTGATCCAACCTCGATAAAATTTGTTTATTCGTGTGATTTGAATCACTTTAATCACTTCTGAAGATAATATTTATCTGTTAATTAGTCTTTATGTGTATTCGCATAGGTATAACAAACTACGACAAAGGTATTTGGTTTGTTTTTTGGCACGTGAATTATCGTTTTAGCATTTTATGATAAAATCAATCGTACGATTTTTCAAAAATGTTTTATCTCAGAATGCAGGATAGGCTTAATTTAGGTCAAACTGTATATATTTTTATTTAAAGTAAGCCCGAACAAAATAGTGTTACAATGTTAAATCTGGAGCTGTCTCTTACAGGATAATGTGTTAGCTATTTTAGAAAATCTATAGGTACAATTGGTATATTTAAAGGTGTATAGTGCTGATGCCTGCCACCCGTGTCTGCCACCCGTGCCTGCCACCCGTGCCTGCCACCCGTGCCTGCCACCCGTGCCTGCCACCCGTGCCTGCCACCATGGAAGTTATCGATTGCATTTTTTTTCAAATTGGACTAGAAATATATGGTTATACGGTAGCATATATAAAAACATTCGCATTGAAATTCATCGCATTTCACACATCTGTAGTGAAATTAGTTTTTTACCTACACAAATAATGGAAACCATTAAATGTATGTAATGTATTTCGGCACACTAAGACATTCTAGAAATAAGAGTTCACGTGTGGGAGAGCCATGCTTCGGCACGAATGGATCGGCTAGACCGAACCGATACCACGGCTTCACAGAAAACCGCCTTGAAACAACCACAGCGTTGTGTTTCGCCATATGAGTGAGGTTACCGGAGGCCCAATCCTTCCCCTTCCCCAATCCCTCCCCAGTTCCTAAATTTCCAAATCTCTTATCCCTAAAGGTCGGATATGCACTCGTTACTCCTTCGTTGTGGGTGTCTATGGGCGGCGTTGATTGCTTACCATCCGGTAATCCGTCTGCTCGAAAAATATAGGTATATCTTCGAGCATCCTATTTTGCAACATTATCAGTTATTGAAAATTTGCAAGGCACGTCTTACCGACAAATTAAATTATTTTATTACACAGATAAAAAGTGGCTTAATACATACTTATGTATTGTGAATTATCATCATTAAGATTAATTATTATTGAGTTTATAACATCAAAATAATATTAATTAAAAATGTAATTTATCATAAAGTTTTGATAAATTGTCAAATTAAAAACGGTTTAAACTAATTCTTTTTAAATCCTTTAAAATAGATAAAAAGATTAATTTATTTTTCATATTTCAAAAAACGCAAATCAGTATGTATTTTCTTTTTCAATATAAAAATCATTTTTTTTACAAATTAATTTAAGTTGAGTAGTGACAGCTATTTTATTACGCTGTTTGCCACTTCTATCATCTAAAAAAAAGTACTGGAAATTGACGTAAAACGACTCTTTCGCAATATAGTTTTTTTTTTTCAAATCGGTTCAGTAGTTTCGGAGCATACCTGTTTAATTCAAACAAACTAACAAGAAAGTCTTTGCTATTTGTAATATAAGTCAACATTGAAATAAATGCTAAGATGATATTATGTAAGATAATAATCACGATAAAACTCTTCATATTAAAATTATTCAAATCTTAAACAATTTGATTCCACTGAGTTAAATACACTATAGAAATATAACATGTTCTTAGTATAAATCTGGTCTCGTCAGCGCCTACAAACATAATGAGACTATCTCAGACAGATCTTTTGGAACAAATTATTTTATCAAGATAAATTGAAGATTGGATTTTATCAAATGAATGTGTGAGCCAAGATATCCTTATCACAAGATGGGATTCAAAATTAATCTTATCCGTATTTAAGCTTAATTTAATTAAAAATATTGTGAAATTACTCGAACAGTTTTTTTTGCCGAAGATGATTGAAAATGTGTGTTTGAGGAAAATGTTACCTACTTAAATTTTTCGTAAAAAAAATGATTTTAATATATTTGCTGTAAAGCTTATTTTTCATTGCTTTAGCTTAGTCTTTCATGGTACCCACACATGGTTATTTTCTTTGGTTATCCTCTCTAAGGCATCCCTCCCCTCTTCTCATCATCATCTCCTCCCCTCCTCCCTTAGAGAGCATGAGCAAAGAAAATATGTGCTAGTACAAGTAATACACTCAGTTTCCATAAATATTTCCAAGTCCCCTGAAAATCTAAAGTGCACAAAAGAATCGAACTAAAAACCAGGTCAACATAACGATGCTCAATTATTAACCCTCAATAGAACGGCCTTGGTATCGAACTGACACTGTTATGGCCACGTGACATTGATTCGTCGTGGGGTCGCATCGCCCTTGATACTCCTACTTATGGGTTGTACGTAAGTACATTTCTGTTTAGATCTTAGTGTGTTATTAACTAAAAAAAGTTTAGTTACAAAAAATGATATTACTCAATATTTCCATTTTTTAAGAATTGATGGATATCGAAATAGTTACTGCTTTTTACTTCTCGTAAACGGGCCTCATGACCTGGAGAATTTATTTATTGATTAATTTAACTTTATGCACAAGGGATTAAGGATTTGGAGATTTAGGGATTGAGGAGGAATTGGAGGAGGGGAAGGATTTGAGCCTCCGGTAACCTCACTTACACGGCGAAACACAACGTTGTGGTAGTTTCACGCCCGTTTTCTGTGAGGCTGTGGTATCACTTCGGTCGAGCCGACCCATTCGTGCCGAAGCATGGCTCTCCCACACTTTTAACTATATTGGAAAATGTTGTTACTTCATAAACCTTGTGTCACAGAACTTTACTTCATAAGTAGTAAGATTCTATTTCAGGAACACAATATTGACATTTCCGACCTTCCACATTGACACAGCGTTGGATTGACGGTGAAGCCCTGACACCTGGCCATGGTCAATTAGTGTAATTTGTAACCGTATGCTAGTAATAATAGGGATTACTATTGATCGATTTGCTTATATTTTTCAAGTAATACTTACTACAGTGCTGTTTTTTAAACACATTTTAGAGCTGATTTTTCAATGGTTAGATAAAAGTTACCTGGGAAATAATTATGATGCTGTCGCGTAAGAATGTTTGTATAAGACGGTGACAGCAACAATGGTATTCCTCCGGCAACTAAATATTTATCTGACTTTTGAAAAATCAGCCCTTAAGTAAATTAATCTTACAAGAAGAGAAGAATTATAATGATGTCAAGAATTTGAAATATTTTCCTAAACTTACAAATAACATACTTTTAGACTACTAAAACCGTTTATTTTTTATTATACATATTAACCTCCTAAATTTAACAGTGCACTAATACTTGTTCCTTTGCCTATGTTTAATCTACTTTTGGTTTTATTTATTTTTATTTATTTATTTAACAAATTTACAATTTTAAGAATTACATCTTGTTCTTATTATTAAAGATCCTCGCCAAACATATCGTTTAACGGCGAGAAGCGCTCATTTCTATATTTTATTACAAACAAATTCATTCTTAAATCGCCTTACGCATGCATATGAATTAAAAAGTAATTAATAAAAAACCTATCTTATCAGGCACCATAACATTAACGTCAGATGTGTTCAAATTAATTATTTTTAATATATAAATCGTTATTGATCGACTTTTTATCGTATTTGGTTAGACAGAGGCATTTTATTAAAATGATTTTTATTTTTATTTTATTTTTTTATTTATTTATTTATCAAAACTTATTCTATCTTTACAGGGTTTTCCCTAATGCGACAGATAAGACCTTAAACTAAACTTAGACTAAAATAAACTTTATACCAAACTATTGAAACAAACTTACTTAATAATAAACAATTAAATTATAACAAAATATGAGACAAAACTATTTTATACATACCTACGTAAATACTTATTTCAAACTTAAACTACACTACGTGTAATACTAATGATATTTATACTAATGATATTTATATAATATAATATATTCAAAGCAAAATGATACATATGGTATCTTAACTGAAGTCTCCTACAATTTAGGTCCAAAAAGACTTGAGTGTTACACCTATTGTTGTATCTTGAATAATATACGTAATTCAAATATAATTTATAGTCACTCAGGAGCGTGAAAGAATTTTGCTAATCAGACCAGCGGTTCCAAAGATTACCTCCTACTTAGAAACTTAAAATTTTGATCTCTTTATAATATTAGTGAATAAAAACGCGAGACTATATTTTAGTACCTATAAACTAAGGTTTCCTTAAACACTTCTTTTTTTAAATGTCAAAAATGTGTGATTAAAAATACAATACTTTAGGCAACTGCATTGATTTTAATTAAATCAAAGTCTAACCGATAGTTGGCGATCAGACTTCGTTTCGATTCAAAGAGTTCTACAATGAGATCGAAAACAAATAGGAAAGTGCAATATCATCAGAAACGACGCCATTAACTTGAGTACTTGTACAAAGAGCGGGAAACTGCGGCGATAGCTCACAACTACAATTATCCCAACTCTTGTTAGCGGGTCGGTCTTATAACGAGAATCAAGGAAGCCATGTGGTTTAAGAAACTCATTAAGTTTTTTATTTATACAGGTAATAGTAACTTTAAAATGATCTGGGATCTACGTAATAATTTGGCTGCGGTTTTCTTTGTTATACAGGATAAAGATACTTTTCATCCATATACCTACAATACTTATCATTTATTACCCAAAAATAAAACTATGACTATGTATATAGGCCCATCTCTGCTTCTCACAGATGTCAGTCAGTTTGTTTTGGTAGTGAGTTGCTATTTCCCGATTTTGCCTTCTCAATTTTCTTTCCGAACAACCTTCTTCTTATTGTAATAACCACAACAAAAAACAATATTTATGAACGAAATCTGTTCAGCTGTTCTTGAGATTTTCACATAGGAACACATTTTTATGTTATAGTTTCTGTTGCTCGACACAGATAAGAGCATACTCTTCAACGTCACAGCAATTTAGCTCATTATCAAATGTACTATTTACCTTCTAAGTGTTATGTAATGGTCTAATGTTATGTACCAGATAATGTATTGTTATCATAATGACAAAAACATACAACATCCTATCTGTCTGAAGAAGGAAAATTTTGTTCGATAACGCTTACAATTCTAGCACTATAGCAAATTTTCCTAATATCCATTTCTTTTATCAGAAATCACAAAAAAGTCTCAAAGCGTAACAATACAAAATATTAATGATATATGTGCTCATTATTGTTAATCGAAATCAAGTGTAAACATGAAGTAATAAGGTGCACAATCGTTTGCTAATGACCAAAGAGGTTTCTAAGATGAAGATAATGATAACATTAATGGCTAAGCAGATTAGCAGTTAGTCATAATAATTTAATCAAACTAAAAATAAAATGATAATTTGTGACCAATGTTGATAAGGTGCAGGCATGTTTTAAACTTTTATATTTTCCTCATATTTTGAATGAGGAGTTGAGCCCAATTTTGAAATTAATAACGGTTACTTGAGAAAAATGAAATCGTGTAAAGTCAAATTTAGCATAGGTATTCGTAGCGATTGGTCATTGTAGAATACATTTTTGAAAGTGTACAAACAACAGCAGTATCGTTTTCCATTCTTTGGTTATACAATAATGAAACTTAACGACCATAAACTCGCACCATTTACGGATAGGTATTTGTAAAATATTCCAAACATTACAACGGCTAACCTCCGACATACAAGGAATACGATCACATTACCTTTCAAAACAAGTACTAAAAGTTTACAACTTTCAATTGCAGTTCGGATCAGTGATAGGTAAACCAAACAGGTCAACGGTACTACGTATCTTAACAAAGTTCCGAACCTCACCCTCCTCGCTTGCGTATCAGAGCGAACGACCAACTCCTAGAACTTTCCAGAACTTGGTCTGAGAACTTTAGTCGCTGCTTGGGATTATATTTCATATATTTGTGTTCGTTTCCAACCCTTATTGGGTCAGCTGGTTAGTTAGGTCTGGAGTTCTGACTTGGCTTTAAGTCTGAACAATTGGAGTTTTAGTCGAAGTAGCTAAAGTGTAACAGTATTTGTTAATGTTGTGGTGTTGTTAAGAGAAGAAAGGTACATAGGTACATAAGTACCATTACATCTCAACAGCTAATGAGACTCACATTATGTTATAATTTGTTCTCTATCTATTGACTAACCAAAGCGGCTTTTTTATTTTTGGAATTTAAGAAAGAGTATTTAAGCTTCAAGCCAACTAGATTATTAGCAGGAAAGGAATATTAACTATTAATCTTTAGTTCTTAAATTTGACAGGACGACAAACTAGTTGATGCCTTACAATAACAGGAGTTACATATTCGATGTCCGCCTTTTGGGGATTAGGGTTGCGAAGAATTAGGGATTGAGAGGGCGGGGAAAAAATTGGGCCTCTGGTACCTTCACTCACACGGCGTAAAACAACACTGAAGTTGTTTCACGTCGGTTTTCTATGATTCAGATCGAGTTGATCAATTCGTGCCAAGACATGGGTGTACTACAGTTAAAAAAGTTTCTAATAATGCCCAACTTAGTTATTTTAATAACCAATTTATTCTGATAAAGTTAGTTTTTTAAGCCTAAGAGCTGATCATAAGAACCCTAGTAATTTAAAAAAAAATACAATTTTGTTTTATTTGTAAACTTGGCCGTTTTATGTAAAGATTCCTTTAAAGTATATTTTTATTATGTAAATACCTTTAGTATCATATATGTTTAATCTAGTTAATAACACGACAAAGAAAACAGTGAATTAATTAAAATTGTTTCATGTGAGCAAGCAATAACACATAGTAACTAACACCCTGAAACATATATTTAGTTAGTATACTTTTCCATTTATAGTATAATATTATGTTTTTTTGTCCCGATTCAAGAGTGTAACCCTTTTTTTATACTTTCTTGTTTCTGCTTTCTCCTGTAGCAATAAGCACCATTTTTTAATTAATGTTATTAATTTCTATATTAGGTGTTGAGGACATAAAGCTGTAGCTAACCTCTATATACAAGTCCTCTAAACACATATTACCTGATGTTCTCAGAGACGTATTTTAACTATAACTTACATTACTATTAAGAATTATTTACTTTTAATTTATTTCAATAACTATCGATAAGATTGACCATTGTTAATTAATCATTAAATATATTTAAGTGCAGTAGTAATACATGCAAAGTAAAACGCTTGACATAAGAACTTCATGCCAATCTGACTTGCAACTTTAATAAACGAGCGCCTGTATAAATTCAAACCAAAGAAAACTTCGAAATACGAAATACGACTCGAATACAAGAGTCAAGGAACAAAATTTAAATGACAACAGTTTCCAAAGAACATTCTAGAACTTCGTTTATCTGTTGAGTCCAAGCCTTCAAGTTTATCAATAGAATTAGTGAGAGCCTTTACAATTTCATTAGTGCGGTACGAAGGCTCACCATAAATCATGTTAAAATAGAGCCGCAAACGAAGTTATTTACACAAGGTGTTGTTTTAACAATGATTTACTGGTTAAACAATACAATTTCGCTTTGGATTCGAATGGTCGAACTATAAATAATGTGCTTAGTGCCTTTTAATCTCGGACTTTTATTTTAGATTAATTGTGTTGTTGGTTGATTGGTCAATTTTAATAGAAATTGAATAACCTGTGTGCTCAAGCTTAACATCTTTCATTATCACTGTCTTTATTGTTTATTACTTAGACATGATGATATCCAGCTAAAGGTATAACTGTAATATTTCATCAAAATCGTTTGAGCAGTTTCCGAGAGCCTGTGAATTATGTTCATATATATTTTTATTTATACAAAAATTGCTCGTTTAAACGCAGTATAATTCTTGTTATTGTTCTTTTATCATTTTTATTCTTAAATTATTGTTTTCAGTCTCATGTTCTACTTCATTTCTTATAATTTCTTAATCTGTTTCCTGTTTACTAGAAGTCTGATAAAATTAATTGGGGAGATAATAATATTTGCAAACTTTACCCACATGCGTGTTAAGACATAATTTTATCGTATTGTGTTATACCTATGATAAATCCACCTAGTACCTACGTAATATTTTATGTAGGTAAACAACAATGTACTATATCATGATCAACTAATCCCATTATTTTAGACGTTGCAACAATAAAGAATTCTTGAATATTACTAGGTATATACAATACAAGTATGTGTTCATAAATATGAAAGGGGAAATTATCAAATTGATTATTTGTTGGGACGAGAAAGGGTTTCAGATCCTTACTAACAAAAAGCCACCCCATTCCTTGACTTGTACCGGGCTGCATTCAATTATCGCACTTGCACCCTTAATCCCACAGAAAGTCTGCCATCCCTATCAGGCATTGTGCCACAAGGATCTATAAGGGAACCCAGTAACCCTTCTAGGTGCTAAAGCAAGTTACCGGGGGTGATTTTATCGATGTAAGAAACCCGCATCCCCTATTCGAAGGTTTCCCCGGATTTGAAAACAAAGTATAGGTTTGATATGAACACTCTCCGGATTAATTGAATAAAAAACAATTAGGTAGTTTAATCCGGTACCCACCTAGACCTATTTAGAAAATTACTAAAATTTGCCTAACTGGTGAAAATAGGACTTAGTGGTTTTTTATACTTCTATGAAAGGTAGGGTATGTAAGTAGGTTCTATCTTAAAGTTAGGGGTTCACTGTAATCTTAAGAGAAGACTAAGGGAGCCAACAAAAAACACAAAAAATAGCACTTTCTTTTAAACCCGAAACCTTCAAACGTAGGTGCCTACCAAGAACAGTTTGTTAGTTTTCAAAATGGTTCAACATTTTAGTTAATGAGACCCTTGTTTTAGCACTAGACTGCCAAGAGCTGATAGTGAATTGGTCATCTATGCTTAAACTACACCTACAGAACTACAGACTACCAACCCATAGCTATCACAAATGCTTTACCAACCGAGCCAACCAAGTACCAAGGAAACTTTGTTTAAGTATCTGAGCCACCAGCTGCCGCATAACGTGACGCGGGAACTCTTTGGGTATCATGTGTCTGTAAACGCACCGAAAACATAAGAGAAATCCTACTGGTGGCATAGTCCGAAATATAGTCATGTTTTTTTAAGTGTCAAAGTGTATAGAAGCTGTATCCCACCAGCTATATGGCAGTAGAAATACTCGAAGCAACTAGTGGCCAGGGGTCCAAAGAAGACAATTTCCAGAATCTGCAGTATCAGACCCTTGACCCAACCACATTATTATGACGTCAGCCCATACAAGCGTTGCCGGGGTTGCGGGGTAAGCGCAATGAGGCACCGCGACCTCGGCACAGAGCAGGAGAAGGAACAGGGGGGTTTTTAGTCAGTAAGAGTCTGACACTCCCTCCTGCCCGGCCCTGGGCGGGAGAAGTCATTTGATGATTTTCCCCTCACAAAAAAAAGCCCATACAAGCGTTGGTCGATTTTGTTCTTTAGTATTCAGTTTTAAGTCACATAATTATTATATTATTATTATAAATTTATTGATTAGAGGTTTACATTATAATATAATATTAAAAGCTAGTTATTTATCATCGCCTGTTGAATAAGTGAATGCTGTTGAATTGTGGCCTGTCACAAATATTGGTAGTAACTATGAAATTAATATTATGTATTGAATTATAAATAGTTTTAATAATAACGTAGTACCGACGTCATCCATATCTAATGTGTCCATATCATTTAGTAGGTTTATAATACTTAAAGTTTCCAGGGATGTTTTTGTATGTCCAATGCGTAAATATTTACTTTTTTGTAGCTTTTATAGGTAATTAATTTAGATACGACTCTCATGTTATTTGTGTGTATGTTTATTTATTTATTTATTATGTTCTTATTCTGAATTGTATAATGACTCAATCATTATGCAATTAACATTTAGACCAAGACATAATGTTGATGGATTTGTACCTATTTTAAATCATGTCAAATACTTTCTTTAAAAATACGGATGTTATTGCTAGACTATGAAGTAATTCTGTCAAAAAAAATAATTCATAATATCGACTACTTATTCGAAATATGAATTGTATATTTAAAATTTCACTTTTACTACGAGTTATTCAGCCACACACACACACTTACGTATACCTAAATAACATTTCTTAAGTTAAGCTCTTTAGAATCGTTCGTTAGTTACATAATCTTGATTGACCTGTGGCATAACCTAAAATGTAGTTTTTTTTTATTATGTCGCGTTGTATTTTATTATTATGCTAAAAAAAATTAAAACGTAAATAATAGGTACATTCACATTTAAATATTGTATTCTATTATTCAAATTAGCACCGGTCACTGACAACTGGTCAATTGCCAAATACAATATATGAATAATATTAAAAATCACCAATCAATAATTTCACGACTGTAACTGGAATTGAGTTTCAAGTAGCAATTTTATATTACGAACAAAATGTACGTTGTTTTCGCGGCGGCGTGGCACGTCGATACGAGCCTCGTGGTGGGACTTCACTACCACCCCATGGCACCACCAAACCCACCACAACGAACGTAGAAAAATATGGATATGGTATTTTTTACATTATAAATTTTATTTATTATGTTTTCGGCTTACTCACGTAATAATTTGACGAGATACTCGACTAGTTTCAAGCCATGCTAGAGGCCCATATTCATGAGCAGCATTCCGCGACACGCGACTCGGCGACCGTCGCGCTGCTACTCGTTGAATATGGGCCTCTAGCATGGCTTGAAACTAGTCGAGTATCTCGTCAAATCATTACGTGAGTAAGCCGAAAACATAATAAATAATTTAGAATGTCTCACGAAAGTTATAATAAAATTATAAATTTTGTTGTGTTTTGTTTTTTTTTATTGTTTATTTTGTGTGTTCTTTTTTTTTGCCATATAAACTAACTTGCTATTTTTCTTTTATGTCATTTGTCGGCAACCTAGCAGACGGATTACCTGCTGGTAAGCAATCAGCGCTGCCCATGGACACCCGCAACGGAGGAGTTACGAGTGCGTATCCGACCTTTTAGGGATTAGGCTTTTGGAGATTTCGGGATCGGGGGAGTGGCCTCCAGTAACCTGACTCACACAGCCAAACCCAACGCTGAGGTTGTTTCACGAAAAAAATATTTAGCAATGTTTATGTACATATACCTAAGTAGTACAGTTATAGATATTCTATACGGTTTAAATACCTATGTTATTAATTAACTCCTAAATGATTGTATAGCTTATCATGCAATTTCTAACCTTTTATAAAAGCGTTCCTAGAATTTTGAATTACTTCGAAGCAAAAATTATATCATAACGTTGGTAGAAAACAAGAACATTGCAGTGTTTAGAACTCGTAACATAAAAGGTACATGTAAAATGAACCAGCACAGTTTTCTCTGAACAAGATAACTATTTCGTTGAAACAGTACTAAAACATTGCAGAATATCCTGCGATGCAAAGTCAAAACGAAATATTTAAATGAAATACTGTGTGTATTTGCTGTTAGTTGGACGAGATTATTTTGAGAAACTCGAATTGTGAAACGAGTGCTTGGTGTGCGGAATGAGGTAAAACGTATCGACGATAGCACTTTGACAAATTAATGTTGGAAACCGCTGTCGGAATCATTTTGAGATTTCATTTGATTCATTTGAATTGAGTTGAAGGAAAGTTGGAGTGTAATCAATCTGTCCTCGACTTGTTTTGCTCTTAGAATTGGGTTTATCCTTTGGTGATACCAAGTAACTTTTCCGACTTTCCACTTACGTAAGCAGTGACTTTTTCATGAACTTTGTCGTTTTAAATCACTGCTTGTTTCTGTGAACAATCGTTTTGTTACATTTTTGCTTTCATTTGTCATTTTTATTCGCTCGATTCGACTTTTAGTTTTTTTTTTTTGTATTTAAACAGTCAAACTGTATTCTTACCATATTAGAATCAGGATTGCCAGGTTGCTTGATCTATTGGGACAAACGTAATAATGTACAGCAGCCCGAGCAAGAGCTGACTCTTACTTTTTAGTCAGTAAGAGTCTGACACTTCGTCTCGCCCACCCAGGGCGGCAACCATTGGACGATTTTGCACCTTAAAAAAACACTAATTGCTCTCAAAATCGCTTCAATAACCAGTTGTTGCTTACCAAATTTGTCTAACATTATGTTTCACGTAAACAATTTAACTACAACGAAAATGAAAACATTCATAGCTCAATGTACAAGTCCATGTAGACGTCTATGCTTGAAATAGCCGAATGAATTTTTAATAAGACATTGAGAACTTTGTTTCATGGCTCTAAGTAATTTATGTATGTCGTTAGAGAATGCGACCGTGACCGTTCCCATGGAACGTTGCATGACAAAGTATTGATTTCTTGCACATCACTTCGACACACGTAGGGGTAGGTACGTAGGTACGTACGTATACGTGTAATTTCGTTAAACTGTTTGTAGATTAGCTAGCTCACCCATTTCTGTGATAGGACGGCACGAGCACGCCAACGAGGAGACGGATCACCCGATGGGAGGCAATCAGAGCCGCCCATGGACATCCGCAACAACGGAAGAGTAACGAGTGCGTTGCCGACCTTTTGGGGATTAGGGTGTCGGGGATTTAGGGATTGAGGAGGAGGAAGGGAAGTATTGGGCTTCCGGTAAACTCACGAACACGGCGAAACACAACGCTGTGGTTATTTTACACCAGTTTTTTGTGAGGCAGTTTTAACGCTCTGGTCGAGCCGACCCATTCGTGCCGAAGCATGGCTCTTCCACACTTTTTTGTTATATTATTAGCTTAATTTAAAGTCTATAATAGTATTCACGAACGTAATTCCTATTACCCTCTAAGTTTTAACCTATGAAAGGTGTTTTGCTTCAGTGACTGAGTCATCTGGTATTTTATTATGTGTCACGGGTTTGCCCTCGTTGAAAAACGTTGATGTAATTATGATATAAGTATTCTTTATTGTAAGGGCCTACTTTACTACTTTTACATAAGTACTTGACAAGCTTATGTGGTATATAATTCATACAAATTACGTTCCGTATTTGAATTTATCTATACCAATATTATAAAGAGGTAAAGTTTGTAAGTTTGTGACTTGTATGTAGGGGGTAATCTTTGGAACCACTGGTCGGATTGCCAAAATTCTTTTATTCACTGATAGATAGCTACAAAATTCCTGCGTGCTAAAGGCTATAAAACATCACGCTACGATCAAATGGAGCCGAGCAGTGGGTGAAACCGGGCGAGAGTAGCTAGTCTTATATACATATAGTCGCCATCTAGAAATTATGTAACAGAAAGCACAAGAAATATAGTTTATGTACCAGGACTTCATTATATGCATGTGAGATGCGATTATTTCTACTCGTGACGTCCAGAGAAAAAATTTTTCATGCCTAATGTTTTGAATGCCTGCATTTTCTGCGCTCCTGGTAGCCCGTTTAATTGACTAAGTGGGGTTCTTATATTGCAGCGCTCGTTTACTGACCGGGGACACACCCTATTTTAGCGTGCATGCAATTCTTTATTGCTACTGTTTTTAGACCAATGACGTACCTGCTTTAGTTGGTGTTTATGGAGGAAGTTGGATTCATAATATGAGTCATACATTTATTGGATTAAGGTTTAAATTAGAACCATATAGATATTTTGTGATTAGATAAAAAGCTGTGAGGACTAAATCTTAACAATACGGTTTACTTAAGATAAAAAACTTTTCCACTTTCCATGTCGGTTTGACCCCATGTGTAAGAGATCCAAGCTTCGGCTTAGGCTCAACCCGAATGATACCACGACCTCACAGATAACCGTCATGAAACAGCCCCAGTGTCGTGTTTCGCCGTGCTGATGACAAAAAGGCCGGTACTCGTAATAATTGATCTGGTGCTGCAGGTGAAGGTCCATCGACGGCGCCGATTGCACACCTTCAGGTAACCCTGCTGCCATGTTGCCGTTCTGTCATATAGTATAAAAGAAAATTCGGGTCGTAAGTTTCTTCTACCGCAGTTGTACAAAAAGGTCACTGGTACGATGCAAGGCTTATCCATGCTTATTATGTAAATCTGCAGTTTATACCCACTCCCAAGGGACAAAGGTTTAGCTTTATATATCTTACTATAAATCTAAGACACAAAAAACCTTTGCTTAACATTCGTATTCATAAAAACAAAAGCAACAACAAAAAAAAAGTTTTTGTAAACATACCTACATATTTCCACGAGTAGGAAAGTCGCTGTTAATATTCCATATTCATGAATAACAGTAATAAACATGAAGTCGTATTCGATAACTTGCAATAATGTAGATACAATGTCCAATAGTACATGTTACACCGAACATGTTTTTGTTAATAAGTTTGTGCATAGTACAAGAAAATTATGCTTCGTGTCAGTCGATTCCTATTGTTTGTTTTTAGAGTGTCACTATTTTAATGGGCGTAATTTAACGTCAAAGTAGCATAAGATTTGGGGATATGGGATTTGGCGTCGGTAGTAGGATTGGACCTCCGAGTAAGTTCTGTCGAAGTAAGGCGTTAGTGTTTTTTTTAGAACATCACCCAGTAGGTCCGGAGATAACCACAACAAACAACCACTCAAGCTCTTACTTTTTATAGTATCAGTATTATATTTAAATATGTTTTCCAGATTTCACCAACTTAAGATAAGTAATTTTCGAATAAATGCTCCACAAATAGTAAACACAATTTGCAGCTGTTATCAATTTTAACATCTATTACACTAACGTTGTTACCCCTCTGATAAAGATCAGTATTTTTAATTACTACCGCAAATGTTCATATTTCCATTGAGTGCCAATATAGATAAATACTATGTAAATAAACTGTTATCTGATGAACAAATTTTATGTTTTTTAAATACAGCTAGCATGCTACAAGTATGTTATTTTAAGTAAACAACTCGTCATTAGTGTAACTTAAATATTCAATGTGGATAACGAAAATAATATATAGATTTTTAGTTGAAAATTTTTACGGAGTCGGGAACAATTGTATCTGGTGTGTGTTTATGGTGATGTTTCTACGATCAAAGACAAGTTGCTGAATTCAAATCATAGATTTTACTAATATTACACAATACGTAAAAGTTTATATAATTGTATTAGAAGTACCTAATTCATATATGGATGAACGTTTGTTATTCTTTCGCCTAACCGGCTGGGCCGAGTTGGTTGTATAAAAATGTAGGTGGCTGGATTAAAGTGAAGTCATGGTCTCATAGAATATCACCATAAAATAAGGCTTGCGTTGAATTTCGCCATCTGAGCAAGTTTACTGGAAGTCCAACCTTCCTTCTATCGCCAATTCCCAATCCTCGAATTCTTAACCACCAAAAGGCGGGTACATAGTATTAGACACGTGTAACTTGTCTGAAATAGCGAGTGCTTTGAAGTGGCATGATTTGTGGAAGTTCAGAGAATGTTTGTATTTCGATGAAATTAAAAAAAAAACTTGAAAAAGTGTTAAATCGGCAACCACGCGGGTGGAGTCGCGTGCGAACGCTAGTATCCCACATAAAGAAGAACAAGCTATAGACACTAAAGTAATTATTTCTTTATAGGTACCCAAGTAACCTGATTCCCAAAATATTAACCTGCATACTTAGGCTATTTTACAAACTTTCACTTCATTTACTTTCGTAAAGAATACATAGAGCGAACATTTTATACTCATATAATAATACCAAAGCAATGATAAGGTCCATTGGACACGCGCAAGAGAGCCATTTTCTTCGCTCAGTTGAATCTAAGTACATGCAGGATTTGAAGCGGCTAATTCTGTCTGGTATGCCTGTAACTGATATGTAGTAAACATATAAGGTAAAAGTCACTCTAAGTATTGTACTTTAAAGTACATTTTTGGATGGTGTTTATTTTTAATTAGCGACCCGCCCTGGTTTTGCACGGGTGCAATGTTTAGACATTTTTTTCACTATTTTATGTATATTTATTATATATAAGTATATATAAACCTTCTTCTTCAATCACTTTATCTATAAAAAGTTGCGTTGCGTAGTTTTAAAGATCATAAATTAGAGGGATAAAAGGGCAGACAAAGAGACTTTGTTTTATACTATGTAGTGATGAAATTTAAGTAGCCCTACCAACAACATACACTTTTTGTGACTGCTCCGAGACACTCTTTCATCCAAAAAATTATCAATCAATGCACAAGTCTAGATGTGATGTACATGTTTTATGTGTTAAACTGTGCGTTTGTTAACGCAACGATGCCGCGATGGTACAGCGGAATCATAGGATATGACAAAGTTTAAAGTAATAAAAAATGGTGATTTAATTTCAACCGGGTCATCCGGGACATTAATTGTATTAAAATCCTTTACGCCAGCAAAATATATTTGAGCAAAATTCGACTTTAACGGCTAGGTCATGTTAATACGATTACTTATTTCACGTTACATAATGAAGTATCGTGATCATGACGTCACAATACAGGCTATAGGCACCTTAACCTTCCTCAATAAGAAATCTAGGCTTAACTATAAAAAACTGTTATCAACTTGTAAAATACAACTATTTCATATAGAGATTAACAATACGATATATAAAGTCTTTAATAACGGCAAGATAAGAAAAGCCGATAAAAAATTTGTATCGATAAAATCATTGTACAAATTGTGAAACCTAACGCCATCTATTGGTGTGTTTTTTAATTTTATTACATTCGAAAGATGAACGCTCCTTACTTTTATTACATTATGAAGAATTTCCCCTAAAAATTAACAACCAATAAATAAATATGAATTAACTAATTATAATATTGCAAATGCTTGTACATGGTTTATTGGATAGCTCGGCAATCGAACAGGATTACCTGATGGTAAGTTCTCGGCGTCGCCGATGGACACTTGTAACACCAAGGAAGTTAAACAAGGGCATTGTTCTTTTGCAGGATATTAGGGATTTAAGAAATGCACATTCCTAGTAAGGTTTTATACTTCATTGATTTACCTCCACCTCACGTTACTTCCTAAATTGCTGTATATCACCTACCACACATCTTCGCACAACCAAAAGGTTGACTGACAGAAAATGCTTCTAGCATTAAGTCCTCTGATATGCAATTGTATGTATATATAAAGAATAAATAAATAAATAAAAATATATTTTTTAACTAGTTATATTTAATTAGAAATTAGAAGACCACTATTTCTATATAGTTACGCTATCGTGTTTGGTATCCTCAGCCCAAATTTGACCGGTAAAATATTAGAAAGCATACAATTTAACATAACATAATAAAAAAATAAAAATATGCCTTGATTTATAAGCCTGCATGGCTTAAAGATTATGATTTTACAATTTCTAAGTATTCAGATTACAATATTTATTAGCAAAACAGCTACTGTTTAAGATTTAATTATCAGCATATTATATTTTGACGCGTTAAATGTTTTGATTGGTTATATTTTATCGCGGAATTAGTTTTATCATTGACAAATATTAATATGATATGAGTCTGCATGTAAATACATATGTACGAATGTATAGGTGGTCGATTACAATTACATATCTATATAAATTTAACGTTGGATTATGAGAATAAATATTGCTTTTTATTACAAGAATTAGGGAAAATAATAACTGCTATAAAACATTTTTGTTGTTACATTTACTGCTTCAGCGCGATTCAACATGCTACTCAGCACCTATTAGACTATCAAACACGAAAAATATTTAAATTTCCGGTGATTACATTCTTTTTATTGATAAGGTGGCAACGAGCTCAGATTCTATCTGATGGTAAGCACTCAGTAACACACATGGATACCCACTTGTCGAGGAGTAACAAATGCGTTGCCGGCCTCATGGGAGTAAGGGATTTGGGGATTGGAGACTGGGGGAAGATGGTAAGGCTGACAGTAACATCATTCGCATAGCTTAACACAACTCTAGGTTTGTGCGCCAGGACATCTTTTTTCTGCGAGTCTGTTTTATTTCTACGGTCCGAGGCCGACCCAATCGTGTGAAGCTCTCCCAAATTTGAACCTTAAAGTATTAAAACAATACTAGGTATACTATATTATTGTAAAACGAGTTTTTTATAGGTAGATATTGTAAACACTGAAGTTAATTGGTTCAAATACTCAAACCTTGTTATCCCTGTTGAAAGTCTTTACTGAAGTCCGTAGAAGTAATGCTATGAAAGGGAATGCTAAGTTGTCCTCTAAAACACATAAGCACTCAAAACATAAGGCTTTCCTCACCTAGATACATAAGTGGTCTAATTATGTAACGACATTTATAAGGTTACACGTAATCACAATAAAATCAATTAAAACATGATTCATAAATAGGACCAGATTAAATATCCAATCATCAGATGTAATTATGATGATTCATTTTGACAAAATAATCGTTACCTAAAATACACATTTACCTACCACTAAATAATATCTAAAGACAAAACACAATATACGCATTTGAAACGCAATAAACAGACAGCAGAAGAAAATTTTTTTTTCGAGGTGAAAATCATGAAATGCCTGTTCCCGCTTTGAATAAGGCGACAGGGAGTGTCAGACTCTTACTGACTAAAAATCACCCCGTTCCTCCCCCTGCTTTGGGCCGAGGCCACAGTACATTATTACGCTTGCATGTACAATCTCGGAAAGAATCACTACTTTTTTATGTAACGACGGACGGATGATGACGACGGATTTCCTGATGGTAAGCAATCAGCACCGCCCATGGACACCCGCAACAGAGGAGTACGAGTGCGTTGCCGACCTTTTGAGGATTAGGGATTGGAGATTTAGGGATTGGGAGAGGGGAAGGATTGGGCCTCTGGTAACCTCACCCACACGGCGAAACACAACGCCATGCTTGTTTCACGCCGGTTTTCTGTGAGGCCGATCCGACCCATTCGTGACGAAGCATGGCTCTCCCACACTTTTATGTTTTGAAAAAGACAAGGCAATCGTGTTAAAGGGACCAATAGTAACTCAAATATATTAACATAATGAAACAGTCTCAGAAACATAATAATATGAATTTTAAATCCATATACACACAGCCTTAATCTTAGAAATCTTAAGGCTAGATAGAAAGAGTCTATAAAAAAACTACTTGAGAAAGCGACAGAAAACTTAATTCGCCTTATTGGCGCCGAACCCTGTTTTGCCACAATTGAGTAACAAGCTGACGAATGTAGGGCGGGCAGGGCTGGCCAAAGGAGGGTCGCACGCGAAAATCTGATAAAAAAGAATCTGCATGAACTCGCGACCTAGTTGTGACCCTGATATTAAACAGGCAATTTTACCCATGATTATGGGAAAAGATGCCGTTAAATCATCTGCTTAGCATATTTTTATGGGGGTTTTTCATTACTGAATTCGGACGATATTTTATTGTCGATGTTCAAGGTAAGTGCGTCACTGTTCGGTTGAGTAGATCCTTGAAGTGGTTGTTTTTGTGAAAAGTAAACACAGCGAACAATTCTCTGAGCATTATTGTAATTTCTGAAACAAAACAAAATGTTTATGATGTTTTCGGCTTACTCAGTAGCAGTGCGACAGTCGCCGAGTCGCGTGTCGCGGAATGCTGATCATGAATATGGGCCTCTAGCAAGGCTTGAAACTAGTCGAGTATCTGGTCAAATTATTAAGTGAGTAAGCCGAAAACATAATAAATAATTTAGAATATCTCACGAAAATAATAATAAAAACCAAATGTTTTGCAGAATGAGCTGGCTTAAAGATCAGTCATTTGCGATATATTTGACGACCAAAATGTAAGAAAGTGGGTTGACAAGAAAGTGGGTGGTTGTTTCTATAGTGTCACATAGTATGAGTAAAATATTTAACTTACATCAACAACAAAAAGAGGTATCATTCGAAAATACCCGTTAATCGAAATCCTCACAAAGTTTCAGCGTCCTATAAATTTTATCAAGAGTGTCCTCAGAGCTCCTTATCTGCTTAATTAATTGAATAGACATTGAAAATTATCTATTCAATGATACAATTATTCCACTAAATTTATTTTAAAATATACGTAACTTTATAGCAGGCAATAATTTGAAAAATAATGAATGAGAAAATAAATGAGATAAGGTATTTATTCACCACATCACATACACATATACCATAATGTGTCACCGTGTAAGTAAGGATCAACACCAGCCTATAAGTGCCCACTGCTGAGCAAAGGACTCTTTCACACGGAGAAGGTTTGAGCATTAATCACCACGCTTGGCGATTTCAAACTTTTAATTAGAAATTATGAGACCAAGTTTCCTCACAATGGGTTCCTTCACCGTATGTCAGTGGTATCTAAATAATCATAGAAAGTACATATAGTATATCTAGGAAACTCAGATTGGTACTTGCCAGGTTTTAAACCCACACCCTCATGCATGAGAAGAAGGCGCCTTAACCTCGAGGCCACCACGACTTAAGTAAAGATACCGGAGGCCTAATTTGGTAACCAAAACCCTAATTCTCAAAAAAACGGCAACACACTAGTAAATCCTTTGATGCTGTGAGTGTCCATGGACCGCACTGATTGCTTACCCTCAGGTGATCAGCCTGGTGGTTTGATGCTCAATCTCAAAAAAGAAGTTTTGCGGATATTTATTTTAAATTCCCCTATAACATACATAAGCTATATCGACAGCTGTTGAATAGCTTCACCAAATGTATAACATTTATTTTTTATTAAATAAATGTTATACATTTATTTATGTAATATTAGAAACTGTCAAAAAAATACATAAATATGTAGATTTTATAATTATATTTAAATTTGTAAATTACACGCAAAACATGCAGAGTCTTGCATAACTTTACTGATGTGCTTTTAAATTTTAATGGTTCAGAAAACAAAATTTTTGCTCATAATTATTGATCATTCATTACAGCGCCCCAAACAAAGACACGTACAACAAAACAAAACCAACCCTCAACCACTATCAGTGACGGCATAAAATTCCCGAAGTTGCAACTGGCAAGGTTTTCAACACGTCAAAGAGGATTAAAGCACAACGGGTTAAACGCCTCAATGGATTTGCAAGTCACAAATCCGCCCTCTACTTTTCCATTCCAAACGTGCCCCAAATAAGTTGGGCCCAGGTTAGAGCAATGGATTTACTGCGGCCTGAGTGAGCCTGGAATTTGAGAATGGAATAAAATGTCCGGATTTCAACGCTTTGCTGTTCAGAACTGGTTATTTACGCTTGAAAACTTTTTGATAGGTACTAGGTAATACCTACTCGTGTTAGGTAGGTAGGTATAAAATACTACCTAATTTAGGTATTATTAGTCAGCGAACAGTATGACTAATTTGTTTTTCATTGGATAATTAATGTCTGAGTAATTTTCACGAATCTATAAAAAACAGTTAATGTAATTGATTAAATACAAAACAAGGGATTGGTTTTTGATATGAATATTATTAAGGCTTATGGTGGAAACATACTTACATGCTGTACCGTGTTTGACACGCTGGTAGCATATCGGTGTCCTTTATTATTATCCTAATATATACGTCAGGATATATAAGTTTGTTTTCGCCTTAAGTATCAATGTTGAATTTAGTGTTCTCTTAATTAAAATAACAACAAACTACTCACAATAAAATTAACCTTATAATCATGTAGGTATGGCATTAATCCGACTAATATTATAATCGGCAAAGTTTGTAAATATGATTCTTCCTATGCCTTTCTATCTATATCCCCCTCTCTTTCTCTCTGAGCGGAACCGAATGAAACTGGCACCAGGTAGATATATTATAATCTGAAATAAAATATAGGTTACTTTCTACTCTAATACTGCGGGCGAAACCATTAGCAAAAGCTAGTTTGTTTATTGTAGTCTCGTGAACAGATAACCCAATTAATGTACTGTGTCACGTTTACAAGTAACACCAATAAATAGAAGATAACATCGAAAGATAATAAGAACTTTTTTAAATGCATTTAACGTTGTTTTTTGTTTTAAGGATTTTTTCTTAGAATCAAGCTTGCCCCGATTAATATTTTTGTATTGATCTGGGACAAAACAGTCATCATGGTTTTCAATGACTTTTTCTTGGATATTGTAATATAACTCATACCTTCTATGTACTGTTTTTTTTTTTACTTTTTACAACATATAAATACGCGGTAATTAACGCGAAAAATAATTATCTAAATACCTTGGTAGGCTTGACGTTTCGACCTAGTTGCACAGGTCGTCACACAGGTCACAGACGGACTTTTTCAATTTTTTTACAGAACCAATAAATGTAAAATTATCTTATAAATTTGAATTCAATAATTTATAGAATCAGGCGTTACTTTGTGGTCCATGTCCAAATCCATGACATTAAATGTTATGAAAAATATTTAGTTTTTATGAGGTAAATTCATTAAATGTATATGTAAAATTGTATTTTTATATGCGATATGCGATAATTATATATCTATAACTAACTTGGCTAAGGAAATATGGATTCAGTTTTTTTTAGTGTAAATATTATTATCTTCATACCTGACCATCGACACTTTCGTAATCGACGATTTAAGTATAGGAATCGCCAACGAGGCATACTTATAACATGAACCTTAATGGAATTCTTTTTATATCATTATTATCAGTCTGTGGCTATCCCATAGCTGAGAAAAAGCTTCTTCTCACTTCAAGAAGGAATGAGAATTCAACATGCTTAATCACAGTGTAAAAGCGCTCACCTACAAACTGAAATTCCAGAAGATTTTTTGCGATGTTTTTATTACTTTTTTCACTATTACGGAAGCGATGTCTAAATAATCTATTAAAGGACTGTGAAAAATTCTTATATGTACTTATCGGGTTTTGATACAGCCGTCTTAACCTTTGGGCGACTAAGTCTAATAACTATTTTATTATTTATTTTATTGCATTGTTTTCCATTTTAAAATAGTTGAGAGACATAAAAACACAATTCATGTGTTAGCTATCGGATCGAAAGCGATTCTGACCGTATCGCTTACTTGGAGTACTTACGTGGAATTGGCTGCCGCTTCACACGCCGTTTCCTTCAGGCGATGCTAGTACAGTGGGAGAAATAAAATTCTGTGAAATGGGAAGAACGTTTAACCAGAATTTTATGTTTCGTTCTAAATTTATTTAGACATCTCCGATATGTGCTGTAAAGGAAAACATCGTAGACAACTTTTTTTAATGGTTCATAAGTCATCCATCGACTTCTACCGTGCTTAATGCATGTCTGTATCAAATGATTTCTCGTGCCCCGGGTGGAGTTTAGCCCGAGAAGTAAGAGTAAGACTGCTACTAACTAAAACCCTACTAGATTCTTCTTCTGCTCCGAAGTGGGGCTTGGTAAAGCGCCTGCACCCTCAACTCAAGCTGGATGACGAGGAAACCTTTTTTTTGTGAGGGGAAAATCATCAAATGGCTTCACAGTAAGGGCGGGAGGGAGTGTCAGACTCTTACTGACTAAAAACCCCCTCGTTCCGTCTCCTGCTCTGGGCTGAGGTTACGGTGCCTCATTGCGCTTACCCCGCAAACCCGGCTGAAAGGAAACCTGAACTGATAATTAAAACAAATAATAAATCTGAAATCTTATTTTTTAGGGCATCTATACCTATGGTTGCTAAGACAACGTGCGATGGCACCTATTTAGTTAGTGTTAGCAAGAGCTCGCAACGCGTTAATTTTATTAAATAGGAACATTTGTCAGGCGTTTACAAATATAGTAGATATCTGATCTGCAAAAAAAACTTTTTCGAATGTAACTTAAATACATAAACTATAAATACCGTAGCAGTTGTCTTTAATACAAGTCTTAGTGCCACTGATATCAATAAGTATTTAGGTAATAATAAAAATATTGTTACGTTCAATTGAAAAAATGCTTTTTTGACCAACCGTACTAAGTGAACGCGTTTGTAGATTACAAAATTGTCGATTTAGCTTCTTTGCAAGGTAACGGAAACGCGATCCTTATGACCTATAGAAAAGCGAGTCAAAACTTTTATTCCGGCTTTCAAATTCCATAATATTAAATGCGAAAGTATTTCGTCCTTTTTTGAGGGGGAAAATTATCTTACTTTCTTCTCCAGTCCTGGGAGGGGCAAGAAAGAGTGTCAGGCTCTTGCTGACTAAAAACCACATCGTTTCGTCTCCTGTTTTGCGCCAGGATGCGGTACATAAATGCGTTTACATTCACAACTCCAGCAACTCCCATATCTAAGCAACTGAAGTGATCCTAAAATTTAATGGATATTCGTGATCCGAATCTACAATTTGGAACGAGCACCTAGCTTCACGACGAACCTGACGAACAGATTGACAGACTACTATTCTATTTTGACGTTTCAAAAGTAACCTATTTATGGTTTAGATGGAATAAATGATTTTGACTTTGACTTTAAGGAGTGACAATATAACTCACCATGCTACATAGACACTTACTATTTCACGGGATTTGACGCGCACGTACCTTTTATTTGTTTTTTGCTTGATGTTTCAGCAGTATTACACCTGCCATGGTCACAAGCAGTCTCTTCGGAGACACTGATTTACGAGATCTAATGTATTAATATGCAACGCTAAAGTATAATACTACATTCACTTTTCCAAAGACACACTTACACTGACAGTTTTCTGAATTTTTAACTGCTTCAAATGTTCAACAAAACATACCAAATAAAGTTTTCAAATGACATCAAAACCGCTATGTTATTTACAACTACAGCCAGTAAATACTATGGTGGCAACCTACAAAGTTCGTTGACCTCTCAGATACCTATAAAAGTCTAACCGCACGCAAAGTATTTGTCTTCACAATGATAATCACGTCACGCGCCCATGGAGTAAAACTTTCTGTATTGATCCACGCCTCTTTTCCTTAGAATGCTAGCTTTATTTTCTACGCTATTCCATATAACAATATTTTATAACGAAGATATGTGGGGTCATTTTAAGAGCCGAATAAGAGACTTCGTATTTTACGCAGACTCAACTGTAGCTACGCTGATATTCTGATACAGCTTTTGTGAGGGGAAAATCATCAAATGACTTCTCTCAAACAGGATGAGGCGAGAGGGAGTGTCATGACTAAAAATAACTCTATTGCTGCTCCTACCAAGATTGCGATACTTTATTGCACTAGCCCCGCAACTCCGACTGAACCTCGGCCCTGTAGGGCTCTGTCTGTAGTCTATCCTAGAGGCGAGCGCAGAACGCTATACGCCTTGCGCTCGGGTCTGGTTCAGACCTTATGCTGGCACTCTGATACACCAGTAACTTTATTTTCATATCTAACTAGAGATAGACATAGTTTTATTAAAAACAGCAACTTTCGAGAATTAACCGAGAAAAGCTCTATTTTCCCTACTCTTTCAAATTACAACCTTTATCACCAATCCAACGAATGTCGTGGTCACTCAGAGGTAAAAGAGCCTATTTCTTACTTATTGGGCTCGAAACGTAGCAAGTGCCAATGTAAGTTTTTCCGAGATCTAAGTATATGTACTTTCTAAGATAATTTAGATACCATTGACTGAGAAAATCTTGACTTATATTTTGGCATGAACAAGCACTGTAATACACGCTCAATTAATATTCTGCGAGAAGAGTTCTTTACTCAGCGATGGGTACTTCTAGACTGATTATATGATGAGACGTAATTCAAAAATAACCTTACCTAAGGGTATAGTTTGTAACGCTTTAATCCTACACTTTTCCAGTACAAGCATCTGTTCTAGTGCACTTTTTGTTCCCGTGATGGATGAACACAGACACAAAGTATTTTAAAGTGAGTTTGATGAACGATGTGACGGGAACACCCATCGATCTGAAGCTTCGACAGGCGGATACGATACGTTTTAAAGTTTTTAGCTTTACAGATTTGATTGCACGTTGTTGACGTCTATTTTTCTCAATATTGGAGTCTTTGGGTTCGTTTTCATGTGGTTTATTCATGGTTTTCCTGTTAAAACATTTGTTAGATACATTTTTTTATTGATTTGTGTTTTGTTCCATGGGCGTCATAAGAGTCTAGTCAGAACTATATTCCACTCGCTCTGGGTGGCGTAAGTTTCAGATTCTATTTGACCGTTCTTTTTCCTGCAGCGGGTCGGGATTAAGGTACATTCTTGGGCTTGCAACCGCAACCCTCAGGGCCATAGCTAACTATTATTAACTATTGGTAATATCCAAAATGAAAAACATACACATGTTGAGGTTTAATAATAATTACGCCATTCTCTTCAAAATTTTTTTCAGTTAAATACAAAACATTCACAAACGCCGTAGTTACACGTATAGCATCCAAAAGTTATGTGAGAATGCTGTCATTGATATAAAGTCCGACACATAAACTCTAACTGGTTTCAAACACACTATTGAGCTACTGTCCGCCATCTTTACACAAGTTTATGGCACGAGACCAATTTACACAAGGGGCTCGCCAAGCAAGCGTGCAAGCACACAAACATTGCCAGCTCTAAACACGTCTTATTTGCATTGGCTAGTAAACATGTTCAGTGCATCAGTATCCAGTAACCCTCGATCGCCGCACCTTATTGATCCACTCAGCCGCGCCTTTTAACCCTTCGCTCGCCGTACACAAAGTACACAAGTAAAATAAGAACACGTCCAACTTTGTAAAGTCAGCGAAAGAATCGTAAATCTTTGAAAGTTGCGACTTTGTTTCTTGGTGCTTTAACGCTGTTTATGTTTTAAAATGAATGCTAGTTTTTGCTTATTTATTTATGACAATGGTATTTTGGATTTTAAATTAGTGATTTTTCTATTGAATGTTAAATGTTTCGTAGTTTCTGTTTGACTCTGGTTAATGGTTTTTACTTGCTTATTTCGACTTTGTCTTGAATTACATCAGTCATTAAAATAAAATTTATTGAAAACATGTATCACATTAATAAAAGTAATTAAAAATGAATCAGATGTTGATATGTAAAAACCTGATAGTTTTGAAAGTTGACATATAAAATAATAACAATCGCAAAAGCTAACTTAATCTAGAATGATAAATAAGGGCAACAGTAAATAAAAACAGTTCTAGTTTTAATATTGTTAACTAACATAGTACCGACGTAATTGTAGCAACATACCTAACAATTCTTTCTGAAATGCAAAAAATCTATCTTGCTAAGTGGAAACTGCAACACACTGAGTGGCAGGCGCTCCGATTCGACTGCCAGTCAAAGGCTGTTAGAAGAAAAAATATACGAACTGTGGACACAGAGACGAATTCGAATTTCCATACCATTAGGTACATATTCAAAGAAAAAAATGATTGTATTGTTCTAATATATTTATATATCTAAAATATATATATATATACTTTATTTTGCTAACCAGACTATTTCTAAGTATTTACAGGAACAAGTCTACCCCGCACTAACTTCACAAACCTAAAGTAAAATAAAAGTTAAAAAGGTTTAAAAGCTCTCTAAAAATAATCTTTTTTTTAAGTCCTGACCTTTTAACATTCAATGATAAATTTCCAAATACACAAAAAGGACCCAAAATATTTGTACAGCAACGAAACTGTGTCACAAATATTAATAATATGTTAAAATGTTACAAAACTTTTTCAATACGTTTTTGCGCCGACATCTTAGTTATTCAAGCGAAACTTCGCAGACGTAGGTATACAATCTATTCAAGAAAATACAATAGGAGATTTGAAAATATCTAAATAACTTTTGTATCTTTTTATGAAAAACTATTCATTGCGAACTTTTACGTTTTACATTGAATGTTATATTCTTGTTGTTTTGTTTTAGGATTTCAAATGGAGAACATTGTTTGTATAAGAATAGTTATTGTTGATTTCTGAACTTTAATCTTAATAGCAATAGATTCTATGTATAATTTATTTGTATTGCAAATGTAAACTTAATATATATCTATGTAGGATTGATATAAATACTATCCTATCTATACTAATATAATAAAGAGGTAAAATTTGTAATTTGGTATTTTTGTAAGTTTGTATGTAGGGGGATGTAAGTTTGTATGTATGATGGGGTAATCTTTGGAACCGCTGGTCAGATTTCCAAAATTCTTTCTCTGATAGATAGCTACAGTGTTCCTGAGTGCTATAGGCCATAAAACATCACGCGACGATCGAATGACACCGAACAGCGGGTGAAACCGCGTGAAAGTAGCTAGTTTACTATAAGTAGGTGAGTCTACCTATGCTGTAAGAAAGACAATATGTTCAACTTAGCGCCGTTAATCTCTTAGTTTGTAATTTTAAATATTTTTGAATTACCTCTTTTCTTGCAAACGAGTAGACGGATTAGCTGATGGTAAGCAATCGGCCCAGCCCATGAACATCAGTAACACCAGAGTACTTGCGAGTGCATTGCCGGCCATTTGGAATTAGAATCTAAGGATTTGGGGATTGGAGAAGGATTGAGCCTCCGGTCAGCTCATCCAAACTATGAAACATAACGCTATGGTCGTTTTACGCCAGTTTTCTGTTAGGCCGTAATATCACTCCGGTCGAGCCGACCCATTCCTGCGGAAGCTTGGCTCTTCCACACAAAATATTTTAATCATATGAATGAAATCTTGTGCAGGTAGTTAAGGTTGCAGGTTGAATGCGCAAGTACATCCCTGTCCTAAATTTGCAGTGACGACATACTCAATGAAGTAACACGATCCACATGTTGCAAAATTCTCACTGAAAATTTGGAATCCGTTTGAGGCTGTGTTGTAATGCATTTTTATGTTTATGTAGCTACTAACATAGTACAGATACTAAGTATATATTATTTCAACTGTTTTTTTTTATGGTATAAGTCGGCAAACGAGCATATGGATTACCTGATGGTAAGTAATCGGCGCCGCCCATGGCCACCCGCAACACCAAAGGAGTTACGAGTGCGTTGCCGGCCTTTTGGGGATAGGGATTGCGGATGTAAAGATCGGGAAGGGATAGAAACGGGGAAGGGCGGGATTAGGCCTCCGGTAACCTCACTCATACGGCGAAATACAACGCAGTGGTTGTTTCACGCCGGTATTCTGTGAGGCCGTGGTATCACTCCGGTCGAGCCGACCCATTCGTGCCGAAGCTTGGCTCTCCCACACTTCTAATGTGTAAATATGTTCATATGTGTATATAATATGTGTTTATATGTGTAAATATATTAAGTAGTATGTGTTTTATAAATATATGTATATAAGTATAGTTCTATGTACTTTATGTATGTTTATATAAACCTATGTTATACTACTCTATTTCGCTTGCTTTTTGCATCTACTACTGGATTCTCTGCATCACCCAAAGGTCGACTGGTAGAGAATGCTCAAAGCATTAAGTCCGCCTTATGTACATACAAATTGTGCATGAAGTATAAATAAATAAATAATGTGATTTATTCATTTATTATTTATATATGTTTATTAAGACCTATCGTTATTGCGATTATTTCATTTTTTTAAAGGGTACTATGAAGAGTAGTTCTAACTATGTTAATTTAAATTAGGAAATCTTTGGTTTTTGATTGAGGAAATCATCATATGACTTCTCACGCTCGGGGTCACGCTGGGTGGAATTTGGCCCGAGGCGGAGTGTCAGACTCTTACTGACTAAACACCACCCTATTTCTTCTCCTACTCCTGGACAGCATCATGGTATACTATAATGCGCTTTATAGATATAATCTATATAATTATATAAAAATGAATCGCAAAATATGTTGGTAAGCGCATAACTCAATAACGCCTGGACCAATTCTACTGATTCGTTTTTTGTTATGTGTGTTATTGTCAGAAGAAGTTTCTTATCAAAGAAAATATTAGAAAAGTATAGGCGAAAATTGGGTAATTAACCCTTTTATCGTAAGCGAGATGATGACACCCGTGCGAAGCAGGGATGAGCCGCTAGTTACTTATAAATACTTTATACAAGGTAAACTACAATTATGTCTATAAGATTTGGCATACATTCCAAAATAAAGGATCAGTAGGCAATCAAAATAACTTTTATATGATTTTCCTGTCATGATTTCGATTAAAAACCAGTACATTTTATTGCTACCTACTATAAAGCCATTATTTACTTTTAAATGGAACGAGACTAATAAATTCAAATTAATGTGATACAAAAATAAATAAAATACATTTTTGGATTTATTACATTCGATGAAGCAATAAACATTTTAAAATTAGTTTCAAGTTATTTTAATGACTTCATTTTATACTTTTTTAATGTGATATGACCTCAATCACTGTGCAGTCGGATAACCTGATAGTAAGCAATCAGAGCCGCTCATAGCTACTGCAGCACTAAAGGAGTAACGAGTGCGTTGCTGGCCTCAAGGGGATTAAGGTTTCGGAGATTTAGGTCTTGGGGGAGGGAAAAAAGGATTGCGCCTCCGGTAATCTCACACACACAGCAAAACACAACGCTGTGGTTTTTTCACGCTGGTTTTCTGTGATATTGTGATATCACTCCGGGCGAGCCGACCCATTCGTGTCAAATCATGGCTCTTCCCTAGATGTATTAACTATAATCGCCATTAGCTCTATCACATTAAGTTTTGTTTATCAAGCTTAACATTCTATGCTACCCATTTCTTATTTTTTTTCTTTGTCCGTATTCAGTCCAAAAACAATGAATATTTTTCCACTATTTCAAAAAAATGATCATTGTAACCGTAACCAACGACCAAATCCTCGTATCAAACAAAATAACAATCGAAAGTATCCTGTCATGGATAAGTATTACTTTTTGAGCACTTTGAAGATTAAACCTAAGACACGATACAAAGAAAAAACAACAAAAATTCACAATAACTTCCTAATCCATTGCTACTTTCTGAAGTATAACAAACATCTGATTCAATTTTTCTTCCTTACCGAGATTACTATGCTAATGCTTCAATAAAATATGTAATTTCTTCCATAATTGAAGACTTAGAAACATCTGGAAGGTTCTAGAGGTTGGCAGACTCGTAATTCACTCGACAAGGCCTGTATATTTACGGCTAAGTCGGGTAGATTACCTTCTGTCTCTCGTTGAATTATGTCTGTCTTATCTTCGACTTTTATAGTGGTGTTCGTAATCAGGTAGACGGCTCGCTTATGTATTTGTAAAATATATGTACCTACTGCTGAGATTTACAATGGATGAATGTGAGTTTATGAGGTTTGTTGTAGAAGTATGTTTTAAAGAAATTGAAACTTTAAACTTATTGTACTCACCTATAATATACCTACCTGTGTACCTATATAAAATTGGATTGCTAAATGTCTTGGTAAGCGTATAAGTCACCAAAAACGCCTGGACCATTTTTCTAGAAAATAGCGACCCTTTTGTCGTTACCGAGGTAGTTGTCAAGTACAAACATGTGAAGCCGAGGCTGGCGGCTAGTATAAGTACCTATATGTAAAAATGAAGTGCGTAACTCAGCAACGGCTTAACCAATTTTAGCAATTCTCTTTTGTTGTGATTATAATTACTAAAAGATACTTTAATAATTATGTAGGTACATAAAAATAGTTTTGAAAAAATCACAAGAATTTTTATCTGTTTTTTTTTTATGTGATAAGTCGGCAAACTAGCAGCTGGATTACCTGATGGTAAGCAGTCAGCGTCGCCCATGGGGTGTCTAACAACAGAGGAGTTACGTACGAGTGCGTTTGATAATTGATTGTAATCAGCTTGTTATAAATTAATCAACACGTTAGTAAATTTACAAGGAGTACACAATTTTTTTTATAACATGCATTGTCATTTCTCTAACATTGCTTTAGGTACCTCATATCTTGCCAAATACACAAAATACTCTACAAAAATAGGATTATTGACTTTGAACACTACTGCACTGGCAACAATTCACTATAAGTTCCTTTATTAAAATAAAAAAGATTATAACTAGTTTGAATACTATTTCAATGAAAATTAGTCTCAAACCTCAACCTACATAGCAATAGTATAATCGTATTATTTACATCATGTTATCACTTTATTATATCCTGAGCAGTAAAATTAATTATAGACAATGTTGACAGGAGATAAAGACTAAAGAGTTATTGTGTTATTCCCATGAGTTCATTTCTCATTGTTAGTAGTTATAATTCATTTAAAATGAGTGCCAAAGATATTCATAATGTGAAAAAGAAGTATTTAAGTGTGCCTCCTGACGGTGGATGGGGTTTCCTTATAGTGGTAGCTGTAGCTATCAATATTGTGAGTACAAAAATATAGAGTGGGGACTCCTAAAACAGGTATTCCATATACTTGAAAGGAGGCTCTTGTGTAAGATTGATTGTGAAAGTTTTAACGTGACAATGAAATAAAAGAAATATAAATTGTAAAAAAGAAACAATACTGAATATTTCTTTATCTAACAAATATTAGAATAAGGTAATTGATTTTAAACTGTTTTGGTGGATTGTTTGTAGAACAATGGACAGTGTTCGTTATTAAGACAGTTACCAAGTCGCAGAAATAACAATTTACTTTTTTTTTGTTTGTTTGTTGTTGTGTTTATTGTGATGTGGGCATTAACAGATTGATGTTTACATAATTGTTGATAGATTACATATTAGGTAGGTACATTTCGTTTTTTTTTTTTTTTCACATTTTGCAGATTCAATGTTTCTATTATAGCTTCAATTTCCCTGAGGGATAAAGATCTCTTATCGATAAACTTTAACTAAATATTCAATTTCTACATTTTTTTTATTTTCTTGAAAAATTTAAAGTGTCTTCAATAATCATGCTTTAAGTAACAGTATATTTGTTTTCACAAAATTTCAGTCAACATCGACAGCATTCACATCGAGCTACGAACTTCTACTAAAAGAATTGCTCAAGGAAATCGGGTCGAGTTCCACAAACATTTCGCTGATGCGAGGCTTAAGTGCGATTTGCACGGCAACTGCAGGTAAATATTTAACCATTTGAAAGTAGTGTAAGACCTTCGCTCCCGAAAATCCGTTTGAAAGGTTTAAGGAGATTTAAAATGTAACCAACATAAGACCACAAGACACTTTTCCCAGACATAAAATAAATGTAGAATTAATTAAACTTATATTTTGCTCAAAAATTTATTTATCGAAATATCAATTTATAGTCCTTGAACTCGCCTAAGGCGAAGAAAAACTTGCCAAAATTGGACGCTAAACACGCCTCACGAGAATGATGTTATGAGTGCCATCGGGAACAATTCCAGAATCTGCAGTTCTTTGCAGGAATTTTCGCATCTTTTCGCCATCGACTCCTCCAAAATGGGGGTGATCCCCATCATATAAATGGCTGGGAGTCAACAACTGTGCGATTATCGCGAAACTTTCTGCCTCGCACAGCAAAACTTGGCAATGATCTTTCGGCGGCGGCGGTATTTACGAACCGATACGAGCGACCTTCAAACTTCAAGAAATGCCCTTATTAGTTCTTAAACGGCCGGCAACGTGCCTGTGATTTCTTTGACGGGCGGCGTTGATCACTTACCGTCAAGTTATCCATATGCCTATCGCCTTACTTCGTTTATCGCCTATAAATAAAAAACATGCATTTTCTACACATTTTGTGGTGTACTCAGATAAATTAAATCTTAAACTTATCTTTTTATATTTTACTTTCAGGGTTCCTAACAAGCCCATTGCTGTCCATCATAAGTTTTCGGATGCTGACGCTAGCTGCAGTAATATTGTTCAACATTGGCGTCATTTGTATCATATTTGTCAAGTCCACGTTCACGTTTCACATCTGTCATGGTATACTACAGGTAAGCATGATCTAAGTCATGTTAATAAGATGCAATTCCCGCCAAGAAACATAAACCGTGTTGCGTATATTATTTGATGTAAAGTGATAACTTGTTTAAGTGCAGAGTACAACAAGCCGTTTTAAGAATATACATTGTACATTGTTAAGTAAATCAAGATAGAATTATTAATACATATGTAATATAATATTTATTACCTACGCAAAACAAGTGCCTGCTATATAACGTGTAGCAATTTGTATATTTGGTATTTCATTAAGTACCACATTTTAGTAATAATACATTACAATCTTACCGAACGTATTATGAGACAAAGAAATATAAATATCTAGTTACACTTGAGCCTAAGTGACAGCCCACAGACTCAGATCGGGACATATTCCATGTAACAAATTCGCTTGCATGATGAAAAAGATAACCTCTCCCAACTGTGAGATGTGTGGAGTAGTAGAAGACATGCATCATTTGTTGATGGAATGTGTTCGGAATGAGGCTGATAGGGGTAAGTTGTTCAGGGCTTTGAAGTTGAATAAGAACGATATAGGTACATTCCATCATATTTTAAGCAGACCGAATTCTGATGATGCGAGGAGGTTGTTCGACTTTATGGCCCTGATCCATTGATCTCGTTTAAATGTAACTTGTGTTAGGGTACGATGGGACTGACATACGCTGTGCGGTATAAAAGTCCCTAATTATTTAAAGAAATAAAAAAAAAAACTTGAGCCTACTTAACGTTGTTAAAGTTAGAATATCGTGTTTATTCTTTGAGCTTATGGCAATGTTTCAAATTAATGTTTTTTATCGTTTCAGGGACTCGGTTTTGGAATTATTTATAATTTATCTTGCACTATACTGGTTGATTATTTCTTAAAGAAGCGACTAATGGCAATTGGTTTGGTTTACAGTGTTGTTGGTAAGTTAGTTTATTTTAGTCCGTAACTCCCTTTATGTAAACGTCGTTAATTTAGAGAATTTTTCCCCTTCATATAATCTAATATGACATTTTCAAAATTTGGCACACCTTGACAGTCTCCCAGTAAACACTTATGTAGTGGCTTTAGTGTCAACGACTCATGAAAATCATGAAAAGTTAAATGTTAACTCGAATTGCTAATAAATACGGGTTAGGGCCGATTTTAACAGTCAGATAAATGTTAACTAAGGAATAAAATTATTGCTGTCACTGTCTTAAACAAACATTCTGACGCGACAACATCATAATTATTTCGCAAACAACTTTTTGCTAACCGTTGAAAAAGTCCTTACTCACGTAAACCGTTACACGTAACGTTACCTTCAGAGAAAATCTTTATAAGTTTAAAGCGTTTCTATAACACATTTAATCAAAAAGTAGGTCACAAATTTACAACAAGAATTTCCTCAAACGCTTACGGACAAAATCGATAAAATATGTCCCTAAAGAACTGTTGTCAATAAACATTTACAATGAGCTATAGAAAATCTAAAAACTCCCTGTTTGTGTCGAGGAACAAAGCACTCTGTCAGATGACGTCACTGGAGCGCCATGCTTCGTTCAAATTGTTAGACATGTCATTCATCAACTCAAAATCAACTCTTTGTTAACGCTTTATCCACTCAGTGTTCGGATTTTTTAAAGTCATTTTATGCTTGTGTTTTAGTATCAGCGTTTTTGTTTGGATTTAATGCCATTTGTTTCCTAAAGGTACATAAGAGTATAAGGGTTTTGTATTTTGTAGGCTTTTGTGTTCACAAGTGATTTGTATTCTTTTAATCTTAGCAATTTGCTGTGAAATGCAGCATTCATTTGCAAGTGCAATAATACGATGCGGACTCGGCTGGCCAGGAAGCTAGCTAGGTGTAGCGGTAGTAAGGTCTAAGCCAGTAAGAGTCTGACACTCTCTCATCCCTCTTAAGGCGAGAGAAAATCGATCATTGATTTTCCACCAAAGAAAGTTCAAGTACTAAGCGATAGATGGCATTAATCTTAATAGTAGAAATCTTATAATACTGAGTTTTAAGCTCTTTTTCTTCCATGCATAAACAGTTTTATATTATCCTAAAACAGGGAGATATTTTATTATTCTGTCTAAAACATTCTGCGAGGACAAACATCAGTAACCGTCGCACTATCAAAAACAAACATTTTTGAAATTTTCATTATGACTCTCTGACACTTACCGTACTACGACATCCTCCATAACTAAGACAACTCGCTCCATTTGTCTTCACATCACGAGTTATAAATCATTGTGAAATTTTCCCGTGCATCGAAGCGTTTACGACGATCGTTCATAATAAAATTACTTACCTATGTAAAATATTTCCGCTTTCTTACACGAATTGTCATTTATTGTGGATCAATGTGCAGTCCAATGAAGCATGGTTGGTGTATGGAGATGTTATATTCGCTCAAACGCATCTGTTCGTCAATTCTATATATATGGGATCAGCTTGACGATTCGTTTGGATCGGACGTATTGAACAATTCGTCAAAACAATTAATGTTAAATAATCAATTGTAAAAATATCGTGACCTAGATTTTATATTAGACTTTAACCTAACAGCAATCGTGCGACATTGTAATAAGTGTAAATTAACAATGTACTGTGACTGAAAAGTGTATACTTTGCAAAATGGAAAACAGCCCGTTTGCTCAGAGTAGCAGGGTTGCGCGCTCACCTCCTGGAACACCTCTACCGCCGGCTACTCCTACTTCACAACGACCATGCCACTTTCCCGAACCCCCTGAAACAATCCAGACGCCGGAAATCCAAAAATGGTTGACAGTGATCGACCAGAGCCTTACCGAAGTTTGCAGTATTGTTGGAGACGGCAAGATGAACTCCGAACAAAAATTGCGAGTTAATGCATTATCCCGGAAAGTTAGCAGCGCGACAGCGCAGATGGCAGTTTTATATCAAGCCCTAAAGTGCAAAGCCATGCTAGACCACCAAAGCCTCTGTAACCTAACAGAACAGCTTGACCTCTCCCATCAAATACAGGACCTGAAGCAGAGGATCACGGACACCCCAAAACCTACCCAAACTAACTCATTTGCCGATATGGTAAAAAAAGGAGCTAACAAATTTATTCAGCCCATAAATGTGAGTTCCATTGCTATATACCCCAACGACAAAATGAAGACGAGTGACGAAACCAAATCATTGGTGCAAAAAATTATCCGCCCTGAAGAGATGAAGCTACAAGTAAGAGGCCTTCGAAAAACAAAAAACGGTGGCGTTATCATCAGCACGGAATCGAAGGGTGATATAGAGAAGTTGCGCCAATCAACGCAATTGTCTAGCTCAGGTCTTTCCGTAGATGAGCCCAAAAAAAGAAATCCGCGTGTAGTCATCATCGGTGTACCATCTACAATGCCCGACAATGAAGCCCTAACATGTCTGTACCATCAGAATCTGGCAGAGAAACTGGAGAACTGTAGTCTGGACTCTTTCCTGTCCACGACTAAGATGAGCCATAAATCAGGCCGAAGAGATGCAGCGACGTGTAATTACGTGATCGAGGTAACTGCAGCCACCCGTAAAGCCCTGATGTCGCAAGAGCGAGTTTTTATCAATTGGTCTTCCTGCCCTGTTCGAGACTTCACTCTGGTGACCAGATGCTACAAATGCCAGCAGTACGGTCATGCTGCTAAATCATGTCGTCAAACATCTTTTACCTGCAGCCATTGCGGAGAACAAGGCCATACCATCAAGGACTGCACAAAGAAGTCAGATGAACCCAAATGTGCAACTTGTCTGCACTACAAAAAGCCCGCCAACCACACGACAGGTGCTACTGAATGCCCGGCAAAAACCATGGCCGAACAAAGGTATATAAACTCGGTAGACTATGGAGGCGCCTAAGAGCGCTACAACTTAATTTATAATCTTTAGTCCTACTCTTAGATATACAACGTATGGTAAGTAATTTTATTAATGATTTAGACAAATTCTCTGTGTCTGACTCTAAAGTTTGTGAAATTGAAAGCTGCAAACGACATCTGTCTAGCTTTAACACACCACTAACAATACTAACTCAAAATATCCGTAGTGTTTTCAAAAATTTTGACAGTCTTAGCACACTTCTTTATAGATTAGATATAAACTGTGACATAATTGTATTAACAGAATGCTGGCTTGCCAAACAGAATAACATACCAATAATACCTGGGTATAATATGTATTGTAGTGGTAAACATTACAACCAAAATGATGGAGTGATAATTTATGCAAGGGATTGCCTACCTAATATATCTGTAGTGGAACCGAATATGCACGACTGCTCCAGATTATTACTTAAAATCGGCTCAGAGTTTGCAGTTTTAGCATTATACCGATCACCATCATTTAAAAGCACGCAAAATTTTACCAACTCTTTAAGTGATACCTTGCAGAATCTTAAACCCTTCAAAAATATAGTTGTGCTTGGAGATATTAACATTAATATTATGCCGGAAAGTGCTGATGCATCTGCTCAGGAATATCTCAATGTATGCGCGCTACATGGTCTACTCCCCACGCATACCTTTCCTACACATCAAAAAGGTTCCTGCCTAGATCACATCATACTAAAATCAGATTACCGCGCACTTGCACTTGTTACTAACTCAACTATAACCGATCATAATGCTGTCCTACTAACCTTAAATTGTACTTTACCTAAACCAAATACTCGCCTAGTTACTAAATTGCAATTAAAGAAACTTGAGGAGGATTTACGCGTCATCGATTTTGAGCCAGTGTATAATTCTACCGACCCGCAGTATTGCATGACGTATGTTATAGAAAGTGTGCGTCATGCAATCCAGCAAAACTCAGAACTTATACAGTTACGTAATAAAAATCATAACATAAAACCATGGATTACGCCTGGCCTTATCAGGTGTATGAAACATAGAGACAAACTGCACACTAAAGCCAGACGTGATCCAGGCAATATGGATCTACAATTATCTTATAAGCGATACAGAAATTTTTGTAATGATCTGCTTAAAAAAGTTAAAAGTAACTACGATAAAAATACACTAGAAAAGGCTGGCACAAATAGTAAACAAATCTGGAAATGCATTAAAAACATAACATACACTTCCAAACAAAGTGAGTCATCCTCAGGTTTATTAGAAGGATATTCGACACCGCATGCGGCCGCTAATATGACTAATAACTTTTTTGCTAATGTTGGCAAAAGTCTGGCAGAAAAAATCCAGAGACAGGTTTCTCAACCAAGTACTCCAAAGAAGTGCACCCCCTTAACATCCTTTGCAATGATAAACACTGACGAGACTGAGATTAACAATATAATTATGACCTTAAAAGATGACAGTGCTGCTGGCTGGGACAATATCTCCAACAAAATCTTGAAACAATTTAGATACATTTTGATTCCACCTCTGACCTATGTTTTCCGCCTATGTTTATCATCAGGTGTCTTTCCCGCGTGTCTTAAAAAGTCCGTTATTATTCCAGTATATAAAACAGGCAGTAAAGAGGAAGTAAAAAACTATAGACCTATCTCTCTGCTGCCATCTATGTCTAAAATACTGGAAAAAATAATAAACATTAGACTTCTCAAATATCTGGAGGATAGATCAATTCTATCGGAGCGGCAATATGGGTTTAGACCGAGACTATCAACAGCTGACGCGGTACACTATGTGACTGACTATATAACGCAAGAACTTGACAAGGGTAACCACACTTTGGGAGTTTTTCTGGACCTCGCCAGGGCTTTTGACACAATTTCTGTTCCTGTGCTATTGCGCAAGCTGGAGACTATTGGTATAAGAGGAACTCAGCTCAAACTTTTTCAAAGTTATTTAGAAGACCGCACTCAGTGCGTAAGAATTGGTAAGGTCGTCAGCGATGATATAAAAACTACCCCTTACGGTGTGCCCCAGGGGAGCATACTATCATCTACGATGTTTTTAATTTACATAAATGATTTATGCAATCTCAATCTGGAACACGGTACGATTGTATCATACGCTGACGACACCGCTCTACTATTTTCAGCTGACTCGGAAACCGATGTCTACAGGCTTGCGCAAAACGGTTTTAATAATGTAAATAATTGGCTTCGTTGTAACTCACTGACATTAAACACAGATAAAACGCACTTCATCAAATTTTCAATACGAAAAGAAAAATCAAGTATTGTCTCACCATTGCATGCCCATTACTGTAACATTCCCAACCAATGCTTGTGCCCTATCATTAACCGGGCCACTCATGTTAAATACCTCGGCATTATATTGGACGAAACTCTCTCTTTTAAACGGCATCTGGATGTATTAAATACTAGACTGCGTAAGCTTATATTTATTTTCAAAAAGCTACGCTATGTTGCTGATCCGAAAATAATCAGACAGGTTTACTTCGCCCTATGCCAATCAATATTGACCTACTGTATCACCTCTTGGGGTGGTACAGACAAGACTCTATTGTTATCTACCGAAAGAGCTCAAAGAGCTGTCCTCAAGGTGTCTACTGGTCGCTCTTTCCTCTACCCTACTAATCTTCTTTACAAATCTTGTAATGTACTAACAGTTCGCCAGCTATTTATAATGAGCACTATACTTAAACAACATTCAACCCTTCCCTACAATCCCGAATTAATTACTAGAAGAAGGAAAGATATCGTTTGCCCAGCAAAAAGTACAAAACACACTTTTATAACAAAATTTTTTGTATTCCTCGGACCTTTCCTATACAACAAACTGAATGCGACTTTATCCTTTTACTCCTACAATCTCCATACCTGTAAAAAAATCCTCATCGAAGCACTTCAGGACATGTCCTATGAAGACACAGAGAAGTTATTATTAGTTCCTAAATAACTGTAGTAAAGGTTTTTATTTACATTTATTTTTTATTTATGGTTTAATTTTTATTTAATTAAACATACAACAGATATAGAATTTAAGTATCGTTTTATCCTGTTATTTTTAATATAAATAGTATCATTATTTCCTTAATTTAAAAACACTTATGTACTTATGATTATTTAACAATGTATAATATCTTTTTACCCATTTTCGCCTGAAACACAGGTTGTCCTAGTTCAAGCACCCAATATTATGAACTTGGTATAGCTTTAAGCAAAACTGTATATTCCAGATTATGTGTTCTTCAATAAATTTTATTTTATTATTATTATTATTATAATTTGATTATCGATTAAGTAATTCTTGAAACAACGTACCTACACATTGCAGTTTTTTTTCTAAATATAAATTATGTTGAAAAATAATACAAATATGGGTTTATTTTGACTGCACGGTTGGCGTGGTGGCTGGGCAACTGGCTGCCGCGCAACGTGTCGCGGGTTCGATTCCCGCACGGAACAACTTTTTATGTGATCCACAGATTGTTGTTCTGGGTCTGGGTGTGATGTGCATGTGAAATTGTATGTTTGTAAACGCACCCACGACACAGGAGAAAACCCCAATATGAGGCAACGTTCTAAAAAAAAAGACCTTTCGTTTTTAAATAGTTAAACATAAATACTATGAATTTTCTATACTAACAAACTTTATTTTAGGTATAAACATTTTGTAACTATTCAAAAAAAAATCGAAACACATAAACATTATAAATGCCCCAATAGCTTGGCTGGAGACTTATCGAGTTACCTCACTAAACAGTTACGTGAGTAACAGTCAATAATTAATCAAATACAGCTGGAATTACGGGTCAAGCGCCATAAGATACCTGGGCATGGAGCAGGAAAAGGAACGAGAGATGGTGAGTCAGAAAGAGTCTGACTATCTTTTTCTCTTGACCTTGGACGTGAGAAGCCATTTTCTTAACATTAAAATATTATCAATTTATAAAAGATGTATTTAATACTCCCAAAAATCGTGAACAATGCACTTTTTACCAAAACGTAATAAACCAGAAAAAGAAGCCCTGTAAAGCAAAATTTACTAGAGCAAGCGATTATTGTTAGAGAACATATAGTAAGGAAATTTTAATTTTAAGTACTCAAACTTTGAGAAGAACCTAGAATAAAACACAATCGTAAAGTGATATAACACAATGTCTAAGTAAATACTGCTATTTCATTTATCTTCAAGCCAGATGGTATGTCTGTGCCGGATCGTTTAGGTTAGCTAGACAGATGCGGTGGACCATATCCTTTACTTTGATTAATGTTTCTTTCATATGTGAAAGCAGCTACGTAATTTCATGTTACTTTGTGGTTCTAGAAGAGGATTAGAAAGTATTTTTTGATATTTCTGTGGTATTGTATTGATCAGTATTTTAATAGTGAATGATTTTTTGTATATAAATGCGTAAGATTAAGCTGGTTATCTCCTTTAATTAAGTAGGCAACATTGCTTAGAAAGTGCTTAGTAATGATCCAAGATTCCAAAAACATATTGACTTTTCCTGTTTGTATATTTTTAAATTATTATAATATATTTTAAAATGTAATCGGACGACTCGATGTCAACAGAATTATCTATCTGACAACCTTTCCATCCATGCGACGTGGTATGCAATAAAAAAAACTACGTTTAAAAAAACCGACTTCAAAAACAAAAAAGTGTCAAATAAGTAATTGAAATTGATATTTTAATACCACTCTTACGTACGCGAAGCTAATACTTTTAATATTAATAATAAAACACTATCAATTCTATGTGCTACCTATTCATAGGTTTGAAGTCGGTGCCAAGCCTAATACATAATATAATAAGCTTGATACATGAGTACCTACACTCGCCGGGCGCGTGTGAATTTATTTGTTAGGATTTAAGAAATGTAGTACCGATTTTCTAACTTGATGGCGTTAGCGTAGAATCAGAAGTCTATATGGTTGCGTTACCGGCGAAACTGTATATAGCTTAGAAAGATATTTGGATGAATTATGAAAGTTTTCTCGTACTTGGTTGTTAAAAGTAGTAGTAGAGTTGTGGAAATTTCGTCTTTCAGCAATTAAACAGTCTTAATTCTCATTTTGTTTTATTCTGTTTAGGGCTTGGCACCGATTTCAAATCTATGAATAGGTAGCACATAGAATTGATAGTGTTTTATTATTAATATTAAAAGTATTAGCTTCGCGTACGTAAGAGTGGTATTAAAATATCAATTTCAATTACTTATTTGACACTTTTTTGTTTTTGAAGTCAGTTTTTTTAAACGTAGTTTTTTTTATTTTTTACTTTTTAGTATCTGTTACAAGTTCTTATGTAAACTACAGTAACATTTTAAATATAAATTAACATATTGAATAGTATATACTTTTTAAGTAGCTTTGTGTACCTAGGCCTACGAAAGGAGCCGCTCGATAAAAAAATATAGATCCCAAGAAATGGGAAAGTTCTCATCGTCATCATCATCATCAGCCATTTTAATGTTCCCACTACTGGAACACAGGCCATCTCTCTAGGAAAGTTCTTAACAATATAAATTAAGTCCAAACACGAGGGAGCTACTGTAAACCGTTGAGGAGTTCCCTAAACTGTCCTTCGTCTTCATCATCAGATCCCTGATGACAGTCACAATCCATCTAGATGTAAAGTTCTTATCAAAATGAATTAATTAAGCTCAAACACAAGGAAGCTGCTATGAATCGTTGAGGAGTTCTCTCGACTGTCTCTCGGTTCCATCCGGAATTCCCTCGACGGTCAATGGTCCTCATCATCAGGTAAACTGCAGAACTTCAGTTGTTATAATACATACAGGTACAAAGTTTTCATCAATATAAATGAATTAAGTTCAAACACGAAGTAGTTACTGTAAACCGTTCAGGAGTTCCTTGAGCTGTCCTTCGTTCTCATCATCAGACCCTTAATGACAGTTACAACCAAGCCTGCTGCAAAGTGCTCGTCAATACGAATCATTCAAGCCCAAACACAAGGCAACTACTTCAAATAGTCAAGGAGATCCCTCGACTGTCTTCCAGCTCCAACATCTGGTCGACTTCGACCTTCGTCAAGTTGTAGTGTTGATAAAGGCCTACTTAAACATCATACAAAAATACTACTCGCCCCTACAATTTTCGAAAGTTCCCCTCGGTTTCTCCAGGATTCCATCATCAGATCCTGACCTCATGACAATGGGACCAAATGGCAAGTATACCCTATCGAATAAAAAAAAAATTTTGCAAATCGGTCCAGGCGTCTTCGAGTAATCGGTGTACATACATAAAAAAAAAAAAAAAATACGCGTCGAATTGAGAACCTCCTCCTTTTTTGAAGTCGGTTAAAAAGACAGGATCTTTTAGGAGGTCAAAGTGTCATATTGTTTGTAATCAATATAAGTTTTGTAATATCTTTATCAGTTTACCTGTACACACATTAGTGTAACTGTGTCACTAAAAAAAGAGATTCTTAATCCTTCATTTTTTTTCAGCGGCTGTTTCGATGGTAGCACCTCTATTTATAAGGTGGTCATTGGATAAATACGGATTCCGTGACACAATCCTACTGATGTCAGCATTAACTATGCACAATTTCATAGCAGTCGCTCTAATGCAGCCAGTAAAATGGCACATGAAGAGGATTGAGGTTTCCGACAGAAATAATGGTAAGTTTGAAAACTTTTTTGCAATCTCGCCTAGCAGCGACATCTATTATCGATTACTTGAAGTTAGCAGGATCGAAAATCTTAATTTAGTTACCTTTGTGTACTATCATTGTTATTTTTGTCTACTTTGTATCGACAATAACTCATACGAGATACTACACTCGGAATTTTAATTCCATTCCAGATTTGACAATTTCAGTGTTGCAACGTTATGACACGTAATAAATAGTGACGTTACGAAATTATTCGATATGGAAATCGAATATTTCTGAATCGATTCCTCTCGTTAATAAATTTACTCTCGTAAACTAAGTTTATCAGGAAATAAAATATTTCTGAACCGATAATTTAGTTTTGACAATTAATTAACGATCTGAGACTTTTATTTTGTAATTGTGTGTGAAATTAATAAAAAATGTGATCATGATGGAACGTGACAAATAAAACAGACATTTTATAAATTGTCGCCGTCATCGCCATCGCTATCGCCGTTACTCTATGTAACATTTATTATGAATTGTGTCTTTGATATTTATTGTCAATTAACATATCTAGCTTACTCATTTTTTCCTCTTCTTTGAAAACATGGGATACACATTTAGACCATTCGGTAGCCGTAATTTTTTGAATGCCTTCCTGAAACTGATTCACTGATTGTTTATCGAGTTTTTGTGTTTATCACTACACTGTTATATGTGGTATCATTATTTCACAAAATGACAGTGGTCAATGTCAAATCAGGAATCGAATTAAAAGTCTGACTATAGTCGAGTATCTCGTCAAATTATCACGTGAGTAAGCCGAAAACATAATAATTAATTTAGAATGTCTCACGAAATTTATATTAAAAAATAACTCATACATATGATGATGATGTACATCAGCCTATAAGTACCTGACTGAATGAAAGCCTCTTTCCACATTGAAAAGGTTTGAGCATTACACCAGGCTAGTAAGTTATAGGCAGATTGGCTATTATGACTTATTGACTTATAATAAAAAATCACAAGTCCAGGTTTCCTCATGATGTTTTACTTCACCGCATGTCAGTAGTGTCTAAATAATCAGCAAAAGTACATAATATAACTCGAAAAAAGTCACATAAGTACTTGCTAGGTTTTCGGCCTACACCCTGATACATGAGAAGCGAACGCCTTTACGTCCACGCTACCACGACACATAGTAACACCATCTACCATAATTTATTTAAAACAATGTTATATTTTTTTCTGTAGTTTAAGCGTTTTAATTCAACAGCGTTGCAGGTGTATGAACACATTGTCGGGTACTACATAATAAACATCACACTACATCAGTGTAATAAATGTATTTTTATGGCCCAAAATTCAAAAACATTCTATCTAGCAAAAACATTTTAGAAGTAAAAAGAAAAATTGCTTGTTACAGAAAAGTTATTGCAAAGCAAAAAACAAAAGGAAGACTTTTGCACTGTGCCAATTATCAAAGTGACCAACACAGATGGCAATATTTCCAACAATAATGAAAAATTTTATAAAACAGGAGAAGAAATTTGTGGCATCAAGTACGTTTTTAGAATTTCTTTAATAGCATAAAGGTATTAAATTATTTAATTAAAATTGCCAATAGGTTGGGAATGCATGCTTCACCTATTTTACGCTAACACAATGTTAAATTAACGACAAAGGTGTTCATACCTACAATGTGTAAATAGTATGTTATGCTTGGGTTTATTCTCCAATTGTATAAGTGCAATATCATGGGGGTGAGCATGAACATAAATGGAACACAATACGATATTTAAGTACTAGTCAAATTAAATTTAACTTTACGCATTTTTTAATGTTGTGTGATCGCAAATGAGCTGACATAAATATTAGATGGACATCCGGAACACCAGAGGCGTTACAAGTGCTTTGCTGGCCTGTTGGGGATTGGGGTTTCGGAGAATTAAGGATTGGTGGACGGAAAAAGGATTGGAAAAATGTATGGTCAAATGTGACAAAGATAGTACTTACTTGTTGTAAATTTGTTTCAAAATACGAATATTAAGAATAAAATGACTGCAAAAACTAACTTTTTTTTAGTTTCAGTAAAGTCAAGAGCCTTCTAATAGATGCGTCACTCTGTGAGAAGTTCCTTAAATCGTGCGTATTTGCTGGGCCAGCGCTCGCCTTGTTCGCTGATACAACGTACGCAATAATTTTACCGCAGGCTTTACTTATTGCTGGATGGTTGCAAGTAAGTTCCAATGCTTATATCATTGCTAATTAAGTATGTTTTGTACGTTGTACCGCAGCCTTGGCCTAGAGAAGAAGAAAGAAAAATAAGATTTTTGTTAGTAAGAGTCTGATAATCTCATTCAAATATTAGATGATTAGGAAGGTATCATCAGCCTAAAGTGTCCACAGCTAAGCAAAGTCCTCTTCACACACGAGACAGGGTTTGAGCATTTATCACCACGCTTGCTCAATGCAAAATATGAATTATAAATTTATAATTAGAAATTTTAACATTAGGTTTCCTTGCGATGTTTTCCTTCACCGTATGTCAGTGGTGTCTAAATAATTATAGAAAGTAGGATACATATAACTCGGAAAAAGTCACATTAGTACCTACTTCCAAGGTATGAAACCCTCACCCTTGTGCATGAGAAGCGGGCCCGACCCCCGGATCTCCACCACAAATACTAAGAACTATGTGTGAAAAAACCAGCTTATTATTTAATCTTAATACTCAAATATTATATATATAGATACATTTTATCCCCGTGAAGACTATTATTCGCTTGTTTCTTTGTAATCGAATATGATTCGTTAAATTTGAATTTTCTATTATTTCAAACGATTTATGTTTATTTGTTCTTCTTATCTATTTCTAGAATCAGTTTATTAAGATTTAACTGGAAGCAGTTTTGTTTATATTTGGTTATCATCTAAATTAAATATTTATTCATGTAGTTTTTTTTGAGAAACTACTGACATCATGATTAGTTAGTTGAAAAATTCTTAGTCTTTTAGCGATGCTAGGCGATCAAATTTATAATTAATTTTTTTGTTCACGACTGATGACTGCACGGTTGGCGCGGTGGCTGGGCAACTGGCTGCCGCGCAACGTGTCGCGCGTTGATTCCCGCACGGAACAACTCTTTGTGTGAGCCACACGGAACCACTCTTTGTGTGTGGTCTGGGCGTGAAATTGTCTGTTTGTAAACGCACCCACGACACAGGAGAAAATCTTACCGGGCAACGTTTTTAAAAAAAACCTATTATTATATGCGGATATTGTTATATTACAGTTATTAAGATGTTCCGTTGAAAATGTACTGTTGTCTTACATGTTTCCCAAATTAATTTATTAATTTCACAAATATAACTGTTTTGTAGGAAGACGTCAATCTGACCCAGCATCTATATGGATTCGGCGACTTGACAACACGAGTTCTGTTCACGCTACTAAGTAATTGGGTGCAGAAGTTGGGCAGCCAGGAATTGTACGTCCTCGGAGTTACTCTAGGTTTAGTCTCAAGACTTGGTAAGTCAAAGGCTTGTTTACGAATTGTATGAGAATTGAGCAAGGCAGAGCAAAACAACCTCTCTGAGATACACAACGCAAGAAGATTCAATAAAACAGTCTATTTAATAAATGGTAGATGTTTTATTTTGATATTTATAATGGTAGACGGTTTAGAACAATATTTAGATGAAAGATCAAAGACACTTATATTTAAGTAACAGAAACCAACAGCCTATTTTAAATGTCTATCGTACCGTCCCCCGTTTTATCTGAAGTCTGATCACAAATACTAACTTTACATAACATGTTTGAACTCATACCTCTAAATACAGAGTGGCTGTAGTTCGGTGCTTAGCCAAATTTTCAATAACAATACATGTGCATACAGTTCGGAAGACCAAAAAAATATATGAAATGTTATATTTCTCTCGTGCCAATTAGTTTAACGATTGGTTTCTGAGACAAGCTAATCAACTGTAATTAGCTGTTAAATCCTGTATATAATGTAGTTACACTTGATTTCACAAAGGAATGTTGTGTATTGAAGTTTGATATTATAAGTGTGTTTAGTCGTACGTATAATAGAATTGCATATCTACAAAATAAGGATCAATAAAAATATCTTAAAGATTTGCAAGGTTTCCTTTATAAATTGCTTATTTTTAGTTTGACTTTCTGAATTAGTATCCTCTAGCTGCCTCGGTTCTCCCTGAGCCTTGATGTAGCGATCTCCTACCCCTAATGTTGAATTAATTAACTCTGTATAGTTTCCTTATTCGATACTACAAAAAAGGGTCCAATATTTTTTACACAACTGAATTACAGTCTAATTTTCACACCTATAACATACATGCATTAAGCTAAAGCAAATACGCACATAACATTGCATATCTTTTAATGCCTTAAAACATTTTTGTTTAGGCACACTATGGTCCAAAAGCTTCATAGCGAAGATGGTCTACATTCCCCTGGTGGGTGCCTCTCATTGTGCTGTGACCATTCTCATACCGTTACTGGTAGCTGATGCCGTGAGACCTGAGAAGTTCACATCAGCTCTGGGCATGCTGATGATGGTGACAGGCCTAGTTAATGTAGTGCTGGGACCAGCTATAAGTAAGTATTTTAAAGCGCTCAAATAATTTTGTCATTATATGATAAATCGCATCTTAGAACCTGTTAAATAATGATTATATAAATGACATTAATAATAAATAAATAATATCACATAAATATTGTAAATAAGTGTGTTTTTTCAGAACAAAAATGTTAAGAATGTATAATCTTTTTTATCGCTATCCGCTATTAAAATCACTAATTTGTGAGAAAAGTTACGTTATTTATTCTTTCTATTTTTCTAGGCGCCGTCCGAGAGCTGTCAGAAAGCTACGGTCCAGTATTCTACCTCATTGCCTCTTGCTTAGCCATTATAGTACTTTTCTGGTCAATAGAACTCTGCTATAAGAGGAACAAACACAAGAGGCTACAACGAAGAGAATATTTAAGACAAAAGAAATTAAATAATAAATAATATTTTCTATAATTGATTGTTTTTCATTTATGTAAAAATGTAGAAGAAGTAAAATACCTTCAAGTATATCTTATGGCCATTCGAAAAATATACAAAAAAAAAACGAAAAGAAATATTTTATAAAAAACTTGCAAATTAATTTATTATAGACAAATCGTGAAAAAATTATTTTTAAAGCAATGTTTAATCATCGTGGTTATGCAGTAATGTAATGAACGTAAATGTTAAAGGATCATTTTGTATTACCGCTAGCCCCAGTTTTTTTACTTCAAGACATAATAATTTAGGTACTACCTATGATACTTTCCTTTTCCTTGTTTTTTCTGAATGGCCAAAGGATATACTAAAAGGCATTTCAAGGTTATCCATTCTTTACTGGACACTCTGTGTATTGATTGCTAAAGCGGCAACAGAAACATATCATGTATTGTGTCACAAGGTGACAAGCACACAGACGGGTGGTCTGCGGGTAAACCATCCCGATCTTTCCACTGCAACGAATTGGGTAGTTTCCTAGGTCAAACATAAATGAATTTGACGTTTCAATACAATAAAATATTGAAAAATAACTATACTTTTATTCATCGATCGATCGATACACTAAGTTTCAAATTTTGTTAGCTGATTATTAAGAAATGAGTAAGCTATTTGACGCAAAAATGTTAAGACGTCATAACTCAGTTTTTAATACAAATTTCATAGAAAAGTATAGTTTTTGACGTTTGGATAAAAGTATAGAATTTGACTAGTTGGAAACTACCGTATTGGCCCACATTTAATTTTGTGCTTATGCCAACAACCACAGCTGAACATTACCCCACTTGGGCCTATCTGTGGTGGTCTTAATAATACTAGTACCGTAAAAAGAAGTATAAGTAGTAAGTAATCCATTATATTTTTTATATTTAAAGAGTATCGCCAAATGTTATTTTTTGGGTAGACATGACGTTTCAGATATTGTGCTGACATAATAATATTAAGCTATTTACTTAAAAATAATTATTTAAACATTGCGTACTAACAAAATAATCTCACATTGTATAAAGATGAGATATTATTTGAGGCGAAATTATCACAATGACTTGGATGATTTGGATAATATCTAATTAATCATCATCTACCTCGTTAGTCTAGCAATGTCAAGCAAAAATTACTAATAACATTAAAAAAAAACACAGATGTAACTCAAAGTCCTTTTTGGGAATATATCGTCTAATGACTTATCCTGCCCTCGGTGGAGGTTACGATAGTAGTACGATAATTATAGTCAGACCTAATAAGTAAAAGTCTGACTAAAAACCACTTCGCCCCTTGTCCTGCTCTGAGCCGGGTCATGGTACACTTTTGCGCTTGCTTTTGCAACCTTAACTGCACATAGTCCAGCAGGCGACACTACGGACGTCGGGGATCAAGAGACGATCTCCGGCCACCGTAAGCGCGGGTCTGAAGGGTAACTCGCCGCCCGACAAGAACCAGACCCGAGCGCACGGCGCGTAGCGTTCAGCGCGCGTCTCAAAGAGCCAATAGACCACCACAAACGGAGCCCTATAGGGCTGATGTTCAGCGAGGTTGCGGGGTAAGCGCAATGAGTCACCGCGGCCCAGAGCAGAAGAAGGAACGGGGGGTTTTAGTGAGTAAGAGTCTGACACTTTCTCTCGCTTAACACTGGGCGGGAGAAGTCATTTGATGACTTTCCCCTGACAAAAAAAAAAGATGAGTTAGGAGTACATTGCCGGTTTTTGGAATTGGGAGGGGTAGAGGAAGGATTGGGCCTCCGATATAATATTGTAAGCTGACCCTATATTCCAATGTATGTATATTCCATTTAAAACTACGCAATTAGCTGTTATTATGAAGCTCCTTATAGATTAATTAAAATGGCTTACCCGGGCTTGCGAGCGCAAGTGTTATAAAGTACGGCCTCCGTCCCAAAGCAGGAGTAGAAACAGGATGGATTTTAGTAAGAAAGTGTAGACACTATCTCTGACCCTACCCAGGTCGGGAGAAGTCATTCGATAATACTCTCCAACAAAAAAAATATTTTCGGTAAATAATGTGCATGACTTTGTGTGAAATTAAGTGTGGGAGAGCCATGCTTCACAGAAGACCGACGTGAAACAACCACATTACCCACATTACCACCACCGTTGTGTTTCGCCGTGTGAGTGAGGTTACCGAAGGCCCAATCCTTCCCCGCCCCCAATGCCTTCTCAATCCGTAAATCGCCAAATCCCTAATCCCTAAAAGGTCGGCAACGCACTCGTAACTCCTCCGTTGCGGGTGTCAATGGGCGGCGCTAGTTGCTTACCATCAGGTAATCTGTCTGCTCGTTTGCTTTCTATTCCATAAAAAAGACAAGTCGTTATAGCCAAAGCACGTCTTACACCTGTTATAAAATGACAAACTTTATAGATGACGTGCCGACCGAAGTAGCAATTAATTACTCATCATTTCGTCTGCTCTTCTTTATGTGACTGTACAGCGTGTTGTTTTTTAATAACTTTAGCTACGTAATCGTAAATCGTAAACTGATTTATTTTAATATTAGTAGATTCAATATCAATCTGTTTATTTGATTAGGCTAACATTATTTTTTCTATATGTTAATAAATTGTAGATCGATCATACTCTCATTGATTGGTGGCCTAAAACAATTTATTTAGGGCTATACTTCTAAGTATCATGAGCAAATCATTTTTTACATATAACGCCACTTTTCAAACATGCTGTTAAATAAACTTCATTGGTTGGTGTGACTGGCAGATCTATTGCTAAATTATCTTATCGTAGAACAAAATCACTTATAATAAGTCTAAATAATTAACGAACAAACAAGATATAGTTAGCAAATACTTTTATGAATAAAACCAGAGGAAAATCATATAGGAAAGTTTGTCATACCTATGTGGTGAATAGTGAAACTATGGTCTCGGAAGAAAAAAAGGAACTTTCTAGTTTGATGGAAAAGAAATATAAGTTGGTGCCCCCCGATGGGGGATGGGGATATTTAGTAGCAATATCGGCGATTATCAGTTTTGTGAGTAATTTTGTTTGTGGTGATTATTCGATCGAAGATGTAGATATATGTATAGGTAAATATATAATAATGAAAGATGTATTATAATCTTTCGTGTACTTTGTAAAAATTCAAGATCAAGTTCATGGTTCTTTTTATTTTCATTATATAAGATAAAACAGAGACAGGTGACATTGAGATAACAAACAAAATACTGAAAATTGCAAACAAAATAAGATAAATAAATAATAATAGATACACATTTAAAAATAAGATCGCTTCACATTACTACATGGAATAAAACAAAATCGCATTCTCTATCCCTATATTTTTGAAATAATGTCGTGGTGGCCCGAAGGTTAAGCAGCCCGCTTCTCATGCATAAGGGTGTGGGTTTCGAAACCTGGCAAGTACCAATGTGACTTTTTCCGAGTTATATGTACTGTCTATGATTATTTAGACACCACTGACATACGGAGAAGGTAAACATCGTGAGGAAACCTGGACTTATAATTTCTAATTATAAGTTTGAAATCGCCAACCCGCATTGAGCAAGCGTGGTGATTAATGCTCTAACCTTCTCCGTTTGAGAAGAGGCCTTTGCTCAGCAGTGGGCACTTATAGGCTGATGATGAATATTTTTGAAAGTTTAGATCTTTAAAACTACGCAATGGTGTTTAAAGTCGTTTTCTTAAATAATAACATCGATAAAATTGTGGAAAAAATTAAGTACGGTATCAGCGTTGCACACGCGTGCTCCTGGGCGGGTGGCTAGTGTAAAATTTTATATTAGTTATGTTAAAAATTGAATATTAATTATGTTTGAATCAAATAGCCAATTTTTTGAAAGATACTCACTGACTAGTTTAATAAGATAAACAAGAGTCTCCAATCTGATTTCCGTGCATGCTGTGTGCATTCTATAGCAGGTCGTGATATTCAATCCTACATGACTGATATTTATTTGGACTTTTAATATTTTACAAAAGTAATTAATTAAACAGATTGAACAATTTTTTGTAGAGTCATACAGTTCTTTATTTCTTTCTTTATATAAAAAAAATTACAAAATAAAAAAACCGCCTTCAAAAAAAGTCAAGCAATAAAAGTTCCTACACTAAAAAGTAAAAAATAACAATTTGAATTACTGTAAAAAAACTTAGTTTATATGTAAACTTATTTGACATTAATATTTTGCAAATATTCAAAATGTATTACTTATTTTTGGAGTCGGTGCCAGCATTTTAATGTTGAAACTTAATGTTAGTTAGCTTTTTAATATCCGGTGCCATTTTTCGTACATAATGCTTAAACATTTTCAATGTACTTAAAATGTTTTTATAAGTATATATTTTTTATTTAAAAAAAATGTGCAAATCGGACATTTTTTGTAGAGAAGTCTAATCTGTATTTATGTCTTAATTAATATACCTATATTTGAGTATGCAAATAGGTATTAAGTAGTTTTATAATTAAGTGAGAGGTAGTTTTTCAAGGGATTGTTGCCCATTTGTATTTCCTTGCATGGGCTGGCACCGACTCCAAAAATAAGTAATAAATTTTGAATATTTGCAAAATATTAATGTCAAATAAGTTTACATATAAACTAAGTTTTTTTACAGTAATTCAAATTGTTATTTTTTACTTTTTAGTGTAGGAACTTTTATTGCTTGACTTTTTTTGAAGGCGGTTTTTTTATTTTGTAAAATTTTTTTTTATTTGTAGCCGTTTAGTGTTTTTTTTTATTATAATGTGTTATGGCAAAGAAGTCAATATCGTTCCTACATTTCTTTTGAAAAAGTTACCAATGTCATACTTATACGTAGAAATACATATCATAGTACATTGTTACTGTGTAATCGTTTTGATCTCGAGGAGAGATGATATGATGCATGAGATACTTATGACTTATAGTTAAAAAAAAATAATAATCTTATCATAAATTCATATTAGTTCTCGCCAAATAACAAAAAACTAGATATTTTCATCAACAGACAGATAAAGTTCAAAGATACCAAATGCAATCTAATTTAGTATCTATGATTAAATACATTCGTACATAGAAAAAAGACCGATGCAATTATTGTTTTGTATCAATTGTAACCCATTAAATGAAGAATACTATTTTGTTATTACTAAGAACATTCATATATAGACAAGTTGGTAAAAATACAAAAGACCATCGCTATTGTAAATATACATTTATGAGTCATTCAATGTATGAACCTTTTTTAAGTAAGTATTATCTACATATGTGCACACAAAAGAAACACAATTATTGTTTTGTACGACGCAATTATTGTTTTGTAACCCATTTAAAACGACTGTTTTGTTAAAAATGCCAATGAATTCTCTTAGCCTATTACCAGGAAAACGATAAGAACACAATGACGCATTTAACCACTAATGTGTAAACGCAGTCCACGTGGACTAATGCAAAATAGCCAATACTAGGCCAAACTCCGCCCCCAAAGGTGTGCGGTCCCGCTCTAGAACCTTTCGGCCCCATCGGCCATCTGTTCTACGAGCAATGTGCCGTGCCCACTGTCACTTAAGTTTGGCATTTCTTCGGGCTATGTCGGTGACGCTGGTTCTTCTGCGGATTTCTTCATTTCTGATTCGAACATGCACGGAAACTATGAGCATAGCCCTTTCCATTGCTCTTGACAGCTCTAATAAGCTTACACAATACTAGGCCCCATGCCAACCTTCCAGCTTCATCATCACATCAGTTCAATAGTACCTTACAGCCAAAGTGCATCTTATAACAATTCTAACAAGCCCAAACACGGCTAGGATATATTAATTAGGTACGCAGTTCCAGTGCCTACTTTCCAGCTCCATAATCATCATTAAATCAGTTCGATGATAACATTTCCAACATAATTATTTAAGATCATTGGTTTACAGTGCATTTTCATAGTTGCTGAACTACCTTGATTGTGATATCTATGCGAGTGTCAAGTTTCATCACCCATTTCTGATCTTCTTCACCAGTTCCACCTCATCAAATATTACTTTTTGACTGTAAATGCTTGAGTGCTCTATGAAAATATTAAAATTACTATATAGTTGCCTATAATATTTGAGGAGTTCCCTCGATTTCTCATGGATCCCATCATCAAAACTCAATTTTGAAAAGAATGGGACCAATCTGGATGCATATCCTTTCAATCATAAAAAAAATTTTGCAAATCCGTCCATAAACGACGGAGTTCTGAAGTAACAAACATAAAAAAAAAAATAAAAAAAAAAAAATAACAATCGAATTGAGAACCTCCTCCTTTTTTTGAAGTCGGTTAAAAACGTTTCCCTACACTAGGATCATACAAAAAGTTGTTCCGAGCGGGAATTGCACTCGCGACACGTTGCACAGCAGCCAAAGTTAAAAACGAATTGCCTAAAAATTTTGACGAGCTAGTGATTTTTCGGAATAAAATATTCCGAAAAATCACTAGCTCGTCAAAATTTTTAGTTTATGACTATATATACTAGTTTATGATTTTTTTAGTTTATGACAATTTTTTCTTCCAAATTAATTTCATAGGTAAATCAAAAATCAACATTAAATTAAAAGCAGATTTCTATCTAAATGACAATGTTTTTTTTTTTACTTCTGGCTATCTTCTACAACTCACGATGCCAAATAAATATTATGTATAATGATATATTCTTAACTGCCTATAAACATAATGGAGAAAGTATATTGATTGTTCATTTGTTATAATTTTCACTGATTGTCGATCTTTTAAAATACAATAGTGTAACTATGATAGAAAATTAAAAGAACAAACAAATTATATAAAATAAAGAACTTAAAAATGTGGGAAATTATTAATTTTGGGAAACAACTAGATCATATTAATGGCAAGTCATTTGTGATGTTTCTGATGTAAGGCTACGGATACGGTAATTTTATCGTCAAATAGGCATAAAATATTGTCCTGTATTTACTTAGTTGCCTCAAATAATATGTATAATAGGTTGTATTTCCATCAGATAACTTGGTCTCTATGTTATTCATAATCATTATCGTAAGTCGTAAAGTATTCATAATTATTAGTGTCATCTCGCATAGTGGAAATTATTACTAGTTACATTACATTTAGGCAATTTTATCGTTACAAGTACACATCTACCGACAAATGGTATTACATAAAAAAATAAATCTATTCAAATTTACGTCACGATTCCGTAAAACAAATATATTTTTGCATGCGTAACGTTGGCAACATCCATTCTTGGTAAAAGAAGATAACAATTAAAAGTCAAATAATCTTAATTAAGACTTAATTTAACTGTGTAAAGCATTACAGCATCAGCATGACATTATGTTATCTCATTTTAAAGTAATGATGTTATGAAAAGTATTTAAGTGACTTATTTATAACGTATTGGTTTTGTCATATGAGAGAAAACATCTTTCCCTCTCTTTCTTCTTTCTTTGGTCTCTTTTCATTTGGTCGAACTGTATCAAACAATGTGTTTAATCTAAGTGTCGGAAAGAAACATAAGGTTTAAAACCTCACCCACGTTGAACTCATTCAAGTGCCGTTTCGTGATTAAAATTTCCTAAGTCTCTGATCATGGTTATACCTATCAAACTTTCACAAATCTCAGTCAATATTGTACAAAACATATAGAGACCCTTGATTTTTCTGGGTGTTGTCGTATATTCATTATTTTCTTATTATTCTATGAAACAATGAAACAATGAGCTTCCACACTATTCTGCGTATTTGTAGCCTTATCCCATAAAAACATGTTATTATGTACATTATTTATTACACGATGAACGAATAAATATCTTCGTTACTATTCCAGTCGACCACGACGGCGTTTGGTGGTTGTTTCGGAATGATGTACGATGACTTCATAAGTTCAGTGTCATTGAACTCCGCCAGCGTCACACTGCTCATGGGAATATTCAGCGCATCCGTCGCCCTTGCTGGTAATTTACATTAAACTATAAATTATATTATTACATAAATGTTCTTAAGGTTTCAATATGAACAGAAACCGAGAAATTTATAAATCTAGTTAAGCATCAGAAAGCAAACTACTTACTGATGCTTCACGTCGCTCGAGGGACCAAAAGTGACGACAAAGGCCCGGAAAACGTAGCGTGGGGGCAGGCCTCCCCCCAGGTGGACCGATGACATTGCCAGAGTCGCGGGAAGCCAATGGATGCATGTGGCGACTTGTCGATCGATATGGAGGACTAAGGGGGAGGCCTTAGTTCAGCAGTGGTCGTCTTCCGGCTGATGATGATGAAGTGAAATTGATGTACCGATGTAACAGATGTCATCAATTAATTATTTTCAAGCAAATCACTATCGCACACTCATTTGCCCATCCTTCCTCAAAAAAGTTATGATTTCTCGTTGAGGTATATGGTGTTAAATATAAAAACTTGTTGACTTGCTTGTCTTGGGTCTCACAACTACCATCCCTTATTTAGTCGCAGTCTTCGTAAATAGTCAAAAACTAAAAAAGGTCAAAGTCAACAAATAAATTTATGATTCCACAGTAGATATTATGTTATAACCAGATTAATTATATTGATTCCAGGTTTCTTCACATCGGCCTTGCTGAACATAATGTCGATGCGTAAGCTCGCCTTTGTATCGTCATTGATATTTGCATGCGGAACACTGGGTACTGTCATAATGACCACACCAATCATGTTCTTCCTTACCGCTGGGATGTGTCAGGTAAAGTATTTGCATTTACATATTAATTTGCAGTGCCACTTATTAACATATCCATCGTTGAGCTTATAAAAACATAACACTTGCGTAAAAAGAGGGCTTTCCCTCTTTTTACGCAAGTGTTATGTTTTTCGTAATTCGTTATTTTTAATAAATCTATTAAAGTTCTATTAAAAGGACGCAGTGGCTTCAGATTTATTTAAAATTACAGGGTGCTGGTTTGGGCGTAATGTTCAATCTATCCTGCACAATAGTAAATGAATACTTTATCGAGAAAAGAGTATTAGTTATGAGCTTCGTACAAACTGCTACAGGTAACGATTCAAATAAAGTATTTTTAAAACATTTACCACACATTAGTTGTTCTTCTTGACACAAATCTACATTTTAGAACGAGCATCTGGCTTCACTGATGGATAAACTGTCTGTCTCTATTTTCATGGATGGCTTCAAATGGCTTCTGCCCTGGTAGGGGCAACAGGACATTGTAGACTCTTACTGACTAAAAATATACTTCGTTTTCTCCTGCTCGGATACCACGGATCATTATCGAGCTTGACCCATAACTCCGAAAGAAAAAATTGTATAAGTTTTAAATTTCCTTCTTTTCTTTCGACAGGAGTCATCGCGATGATTGCTCCAATATTCGTAAAATGGTCTCTAGAAAACTATGGATCGAAAGGAACTCTGCTACTTATTGGAGGCATATCGCTGAACATTTTTGTTGCTGTGTTGCTAATGCAACCTGTTCAGTGGCATATGAAGAAGGTACCAATAGAAGCAACTGAAAAGACTGAACTTAGTGAGTTTTACAGAAAGTGCATTTTACTTTAGAGAAAGAAAATCCCCTTTTTTGTGGCTTTATTCAGACGCCACTTGCTTCTGCTTCTTTTAATCGGCCTGTATAAAGTTTTCATTGTAAAAGGGCAAAAATGACCTGATGGCAGTAATCGGCGCCACCTATTTTCCGATGTTTTGGGGTAAAGGATAGTGGATTAGATTTTTAGAAAGGGGGAAAAGAATTGGCCTCTTTCTTTTCTCATACAACAAAACTGAATATCATATTAAGCTTTGTTTCCAAAACTTTAGTTGTTAAGTATTTTAAGCTTTATTTAAAGATTATCGATTATAATTTTCCAGACAACCTTCTTGAAGTCGAAGGAAAGGAAGAAGATAGGGCTGAAACGCCAATTTTAAAATTATCAGATCTAACAGATTTGGAAGGTACAACCACGAAAGAAACTTTAGACAAATACTTCGACATACCAGAAAAAGGCAAGAAGAAGAGTGGCCTCAGGTACTTCATAAAAATTCTTATGCAATTTACAATTTAATTAGGAACAGTTCCATTTATAATGTAGTGTTAAGATACTTGTAACTTGTGAAACAAACTAGACCAAACAATTATTTTATTATTATTCAATGAATATTAAAGTCACCGAATTCAGCAGATGACCTATCATCTGCTGAATTCGGAACTATCACTTTCACTCCTGTATAAATAAAAAGTACTTGTCACATTTTTTAATTTTTTTACATTGAAAATGCATTTTTCTTCAATTGCAGGAAAGCAATAGAATCTGTGATAGACACATCTTTGATCAAAACGTTTCTGTTTTCTTGTTCGTCATTTGGACCTGCGTTGTCCATAGCAGCTGATGGTATCTACATTGTTATGGTGCCACCGTGCTTATACTCCATGGGATGGAGCCAAGTAAGTTAAAATGTATTTTCACATAGAGGTAATACAGGTGCTATTTCCGTAATTTGTAAATCTGATAAATAAAATTAAGAATAAGGAAAATCTGATGAGAAGTCCTTATCCAAGTATATTGTTATAAAGTTTGTCGTCAGGTGTTTTGTTGGGACTGGAGTACATGGCAGCTTATATCTTATTTAAGGGGGGTTGTAGGAGCTTACTGAAAACCACACAATGGCTACCCTGCTTGGGCTAAGTACTACTATATTCTCAGGGAAACGACAGCACCGACCAACGTCAATGCATAGCACGACACGCGCTCGGCATTGGTTCAGGTCATGATGCGAAATGAGAGGATTTGGGAAGCGAAGCCGTTATGCTAGCTAAGGAGCCTGGGTGCGTGAAAGAACAATCCACCAAATGCTCCAGCGGCGGCAGACACAGATTTTTTTGTGTTCCGTGGGCGCTTCAAATACCTACCTCTCAGACCACACAGATGGTGCATCTGTGGGATGTATTCCAGCCCCTGACTGAAAAAAAACCTGCCGAAAAGCTTGCTACAAATATATTTTTAATAACAATAAGTTTATTTTACCTTTAACCGATTTATTTTAAAATAACACTTTCTTTTAGGAAAGCGTAGCAATGGCGATAACTTTATATGGTTTTGGTGATCTAGCGACGAGAGTCCTATTCACTGGTATCTCAAAGTGGATGTACAAGATTGGTATTCAGAAGATTTACGTTATTGGTGTTGCTATTGCAGTGCTATCAAGAATTGGTAAAGATATTTTTATTATAACTTTCGTGAGACATTCTAAATTATTTATTATGTTTTCGGCTTACTCACGTAATAATTTGACGCGCGACTCGAGTAGCAGCGCGACGGTCGCCGAGTCGCGTATCGCGGAATGCTGCTCATGAATATGGGCCTCTAGCATGGCTTGAAACTAGTCGAGTATCTCGTCAAATTATTACGTGAGTAAGCCGAAAACATAATAAATAATTTGGTAAAGATATTATTTATTTATCATTATTTTTTTTATTTGGCCCACCAGCTATTTTTTACACTTTAAAATATTAAATACATTCATCATAATAGTACAATACTTGTGCAACATTTATAGGTAATCACAGCATGCATTAAATTACTTACATATATGACATTGTGAAAATTGAAGTTCCATTAAATTTTACCTATTATAATGAAAATTATTAACTAAAGAATAATTTATTATAGTGTTTAGATTAAAGTCGAAAATAATATAAAAGTGTAGAACAATTATTAAATTTCTAATATATTAAAACTTAAGTGTAATTTTCAAATACATTATAGGAATTTGGAATAACACGTAATAGCAAAAAGAAATCAAATAGTTGCCGTATTTGACAGAAAACGTTTGAGTTAGATACGTGTATATATGTCATTGCTTTTCTTAAAAAATACAATCATTTTCAGGTATGATTTGGTCAAACAGCCAAATAGTGATTTTAGTTTATTTCGCCTTCATGGGTGTGGCACATTGTTCAATAGCTGTGTTGTCGCCATTGGTAATCGCCGAAGCTGTACCTCCTGAGAAATTTACATCTGCTATGGGTTTTTATTTACTTCTCTTTGGAGTATTAAGCATGAGTATTGGACCTGCTGTTGGTATGTTTTTTTTATTCAACTGTTTTAGTAATATTTCTAGTAGTGATTGTCTAGAATGTAATTTTTTTACTCAGCACTTTTTCCATTATAAAAATTAGCGGGCCGTACCTATTTGTGGCATTCAAATCGACGTCATGGTGACCCATCGTTATAATATTGACTTATTACGGTATACTCGAGTGTACGACGCGTTGCCTTCCGCGCGACTCTAATGCCCGGTTTCCGAAAGCCCGATCATTGTTAAAATCAACTAACTAGGTGTCAAATCTCTTGTCAAGTCATTTGATTGGTTGTTGATAATTCAGTCAACCAATCAGATGACTTGACAAGAGATTAAATTGATTTTAACATTGATCGGCCTTTCGGAAACCGGGTGTGAGAGTCAATAGACCACCACAGATGGGGCCCTATAGGACTGATGTTCAACTGCGTTGTGGAACAAGCGCCATAAGGCATCGCGACCTCAGCCTAGAGCAGGAGAAAAAGAATACAAATTTATGCTAGTTTCATACGCAAGACAACTTATAGCTACAAATTTTCTTTCAGGCGCAATACGTGATATCACAAATAGCTACTCGTCTGCATTTTACGCTGTGATCTCATTATATGCACTCATTTGTGTCTTATGGCCGATAGAAATGGTTATAAAGAGCAGAAAACAAAGAAGAAGAGTCGAAAAAGAAGATTATGGATCTAGTGAATTAAAGAAAGAGTTAAAATGAAAATTTGTTGCTTTTAATTTATTCTATTCCTTACTGTATCGTAAAAGTAGGTAGAAAGGTATTGAAAACACAATGAGAATAGAATGACATCTCTGAAGGTACCCACGGTACGATTGCAACGGCAAAAATAAACTGTTGCCCTAGCCTGGAAAAGGAACGGGTAGGTTTCTTGTCATTTAGAGTCTGACACTATTTCTCGTATCATGGACAGGATGGACAAATGTGATGATTTATCACCCTATAAATAATAATCACTAATAAAAGCTATGTGGAGATCGTACTTGGAAAGCAAAAGAAAGTACTACGTCAAAGCCATCAAATAAAATACTTATTACTAGAATATCTAATAACACAACCGCTATTGTTTACCGATTGACAAACAATACACAGAAGTAACCCTTACCATTCTGACAGACTGCGATTCCCCTACTAATCAAATCAAACCATTCATAGATATTATACTTAAAATAGGTAGGTAGTTTATGTTCATTACCAAGAAGATTATTATTTACATGTTGAGGTATATGTAATCGGATATGATTGAGTTTTCTACGTAGTCTTCAAACGATTTTTGACTTACGTACATATTTCAAAGTTTATTTGTTGTTCTTATCTATTTCCAGAATCAGTTTATCAAGATTTTACTGTGACCAATTTTGTTTATATTTGGTTATCTAAATGATATATTTATTCATATTATTTCTATTTGAGAAACTACTGACATTATGATAAGATTTAGATCAGTTGCAAATTATTTGCATTTTAACAGTGCTTTCAGACTTGTGTATATTTTGTTGCAGTTATTTACCAGCTTTTGTAGACGAAATTTAGGCAGATTTTATGTTAATGATATTGCAATGCTATTACTACTGTTTTAAGTAAAAATATATTGAAACTTGTGCTGTTGTCTTTTAACTTAAATATCTCAGTAAAAATACATATGTGTGTCTACAAAAATTTTAATATATTTCAATAAAACAAGAATAAGGAAATAAGAAAACTAATTAATATCTAGGCGTTGTTTATGTTTCGCTCACTTGTATCATAAAAATCGGTATTAAATTGAATTAGATGCTAGTTTACTATGGCAAATGGTATGTGTTGACTTACTACCTGTTCATTATTTTGCAAGCTATATAGGAACTGTACGGCGCGTAGCGTTCCGCGTACGCCTCAAAGAGCCATTAGACCACCACAGACGGGGCCCTAAAGGGCTGATGTTCAGCCGGGGTTGCGGGGTAAGCGTAATGAGGCACCGCGACCAGGGCACAGAGCAGGAGAAGGAACAGGGGGGTTTTTAGTCAGTAAGAGTCTGACACTCCCTCCTGCCCGGCCCTGGGCGGGAGAAGTCATTTGATGATTTTCCCCTCACAAAAAAAAAGCTATATAGGAACTGGATCTTCTCAAATAGTTTGATTCCTGTAGGATTGTACCTATCTGTACCTTATATTACAAGATGGCTACCACAATGCACGTGGCATGACCCAGACTATTTATTTATTCATAGATAACACGGGAGATAGCCACTATCTATTTCATGTTTAATTTATTTAATTAGTTTATCAGATTGAATCAATATTCATTTCAAAACATTTTCTATTTCCTTGAAATGTTTTGGTTCGCTAATCGAATATATTAGTTGTATTTAGGGGGGAGATGGTTAATTCTCCCAACCTGGGTGGTAAAAGAGGAAATATCAGACTCTTACCGTTCTTTCTCTGGGTCTCGTCACGCACTCTGCATTTATTATTTGTTTTTTCGCTGAAAGAAGAAGCACCTTCCCATTTCTTCTCGCTTTGGACGATGGTCTCGACAGGCTAGGTGTGAGAGGTTGCTGCTGCCGATCGCCCAAACTTCAGGGTGGTGTCCCTGAGATTATGGTGATGCTTAGCCCGAGCTGGGAACATTGCCACCGTTTGCTCTACCGTTTCCTCGGGTTGGTCCTCGCAGTGATGACTGTGTCGTCTCTCTTGCCACAGTTTAGCTTTACTGAGGATTAAAATGGCTTCTGCTGCCTTCTTTTTAGAGGGAAAATCATCAAATAACTTCTCTCGCTCAGGGTATGGTGAGAGTATCAGACTAAAAACACCCTCGTTCGTTCTCCTGCTCTTGGCTGAGACCAGGGTATCTTATTGCGCTCAACCCGCGACACTGGCTAACTGGGTGGGTAACCACGATTATGATGTACCGTGGACTGGCTTGGAGCAAGAGAAGTAACGAGATAATTTATTAGTTAGTAATAGTCTGACACCGACTCTCGCCCCAACCAGGAAGGGAAAACTTCACGATGCCAAATTTTATATAAAAAAACGGTCTATGAGAAACAACCCGACAGACGGAAAAAGAGCGAATGAACTTCAAATATAGTTTTAACTTGGTACAAATAGCGGTTGAAATACATGTTGTAACGTCAGCACTCGTTAAGATTTACTAGCGTATTAATCCTATTAAAACTTTAATTAAATATTGCGTCTAAAATTACAAAACATTGTGTAATACAAAATAATGTTTATGACGTAAAGATCAGAGGCTGTGAGATGAAAATCATCATGAATTGGATAATATTACCTAATCATCAGCCTTTTTGGATGAGTGGCTTAAAGTGCCAATGAAGATCAAAGTGTTTTAAATCGATACCCGGAGAGGGTATTCTGAAAAAAATTAAATAACAGAACGATTGTTAATAGGTCTGGAGTCTTATCACTGCTTTTTAGCCGATCTTATGTTTGCAAATTCAGATGCAGAGAAATGGATTCTCCCTGAAGTACAAATATGTATGCAGCTATCTGCATAGGGGGATTCTTTTCTCTGCAGCTGAGTGTACTATATTTCATGCAGATGCACCTAGTCATTAGACCACTACAGACCAAAGAGGCCCAAAGGGGCCAATGTTCAGCTTGGGCTGCAAGTGCAAGCGCAATAATGCAACCCAGCTTGGAACAGGAGTGGGAACGAGTTGGTTGTAAGTCAGTAAGAGTTCCATACTCTCTCTTGCTCCCAGGGCGGGAAAAGTCAATATAGATTTTAAGCTCATACGTCTAAATACATTAATTCATTTTATTTTGTATTTTTGTTTTGTATATTTCATTTTATTTCTTGTTAAACGCCACATTTTATTTAAGGTTTTAATGCATTTATATTTGTTTTTAATATTAATATGTTAGTATAGTCCAGTATACCTATATATATATACTAGCTACCCTCACGCGGTTTCACCCGCTGCTCGGCTCCATTTGATCGTAACGTGATGTTTTCTAGCCTATAGCACTCAGGAACATTGTAGCTTTCTATCAGTGAAAGAAATTTGGCAATCCGACCAGCTGTTTCTAAGATTACATACATACATACAAACTTACAAATTTTACCTCTTTATAATATTTGTATAGATTTTTCTATCTTGTATATTTGAGATGCCTTGCTTCATGACACTGTAATGCTATCATTTTTGTTCACACTCTTATTTTCAAAAGTGATTTCTTGGTTTATTTGGTGTAGATAACCCGTGTATCTTTAGGTGGGGACTACAAGGGCAGGCTGCGGATGAATTTGATTCCTGCACTCTCACGCGCACGTGGGAGACGGGACACAAATTCACACACGGTTGGATAAATTAGTAATAGTCTGAAAGAGTCTATTTTGTTTGTTACAAGTCTTTATTTATACTTCAAGTCTGATACCTGACATAAAACTACAAATTATTTTAATAAAGCTAAGATCACAGTGCTAATTACTCATAATTTCGTCTACTTTTATTTATATACACATACAGCGTGTTTTTTTTTATATATGCCTTTTCTACAATGCCTTGCTTATGATAATATTACATAATTATATTTACTTCAATTAAAACAGTAGAATTATTTTCCTAACAATTTGCGATACAATTCAATACTTGTACTACACTTTATATTGAAATATAATATAAATAAATAATGTTGAACGTGTAGTGTCAGCTGAGAATATTATTTTGGTAAAATTCGTTGTCAAATTATATTTCGACGATTCGAGAATTCTTCCTTTAACTACCAACTAAACTATTGGTTTGTAGACTGACCAATTCTTTTAGATATTTTAATAAAAACGCGTTACATCTTGGCAAATGGCCTTTATTGGTGTATGGCGTATGACCTAACTCAACGGCATAAAGTATCAAGGGATCCAAAAATCATAAAAACTACTAAACCTTAAAATTAAAATTTTCATGAAATTTCATATGGTAAAATATGATTTAAACGCGATTGTAAGATAGAATGGAAACATAAAATTGACTCTCTATGTTGGTTAACTTAGTACTTTGTAGGTTAACTAGTTAACTATTTTTTGAAAATGTTTTTTTAACTCTTTACACATTGATATACTTAGTATGGATAACAAGTTTCATTATGATCAATTTAGTAGTTTCTATGATATTGGACTTGAATGTTTATATGAAGTTAAGCTTTGGTGGCCCGGCGCCCGCTTTTCATGCATGCTGGTGCAGTTTTAATATCTGGCAAGTACTAATGTGACTTTTTCCGAATAATTATAAATGCACTATCTATGATTATTAAGGCACCATTGACATACGGTGAATGACAACATCATGAGGAAACCTGGACTAATAATGTCTAATTATCAGTTTGAAATCGCCAATTCGCCTTAAGCAAACGTGACGGATAATGCTCAAATCTTCTCCGTGTGAGAAGAGGCACTTATAGGATGATGAAACTAGAGTTGCCAATAGGCTCTTTAGTAGATAATGAAAAAATATTTTCTTTTCATATTTTTTTAGACACGCTGTTTATAAATAAACTACATTGTTTGGTGTGACTGGCAGATCTATAGCTAAATTATCTTATCGTAGAACAAAACCATTTTATTATAAGTCTAAATAATTAACGAACAAATAAGATATAGTTAGCAAATACTTTTATGAATAAAACCGGTGGCAAATTATATGGAGATGTGTGTTGTATATGGTGAATAGTGAAACTATGGTGTCGAAAGAAAAACAGGAAGGTTTTAATTTGATGGAAAAGAAATATAAGTTGGTGCCCCCCGATGGGGGATGGGGATATTTAGTGGCAATATCGGCGATTATCAGTTTTGTGAGTAATTTTTAATTTGTGGTGATTATTTTAAATATGAAAGTGTCAAAGAAGGGACAATTAGTGCGATTCTTAAAAGTGATAGAAATGCAGGATTAAGTTCGTAGATGTGTTCGTTTTACCTTATTATTTACAGTTTTCAATGCTGTATTTATTATTTGTTTAGACTTTATAGTACACAACAGAGGCTGTCCGAAAAATATTTGAGTCTTACTTCTGAATTCGTGATTAAAATACTCAATTAAAAATCTATTAAATTTTAATAATTATTTATTTAATATTTCATGAAATTTCTATACTAATAATTTGAGTATCTTCATTTTTTAGAATTAACGACCCATCATTTACGTCCCAAATAAAAGAAACAAAATGAACAATAATAAAAAGTATATTTTAAATATAATTCTCATCATCATCTTGTAGTATATAGATAAAGATATGTATTTATTTACATACTTTATTATACATTACATAGACATATAGGAAAATTTTGAAGTTATGACAATAATTTGTCTACCATGGGAGATCATATGGCACAAAAGCGATCTCTTACATATAGCCTTTAGATGAAACTGTAATAGTGGTTTAAAATGTGTATAAATCGTCAATCTAGTACATACATAAATAATCAAAGCAGAAATGGTGACTAGTACCGTGTTTGTGATTTGCGTTATTGGTAACTAGTTTGTTTTTAATTCGTCATACCCCAAAGCGAACGCCGGCGTTCGTGTACTTTTTTTTTCTTCCTATTGTGTCTCGAATTACCAGAATTTACTATTCACTTTAAAATTACGTCAGCAATCCGTAAAAAAATACGTCTTTGCATGTGGAATCTTCAGTATCCATTCTCAGTACAAGATAACAATAAAATGAAAAGCCAAATAATCATAATTATGTCTTAATTAAACTGTCTAGAGTATTGTACAACATCACAGACAATCCGTTATCTTTTTTAAATTAATTATGTTATCAGAAACTATTTATTTTACACTGGTTATGTCATCTGTCGCAATGAAAAAATATGTTGATTAGTTTACTTCTTGAACTTGAACTACTTATGTATTTTGATGTTATATGAGTAGCTTTACTGGGGCACAAAAGGAACAAAAAGTAACCCTTAAATAATGTATACTAATGTGATAAAGATGAAGGTAAAATTTGTACGTTTATATGTAGGACTTTTGGAACCACTAGTTGCTGGATTTCTAATATCCTTTTATTAATACATAGATACAATGTTGCTGTGTGCTAATGGCTATAATTGATGCTTGATTTTCGTGTTTTAAGCGAGCCATTTCTTTAAACGCTGTTTTTTCTACAATCTTTAAAACGCGTGCGAAACCTCGAGCGGAAGCTAGTTGGCTAAAAATGTAACAATATTAAACCTTTTTTGTTTTTTCGCAAGGATTCCCAGATTATATTCCTAAAAATGACAGAGATAATACTTGTACCTACCAGTCGTTTCTTAAATAAGAATGTAAAATAAAATGTTACAGTAATTCAATACAAACGTACTTGACTTTTTAATTAAATGTACTACACAAATAATTAATCCAAATCTATTTTGTTTTAACAACATAACAAACGTGAACTAACGATCGCGAATCATTAAATACAATCTGGTACAGATAGATAAAAGGACAGGCAGCGGAGTCCCAGTTTTTCGATTTGAAACTACGGAACCGAAACAGGTTTTTCCGAAACCTACAAAAAGCCCTCCCACATTTTGCACCAAATTCTTCACCAATACTTTTAATCACCACCACGATAATTTTGTTCATCTACTTCTCTAAAAACTATTAATTGTGCCTTTTTTTTAAGTATTTTTACATACTGGACTAATTTATATTTTTATCTTTCCTCGCAATTTCAGTCCACAACGACGGCGTTTGCTGGCTGTTTTGGAATGATGTACGATGACTTCATAAATTCAGTATCATTGAATTCTGCCAGCGTCACACTGCTCATGGGAATATTCTGCATGGCTATCGCTTTTGCTGGTAATTATGCGTGAAACCATTACTTACTTAACATATACATATGACAAAGGAACAACACTTCAATTATTTTATGCGATTTATTATTTTCTAGATCCAATGATAAAAAGGACATACATTTTTTATCTTTTAAAAGGTCTTTAAGAATCCGGGCAAGTCGCAAACGGATAACTGCAACATCAAAAAACTTATAGAAGCCATCTATTTAGAATTAAATTCTTTCTTTCACTAGGAATAATTTAGATGCGGAAAAATATAAGGTTATTTTCCTGTCTAGGGATACAAAATTAAAATCATTTCACAAAGTCCGAGTATGACTATACATATATTATGTAATTTTCACAATAATCATAAACCAGATCAATTAAACCGATTCCAGGTTTCTTCACATCGGCCTTGCTGAACATAATGTCGATGCGTAAGCTCGCCTTTGTATCGTCATTGATATTTGCATGCGGAACACTGGGTACTGTCATAATGACCACACCAATCATGTTCTTCCTTACCGCTGGAGTGTTTCAGGTAACTTTGAATTTCTTAATTTAAAGTTATTCGGCTGTGTCTAATTTGGTGACTATTAAGGTAATATAAGGGTTACTTATTTCAATAATGTTCACAATTAATTGCTTTTGTTAGCATATCAGTGCAGATGATCGTCTGTACCCGCGCTAATGATTGTTAATGTTAAGAGGTGTGTTATGGCCTATTTACAAAAATAAATTCATTGTTTTGTTTCAAGAATGAATTATTTTTTCAAAGCTTTGCTTTCCATAATCCTTTTTTATATTACTTGGGGTCAACGTACAATACGTTATGTGTTTTCACGCAGTATTTTATGTACCTATGCGTAATTTTATTTTATTTATTATATAGTCTGCCAGTTAGACGATGAAAAAATAGTATTGTAAAGAATGTATAAATGTAACGAATTTAAGTACACTGTCTTTTATGTAGTACAAAACCTATAAAATCTATAAAGCGTCACACGATATTTAAATGTTTAGTAGGAAAGTTTTTGAATTCAATTATATACCAAAGATTTTAACGTGTCTATCCAAGAAAAGAAAGAAAGAAAAGAAAAAACATTTATTTTTGCGCAGAACACACATGATCTTAAGGACTACAAAAAAAGGCATTAATATAGAAAGCGAAGGTAATCAGAAAATATAACAGGAATAAAAAGAAAAACAAAACAAAAACTTAAAACACTAGGTTTAAACTTAAACAAGTCTTGTCTATTGTATTTCATTGCAAATTGTCATAATTTAGTAGTTAAATCAACACTCAAGATATTTTATTTAACATTACAGGGTATCGGTTTGGGCATAATGTACAACTTATCCTGCACAATAGTAAATGAGTACTTTACTGAAAAACGAGTACTCGTCATGAGCTTCGTACAAACTGCTACAGGTAACATTTTTTATAATCTATTTTGTTTTAATTAAAGATAACACATTATTTGATGATAAACATGATAATGATTTCTAGCTTGCTAACAAAAAACCCCTTAATTTTATGAGAATTGCAAACAGACAGAAGACTTTGCTTTACACATATTATTTTAGTTGTTCTTAACAACAACAGAGATATAAATCAATTTGAAGCAATTAAATCTTACAGGTCTCAAGTACTCTTAATGGTCGACCTTGTATATCATTCTAAACACAGTAATTATATTGTACTAAATAAACATTACTTGAGGATAATAATATTTAACGAAACCAATTTTAAAACCATTTAAATAAATTGTACCTATATAAATAAATGCTTGACTCTGAGGTCTATTTCTTATAGTTTTGATTAAACAGTTGACCCGATGGCTGGGGAACCGGCTCCTGTGCAACCTGTCATGAGTTAGATTCTTGCATGGAACAATTGTGTGGTCATCCATATTAAAGATAGAAAGTGTCAGTCTGTCGTTCAGTCCTCTTAGTGAAGCTATTTGCTCGTTCCCAAAGTATCGACGATGGAAAAAACCGAGCAAGAAACTCCATGGTTATTCTTTTTAAAATTATATTAGTTGGTTTATATTTAGTTGGTTTCATTATGTGAGAACAGTGTAACGCTAATATACAGCCTAATAACCTTAAGGACAATAGACAGTCCGGAGCTGACCAGTCCCAACTTATGTGAAATTGTATGTTCGTAAACGCACTATGCCCTGCACAAAACGTTTAAGATATAATTATGGAATACCCTTCTCTATTTTTGACAGGAGTCAATGCCATGATTGCCCCAATATTCGTAAAATGGTCTCTAGAAAACTATGGATCGAAAGGAACTTTGCTACTTATTGGAGGCATATCGCTGCATAACTTCGTTGCTGTAATGCTAATGCAACCGGTTCGGTGGCATATGAAGAAGGTGCCACTTGAAATAACTGAAAAGACTGAACTTAGTAAGTATCTGTAGTCCGTCTTGGTCAAAATGTTTAGTCCCTTCATCGGTTCTTAATATAACCCTAGGTAAAATAAAAATTAGTAAAAAATTGAATGCTAAATGAAAAAGAGGTTTAACTAAAAAATAAGTTTTTTAAAAAAAGCCTCAAAATTATGGCTTCAATAATAAGGTTTAATTTTCAAATTTATATTTTCAATAAACATACGATTAATGTTGGATTGGGCCTTATCTCACTCTGACGGCGAAACACGCTGTGGTTGTTTCACGCCGATTTCTTGCAAGTCTGTTGTATAACTCTGGTGGAGCCGACTCATTCGAATAGAAGGCATGGAACTTTGAAAATTACCGTATTTTTTAGCAATATTAAAGATAATCAATTATTAATTTACAGAAAACCTACTCGAGGTGGAAGAGAACAAAGAAGATAGGGCTGAAACGCCAATTTTAAAATTATCAGAGATATCAGACTTCGAAGGAACTACTACGAAGGAAACTCTAGAAAAGTACTTCGACATACCAGACAAAGGAAAGAAGAAAATTGGTATCAAGTTGGTACTACATACCTACATAAATAGACATTGCATTATACAGATAAATTGCACATTTGTAGGATTACCTATTTACTTACTTTAGTGCGCATAAAATAGCATGTAAAACAATTGAGCCTAATACAACCTATTGAATGGACACTTTTCGAGAATTACTTATAAAATAAAAATATATAATTATTTACAACTCACTGACTAACCTACGCGCTACGGCTTGAAAACTGTCGCGTAGTATTTCAGAAGCATTCAAAGCACTGGTATCAGCAATTTTTTGTGGTTTAGTGTAACGAAACGATTCATTTCGTTTTGATCACAGGAAAAACAGAATCGGTGATAGATACGACTACATTTTTGTTCAAGACGTTTTATTTCTTGTATACTGTTGATGTATAGTACTTTATCGAACTGGACGATCACCTAGAATTACCGACGAACAAACTGAATCTATTTTGACGTTTCAAAAGTACAGTCATCGTCAAAGTTCGATGAACACATTCAGATTTTCAAAGCCATCTTACTCTATATCACTCAAAAATCACTCAATAAGATAGGTCTTGTATTTAATGAAGATCATTAAGGTTCAAAATTAACCGAACACTAATCGTCACATTTAACTGAGCACTATTTTATATTAGTTTGAAAATCTAATTATGTTCATCAACTTTTGACGCTGAACGTACATATTTATGGTTTAGTTGAAATAAATGATTTTGACTTTGGCGTTAACTTAGAGTTCCATTGGGACATGAAATTGATCGCTTTTCTCAAATTATTAATTTGTGATTCGTTAGATTTTTATAATGAAATCACGATTTTTTTTTTATTACAGGAAAGTAATAGAATCTGTGATAGACACATCTTTGATCAAGACGTTTTTGCTTTCTTGTTCATCGTTGGGGCCTGCTGTGTGCGCGACAGCTGATGGTATCTACATCGTTATGGTGCCACAGTATTTATACTCCATGGAATGGAGTCAAGTAAGTTTTAGTAAAATGGACTTTAAGATAGAGATAGTACGGGCGATATTTCTGCTATATGTTACCTATTGTGGTAGTAAGGGTTAACATCAGTAGGGTTGCGGAGCAAGCGCAATAAGGTACCGTGGCCTCCGCTTTGGGGAGGAGAAGGATTGGGGCTCTAGACAGGTTAAAATACAAACACAAAATTTGATATTGCACCTAATCTGAAAGATGATCTTGTAATCAGTTTATTGATTATGCAGAATATATCAGAACATCATTTTCATGCAGAATAAAGGCATTTTATAGGGAAACTTCAAGGTGGTCTACAAGAATGTTCTAAAACAACTTTTTCGCTTTTTAGGAAAACGTAGCGATGGCAATAACATTATATGGTTTTGGAGATCTAGCGACAAGAGTCCTATTCACTGGTATCTCAAAATGGATGTACAAGCTTGGTATTCAAAAGATTTACGTATTTGGTGTAGCCATAGCGGCCCTATCAAGAACCGGTAAGACACACATTTTCCAGCTTAATTCAAAAAATGAAAACCAGATTAACTTATAACCTTTTAACTGACTATGTACATCAGGTTATATAATAATAGCTCTCGTATCAATATTATTTCCAAAATCAAATATAATATTAGTAATAGATAAAACACTAGTCTATATTATTTTGGTAGGTATACAATACACCCTCCTTTGTATCAATAAAAGCAACCAATAATTTTAAAGATTTTGGACTGTATTTTTGATTATAATTATGCAATATTTTTCAGGTATGCTTTGGTCAAACAGCACAATAGTGATTTTAGTTTATTTTACTTTAATGGGCGTGGCACATTGTTCCATTGCTGTCTTGATGCCTCTGGTAGTCACTGATGCTGTAGCGCCTGAGAAATTCACATCAGCTATGGGATTCCTTCAACTTCTCTCCGGCGTATTGAGCATGGGGATTGGACCAGCTGTCGGTACGTATTCTTACTAGAATAGGTACTAGGAAATTTCTATTTAAAATTTTAACTCAAGACTTTTTTCATAAAAGAAAAGCCATAGTGCATATTTATTCTGTTTGAGCCAGACTTATAAGTACATATTATGGCCAAATTATTTTAACTTAATCCCATCAAAAATGAGCGCCAACTCGAATAAAAATTTTACTTCTCCCTTTACATAAAAAACACATTAATATTTGACACGAAAAAAAATATAACTGTCAAAAATTTATTTATTACTGCGACTTTGATCAGTAATTTAACTCCATTAATTTAAAGTTACTATGACGATAGGTACCAATAAACTTAAGTTAACATCATTAGCTTTATCGGAACCGATTAGTGTCAAAATATTGATTTGTTAACATTTATTGTTAATTTATGCTAGTTTCATACGCAAGACAACTTATAGCTATAAATTTTCTTTCAGGCGCAATACGTGATATCACAAATAGCTACGCGTCTGCATTTTACGCTTTGATCTCATTCTATGCACTCATCTGTGTTTTATGGCCGATAGAAATGATTATAAAGAGCAGAAAACAAAGAAGAAAAGTTTGAAAAGGAGATTTTGAGTCTAGTCAATTAAAGTAAGAATTATAATTAATTGATGTTGTGTTTAATTTATTCCTAATCCAATCAATATAAGGTAAAAAAAACGTTCCTATAATAATATCCTATTCCATTTTTATAGACTACGTACTGAGGGAAGTCCTTAACAACCATTGAGAATAGTATTGCGATCCTCAAGGTTTGTGTAACAGGTTTACAAACACAGATTTCTTTCATTCCCTTGGGTACGGTCAATAACAAACTAGTTACAAGTAACATCAGGCTCATTAAAAAGAGCATAATAAACCATCTATGTTACCTTTTATGTCATAAAAATTCTACTTTATATGAAAATTAACAAACTATAGTATAAATTACTTGCTGATCCGGCAAACGTTGTTTTGCCATAATACTTTAAAAAAAAAACATTTCGACTGCACGGTTGGTGCGGTTGTATGTTTGTAACCGCACCCACGACACAGGAGAAAATCTTAGTGTGGGGCAACGTTTTTTAAAAAAAATGTTAAATGTGAACAATCTTTATCACCTATGAAAAATAGCTAGTACCTATTCTGAATATGCACATAAAATTTGCTAAAAATCAGTAAAGCCGTTTCAGAGGAGGAAAGTAACTAACATTATGACACGAGAATTTTATATAATTACTAGCTCCTATCCCGCGTCTTCATCCGCTGCTCGGCTCCATTTCATCGTAGCGTGATGTTTCATAGCCTATAGCACTCAGGAACATAGTAGCTATCTATCAGTTAAAGAATTTTGGAAATACGACCGGTGGTTTCAAAGATTACCCCCACATACAAACTTGCAGACCAAAAAATTTTACCTCTTTATAATATTAGTATAGAAGTACCTATTACATAAGATGAAAGAACTGTGATTTTTTTTGCACGACACCGTACAATTCTAAATGAAGTGTTCAAGTATTCATAGAATTTCCTACCTTAAGACCATTCTTTTTCCTAGTCGTACTTATAAAAGTGCCATTAATCAGCTAATGAACTAAGTAGAAACTTTGCCTATTAAGAAAGTATTGATGCCAAAAGTTAAGGTTACTTACTTATATCCACTGTTAACTGTACCAAGATTTAAATTTTATTTTAATTTTTTTGCAACTATGAACCGACTAAGATTATAGACCATCCCATTTTTGAGCAGGGAAAATCAATATATAACATAATAACATAATAATAACTACTCTCACGTATGGCATGGCGACAAAGAGTGTCAGACTCTTACTGACTTCTTCTTTTTCCCCTTTTGAACTCTGTTTAGCACCGTCTGTTGTGGTCTGTTAGCGCTTTGAAATGCGCGCAAAACGCTCTGCGCCTTACGTTCGAGGTAGAACAATTACCGAGGTTGTTCACAATTTATTTTTATCATAATTTGATTAGAAATGTTACCTACTACAAAAAATTAGTGGTGATAATTCTCTGTGCAATTGTAGGTATCAAATTGCTAGCGCACAACGTAGAAACTTAACTTATTAAAACAGCTCTAGCCAACTGTACCAAAACCATTTCGTTGTCGACTTCCACAAAACAAGTCAACAAAGTTGTCGACGTAATAGTCTGAGAGCAAACGAGGAAGTGGAGTCACCTTATTTATCCGTTGTGGTCAGAAGATTCACTGGATAAGCCTTTGACAAGAAGCACCATTTAATGTGAACCTTAATCCAAGGCTAGTAAGGTGTATAATCTTATAGATTTATCAGATACTTGGTATTTGGGTGTTTTATTTATTTTCTCTTGGCAGTACTGAATGGGTACATATTTAAATTTGGAACGATAGAAAGAATATGGAACTGTCCCGTTGATAGCGAGAATGAAATACTTATTGTTTAGAATTTCAACCCTGTGTACTTGCGTACCAAATAATATTATGATTATAATGCAAAAGAAATACCTATTAAAATAATATATTGAAAGTACAGAAGTGTTTATAGTAGGTGTTATTTTACATACCTTTCATGAAAATAACACATAAGCGTGGCCGCGAGAAAAAGCTGGTTCGATATGAAAGCCAATTAAATTAGTCTGATTTTGAATACAACAGAATATAGCTAGAACATTTTATAACCATAAAATATTTCTAGAATGTGAAAAATAATAGAAAAATATGTGTATAGCCAGTTCATGGAGCTTATCTCAGTGCAAATCTAAGATTAAAGATCAAGTGCAGGAATAATAATTTAAAAATGAATTTAACATTTTGATCAAGATCATTATCTGCAATTTGATCTACTGTCCATAGAAATTTTAGAGTTTCGTCTAAAAATAATTTGGTTATTAATTGTTTTATAAATGCCAATGTAAGTTTTAAAAGGATAAAAAAATAATCAACATCATATATTACCGACTTATATATTGTACATATGTAATGTGTAAAAAAAATATTTAATAAATTTCATTTCCTCTTATTTTTTTTCAAATGGAAGTTAAATAAAAATCCCCCTCGTCACGCAAACGATCTATCTTATGTTGATTGCTGGGGTAAAGCGTACTGGTACCTACATCAACATCATCGCCAGCCAATGATCATCCTACTGGTGAGAGAATATAAATGTGGAGCATAAGGTCTCGGTGTACTCTGGCTCGGAGCCTCCGGCTGAACACGTAACCCCGACTGGACATCGGCCTTGTTGGGAATCTGTGATGGTCTGTTGAACGCTAAGCTCAGGTCTGCTTCTGCTCGGGCAAGCCCACGCTTACGGTGGCCAGATATCATCGCGTGATCCCCCACGGATAACCCAACCTTTGTCTATTGAGTTAACTATAAAAAACATATATTTCAGAAATATTAATCTCAAATAATACAGGCATTGTTTGCTGAAATGGGGGCTCCAAACAGGTGAACATTTAATGTACTTTCCTATTGGCACAATAAACTATTTTGTTTTTGTAAACAACGATGTTAACTATTTTGAGCTTTCTTTTAGTTTAACGTCAAAAAAAACAAACATATTACGTAGATATACAAACGGCACAGTTGCTTCCGTTACACTGATTACTCACCATGCATCTAATCAAAAAAACAACAACAACAACAAAATATCCTTTTTCTAAAAAACAAACAAACATATTTGCAATCAAGTTTCGCAACAATCGACCGCCTTTGCTGAATGCAAATGGTCTAATATTTGTAATATATTCATATTTTTCAAAGATCTCCATCTAGAATTGATAGTCGTGGAATCTACCGTTGTTTATTTGGTTCAAATACATACATATGTTTATTAATTAAAAGTGTTAGACCTTCACTAAGACCCACCAGTGTACCTTGAGCCTTTTACGAGCCAAAAAAATGTTCACATACCACGTTCGTTCAAACGTGGTTCTAAACTATGACGTCAGCATACTAGTTACAGGGAACTGGTTATACTTAATTATGATTTATTAATTGTTTTATTTGAATAACCGCGAGTAAAGCACGTGGAATCGCTTGGTAACATGGTGTTGATCGATGATCCGAAAATTGTTTTAAATTGCTTGTGAGTATTGAACTTTATTAAAAAAGTATACCGGTTCCTCTAAAGGCTCAGTACGCCTTGAAATTTTATCAAAAAATGGGTTTTTACTTTTAAATTTTCATTTCAAATAATAATGCTACATAATTTAGAGTACAGCAATAACTAAAAAAAATACAAATCTAATACATTCACTTATTCACAGTCTAAGTGTGTCAGTTTAAGTGTGGAAGAGCCATGCTTCGGCACGAATGGGTCGGCTCGACCGGAGTGATACCACGGCCTCACAGAAAACCGGCGTGAAAGAACCACAGCGTGGTGTTTCGCCGTGTGAGTGAGGTAACCGAAGGCCCAATCTTTCTCCTCCCCCAATCCCTAAATCTCCAAATCCCTAATCCCTAAAAGGTTGGCAACGCACTCGTCTCGTCTCAACTCCTCCGTTGCGAGTGTCCATGGGCGGCGCTGATTGCTTACATCAGGTAATCTGTATGCTCGTTTGCCGACCTATTACATAAAAAAGTCTGCATAAATGTCTAGTATGTATGTAGTAATAAGTATATAAATGAGATTCATTTGGTACATCGACAGCAAAATATTAATTAAAAACGTAATATTTAGTATTAAAATAACTACTTCTGATCCTGCATTGATATTTGTACTGATTTGGCAAACATACTATATAACTGTACATACAGAATGCGCGCAGTTAACATATCACTTTCTTTTAACAATAACCACGACTGAAACTATAACGAAATATTACCTAATACGATTTTCGTAAAACTTTCAGAAATAAAACAAGGACAGTAATTTATGGAAAAGTTCCTATTTGCCTTCGAATTATAAAAGCAAAGGTCACAAAGATCGTAGTTCAGTTTCTAGAATAACCATTAAAATAAAATCTGTCTTCGTATTATCAACTTTATCTGCCATCTTATCTCTTAATGATTTCGTCAATTTAACAAATAAATTGAATTTTTATTACCCATTATCTAGTTCATAGATTAAAGAGAAACGGTTGTTAACTAATTGGGAAGTTGTTTAGATACCTTGCTTAGTATTGAAAAAAGAGTTAACAGTTTGTTACTTTCATAAACCAAGTATCGCCTCATCTAAGTACTACAACGTTTCTGCCATATGACAATAATATGACCTCTCTCGATTAGTCTCCCATTTAAAGTACGGAACGACTGCACGGTTGGTGCAGTGGCTGGGCAACTGGCTGCCGTGCAACATGTCGCGGGTTCGATTCCCGCACGGAACAACACTTTGTGTGATCCACAAATTGTTGTTCCGGGTCTGGGTGTCATGTGTATGTGAAATTGTATGTTTGGTACTGTACTAGTACCTACCCCGGTCAAGCTTAACAAAAAACAGGAGTGAAACAACGCTAACATTGTATTTCGCGGTGTAAGTGAGATTGCTAAAGACGTAAGCTTCCTTCTTCTCCCATAAATCCATCTTTAGATTGAGATATTGAATTTAAGTAAGGGCTCTAATCTTTGAATCCCCAAAACACGGTTCCATTGTTGATCCGTGTCAAAAATCTAAATTACAAAACAGCGAATATAAAAAAGGACCATTCTTTATAAGACCTGTATCATGTAACAGGTTTTTTATTTCCAGAAAATTCGGGGAAGGTCAGTGACAATACTAACAATGCAAATTGTGTAGGTTAATAATAAATTTTGAATTTTCCATTCGTTATGAAATAATAATTCTATCATAGCTTTGGTAAGGATATGTTGTTGCATAAGCTGACTAAATGAATACCTATTATGAAATAGATTCTTCTTTTAAACTACTACAAGAACAAAAAAGAACTACATAAAGCCATAAAGTTTGTTTGTTAAAACGCGTTAATCTCAAAAGATACAATAACTTCGAATTATAATATTTTTTTGTTAAAGATAGTCCGTTTATGGTGCAAAGTTTTAAATCTTATCAACCGGTGCTACTCCATCAGATAGTAATCAACGCACGGTTGGTGCGGTGGCTCAGCAACTGGCTGCCGCGCAGCGTGTCGCAGTTTCGATTCCCGCAGGGAACAACTCTTTGTGGTGATCCACAAATTTTTGTTCTGAAACACAGGAGGACACAGGAGAAATTCCTAGTGTTAGCAATGTTTTTATTAAAAAGAAAAAGAAAGAATGCAATATAATACTCGTAAACATGAGTGCTCTCTCTGTTATTAACCAAAACAAAAAAATACAATTTCAAACTTATTGATAATTTTCTTGATAATAACATTTTATAAAAAAAAAATTGAAAATTCGAGAATCCAAATCTATGTAGTATAAGTACTATTATTACTGTTGTTTTGAACTTCTAATTTTGATTACTTTTGAGATAAAATGTTAGCATATTATCGCAAATCTTCGCAGGAGTATAGCAATAAAGATAATTATTATACAATGTTAAAACTTTCCTTTCATTTAGATAAATGTTTTCAAAATAACCTTCCGCGTAGATAATAGTTACTTAATTCATATTTTTTGCGGTTTTTGAAGGCCAGCTTCAAAAACCGCAAAAAATATGAATTGTGTTTTCAAGCTTCTTTATTTAAATATTGATACATCTCGCAACACCACTGCGTTTACAGAGGTTTTCGTTGCGTATTATTGTACGTTATGTTAATATCTCGATGTATATTATTCTGTGTATTGGATTTAAAAATAAACAATATTGAATATGATTTGTTTCACTGATTATAAACACACACTGACTTTTTCATCGGCTGGTAAATATTCCACTATTCATCAAAGGACGGTATCACACAGGAAAGGTATGAGTACAAATCATCCCCTTTGCCCAAGAAGAAATTAATTTTTTTTGAAGCTTTTAAATTAGAAATTAAACTACAAAAAATTAGAAATTATAAGTTTAGGTTTCTACTCGATCTGTTACTCCATCATCTGTCAGTGGTGTCTAAATAATACATTTATACATAAGTAATATGTACATTTAAATTTTAAATTCCCAAAAATATATTGAAGGTAGTAAATGTTTTCGGTGTTATGAGTCAAATGTAATAATGTATCATGGCCTTCGCCTGGAGCAGGAGAAGAAACAGGGTGGTTTTAAGTGAGTAAGAGTCTGACACTCCCTCTGACCCCATCCAGGGCAAGTGAAGAAATTCGATTATTTTCCCCATTCAAAAACAAAGGTTGACAATTTTCATTAAAAACCAAAAAGCAAGAGGTGCCTTAATACGGTCAAATTAAAAACATACACTTATAAATAGGTTTTTAATTAAATGTTCCTACTTATCAAACCAACCATTTTGCAACGCAGCGACGAGCATTACTGTAAGCCTGGCTTAAGCCAAGAATTATGTCGAGCCGTCAGGGAGGTGGAACTCAATTACGTCAGCACAATTATAACAAGACCTAAGGCTAGATTTTACACTGTCTCTGCGTCTACAAGGCTTAAAATCACGGTTTGGCTAGAATAAAGTTATTATTAAAATGGTATAGAATAAGAAAAGGAAATATATTCTGAAATTAGCATTAATTTTGGGGGTCATTACGGTCCCTAAAGTGGAAAATCTATGAAGCAGTAAGACATTAATAAACTTTGGTTTATTTTTGATACTTTCTCAACTGGTTTGGGGCATAAAACTCATAATATTGAGTGACAACAAGATTATCATCACAATCACATTCTGTTTTTGTTTATATGTGCCGTAGAACTCGATGATAAACAACGATGTCATAAGAGGGGAGATCTATTTGCATAAAAATATTCCAAAGATCGTAAAATCCGTATTACAACCTACATAGTGACGGATTTTTCCACGAAAACAAACATATAAGTACGTATATAGCTTCTGCTATGAAAGTGGTTCTAGTTAACTACGTTACGTGTGGGCTGACTAGATAGGAAAGGTCCTATGTGGTTTAAATTTACCGAACGTCCGACGTTGTTCAACGATGTTCAGTTTTTTTTTATTTAGCTTGGTAGGGCTTCAACGTTGTTATACTTTTTATCGACAAGCTATTTTTAACGGTATTATTTTTAGGTCATTGATTAATTAACTGTTTCGTGAGTTTAGTAGTAGCGACAGCTAAATGTATGGCTTCTCATAGTAATTAAAATGATGTAGATTTCATTTCGAAAAAAATTGTTACAGTATAGTGGTTGTTTTAGCTTAAAATTTTCTTTGGCGATAGGCATACCTCCCACATTAAACTAATATACAAATTTGAAATTAGAAGACTGAGAAATAACTCAACTCTTAACTCAGAAACTCCGAATAGCTCTATTAGTTTCAAGCCACAACGGGGCTCTCATTCAGGGACAGCGTGAGCGTGAGCATGGCGACCACGTGGCCATTATACTAATAGAGTTTAGTAGAACTTAATAGAAGTTTTTTGGTATTTTCAGTTCTTACCCCTCTCTTTGTGGTATTTGCTATGCTAAAATAACTTTTTTTAGTTGATACATACCTACTAGCAATAATATACCTAAATATAAAATTTCGTGGAGCAAGAGTTGAGTCGGATTGGACTTTAGTCTGTAAGAGTTTGACAGTTCCTCTTTGTCACTCAGGGTGGGAAGTTATCTGATGATTCTTCCTCCCAAAAACATCTGTCTTCTATCAAGTTTTTTTTATGTGATAGGTCGGCAAATAAGCAGACGGATTACTAATCAGCGCAATCAGCGCCGCCCATGGACGGAGAAGTTACGAGAGCGTTGCCGACCTTTTAGGGATTAGGTATTTGGAGATTTGGGGTAGGGAAAAGGATTGGGCCTCCGGTAACAATGGCCCCATTTTGGATTTGTTATTTTCCACACAAAATATTTATAACTAACGTGGAAGTTTGTGTAGTAACTGTTAATGATTGATAGCTTCATCTATTTAAATACATCGTGATTTTAAAAAACTTGTTTGAAATTGATCTTGATTATTTGGATATTTTAAGTTACTGAGATTCTTATCGTTCTCGTCTGTTCGATGTTATCGAATCTCCTTTTATTGGGTATGATAAAGTTGGAGGGAACAGATGATGTTCACGTTTCGAGCTCGTGGATTGGGAGTGGTGACAAATGATTTCAAAAAGCGACAAAAATCTGGTAATGTAAGTTTAAAAAATATATTTTGCTAGTGATTTTCTCATGTGTCTCTATTATAAATCTTGGATTATAATAGTTACAGTGACAATCCACAGACCATTATGGAAACTTAAATTATCCAATAACTTTTTCCGCCCTGGGTGCGTCGAGAGAGTGTCAGACGTTTACTAATCAAAAACCTCTGTTTCTGCTCCAGTAACGAGCCGGGACCACGGCACTTCGTAACACTGGCAAGGTCTGTCTGATTTTTATTAGGTCGACCTTTGAAGCGTTATAAAATCTAAAAACCTGAATAACAAATACTCCTTATTTATAGATCATCTTGAAACTTGGTTATTATATGAAGATTAGAATATCATACAATATTATTATAATAGTCTATCGGGCCGTTTTGACGACGGAATTTTAAGGTAAGCTGAGTTTGAGCTCATTAGATCTGGATTTGAAAAAAATATAAAATGTATTTCGGCGTCGACGCCAACTCCGCTCATTTTCCATGATGACAAGGAAATATAATTAAAAGCGTATATAAATTAGCCTTTTTAATACGAATTTGTTATAATAATTTCATGCCACCACTTCACCCTGCCTGTTGAAGTAAATTTTTGAGAGAGATTATATCTCTGTGTGTATATATAGACCACTGGATTTTGTTTTATCTATCTAATTAATATTTAAATCGTCACAGATTTAGGCATAAAATGGTAAAAAAGTCACTATCGTTTTTATATCATTAATTTTATTTATTTGTAATAGGATTTAGCCAGACTTTCGAATTCATTTGAACACCTGCTATAATATGTATATAATAGTGATGTTAATCATGTTACACATTTTTCACAAATGTGTTTTGACCTTTTGTTTTTCTATCAACTTTATATTTTTAAGTCTACACGTGTTTTTCTTTTACAGCTGCATACGTTATTATGTTAAGACCGTTATCTGTTTTTGTTCTGTTTATTCTTATATTTATCTAAATCGATCTTAGCAACCAACCTTCTGGCTACCTGTTTTTTTTTTGTATGTCAGATTCTATAGAAATTAAAACGAGGTGTGAAAGTCAGGATTTTTCATACTACAGGAAACTTTTATTTAATAAAAAAATTAACAGTAGTGTTACTGCAATTCTTAATTTCAGTGACAAGTTGTATGTCTCTCCAATTAGATACTACATCTTCATCTTTTACAAAAATAGGACTGAACATGAAGGCTGATGGGATAGAAAAATTTAAAAATAAAAAAATAAAAAAATATTTTTAATGGCACTAATCTATTATGTAGTTTTTTTACAATTGGTCTGGTGTAACCGGTGCTCTTGTCCTTATCTTTCTCAAGAGATGGTTATCACAACAAAGATGGATAAGGTTTCATTCAAATATGTTTTAATTTGTGTTATTTTTGTACCATTTTTGTTTTAATCGGCGAGATTCTGTTACCATGTTCCAAATTTAAATTTATCTTGAATTACGTTTTCTATTGTTGAATTTTCTAGAATTACACGAAAGAAACTAATGATATATGAGACTAGGCGGACTAATGTTCGTTGATTCAATTGTGAATTCAGAGACACTGCAAAGACATAGTATGCAGATTTTTAAATTCTTTATCGCATGGTATCTTGCTCTGGTTGTAACAATAACGGTACCTATACTCAAACAAACATCTGTCAATAACAGCACTAGAGTAAACCATTGGGGTAATACAGTTCCAATATAATTAAGTTCAATCATTTTTTTTTAAGTTGTTTTAAGTTTAAGTGTGGGAGAGCCATGCTTCGGCACGAATGGGTCGGCTCGACCGGAGTGATACCACGGCCTCACAGAAAACCGGCGTGAAACAACCACACCGTTATGTTTCGCTGTGTGAGTGAGGTTACCGAAGGCCCAATCCTTCCCCACCCCCAATCCCTCCTCAATCCCTAAATCTCCAAATCCCTAATCCCTAAAAGGTCGGCAACGCACTTGTAACTCCTCCGTTGAAGGTGTCCATGGGCGGCGCTGATTACTTACCATCAGGTTATCCGTCTGCTCGTTTGCCGATCTATTACATAAATAAAATAAAAAAATCATATACATTAACAGTTGTTGTCGTTAACAAATTCATGAACTTTATTGTCATTTACAATTTCTTTGTTTGCAGAAAATGCTCCACTTCTATTCACAATACTTATGAGAGTGGAGAAGAGTTTCTCTGAAGGTTTAAATTCGAAAGGAGATGTTCCGACAGAGAACTGAAGTTATAGGTTAGGTTAGGATTAGCAAACTAAAGTGGCAGTAGGCAGGTCTAAATTTTCGAAGAACCGATGACCGTTGGGGATAGACGTGTTCTGGACTGGAGACCACGTCTTGGCAAACTTAGTGTCCGGCGCCCTCCAGCTAGGTGGACTGACGATATCTGTAAGGTTGGCTGTGGTTGGATGAAAACAGCTGAACATCAAGCTCAGTAGTGTGCAATTGGTAAGGCCTATAACGAGCTGTGGACAGGATTAAGCTGATAATGATGATGATGAAAAAATCTAAAGGTAATCAAGACTTGTGATAACAAATACGTACCTATTATGATAAATCAATTTATTAATAACCAACACCCTGGTATTGTTCTCTAGTTGATTCATCGGCTAATGAACTTAAAACAAAAAAGCAAATGTTTTATATTCGATGTCGAAGGACTAAAGTACAACTCGACTATTAATTTCGCAACAATTTGACAAACCGGATAAAACTGGTAAAGGTTTCGATAGCCCTACCGGTTTTATCCGGTTACTTTAAATGTTATTAACCTGATCACAAGTACAAGTGATCATTAAGTAGGTACAGACACGTTTTGTCTATATTTTTTTTGACCTGCTTCGGATTTCTAATACGTAAGCCGCAATTTGATCCAAGGTTCTATGTCTGCGTAGCTCAAGAATGTTTAATACTTAAAGGTGTGTTCCAATTTTAAGTTTTAATTAGATAATGTTTAATATTATTGAGTGGGTGTCTAGTTTAGCTTAACTTTATGTCTCGTTGAGAAAGTTAGTGCTCAATAAAATTTTATACAGGTTTGCAGTTTCTTATACAATATCTGAAACTAGTAGAGCTGAGTCCGGAATTGTATACACGCACACAAACACACAATTGGGTCTGTGCGTGTGTGTGTGTGTGTGTGTGTTTGTAAGTGTTTGTGTGTGTGAGAGAGAGAGAGACAGAGAGAGAGAGCTTATGTGTACGTGCGCACCCGTGTTAATATTTTTGTGTATGTTAGTGTGTATATATATATATATATATATATATATATATGTGTGTGTGTGTGTGTGTGTGTGTGTGTGTGTGTGTGTGTGTGTGTGTGTGTGTGTGTGTGTGTGTGTGTGTGTGTGTGTGTGTGTGTGTGTGTGTGTGTGTGTGTGTGTGTACATATGTGTGTGTATGTGTAGTGGAAATCTATAATTCAAAATAAAAGAACCTCAAGGGTCTACCTCATAATACAAACTCATAAGTTTACCGATATCATGTTCATATCATTGTGTATAGAAAAAAATTATACCATAGGAGGTTAAAATCTTTTAACACAAGTTTGTTGACTCACGACGATTTACCGGTTACCTACTAATAGGCTTTATAACAGGTATGTGATGAACAGAGCGACATTTATATTTGATTGAACCTCTAATTAACTAAAGATATCTTTGAGATAACATTGCGTAACATTTCGAAAGCGTCGCTAATGGACCCTTGGCGTTAATGTGTATCGGTTAAAATTATTTCTGGTGTTGTCTTATCAAATTGAATTATTGATGTTTTGTACTTTTTAAGGCGTGGTAGTGACGGTTTCAATCAATAAAAATGTTTTAACCATTTCCGTTTTTTTCCGTGTTGGATTTCCGTCCGTTATATTTCCGATTACAACTGTCCTGGACAAAATTACGTATGTAAACAATATCTAATAATATACTTTGAAATAAAAAAATGGCTTCACTGCAGGCCTGATCGACAGACTGACACATTTTATTTTTAAATCTTTGTCTATCTATTGGTAAATGGGCTAATTAAAATAAATAAATATTTGACGTTGAAACTTTTTTAATACAGATTCCGATAAAATTACCTATCGTGCTTCAAAATGAAATTTAAGTCAAAAAGTCTTAAGCGACGAGATTTCTTATAGCGCGATGTAGAATCTTGCACGTGATTGGTGCTGTTGTTATTGTTGTGCGATAGATGTCGCTACAAACGTATATGATTATCGCTCGCCTTGATTCTAGCCCTCGATGGACTAAGCCTTATCAAGATTTTGTAGAAAAAAATTAGAGATTTAATTAGATCTTGATAATATGATAAAATAAATATATTTTTATGAACATTGATAAGGATACATCCAACTTTGTAGCTACACTGCGAAATAATCCGGTTAACTGAGAATATTTGACATCATTAATTATCAAAATTAAAAAACTTGGTAGAAGTATTTATTGTATTACTTTGTCTCGATTCACTAGTAAATAGACGATGTTGTCAATAAAATTATATAAGTAAAGTGTGGGAGAGCCAAGCTTCGGCATGAATGAGTCAGCTCAACCGGAGTGATACCACGGCCGCCCAGAAAACTGCCGTGAAACAACTACAGCGTCATGTTTCGCCGATGAAAAACCCTAATCCCTAAAAGATCGGCAACGCACTCGTAACTCCTCCGTTGTGGGTGTCCATGGGGGGCGCTTAACATCAGGTAATCCGTTTGCTTGTTTACCGAAATATTACATAAAAACAAAGCGAACGCAGCATTTTATAGGTATGATGTATATGGTGTTGCCCATGTCCCTATGTATGCTTAAATCTTTGAAACTACACAACGGATTTTGATGCGTTTTTTTTAATGGATAGAGTTAGCTATACTGGTTGCAAACTGACACTTGCACACTTAAACTGGTGTGGTTCTTTCCTCAAAAGACCACTACAGAATGAACTTGCACGATTCTCTCACATTTTGTTATTTTACATTGTCTGGACTTGAAAAGAGACTGACCTCTGAGTTTGTTTCGGCATTTCTTCTCAGAGTAGTCAGATAGGAAATGCCGGCTTCATCTAGTTTTTCACATATAATTTGACGTGTAAAAGTGCCGTTTTATGGCCTATTTGCAAAAATAAATTCATTATTTCATTATTTCATAGTTATTTGAGGAGAATATTAATATGTATTATCAAGTAAGGTTTAGTCACATTATCTATACTAATATTATAAAGAGGTAAAATTTGTAAGTTTGTATGTAGGAGTAATCTTTGGAACCATTGGTCGTATTCCCAAAATTGTTTCACTGATAGATAGCTACAATGTTCCCGAGTGCTATAGGCTATAAAACATCACGCTACCATCAAATGGAGTCGAGCAGCGAGTGATCCGCGCGCTGAAACCCGCGACTGTTATTGACAAAGAACAACCGATTTTTCTACTATTCTAAGTCGAAGTCACGGTTCCTTATTCAGCCCCATCTGTAGTGATGATATTGCCCTCTTTGGCGCGTAACGCTACGCGCCATACGCTTGGGTCTGGTTCTGACCCGGAGGCAAAATATCCTTATTCTACTAATCTCCAAGCGGTTACTGTTTCCCTCAGTGAAAATAATCTGACATTCGTATAATCTCTTACCCATTCCATTATAGGCCATAATTTCAAAGCTTAGAGCTCAAATGAAATAATATAGGAACTTCTTTAAAAAGTTTATTTTATTACGATGTATTACTTCTTTTACACAATGTTTACGCAATGAAGAGGCTAATAGTATTTTAATAACAAACTAAAAGATAACGCTAAATTCAAATATTTTGTTAATTATAGGCTTGCTTTCTGCTCTCTAACTATATAAGTCGAAGAACGAAAGTTACGGAGGCGAAGAAAATTTTTGTACTGCGCCCTATCAAAGCAGTATAAAATAAAATGTTTAATTAGAAAATTCAAAGACATTAGTGGACAGTTATTTTTACAGCTTAATTGATATTATAATATCCTAGGTCAGTGAACGTGGCAGCAGCAGCGTGTGACGCACACGCTGCTGCTGCCAAAGGTCAAAGACCTTTACAGGCAAAGTACATAGCCATGTATATATTATAAATAGACACCAGCACCATGGTATAAAACTTACGCTTGTCTGTCATTTCATTCAATCAATATTCAATTCTACCTTAACAGTAATAGAGTTATTATATCTATAATAATAATCACAGATTAAAGTAGCTGTAGTTTTCGTTACGTTTTGTGTTTGAAAGGAACGGCACGTGTCCTCTTAATATAGAGGAACATGTCATTGTCAAAAAAGAGCCGTTTTAGTCTGATGAAGATTAACGAGATTCGGATAACGGAAAAGTAACTAAAACTGTTACAATTGCTACGGTTTTTTGTGAGGAGAAAATCATCAAATGGTTTCTCCCGCTCAAGGAAGGAAGGGAGTGTCAGACTCTTACTGACTGATAACGCCCCCGTTCCTTCTCCTGCTCTAGGCCGAGGCCGCGATTACTCATTGCGCCCCTGAACTCTAGCTAACAATTGCTATGATTTGCGATTACAATTAGGACTATTTTGGGTTGAAGCTTAAGGGCTCCACGTAAAATTTTGTTTGCTTCAATGTAAATAATATTTTAAGCACTGCTTAACAACCGCTTCCTATTCAGGGTATACCTTAATACACCTTACTGCGCTTGCGAGTGACTGACGAATCACAGTTAGGTTACCTACAATTTAGTTGATACCTACTGATAATTTTAGAACATAGTAGTTTATATTATAATTCTTACCTTAATCATATTTATATGTATTTTTGCAATTTCAGCTTTCAATAATATTAGCTAAAGTATCCTTATAATGATGAATTACGTTCAAGGTGTATCGGGTTCGACTTTCGTATCGAGCAGTTTAAGTTAAGATTTTCGATATTTTCAGTAAAGTTCTTCACTAAGCAGTATGGCAATATGCCCTTTATATTATTATATAAGATAAGATTCTTAAATAATTAGAAAAAGGTAGGTATCAGAATAGACTTTCTCACCTCTCAGACAACTAATGAACAAACAGATTGCTGATTCCTAATTTAAATCCATCCTTCATTGCGTGGTAAAGCCGTCCATCCAAAGATTCCATTGTACACTCATAGTATTTATATGGTCCTGTATTTTCTGTATGGATTACCTACGACAAAGTATGGGAATATCCAGGTTTGAAATAAGGCTCTAACTATTATGTGATACTAGCGACTCTCGCGCAATTTCACCCGCTACTCTGCTCCTACGATATCTTCAGATTCCTCGATAAATGGACTAACAACCCAAAAAAAGAATTGTTCAATTTGAACAGACAAACAAACTCTTCAGCTTTATAAAATTAAGTATACTAGATAATTATTTGATCCCATAATACGTACGGGCATAATATTTAAGTTGATTGTGCGATGATTCCTGTGCTTAGGCAGCAGTTATCAGCTACTATCAGGAGAGTACTTGATTTGTGTTTTATTTACCTGTAACAAAGAAATCAAACATTAAACTTGGTTATTGTTGCTAAACTAAAATTCCTTAGTAACGGTTTTATTCTAAAACGCTTCGCGTCGAATAGTGAATGCCTGCAGATTTTTGGTATAAAAACTATCCTATGTCCTTTCTCGAGTCCCAAACTATGTCTGTACCAAATTTCACAGAAATCGGTTCAGGAGTTTAGGCGTGAAGAAAAGACAGACAGACGGAGTTACTTTCATATTTTATAATTTTATATTTTATTCTAAAATCTGTTGCTAAGGATTGGGTTCCTGGGTAAGGTACAAGCACAATAATATACCGTGGCTCCAGCACGGAACAGGAGAAGATACGGGGTGGTTTTCAGTCTGTAAGAGTCTGACACTCATTTTCATCCCACCCAGTGGGAAAGACTCCATGTAATGATTTTCCTCCCTTCAAAAAGTGGTGGATTGAGTAACCAATAAATGACTCTGAGTACAGCGACTATATAGAGACTGTACGTAAGTTTAATATGTAAAACTTTAACAACTATATAATGGTTAACGAAAACCGAAAACTTATAAGTCAAATCAAGTCACTTATTTCAATAAAATAATTTTAAATCTAAACTAAACATTTAGGTCTACTTCATTTATTTGTTCCCTCACAATGAAAACGTATAAAAGGGAAATTCAATTAAAAAATTTGCTAACAAAACAATGGTTTTACAAAAATTTCAGACGCCAACCACCTTTTGTTGCGGTACACAAAGGACGACGAAACTTTTGTTCCGTGAAACCGCAAAAAATTAAATATCTAATTTTAGTAAAACGTTTTAAAACATACCGAAGTAAATAGTCCCTGTAGACACTGGTTTATTTATAAGGATGTAGAACATAAAGTTAGGGATTTTTATATTTTATAAGACTAGCTTCTCTCATGCGGTTTCAACCGCTGCTCTGCTCCCTTTGATAGTAGCATGATGTTTTATCCCCCTTTGATAGTTTATAGCACTCAGAAACATTGTAGCTATTTATCAGTGAAAGAATTTTGACAATCCGACCAGCGGTTCCAAAGATTACCCCCTACATACAAACTTACAAACTTACAAATTTTACCTCTTTATAATATTGTAAAATAGATAAAAAAAAATATTGTATCACATCCTACGCCCTTCGATATTAAACCCTATTTCTCTGCCAATATGGTATTTTAAAATTAGCCGACTTCTGTACTTTTTCGTCAGAAACAAACTTAATGACGGCATAACCTATCTATGTCAAATGTTAAACTTACGTTCCCAGCGTAAGCCCCATTTTATTATATCAAAAAGGCCAAATAAATACTCAGTGAAACATTAAAAAATAATTAAAAATATCATTAATGTTCTTCATCCAGTGTTGCATAAAGGTCTTTCCTTGCAGCAAATACATAAAAACAAAATGTAACGCCAAAATTCTCCAAAAACGTAAAAGAAACCCAAAAAAATAACATCTTTGCCACGTGTGAATTTTAAGTGTGGGAGAGCCAGCTTCGGTACGAATGGGTCGGCTCGACCGGAGTGATACCACGGCATCACAGAATACCGGCGTGAAACACCCGTGAGTGAGGTTACCCGAGGCCTAATCCCTTCCCTTCCCCTATCCTTTCCCGATCCTTATATTCGCAACCCCTATACCCAAAAGGCCGGAACGCACATGTAACTCCTTTGGTGTTGCGGGTGTCCATGGGCGGCGCCGATTGCTTACCATCAGGTAATCCGTCTGCTCGTTTGCGACTTACACCATAAAAAAACGTAAATAACGCGGTACCTAATAAACAAAACACAAAAATGAAAAATATTATTTGCTTTATGCACAGGTACTACATAAATAAACTATGTCAAAATATAACAATAAAATTAACTAGGTATTCCCAAGCATGTACTACAATAGACTCATAAGTAAATACTTTTGCGTGTAAAATACATATTTTGTCAACACTTCTGTTATTATTTAATAAGATTTAGATAGTGATAATAGTAGTGTGTTCGATGGAATGGTATGAAGTTACATTATCATCAATGTTTCTTTATCAAATAAGGTTTGGAAAACGATTAGGTACTATCTGATTAGTTACTATGTTCTCCGAGGTTCAGTTACAGCCGGGGTTGCAGGTCAAGCTCAATGATGTACTGCGACCTTGGACTAAAGTACGAGAAAGAACTGGATGATTTTTAGTCAGTAAGAGTCTGTCATTCCCTCTCACCCAACCCAAGGCGGCAGAAGTCATTTTATAAATAAGAAAGAGGCTTTCTTTGTCATAAGTCGGCAAATGAGCAGACGGTTAACTTGATCAATACCAAACGAAATTAAATTATTCTTCACGTCAGTTTTCTTAGAGGCCTGGTATAACTCCAGGTGAAGCCGGTCTACTTGTATTCATGCTAAAGCATGGCTCTCCCACATTTCTTTCCATTTTTCCTACAGGTTCATATCAGAATGAAATTTAGACTTGAAACTTAATCTATACTAAAATTATAAAGAGGTAAAATTTGTAAGTTTGTATGTAGGGGGTAATCTTTGGAACAGCTTATCGGATTACCAAAATTCTTTCACTGATAAATAACTACAATGTTTCTGAGTGGTATAGTCTATAAAACATCACGCTACGATTAAATGGAGCTGAGCAGCGGGTGAAACCGCGCGAGAATAGCTAGTTTAGAATACATTCATTTACACCAACAATCTAAGCTTAAAACCAATATCTGTGAGTCTGTCATATTATTAAAAATGAAGCCATTATCGTTATTTTCTCTTCTATTAAATGAACATATTGCAACGGAAATCCTTTATTATATAAATGTTTATTTATAATAGGTACCTATTCTAAATGTATAAAAAAACTACAAAATATTTTATCGCTCACAATTTTATTCGCGAAATACCTGTTTAGCGGGAATGTTTAAAATTCCTTTATACTGAGTTTTTAAGAAGCATCAAATTTTATACGAATTCTAGATACAAAGAATTAAGAAAAATGATTTATGTAGGTACCTACAGATTTTTACTATATAATATTTAGAATTTTAGCAATATTCTAATAGCTCAGAAAACATTTTTTCGTCTGGAATTTTAGGAATGTTCTTTGGAAAAAATGCTTTAAAAGATATTATATAAGAGTCATATTGAACCGGATTAGTATTAAAATATTTTTTAAAAAGATGCGAAGGGCAGCACTCTCTCTGATACAAGCGCCATACAAGAACACCCAAAACGCCTGACGAGTGACAAGGATTAGCGATTTGGGGATGGGAGGAGAAGGTTGATAACTGGGCTCAGATTATCTCAATAATACGGAAAAACAGAATGTAAGCGTAGTGTAAGTCTGTATCACTTTCATTGAACTGGCCCAAAGCATAGCAATCGCACACTTAATTACGTCGTCAAAACACACTACACAACAGAAAATTTTCAAAAAAGGTTAACAAATTCATGATACTTAATTTTTCAACTATGTATTCGATACTACGCAAAACCTTAAAAATCCAGTTAACATCTAAAATTAGATTATTTCGTTAATTAACTATAAATACTCAAACAGGTTTACTGCGTCAAAGCCTTCTTGAGTTTATTTTCAATCTTCCGGAAAAAATCGTTAGTAACAAAATGATTTGGTAACATTCCAAACGTGTTTACAGCGTTAATGGTAGGACAAAAATTATGTTTTTTTACTCACCAATTCAAGAATACTGTTTTAATTTAATAAAAATTAATAACAAAATATCATGTAAAGGAAATTTTCAAATTTTTCGATAATAATATTTTTATTAGGTATTAGAGCTTAAAAAATAAATAGGTACTAAATTTATACATTATTTAGGGAAAAAATTTATCGATTCTCATGCCCTGTTATTGCATTTGTAAACATTATAATGTATCTAAGTGTGGGAGAGTCATGCTTCGACACGAATGGGTCGAAGATCGACCGAAGAGACCTGTGATACCACGGCCTTACAGAAAACCATCTTGAAACAATCACAATCAAAATGTTGCGTTTAGCCGTGTGAGTGAGGTTACCGAAGGCCTAATCCAATCCGGGAGGGATTAATCTAATAACTAATCCCTCTCCAATCTCAAAATTTCCAAATTCCAAATCCCCACAAGGTCGACAATGCACTCGTAACTCTGTCGTTGCTGCGGATGTCAATGGGGAGCGATGATTGCTTACTGTCGGGTAATCCATCTGCTTGTTTACTGTCCTATCATATAAAAAAAGGAAGTATAGTTCTCAAAATTTGAATGCACGGTTGGCGCGATGGCTAGGCAACTCGCTGCCACGCAACGTGTCGCGGGCTCGATTCCCGCACGGAACAACCTCCGGGTATGGGTGTTATGTGCATGTGAAAATTGTATATTTCCAAAACGCCCCACGACACAAGGAGAAAACCGTAGAGCAAAGATTTGTAAAAAAAATATCCATATTTCCCTCAGTCACGACGATCGCGTGAACATCTAGACCGATGCCGATAATTATTTTTTAATGTATCTGGAGAATGTTCTTATGGATGAAACAGCAACAGTTGCGATATCGAATCAGGTATAACAAAACAAATGACTGCATCACACCGACACCAAGGATTTTGGAGACTAGCCGGGTTTGCGGGTTAAGCGCAATGAGTCACCGCGGTCTCGATCGAAAGCAGGAGAAGGAACGGGGGGTTTCTAGTCGGAAAGAGTCTGACACTCGCTTTACCCTGGGCTGGAGAAGTCATTTGATGATATGGAGACCCATGCATGCATATTCTAAATATAAAAGGTAGATGCTGATGATGACTTGCATATCTCGAGAACATAAATAAATATATTTATATGCAACTATTATGTATATTATTAAGACAGTCCAATTTGAACTTTACTCTTTTAACACGTATGACGCCACGGGGGACAACATACGGGCCACATTAGCGGGGTATTTAATGTTATTGGCAATGTTTTCGGATTATTGTGTGCAAAAACTATAGAAAAAATGTTTGTACGTAAAAAAAGGTGCTTTTGTAATATGAAAATGTAAGTTTATTTTCTTTCGTTATATACATACATTCCTCTTTAATCCTATTAATAAACGCCGCAACAAAATAATTTGCCTAGTTTTAAAGATTTAGGTATACATAAAGAAATAGGGACAGAGACAGCAACCTTTTTATACTATGTAGTGATATTAATTAAAATTAGATTAGTAACTTCAGCTCCTACTTAAACTTAATCCCCTCACAAGGTAATTAATATAACGCTCGCTTCATTAAAAATGTGATTAAAATAAATGCCACGCTCACAAATTTGTTTAACGGTTATTACTGTAAGTTTAATTCCCTTAATGTTGATACCTTTTTTATTATTCTATTTTTATGATTTATTTACAAGATATCAGCCACAAAAAAATAATTGCTGAATGTGTTGAGTGTTCCCAATGATATATAATCATTATGTGTTACTATTATTTATATAATAATAATCATACTTAAGGAGTTGAAGGTGACTCGGGGGAAGGATTTATCTCAGTAAGGTGCTGGTAGGGGTCTTGACCGTACTTCCGGGATTGCTCTGATAGCCGTGGGATGCCTTTCCTTCCCCAAGCAGCTCAACGTATGTTTCCCCCGTGTCGCTACATGCAAGCGGCCGTTTCCGGGGCCCATTAATTGAGTTTGCCAGTCACCCCCTGCCTGTTTATCCGTATGTATCAATATTGGCCAGGGGCAGGGGCCATAGTATTTCCATATTTTTCATCCACTAGTGCATAGCAACCCATACCCATAACCCTATCAATTTTTACCACATTTCACAATAATCCTGCATCAACCGGTGATTGTCCTTGGGTGCACTTTAATAGTGCATACAGGGATAATTGCCGGCTGATGTCCCATCACATTTAGATTAAAATTGTTCAACGGGCCTCTGCGAGTTGGCTTCGGCTCCTCGTACGCCTTCCAATGTTCCGGGACCCTGTGGTCCCGTGAAAGGAAAGAAGATCATACTTAAATAGTTTTAATAAAATAAATAACGGTCGGCTTTTCCCTTTTATACAGGTTTACTTAAAAAAAATATAGGGGGTGACCCCTATATTTTTTTAGAGAGACTCCTTAAAAACTACCCCGTTCTTTCTCCTAGTCCAGGTCAGGAGGTCATTATTCCGCTTCATCCGCAACCCCGGAACCCAGTCTTTAGCAAAATTGATTATAGGACTTTAAAACCATTTTAATGTTTATTTTCTTTGTCCGTGCGGGAATTGCACGACAGAGGTTCCAGGTTCCCCATGTAAAATAAATAGTTATACAATTAGTATTATTAATTATTCTTTATTAATTTATTAGTATTAGGTATACGATATTTCTCTGCCGGATCACCTCGTTTCTGATTCGATCTCGCAGAGAAACGCCGAGCATAGCCCTCTCCATAGCTCGCTGAGTGACTTTTAGCTTGTGAACCAGCCGCACCGTCAGTGTCCACGTTTCGGCTCCGTATGTCATGACAGGTAGGACGCACTGATTGAAGACTTTCGTCTTTAGGCACTGTGGGATCGACGACGTGAAGACTTGACGCAGCTTTCCATATGCTGCCCAACCTAGCTGAATTCTTCTATTCACCTCGTTCTCGAAGTTGTTTCTACCCATCTGCAATGTCTGCCCGAGGTATACATATTTTTGAACGACTTCGAGAAAAAACCAAGGTAATCGACATAGCCCACCGGATTAGCAAGCTGAAATGGCAGTGGGCTGGCCATATTAGCCGAAGAACCGATGACCGTTGGAGTAGACGAGTTCTTGAGTGGAGACCGCGTCTCGGCAAACGTAATGTAGGACGTCCTCAGGCAAGGTGGAGTGATGATTTGCGCAAGATGGCTGGCAGGAGCTGGATGCGAGTGGCCGAAGATCGATCCCAGTGGCGTGCAATAGGAGAGGCCTATGTCCAGCAGTGGACTGAAAAGGGCTGATGATGATGATGATGATGATACGATATTTTTACATATAAGTTTCATGAAACATGTAATGAACAGTTTACATGCTTATTTGGTACGCAGGTCAAAGAAAAACATATATTGATCTAGTACAAAGACAATATTTCTCTATTGAACCACCCAACCTATGGCTTTATTGAAAACCTTATCATTTACTTATCTGAAGATCTATAAGGGGTACATAGGTTTCTTGGAATACGGTAGTTTCCAACTAGTCAAATTCAATTCTTTTATCCAAATGTCAAAAACGATACTTTTCTATGAAATTTGTATGAAAAACTGAGGTATGACGTCATAACAGTTTTGCGTCAAATAGCTTACTTATTTCGTAATAATGAGCTAAAAAATCTATAACTTAGTGTATCGATCGATCGATGAATAAAAGTATAGTTATTTTTCAATATTTTATTTTATTAAAACGTCGAATTAATTTATTTTTGACCAAGGACACTACCCAATTTCAATCCCTTTCTCCAAACTTTACATTGGATAACAAATAAGAAAATAATGTTATTAATGTGTAATAACACGAAAAACAATTAATTAATCGGAACATACCTAAGTACAAATTAATTAAATACAACACAATCTAACCCGAGGCTGATGAATTGAGAAGCTGATACATAAACACTCGGTACATTTTACCCCGGGGAATTGCCCTCGAAATCAGCTATTACTTATTTAAATGGTTACCACAAAGCGAGACTGATTGACGAAAGCTTGACTGTGTTCTTAGTAAACGGAATTCATTATATATGATTTTGTTTTCAATTTAACTACATTTTCTTTAGCTATTTATTTAAACATTAATACTTACTATATTTGACAAAACTTTGGCTGTGAAAAATCTTTGAAAGTCCTCTGCGAACACCCGCCTGTTCATGCCATGGTGACTGGAATTTATTTTTAATAATGAGTTACGACATGTCACTGAGAAGATCTCTACTAGTTTCAAGTCATTACGGGACTCTTATTCATGAGCAGCGACGAAACGTTCCGCAGCCAACTTCACTTAGTTGATAAACGTGACTAGACCGTTACTTTCTATAGATACACAATTATACATAAACAGAATAGTGTATTTAGTTACTTAACTAATTTAATACAAAATAAATAGTGACCAAATGAAGATAGTAATAATTGTAATTAGTATTATATTAGGTAATGAACGTCTAATACATCGTAAACAAATTATGAGAAGAGCAAAGAATAGAGACATTTGGATCATTTTATATATATTTGTAGATACACAATTTAAAACTAACTTGTCCATAATATTAACCTTAATAAGATATAATATTTAAAACAAAAAACATATAGTACAAAGTTCTTATAATTATGTATAAATGCTCGCTCAAATTCATTATTTAAAAGACTTAGAATAATTTTCTAGAATTGTCCAAATCGAAACTTATTTAAGCTTTGAACTCAAATAGCATACTTATTTATTGAAAATCTACAAAAAAAAAACGAATATTCAATGTATCGAAAAGCCAATGAATAAAAATGCGATTGTTTTTTAATATTTTATTACAAAATAAAATCTAAACAATTTATTTTTATCCACGTCTGTAACTCAATTCTGTACGATTTTATAAAAAAAAAAGTGAGACCACAGATAAAATTATCAGTATGATTTGAACAAACTAATTCTGGTGATTCCGCCTCAATCGAAATTATTAACTTAATGTTATTTATTACCTGTTTACTCATTTATTTATACATATTTTATTGACCAACAAACAAAATAGTCGCACAACTTGTATTTTACATTCATACATGAATTTTTTGTTCTTAGGAATGCGATCCCGTCTACAACTTTATACGTTATGCTGACGTTTATTGTTATTTATTTTAATTTTTTTTTCAGAACTATATTTAAAAGGTCACAAAGCTTGAATAAACCTATTTTGGAATATTTAGTTGTAAATACCAATAAAGTATTATTATATAATACATATATATTTTTGAAGCTTAAGGAATATTTAAAACGAACATTCGTGGCTTTGTGTGTCTAAAGGTATTATGTTGTGTGTCTTTGTGTCTGTCGGTAGGCGACTGGCTATCGCGCAACGTGTCGCAGGTTCGATCCACAAATTGTTGTTCTGGGTCTGAGTGTGATGTGTATGTGAAATTATTTAAATATAATAATATGTTTGCAAACGCACCAACGACACCGGAAAAAATCTGAAGGGTGTATTTTTTTTTTAAAGGTTAGATCGCGTTTTTTATTAAATAAAAGCGAATCGTAGATTTTGTATCAAAATGTCAATGTTCTGAAATTGAAGAGGCAGCTTCTAAAACCTGCTAAAACACATTTACCGTCAGACATACATAACTCCTGACAATATAAGAAACCCAAAATATCTAAAGTTTGAATCACACCACACACCACACATTCAATGATATATGTATATTCTGCAGTCACTCTTGTCATTTAATAAACGAGTGATTTTTATTTTAATCATCTAAGTAATAATTTTAATGATTTGTGTCATAATTTTTGCAATACCAGCATTTACCTGCGCATCGAATACATGTGAGCACGTGCGTTACACCGCCTATGTCACGCATAAATAAATGCTGATATCAAAATCAGCCCACATTCTGCTTTGATTTCATAATATCCTAACTAACAAGCCTGTTAAACAAATAAGTAAACGACGCTTGTACTTTGCTCAGTTGCATGTGGCATTTTAAAGTTACTAAGTAAAAGTGATAGTGCGTCTGTCTTAAAATTTTCTATAGAATAATGGTCTAAAAATCCAAGTTAGCAACAGTAGGTTAATGTTCATAGCAACAAATATTTTCATAAATCGGAAGACATAAAAATCATTGTCATTAATGGGTTCAACGAGACGCTAGTCTAGAAATGAATAAAAACAATCAGTGTCTGTGTCATTGGACTATTTAAGTGGAATGTGTAGCGTAAAATTGAACATATAGAAGGCTCATTGAGACCGAATCTCGGTGGGCACGTGGTAGCTAGCGTGGACCGCGGCAAAGCACCTCAGTAGCGGTCAGTCCGACTCATCTGCTTCCAAGCAGTTGACCAATTACGTCGTCTCGAAAAAATTAAGCGGAACAAAAAAAAAATGTGAAAGGGTCTCTCTAACTACACAAGTGTTCAGTAACGTGTTAAAATAATATATTTACAATATTATCAGCTTGTTTATAGATCGTGTTTGTGGGAAATCCGAACAATCTGTTTACATTTCGTACCCTCAATAAAGGTGTTACAATTTAAGCTTTGAGCAAATAGCATCTGTACAATTGACGATAACATAATATTTATAAAACCGCTACCTCGGGGAGGAACGCAGGATTGTGACAATGGATGTGAAGGGCAAAATTGTTGAGTGTGAGGATGTGGACAAATATGAATACGTGCCCCCCGAAGGGGGATGGGGGTACATGGTCTGCGTCGGGCTGTCTGTCATCTTTGTAAGTAATGTTCTTGTTACGTTTTTATTTATTTGCCTTCAGTTCAGTTGAGCTTTAGCTTTTGTTTTGACGAAGAGTTTTTGCAAGTTTATTTTTTTTCGTGTGATATAATAAAAACGATTTATTAATAAAGAACTGAATTATTAGGATTTAGATAAGAAATTTAAAAAAAGGATATACATATATATGTAAGAATGTTGGATAAAGGATTTAAAAAAGAAAAATATGATTTAATTATTATTTTATAAAAGTGATTAGTACGATTTTTACGTTATTCAAAAGTTTTTTATGTGACCATTCGGAATGCAAAAGAAAAATATTTTTAAATTTAAATATGTTTTTTAACGTCTTACGAGCTTTTCTATTTCTATTTTAGAAAAATAATTTAAATTACATTTAAACAAAATTAATTATGTAATTTATTAGAAATTTCCATTCTAACTACTTGTTCCTATTGCTACCTATCAACTTCTATTAATGACTTCTTAATAACCGTTTTTTTTTAAGTTCATAACAATTGATAATATTGAACAACCGGCCGAATGCCGTTGGAGGTCACAAATAAATTTTATAATTCGGTGGTCAAATAATACAGCTAAACAACTTGGGTTTAATCTCTATTAGGTTTTTTTGAGTGAAATATCTCCCCCCGTTTGTCGTTCTGTGGCGAGAGAGAATGTCAGACTATTACTGACTAAAAACCATCCTGTTCCTTCTTCTGCTCCAGGTCCGTGGTACAATATTGCGCTGTCACTGACAAACCTGGTTCATGATAGGACTTGTCTATTACTGTTAAGGCTTCATGTAATATAGAAATCCTCTATTTATTATTAGAATAAACATACATCAATACTTACAATAAACAGTAATTATTTAATATATTAATCAACACTTACAATAAAAAGAGATAATAATACGTTTGTTTAACACGCTAATTTAAAAATATATATAAAGAGAAATTGATTTACTGACATATCAACGCACAGTCTAAACGGCTTAACGAAGACACTTGAAATTTGGAAGGGACGTAGCTTAGGTTCCGTAGAGGTGCACTAGGGAATTCCCGAAATTTCCACAGAAACGGGAATAAGTGAGGAAATCCTTTTGTATGAAAAATCAAAACTGTTAAGTTAGAAGTAAACGACACAATAGTGTTTAAAAATGCCAGGATGCATTACTTTTACAACCAATCTCAATCAATCCAGTCTCAATAATAAACGCGAAAGTTTTGAATCTTTGTAACTCTTCCACATAAAAAATACTGGCTAGATCTAAATAGATGACAGTCGGAAAAAAAACACATACCTATGCTAGTTATACTGGTACTGCGGTCAAAGCCGCTGGCAGAAGCTGATTCTTAACATGCCCTGGTAATATGCAGATAGTGTTTTGTTTTCGAATTTGGAATAAAAATGACAGTGTTTTACGACGATTGTACGGGTAGAAGCTAGTTGGTAAAATAAAAAAAAAAACAAAATATTACTATACCTATCTACGTTTAATAATAGACAAGTATTTGCTGCAAGCTGATTTTTCAATAGTCAGATAAATGTTATCTGAGGAATATAATTGTTGCCGTCACTGTCTTATGGAAACATTCTGACGCGACAGCATCATAATAATAGCACATTTTTTTTATCTAACCATTGAAAAATCAGCCCTAAGCAGAGTAAGCAGTGTCATAGTGGATCATGCAAAAGGGTGAATTCTAGCCTACTAGAAACCTGACCAATGCACATAGGAGTATTTAACACAAAAAGTCGATCAAAAGTCGAATATTACAAAGTATTAATAGAAGGTAGTTTTTGCTACCTGGTAAAACGGTAGGGTCGGGGGGACAATAAACCGCTTGATTCTCTTTTGTTCTTGCTAAAATTCCGTTCACAATCAGTCGTCTTTCTAACGCAAGCTTCATCGCACGAACTTAATACGCAGTGAAAGTGAGTCAACTTAATTGTTAAAAATAAGCGTGACAGTTAGATTACTCGGAATAAATCATATTTTAGTTATTGACGGTGCAGAACAAGGTATGTAAAATTTATCCTACTATTTTTTTTCGTAATATATACCTTTAACAATTATTTACTTCATCTTTTATGGGGTACATTAAAATGATGAGTCGATTTTAGCCTTTTCCAATATTTCAAAGTCTTTTTGTTGTATTTCCGGACTTTTCCCGGGTCAAATTCTTTTTTCATCTTATTGTTAGATATGTATAGTAGAAATTTAAAAAGAAAATAGCTGCCAACATGTGCCAAAATGAAAACATTTTGAAAATTAAGTGCATGTGGTATTTACAAAAACAAACTTTATTTTGCGGTCACTTACGTTAATTTCAGATTTCTCTTGTTGTAGGTTCTGCTGGTACACAGGTCGTGACGCGAAATTATGTTTTCCGAAAATTTAGGGAATATACTGAACCAGATTTTGGAAAAAACTTGGATTTATTGGAGTTTGAAATAATTAATGACTCTTCATTCCCAACTGATCAAAAATCAAAGTTTATTCAAATATTTTCTCGTCTCAAGTCTGTAATGAAGTCTAATTGGCAGACACCAAAGCGAACAGAAAGTGTATTTTTGAAAAAATACCATGATTGGTTACAAGGCACTCTTGAAATACCGAAAAAAAAATTGAAAATCCCGATACGGAAGATGTATGTAGAATTATACGCATGGTATCCAATGACTTCACAAAATTTTAATACATGGGCCTACAGTTATTAGACACGCCATACTACCAATAGGGGCATTATCAGAAGAAGCTGCAGAGGCTCGTCATAAACATTTTAGAAAATTCAGGGAACAATATGCAAGAAAATTCAGTAGAATTGACTGTAATATGGATGTCTTAAATAGATTATTATTAACTTCAGACCCAAATTTGACAAGTATTAGTGTCTAAAAAATCAATACATTTTAAACTAGAAACTAGATAAACGTTAATGTCCTACGAAGTTGATAAGGATAAAGGGAATGCAGAAGATAGTGAACATGATTCAGATGAAGAAGAGTAGTTATAACATAAGCAATTTAATTAATTTTATAATTTATTAGTTTATAAGTTTTTAATTACTACGTCTAAATTGTTAATGATTGAATGAAACAAATAGTGACACTATTTGTTTATTGCAATCATTAACAATGATTTTTTTACACTTATTTCAAATTCCTGTTAAAAAATATATCAAAATAGTTTTTTTTTAACTTTTGGAGTACATTTTAATGCCAATAAATAAATTATAGCAAATAAATAATTTTGATCGACTTTATTGATCAAATACCCCTATGTGCAATGTGACGTTTCTTTCAAAGTTTATTATAGCCTTTTTAACGTTGGAAATCCATTCGATACAAAGCCAAAATTAATCCAAAATTTAAAAAATCCATATGATATAATAATATGCGGTAGAAGTCCTGCACTGGCTAGGAAGATCTAAATAAGTTGTTTATGTTTAAAAATAACTCGCTAAAAAGAGTACAAAAACGTTTGATAAGAAACGCAAATTAGGTGACTCTTTTATTTACAACATGAAGATAAAAAGTACGGATGTCTTGTTTTCAAATAGTATTATGTATGTATGTTTGTTATTATATTATCAGAATAATAATAAAATTTCTAATTATATGCCATTATATGCCAAAACGTAAACAGTAGAAATGGCTCGTGCTACATTTAAAAACATAATTTAATCATCAATACATTACTAAACTTATCTTGAACATTAATCTTAAAAAAAATTGGCATAAAAAAGTCAAACACATTTTTAAATGCTTGTCAAGTTATTATTTACATTTTATTAGTTACGAACTAGAAAAAAAAAACTTTTGAATTGTAAACACTATTTTAATTAATAATAATTTAATTTTACGATTAAATTTTATTGGAGAGAAGATATAAAAAAGGTTTTTTTGTATATTCTTACTTAAGTTATATTATGGAAAAACACAGGATTATGTGTCTGACATAAATTTTCTCTGCTGCTAGAAGCTTTTATGGCAAAAAACTAAATTAAATTATGTCTATGGCGAGTTATAAATACTATAAAATATTTTCTTCGACTATAATTGTATCTAATAATAGTATTATCTAAATTCTTGGCAAGTTTTATTTAAATAGCTACGACATTTTTGAATAAAATGACGAAATACCTAGACTATATTATCCTCTAATTGATGTTCTTAATGACGTCTAGAATTTTTATTATAACACTCGTCGTAATATTGTTTGTATAATACATATTTATATATTAAACTAGTGGCCCGCCCCTCCTCCAAACGGGTGTCCAAGAATTATCCGGGTTGCTATTTCCCGATTACACACTAAACTTTTTTTAAATGTGGGAGAGCCATGCTTCGCGACGAATGGGTCGGCTCGACCGGATTGATACCACGGCTTCACAGAAAACCGGCGTGAAATAACCATAGCGTTGTGTTTCGCCGTATCAGTGACGGTTACCGGAGACCTAATCCTTCCCCTCCCCCAATCCCTAATCCCTAATCTCTAAAAAGCCGGTAATGCACTCGTAACTCCTCTGTTGCGGGTGTCTATGAGCGGCGCTGATTGCTTACCATCAGGTGATCCGTCTGCTCGTTGGTCGACCTATTACATAAAAAAATGTTTTTGACAAGAATCTTCAGATGATTATTGCTCGGAGACATTTACAAATATAACAAATCAATACTTTACAAAATTAGTCCAGCCGTTTTCGAGTTATGCGCTAACCACAACACATTTTTATAAATAATATGTGTATAATAGATAGATAATTATATTCCAGTAAATTACATTATAATGTATGTACATATTTTCTTTCTGTTATGTTAATATTGATCAATATACTAATTTAGACTATCAATAAGTTTGGAAATTCCCAAAAAAAGTTTTAAATAAGAATTGAAACCTAAGTATCGATTTCAATACAACCTCGTTATCACCTTTTTTGCATATTTAGACTACAAAAAGAATTTAAATGTAAAAAGCAGATAAATGCGTCTCGGACTTGCCTATCAAGGGTCCCGTTAGTTCTAGAATAGAATAGAATTTTTTTTTTTTTGTAAAACATATTTAGGTTCAAGTAAAGGTCTTCGGTTTAAATAATTAGAACGCTATGTTTTGTCATTAAGACATACATTTGTATGTCAAAATATACTAACATACTGCAATCACAAAACATAGCGAACTATACGTATTACATAAATATATGTAATACGTATAGTTCTGTGTATTTTATGTATGTTTATATAAACCTATGCTATAGGTACTCATAGTATTCTACTTCGCTTGCTTCTTGCATCTTCTACTGGATTCTCTGCATCACCCAAAGGTCGACTGGTAGAGAATGATCAATGCACTAAGTCCCCATAATGAACATTATCAAATTGTCCATGAAGTATAAATAAATAAATAAATAAATAAAATTAAACAAAACTAATTAATATTAAACTGACATGAAAACAAATAAAGACTACTGAAGCAAAATTAACAACTCAGTTCCTTAGCAGCAAGTAATATAAGTAATATATAATATATGACATTTTAAATAAAACTACTAACAAGATCTCGTTCCAACCCATCCATGTACTAAAAAGTGTGCCCAAAAGAGACTTTCGCCTTACTTCTAAGTCCTAATATAAGGGCTTGATAAAATAAAAATAAAAATGTTGTAGTAATAAGCAACGTAGATATATAGATACTCATAAATATGTATCATATTATCTATGTATCAGTAGTCATTTAGTTAAGAAAGAGAAAGAGTATATGTAGGAGAGCCATGCTTCGGCACGAATGGTTCGGCTCGACCGGAGCGATACCACGGGCTAACAGAAAACTGGCGTGAAAATACTACTTACAGCGTTGTGTTTCGCCGTGTGAGGTAACCGGAGGCCCAATCCTTCCCGTCCCATAATCCCAAAATCTCCAAAATCCTAATTCCTAAAAGTTCGGCAACGCACTCGTAGCTCCTCCGTTTTTGCCGACCTATCTCAAAAAAAAAGAAAATTGCAAGCACAATATAATTCCTGAAGATCTATCCATTGACAACAAAAGCGATCGGGATTTTTCACAGAATAAATCTACTTACTTATTTTAACATATAATGTAGGTATTTATGCTTTTGGAAAAGTATCTGAAGCATACGGAGGAACCGACAGACAGACATAACGACTCTATAAAGGTAATGTTTTTTGGCATTTGATTTCGGAGTACCTACTAAAAAATGCAATTAAATGATAAATTTAAATTAGTTAAATTAGCCATGTACGCTATGCAAATCAAATTTTAATTGGGATGATGTCGTGGTATGAAAATTAAAAATATTATTAATCTGTCAGTTAGATTAATTTCAAAATATTAGACAACCACCAATGTTTTTATTAATTGTAAAATAAAAACATAATATTAAGATACCCGAATGTTAAGTTAGTGACAGGAGGTTGCTACTTCACCACTCAGTATAAAATGTAATGGGTTGTGACGTCACACGATATTTTATATTTGCTGACCCAAGACGGCAATATAAACAAAAATTACTAGTCATTCCTATCTTATACACAAACTGAAAAGACATTGTACTCAACGAACAATCCAAATTCAAACGAACTAGTAACTTAGTAAAATCGAACTTGCATTTTAAAATAATATCATTAACATTTTACATATTTTTTCTTCCATATGTACATATAATCCTTCCAAATAACAAATTCACACATCTGTGTAACATAACTTTGAACTGACACAAATATGCAATTAATATACATTTTGAGCGCTAAAGTTTTTTAAACATGACTATAAAAATGTTCTAATGTAATTTGACAAGTCATTGACAACTTTAACTGTCACAGTGTAATTCGATACTCATCAAATAATACCGATTAAATTAATACTGTTGCACATTGCTATCATTTCCGTGGTGATTTTATTTCTTAATTAACTGTCTATATAATATATTTTTTATCGTAACCAGGCAAATCCTTCATGTGCCGTCTATCTTTTTTTGTTTACATAATTAAATAATAACTATCCTTACACGTACGTACTAAGTTTATGAAAATAATGACTTACTGACGTTTTACGTTATTCAAGTGAAAAAAACTCTACTAGTTTTGCCCTGCCGACGCGCCCATTCTCTGATTTCGGAAGAAAGACTAGGGTCTGTGGTACCTCACTAAAACTACTCCGTAGTGATTATCATCAGCGCTAATAACGTTTACTGGGTCTTCTCAGTAGACGCACCCCAAATCCATACAGGTCCAAGACCTCTAACTAAAGCTACTTCGTGATGACGACCATCAGCGCTAATAAGGTGCACTATGTCTTCTCAGTAGACCCACCCCAAACCCATACAGGTGCAAGACCTGGTTCGGCACATACCAACTGACACAACCCTGTTGCTAACTTCTTGTTAACTCAAGCATAACATTTAAAATTCTTTATATCTATTCATCCGTTTTTGTGCTCACCATTAAAATTACTAGACCGCTTTAATGAGGCTTCCGCACGCGAAATTAGCGAAGATTGTTGATAAAAAAGCATTCAAATAAATAACTTTACATTGCTTAGTTATTGATAGGGAAGACAGAACAGTCCTTCTGCGAAACCGCTGATTATATCAATAATAGTAGTTTTTATTTTTATTTTCTTGTCATATTTTACAACGTTATTTTTATTTCGCATTTGACAACTATCAGTGGCTCGAGTCTACTATTTTCAAAGTGTTGTCATTCCTACACGATTCCATTGTCATTTTGCTAAAAGTTTGTAATCTGTTAATTCAAAATGGCTGATCATTGGCGTTCGGCGATGTCGTAATAGAATTATAGTACGAGATGTCTTGTAACGAATTATAAACAATAACTGCACATTAATATCCTAAACGTAAATCATTAAATAAAGGAACTGGCATTTTTTTACGCAGGGCGGTGGCTGGGCCACTGTTTGCAGCGCAACGTGTCACGGGTTCGATTCCCGCACGGAACAACTCTTTGTGTGATTCACAGATTGTTGTTCTGGGTCTGTGTGTGAATTTGTGTGTCCGTAAACGCAGCCACGACACACGAAAAAATCCTAGAGTGGGGCAACTTTTTATTTAAAGAAGAAAAAAAGTCTTCCCACCGATTTCATATCAGTTTACTAATTAAAATAATTTGACAGACTAGTCGTCAGCCAGCCAAAACAAGACTGCTGTCAAAAACATTCTAGACTTACTTTTTGCTCTGTAGCATTTATCTCACTTTTGACCCCTAAACTAATCAAACGAGATGTTCTAGAAATATTACGGTTATATCACAAAACAATACTTCCAATACAATGCGGCCAATAATATCACAAAAAGGCTTTTACAGACAAATTACAATAACAATTTTAGAAAATACTATTCATTAAAATCAAGTTGATTAAAAAAATACATAATCAAATAAAGACAAATATAATTACAAAGATAACAAAACCTTGTGTATTTAAGGGCCAAGAACAAAACTCTTTGGACACAACAATAAAACAAAACAATATTGGTTCCATTCTTAAAATGACATTTAAATTATAAGTCACAATCAGAATATAAAAATAGCGTTACATAACTTTGGTATCTAAGACCAAAATAGTTCCGAACCTTTTTTTGAATTTTATTTGCTTCTGCTGGCGGTCAATGCCGTCAGCCCAAAGTTATTTCAATTGGTTTGAAGTTACACTATGTTGCACCATATTTTTATATGTTACGAACCTGTTATAGCCTCGAAGGTTACTATTGGACCGTTGGGTCTTATTTCCGTCAATCATGGTAGTGGCCACTTATTGAACACGTGAAATAAATGGTAGCATCTTTCTTTTTTTAAACATTTGATAATGGAATTGGTTAACGCTACTTTTAAAAAATAAATAAGGAAAATATTATAGAAAATAAAAATACATTTAATGAAAATCTATTGTCAGATGTTTTTTTGAATAATTAATGTCAATGTCAAGGCATTTATTTCGATTTGACCAGTTTACTTGCCCTCTTTAAAGTCACGGCCAACCTCTTTGTTTTATCGTAAGTGTTAATGTGCGGGGTTCAGAGTTATGGTCGATGTTTGTCAATAAAATCTCTTGCATAATACTGAGATCTTTAGAAAATAATTTATACGATTTTATCCCGAAATTATTTATTTTAGGCAAAAGCAGCAAAAATTTGTATCAATTCGTAAGTTTTGAGTACATTCCAATATAGGGAAATAAAGAAAAAATCACTTACGCTTTCCCAAATACACGTACAATGTCAATGACCCCTAACTGTCGAACTTGACATTCATATTTTGTATTATGGAACGTATTATTATTAATTTATGTAAAATACCTTAAAATCCATACAGACGAAAAATGTGTTAAATGTGTTACTAAGCGCTAAGAGTAGAGCTACAAATGGTTTTTTATGTTGTGGCTTTAATAATTAAATGATAAGGAACTTTTGAGAAAAAAAATCGATTCTTATAGAAAAAACTAATATTAAGATGAACGAATACTCCAAAGTAATGTGCGCTTATACGCGCTCTGAAATGACTGCACTAAAAGTTTTAAAGTCTGACTCTTCATCTTAACCTGTTTGGGAGATCTTGTAGGATAATTTTTCCCTCATTCTGAAAGGAGGGAAATCAATACTATCATGTTATTAATTAATGAAAGTGTGATTATTCTTTAAGGCTAGGTCAAACTCAGTAAAACATGAAGGTTTGGAATCTATTGCTATTAATGTTGCGTATAAGATTTAACATACTTTCCAAAACTTTAAGTTGATTATTCCTACTTTATCATACTACTACCTACATTCGGCTCCATTTACTCGTAGCGTGATATTTTATAGCCTATAGCACTCAGGAACATTGTAGCTATCTATCAGTGAAAGAATTATGACAATCCGGCCAGCGGTTTCAAAGATTACCCCTACATACAAACTTACAAATTTTACCTCTTTATAATATTAGTATAGAAGTATAGATTACAACCTAGTCATACAGCCTCTTGCAGAATTTAACCAGTAATATATGTATCTTTGTTTGTTGAAAAATAATAAATTTTAATATAAATGAATGCACTATTAATTCTTAAACTCTGTCTGATAGCTAACATCCTGCACGTGTAAATAAAATTTTGATACATAAAAACAACCGTTATCTATTTTACAAGCAAAAAATGACTCGTTAATTTTGTTTGTCTGTCTGGAAAACATAATAATATCTTTGAACAAAGTTAATCTTTGCAGTGTGTCTAATATTGTTATTCATAACGTTGTATAACGTTTTGAATTAATTATAAATTATCCGAATCCGGGTGTAAGTTGTATGAGAATTTTGTTTGTTTGTAAACAAATATACGAAACAAGGAAAAATTCTAATTTGAGGCATAAAAAAATCACAAACAATAAAGATTACGCCATTCTGATGCTAGATAGTTTATAGAAAATATAGGTATGAATAAGTAACGAAATAATAATATCTAAATGTATGAAATATACAGTTTAGACAAAATAGCCTACTTGATGAAAAAGTCAGTGTAAAAGATTGACACTTTTAATCGATTAATTATATTAAAACTTATATCAGACTTCAAAATATTTGTTTTTATTTGCTTTTTAAATTGAAGGCATTGGAGCATGTCGTTGTACATAAAGAATCAGGAAAGTGGCGCGAAAATGTTTACTGCTAGCGTTCCATTTTCAAACCTGCATACATGACGTCAAAATTGTTTTTTTTTTTCAGATTGCCGGCACAGCACACCAGCCAGTATTCGGCTTTATATACAACGACTTTTTGGATGAACTAGGAGTGGGCACAGCGGCAGTCACAGTCGTATTTGGAGTATTTCAAGTCACATTAGCTGTAGCAGGTAAATTTAAATTTGGAATTATTAAAACCATTGAAGTAGAATCTGTTATATAGTTAACATTGAATAGTTTGTTTTTTAAAAAAAATCCATCAAAGCCAATTTTTAATTATACCATAAATGTTTTAGTTACAGTGAAAAATATATCACAGAAATAACTATGGATAGACTCAACGTGAATGATTTTCTGTCTTACGATAATATAACAGTTAACATCTGTTCTTACAACTTTTTTAGTAGCAAAATCAACATTAATTATTTTTTGTAACACATAGGCGATTTATTTTATTACACAACAGATAATTACTAAATACTAGTTACATTTTTTACACTACGATCAAATAATAAAAAAAACAACGAATTAATTGTATTTACATTTTTTTATAAAAGTAATTGAAGATTTAAATTTGAACTTTATTTTTTTTCTTGGCACAAAGAAGGTCAATGTTCAATATTAATTATACGTTACGTAACACAAATATGTAAGTCACAGCAAGTTCAATGACATTATTGTTTAGTTTTGTATTAGTGTCGAATTATAGCGGAGTTTGTAGCTTGGTATTGTTTTATGTTATTTGATCGATTATGTAAGTCAATGACATTACATCACCAGCCATTGCTGGGAAAAGATCTCTCACGGAGAAGGTCCTATTAGCATTATCGCGGCACCACGGCTGCTTAAATCAGACTGTCGGTTCAAACTAATAAAATAAATAATAAATCAACCAGTGTTCCTTTCGATGTTTCCCTTCGCCTTTTGTCAGTGACATCAAAATAGTTCTATTAATCCAGAAAAAGTCACTGTGGTGCGAGTATACGGCTTGAGAAGTAGGCTCGTCATCTAAGGGCCACCACGACATATATTATGTATAATAACATGATAATATACAATAAAAGATCTTCCTAATATAAAGACAATGCCTACTTCTTGTTTTAAGTATGTCATTGAGAACGGCATAGTGAAGAATGAGGAAGCACAAAAGAGTTTTGATCAATCTGATTAGAGCCGTCCTTCAGTTGACTATTTCAACGGAATCCTACATTATAATAATTATACCATGCAGGTATAATAGAACCCATATAATGGAACCAATTAGTGTATTATAAAACGCACTTGACCTCTTTGCAAATCATCGTCAATGAGGTCAACGTAAAAGTCCATTTTTCCCCTCTTCACTTTTTTGTGGGTGCGTTGCAAATGCCTGTCCCATAATCGGTTTTTTGCCTTGAATGGGAAAGTATATGTCTGCTAATAATAGGGATATTTTTCGTATATTTTCTTTTCTATTCTATATTCAAGTAAGTAGGTAAACTCTTTTTTGTATACGCCACATTTCATGCATAAGTATTATATATTAATTTTTGGTTCTAATAAAAAACTTATAAGAATGTCTCATTTGACTGCACAGTTGACGCGGTGGCTAGAAAACAGGCTACCGCGCAACGCGTCACGCAATACACAACTCTTTGTGTGGTCTACAAATTGTTGTTCCGGGTCTAGGTGTGATGTACCTATATGTGAAATTGTACATATGTTAAAGCACTTACGACTGTAGACAATCCAAATGTTAGGAAAAGTTTTTTTATGTGATATGACCGCTAACGAGCAGACGAATTTTGTGATGGCAAGCAATCGGCGCCACTCATAGATGCCCGCAACGGACACCCAATCCCTAATCCCTTCCTAATCCCTGGATTGGGTTTCGAGTTTACGGATTGAGGGAAGGGAAAAAGGATTGGGCATCCGGTAGCCTTACTGACACGGCAACGAACAACACTTCAGCCGCTGTTGTTGTTTCACATCAGTTTTCTGCGAGGCTGAGATATCACTCCGGTTGAGCCATTCGCACCAAAGCATGGCCCTTCCAAACTTTAATTCTTCAAAAAGGATAACAATAATTGATTAAACGAGTAAAATGATTACTCGTTACCGTATGAGAATCGACCCTGATTCATTGCATCCTATTAATTGCAATAATTCGCCACAGAAAGATAATATATATTTATAGAGAAAGAGAGAGAGAGAGAGAGAGAATGAGAGAGAGAGAGAGAGAGACAGAGAGAGAGATAATATATAAATATATATAACCCACACAAAAGCTTTTAAATGAACCTCCTATTCCTTATCAACAACTTTAGCATACATAATTAAAAATGTAGTGCAGTATTTGCAAACACGGTTTAAGCCGAAGGAATAAAAAAGATCGTGTCAACACAAAATGCTCGGAGCATTTTTTTTATGTTTTTTTGCATTCTCGTGCGAACAGGATAAAGCCAGTGTTTAGCTCTACGATGCAATTTTGAAAATGCAAACATCCTTTCCTTAATTAAGTCATAGAATTCGTATTTCTTTTGTTATTTACAAAGCAAATGCTGTACTCAACATATAAGTTAAAGATTCGCAAAATATGTTTTTGTTTTTAAGGGCTGCTTTTTTATAGTCAGATAAATGTTATCTGTGGAATAAAATTGTTTCTATCACTGTCTTACACAAACATTCTGACGCGACAGCATCAACATTATGTTTGTCATTGGTTTAGATGTCTTTAGTGTCATCCTTTGATACAACACATAGACAACATTTTAAATATTATCATGAAATAAAAAGTCAATTGCTATTGCTATTGTTACCGTATACTTACAAGAAATAAAGCTCAAATTCAAATACAGAAATTAAAATTCGTAATCAAAATCATTTTGTATTTGTCGACCACCCATCTTATTAGCCACCGTAAAATATTTACCAATAACAATTATTTATTTAGATTCCAAAACATAAAAATGTATCAAATTCCTTGGCCACCTAGATTATTTATTATTATTAGAAACAATTAATATAATGCTATGCATGATTGTTTATTTATTAATGAGATTATAAATATTTACAAATGACCCATTAGGGGCACGTTGCTCTAATTCAATCATTAACAATCTTAGCATAAATAACACAAGATGAAAAAACATTTTGATGTTTTAACAAAATCATTTATTTTTTCTTTGGCGATGACAAGACTGATTATATTCTCATTAATTTATTTTTGAAAATAAAACAACAGCTGTTTGACGAACAAAAATCATTGCTTATCTTTAGAATGATATTCTTAAATGCGAGAAATAAATTTCATTTTGTTTTTTGCAAACAGAATTTGTGGCGGAAACAGTGTTACATACATTCACTATTACTAAATAATAAACATAATTTTCCTTTGTTTCAGGATTCTCAGCAAACATAGCTTTAAAGAAACTATCTTTAAGACAAGTCGGTTTAATAGGAGCCTGTATTTATACCCTAGCGTCATTCTTAGCCATATTTGCAGTATCTACGACACAGCTGATTTTAACAAATGGCCTTCTACATGGCTTGGGAATGGGCCTCCTCATACCTGTCTCCTACACAAGTTTCAACAGTTATTTTACAAAGAAAAAAGTACTCTATCTTAGTTTATGTAAGGCTTCAATTGGAATGATAACGATGTTCTACCCGTTGTTTATCAAGTTTACGATGACGGAGTATGGGTTTAGAGGCACTCTTGCTATTCTTTGTGGAATATCAGCGCATAGTATATTTGGAGCGTTAGTGATGCATCCAGTTAAGTGGCACTTGGTGAAGCAACCAAAACCCTGCGAGAAAATCGTTTGTAAGTTCCTTTTCTACCGAAAATTCATTCATAAAGGTCACTGTTCTTTAAGCGAAATTCATTTCGCTTTGTAAAACTGTTTCGTTCTGTACTGTTGAAAGTTCAGCTTTTAATATAAAGCTAGAGTAATGCTATTCAGCTTTGAGTTTTGTTTCAACTTTTGTGTCTGCTCACTTGAAGTTTAAAATTAATATTTTATAGTAATCCAGTCTATTACTTACCAAGTGGAAATGTTTGTATTAATCTACTACATCACTTTGATGAATTAAATTTCCTTTCTGATATTAATACAATCGTAGTGAAACCTTACAACCGTAAAATTAACGTTGTATTTTCAGTAATACCACCGACACCCGCCAAAGAAGACAACAAAGATAATAAGTTCGATTTCACGAAGACCTTACCGCGAATCGATTCATCAGAAAATGCGAGATCTGTCGAGAATTTGTATCGAATCAATCGATTGGAAAATCCCCAGAAAGGAGCAGAATTACTATTTGTGTCGAAATTAAGCGATTCCAGACGATTAAGCATACCAGTTGTCTTGATCCCAGCTGATGGAAGAATCGATAGTAGTTTCGATACGAGTGACCATGTGTATCGAGAGAATTTGTTCAAAGCTGCGTCTGTATCGAGTTTGGGTAACTTCGGGAATATTGCTGCGGAACCCATGCCAATAATAAAGAACAAAGAAGGAAAATGGTGAGTTGTTCTATTTATCACGACATAGTTTAAAGCCCTCGTTTAGGCCTGACTACTTGTACCCACAATTAAGTGTCTAGGCCTTGATTCGGGTCTGTTATTTCCATGATGTTTTTTATTGATAAATTATATAACACCTTGAACACTTTTAAATTAAATTGTTTTATATTTATGCATAAACAAACGTTCTAGTCTGAACTGTTAAAATATTCATTGACCATTCCTTATCTATATATAACCTTTTTACAATCTAGAACAAAAAGAACTCAGTAGGAAAAAATATTAAATAGTATAAAATTAAGTAGCAGTCTCTGTCCCTGTATCCTTACGTATGTATGCTGAAATCTTTAAAACTACACAATCGATTTTGATAAAGTTTTTTATTAGACAGAGTGATTGACGTACGATTTATTAGACGTTTTATATGTATTAGAACATCCATTAGTAAGTGTGGAAATTTAGTGTCAGCATTGTATCCTTGTTCAGGGGGTCCGACGCCATGACGGGTCACTAGTAAATAACATTTTTGGTATCTTGAAAGGGTTAAATATTTTAATATCAAGTTTTGATACACAAAAAATAAATTTAGCTATTCAAAATCGAAAATTGCAATGACTCAAATTACAAATTAATCAATCATGATGTATAAAAAAGTTGCGGTGACATTACGTTAAGTTATTTTCAAACAGAAATGACATTTAAAATTAAAATGACAGTTTGTTTAGTAACATTACCTATTGCGTTTAAGGCACTAACTTACCTTGACAGAGTATAAATATATATTACTCTAAATTTATTACTGAACAATAAAAAATAATTAACTATTTCAATTTTATTAATATTTGATTTCTTCTCCAAGACTGCCTTTGTTCATCAACTCTAAGGCCCACCGGACTTCAGTGTTTCGGTGTTTTTATGGTCATATCTACTGTAAGAGCAACCATGGAGTTTCTTGCACTTTCTTCTTCAAAGAAATCTACATTTTGGAACGAGCAACTAGCTTTACAACAGTACAGCCTGACAGAGACACAGAGTAGATGCTTTTGTAATTATTTCTATTTGTTTTAAGTTCATAATGTTCCTATAATGGTCTATTTAAAATAAATGATCTGACTTTGACTTTGACTTTGTAGATTGAGCATTGTGTTGCGGTTTTGGGAGAAACCTGTAGTAAATTACATACAAAATCTTGACGCATTCAAAAAAGTGATTTATTTAGTAGACATATACCTATTATTGCGTTGGTGAAAACCACACGCCTCAATATTCAGACAGAATGTGTTTTTTGTGTCCATTTTTGCGCGCGTCGCTCCCGTCATTTACCCTACTCTACCTACCCTACCTACCCTATTCTACTTACCCTACCTACCCTACTTTACCTACCCTACTCTACCTACCCTTCTCTACCTACCCTACTCTACCTACCCTTCTCTACTTACCCTACTCTACCTACCCTACTCTACCTACCCTACTCTACCTACCCTACTCTACCTACCCTACTCTACCTACCCTACTCTACCTACCCTACTCTACCTACCCTACTCTACCTACCCTACTCTATCCTATCCTATGTCCTTCTCCTGGCTTTAAACTACCTCCTTGCCAATTTTCAGCTAAATCGGTTCAGCCGTTCTTGAGTTATAAGTGGAGCAACTAACACGACTTTCTTTTATATGTATAGATTTCTCGGATCAATAATTATCATAAATAGTTACTAGATTAGACATGCTTTTTAAATTTTATCCAATAGACATGTGTAGCAGTCGACTTTGATTTCATTTACATTTTCTTAGAATGTAACACGTCACTATCGATTCAATTCAGTCTAATACCAGTAGCGAAAAAAAATTCTTCACAATTGTATCTATTAAAAAAAAAAGAACATTGGCCCATCTTGGATTTTCTTTCTTATGCTTGGGCCACACTAATGGTACATGCCATAAATTTTCGCAATAAAGAACGTTAATCGTAGGTGTGATTTGATCACAAAACAAATGATTTAAGGTATATTTTTCATTGTGTAATATCATCTATTATAGCGATAATTATTGGCATCTCCGGTTAGTGTGACCCAAACATTACCGTAGGTGCGTTAACATACATACAAATGCACATACATATCATACCCGGACACGGAGCAACAATTTGTTGATTACACAAGGAGTTATTTTGTGTGAGAACTTTGGACCCACAGCGTCAACTGAGCAGTCAATATAACAATAAAAAATTTCTTTTCAGGCAAACAATATCGGAATTCCTCGACTTATCTCTCCTGAAAGACTTGGTCTACGTTAATATTATATTTGGGCTGGCATTAACCTTCTTTTCCGACCTCACATTCTTTACTCTAGAGCCACTATTTTTGGACAAAAAACATCTAAGCAAGGTAAGACCCTTTATTATTTTTACCACAGAATGAATATTAAAGCTTAAGATGGATGTAATGTCTTTTACTTGAATTGTATCTTGGTCTGGTGAAATGTTGATTTTGTTGAAAATGATGCAGATTCGTGTACTAGGTCGGTATAAGATTTTCAAATATTGATCATTGCTTACGTAAAGGTAACATTTCTTGCTCGGATAATAATTTAGGCACTTGAGTTAATTATTATATATTTATAACGCCTTACTCATACTGTAACTGTTTCTCGAGAAACATGAATAGTTTGAAGCCAAGCTAGGAGCTCATTTTCATGAACAGCATTGCCATAATATGAAAATAAGGCACATATGTGGTATATAGTTCATACAAATTATGTTCCATATTCAAATTTGTCTTGTAGATAGTGATAATCTAGTCATGAATATGCAGCCTTTTCAATTACTGTCTCTTAAGTACTTCATACAAACTGATTGTGTAAAAAGTAAAATTCGAGACAACTCAATTTAATAGATCTCTACTTCTATAAAATATTAAATTTTGCATTTAAAAACAAAAAAAGAAACAATGTTTTGCTGAGAATAAGTTATGAGAAAAAAAGAAAAATCTTTTCTGTGGCAGAACAAATGTAAATTCTCTGTATGCATAATTCTTGGTCTTAACTACACGCAATTCTATTCTTGAATTCATGCACTGCTGAGTTACCATTACAATTTAAATGTAAGCCAAAGTTCTGGCAACACACGCTAGAATATAACAATGGGTATGCGAATTCTAACTTGTTTTATTAAGAGCCATTTAGTGACTCAAATTAAGCTATAACTGAATCTCTATTTGTTTTAACTTTAATTATGTAGTTTGTATAGTATCTGTCATTTATGAGAATACCTAAATCATTGTAATTAGAGGAAAATTGTCACTAACATGACAAATAAGTACAGATTTTCTGTACTAACACTTCGCAATAGTAGCATAAATATAGCAAAATATAGCAAATAGGAGGCTCAGTTGCCATTCAAGAAAAAAATTCAGAAAAAAAGAACAAAATTGCCTAATTGTAATAACATTTAATTTATTTAATTTTACTATACCTATACACTTCAAGTCGAAGCACTAGCGTGAAGCGGGGGAAGGAACAGGGTGGTTTATAGTCAGGAAGTCTGACACTCTCTGTCCACTCGGCTAAGCTAGGGCGAAAAGAGTAAATAATAATATTTACATTATCCATGAGTAATAAATATAATGTTAGTATTACTTCATGCTAAGATTTTCTAAAGCTTTCTTGAAATAGCAAACGAGCAGAAAAACGATTCAGGTATCCATACCTGCAGCATTGAGCAGTTACAAGTGCATCATCAATTTTTTGGTGACGAGGGAATGAGTGGCGCTTACGCACACAATAAAACTAAACTACTGAAACAAAAAAAATAAAGAAAAACTCAATCGTTGTTTCACGCTGATTTTCTGTAAATATGAACCAAGTTTTAAATAGCCTTATAACTTGGGGCATAGGACATCTTTTCCCTTTATTCAATCATACGTGAAATCACAATTACTTTACTTAATCATGTGATATAAATTTATATATAAAATTTCTATTTCAGCCTGAAATAGCAACAATAATAGCAGTCGGGGGAGCGACAGACATGTCGGCGCGTCTGTTCCTGGGCGTGGCTGGACAATTCTTCAGGATGAACAGCAGATACATGTTCTTCTGTGGCGCCTTATTTACAGCCATCTTCAGATTTGGTAAGATTTTCTTTATAGATTATTCTATTTGACTGCAAAATATAGGCTCTGAATGTTTACATTATTATTAAAAAAGAAGCCTTTTTTGGCATATCCCTGTCTGTATGAGGGCTTGTTTCGTCACCTTCATGTACTTAATTAAGTGCCTAAACAATTTAATGTGGCGTATGATACATACACTTACCTACGTTTTTACGCTGCGTAATCGTTTATATTTGAATAAATATTAGTGTTACACTGTTCCCCCATAATTGAACCAACTGTTTGTAAAAGGAATCTGTATGTGAAACTGATTTAAAAAGAGTAACCATGGAGTTTCTTGTTCGTTCTTCTCCATCGGAATCTACACTTTGGAACGAGCAAATAGCTTCACTAAGAGGACTGACCGACAGACTGACACTATATCTTCAAAATTTTGTTTGACGTTCAAAAGTGCCTGTAAAGGTCTAATTGGAATAAATGACTTTTGACTTTTTTTTGTACTCTACATTGTAAACTAAATATTTTTGGTAGCTTCTTTACCTATGTACGGCTACGTAGACATAATAATAACATAATAATAAGCATGGTGATTAACCTAAAGATAGGCATACATTATATATACAACATTATAATAAATTAAAATGCTTTTAATTTTATCACAACTAAAGATGTAGTGATTAAATAAAATGTATAATGACGACATCTGTGGTCGAGGATTGTGTACAACGGCTTTCATCGATACGTCAATCTGAGCCCTGGCTAGGTTCGAATCCTGGCTAAGTCGATGTAGAAAAAAAACCATTTTTGTTTATATATTATCTTGGATGTACAGCTGTGGCATCGTTATTACTCCAGATTTTTCATAACTTAGGAACTTTGGTTTGGTTTCTTTAAATCTGAAGCCTTAACATATACATCTTAAAAGAACCTTTTTTGAAAATTTATTTTAGTATTACTTTTCTAAATGTCAATTTACTTAATATATTTTAAACAAAGAAAAATAATATAACAATGACATTTATTTAATCTACTTTAATAATAAGAAAATTCGTTGAAAACAATATAAATTAGCTAATATTTAAATTAGGAGAAATAGAATAATAGAATTTATGGCATAGGTATCATTTCTAAAAAGGTCGCTCATTTGTAATCTAATTTGAACAATACATTTAAAAAAAGTATATTAATGATGTCTATTATTATTATTTGATATTAATTCTGAATTTAAATATCTATTTTTGGTCCCTATGTGATATACCTCATACTGGTTTCAACCAACGGCTTTGCCCGCAGTATCAGGGTAAAAGTAAATATATCTACATAGAATAAAAATTTATTGATGATTTGCGGTATAAAAAAAGAATATAATTAGATATCTAATTTTATTCATCTTTGTGTATTAGGATACGTATTGAACAGTATATAGAACTGGCACAAAATACTTATGTAAATAGCAAAAATTAAAGTTAAAAATATAATATACATAACGTAACAGAAGAGAACTACCGAAAGTACAAAAAATAGTTATCAAGCTCACAATCATTATAAGTAAATATTTCTTTAATTTATACGTTCAATTCTAAACGTAACGAATAATTAATATAATGATTTGTCGAATCATTTTATATAATATTTTAATTGACTATTTTATTTTAGTATTCAAAAGGTAAATTTAAAAATCTTTTTGAAAATTAATTAATTACCAACCAAAAAAAGGAATGATAGATAGTGTCATGACTTGACTAAATTATACTTTGAAATTTAAATTTAAATATAAAAGAAACTGCGTAAAAATGGCGTCCGTTTGTTCCCATATAAAAATGTACCCTCGCTGGATCAGCAATGTCCATGTAACGCAGCTTTAGTCTCAAAAGTGTAGATAATTATATTAACGTACGAAATCAAATTATGATTTATATTATAAAAGCGAAAATTTGGAAGTATGAAGGATTTAAGGAAGGAAAGGGAAGGATGGATGTTTGTTACTCTTTCATGATAAAGTACTGAGCTATGCTTTGATAAGCATAGGCCCAAAGATATAATACATACATATAGTCTGAAATAAAATATAGGCTTCTTTAAGTACCTAAATCTATCGAAGCAGAGAGATTGTTTTTTGAAAATTGAATATATGATTTTAAATAAAAAATAAAAATTTTATGACATGCTTTTTTCTGTTGATAACAATAGAAGATCTACAAGATATGTCAATTTATTTTATTGCATTGAATATATAATATATAACAATGCAAATATTCAAATTTGAGATAAGATTTACCTATACTGTATTTTGGGAATTAGAAAATGTATTGTAATAACAATAAATTAAAGGTTGTCCAAGAAAAATATGTTGAAATCAGTAACATCTATAAATTTCATAAAAATAAAAAACCTGTATGCAATATTAAAGATAATGACTTAATAAATTATTATCACTTGACGTAGGTTGTTTTTATATTTGGAGACCCATTGTTTTATTTTTCGTTTAGAAAAAGAAAGATGATATTCCGATTATTGTAAGAACTAAAGTGTAATACACTTTACGCACATATTCAGAGACGGAATGCAAAAATTAACTAAGAATCTTAGTATTTCACCGCGACCCCGGCTCGGAGCAGGAAAAAGAACGGGATGGTTTACAGTCAGTAAAAGTCAGACGCCTCCCTCAGGGTGGCATAAGCCATTTTAATGAATTTCCCTCTCAAATCCCTTGAAATGATTTTTTGTGCTCTGATTAAGGTAGACTCTTACTGAATAAAAGTCCTCGGTACCTATAAGACCGCCTATCATAACATTTTTAAGAAACTAAACAAAATATTTTCTTTCTTTCAGTTTTCATCCACTTTACAACTTACGTACCACTTCTGATCCTGACTGGTGTGCTTGGTTCCTTGAGATCTCTAGTCCATATTGCCCAGCCAATAGTGTTAGCGGAATATGTGCCTATTGAGAGGTATCCACCGGCTTACGGACTTTATATGCTGTTGGCAGGAGCCATCAGTTTAAGCGTTGGACCTATGATCGGTAAGTTCTTGTTTTTTTATTATATTGTACGGTTTACTCAAAAAGCTGTTTGACGAGGTAGCTGGGCTAGTTTCAAGCCATGCCCGGGATCTATAATTATAAGCGACATTGCGCCATTAACTAGTAGTATTCTACCTTTAACATTAACGAGTATTCTACCTTATTATATTTCATATTACAAATTACTATTATGGCTCTAACCTTCTCCGTGTGAGAAGATGCCTTTGCTCAGTGGGCACTTATGGGCTGATGATGATGATGATGATTATGATTTTTTAATCTTCTGGGTACGTGATTGATTGGATTTGTAGGATATAAAAAATTTCAAAGGCTTTTAATCATTTTGTTTTTCAAATTGTTGGCGGACAAGGTACTTATTTACTACCAACGTACATTTTACACTATCTATCTAAGTAACTATTGTACATATACATTATACAAAAAATGTTGGCCACAACTAATTAAAAACAAAGAATGATTGCATCCTGTTAGTTTGAACACGTCAATAAAACAATATTTATTATTAAAGATCACTTAGATCAATCAAGATAAGATATAATATAACATCTGCTGATTGCTATTAACAATAAAATCCAGACATGATTCTACGTCTAGATATTATAAATAAAATTGAGATGTCTGATAATACCTATGCGCAAAACTCCTGAAGTGCTGAGCCAAATTTGAAAATTACTTTTTTTCATCTTGTTCGTTCTTCTTGTATGGACGTGTTGAGCCTCCACAGCACCGCGATTTGTTTTAGTTTTTTAAGAATTTGTACACTGTGGACTAGCCAATAAAATTTAAATTGCTATAAAAAAGAAAATTACCCAGACCACTAATGAAAATATTCCTACCACTAAATCACTAAAGACACTGGTTAACCGCACAGACTAGTAAAAAAATTAAGATTTCATCATTCATCTACCATGATAGACAAAAGTAAAAAAAAATAGTCTTAGTTTTTCTGAGAAATTAATTCAATAAGTATTTCAAAACCAAATACAGTTTTAGAGCTATATTTTCGAAATTAATTTTATCCGACATGCAATACGCATATTAATAAGACCAAAATTTTTAGCAAAAATATAATTTTCTGTAATCTTAATTAAATATCGCATTCGTTTAATTAACACAGGAAAGCTAAATGCTAATCGCACGTATTATTAAAACAAAGGATTTTAATTTTACCATTTATATGTATCAAAATATCTGATCTCAATCAAATTCGGTATCTGCGTAGAAAATTAAAAAAATAACACTTTTTAGATTTATACTTAATCCTATACTTACTACCTACTACCGTCTTCCTAGCTTGTGGCTTTGACAATGGAGGACCAGAATTTCTATTGCGTTGCTTAATTTCTCCAAAGGTTATTTATCAGTTAAGCATGAAAATTCCTATATTGCAAAACTATTTATAATTTCCATCTCTTCGTATTAAATGTCTGTATACAAAAATCATTGAAATTTTGAATTCAAATTTGGTGTAGTGGCGAAATTACATAAAAATATTCTATCTTCAAAATATACCAGCGCAATAATGTACCAATACAAAGACCGACCGACCCGTAGCAGGAGAAAGAACAGGTTGATTTTTAGTCAGTAAGACTCTGATGTTCCCTCCTGGCCCACCTAGAAGGGAAGAAATCACAATAATGATAATTTCTCCTCTTAAAAGACAACACTATGTAAGAAATGTAACAAACGGACAGTTCTATTAAAATCTTATATTATTATCGATACAAATGTTTTATGACCAATGATCTACAACCGCCAATTAGTGTAAGATTTTTAATTAAGAAATAAAGACAAGGCAATTTACTTAACATTTTATCGTTGATTAGCATTTAAAATATTAAAAATCCTATTTTTACATAACGGATCTAAAACATATTTTTTGTCTTATCGATCACTTTAAGCATATCAATGCAAATAAACGTCAAATTAAAAAGGTAATCTATGACATATTTTTTAACACTGTTTCCTTCTTTACATCGTAATCTTTTTAAAGAAAATTATTTAGCCCGTTAGAACTTTTTAAAACTTTAATCGCCATGGTCGACTATAGGCGACAAACGAAAAATAGGCTATTTCCCCAATGTCACACATTGTTGTTCTGGTTCTGGTTGTAATGTGTATGTTTTTAAAGACACCAACGACACAGGAGAAAACCTTAATGTAGGGCAACGTTTAATAAAAATATCTAGCATAGCCGACCAGTAAGGGTCATAATTAAGTATTTTTAGTTTGTCGGCTATACCCGACCGTCATTTAAAAGCTTTAATATTTTACTACAGACACTCGTATGCAACGTGTACTCGTGGAAATACAGAATCAATTCGAAACATTAATTAATAAAGCACCATCCATTATCTATACAATTCATCAACACTAAACGTACGTGACGTACGCATTTGCTTAGGTACCTACCATTAAACACAATTCAGCAATCCAGTTCAATCAATATCATAGGCATCCAATGATGCCCCGTTCTATTATCCTTGTCATTTCAATTTGTGTATTCAGCATTCATGTAGGAACACTGAATAGGTACTATCGACACATTAATTTGGTACATTGATGAGCTACCATTGATGCAGTTACAAATTAATTACAACTGCAGCTTGGTAAAGTTTGAAATTAATGTTATCGTCACTATGCAGTTTAACAGAAAAGACGCTGTCGCAGTCTGTATGTCAATATGTATGATTGAAGCTTTAAAACTAAGCAATAGATTTTGAAGGTTTTTAAGAACCGTTTTTTAATAGATAGAGTGCTTGAATCGGAATGTTACAATGTACGATATTGTAAAGAAGTATTGATGAATTGTGAGATTTCTAACGGGATGCCGGAAATAAACACATTGATAATCAAACATATCATTTTAAGACATGTCTCTGAGTATGATGTTCAATATAGAATATATAATTTTAGTCATATTGTTAACATTCATTTATTCATTCGTTAACACAACGTTGTGTGGACGGGTGTTTAGTAAGTCAAACACACTACTTTTTAAGTCAACCCCGGCTGAGAACTTCTTAATCCAAAAACTTTTACGAAGTGACTCCTTAATATTATATTAATATTTATTTTCTTTCTTTCCAGGCTTTGTACGAGACTACACAGGCAGTTATGCCATAGCTTTCAACATGTTAACAGTCTGCAATCTGCTTTGCGTGCTACCGTGGGCAGTTGAAGGTGTAATCAAATACAGGAAGAATAGAAACACAGCCAATAATCCACCAAAGACATAAAGTATAGTTTAGCATAATTCGGAGTTACAGGAATAAATTTTTCTTTTTATAAAAGAATTTGATACTCTATTTAGTTGTAAGTAAGATAATTTTTATTTAGATACACACAACATGTTAGAAGTACAATCAAAAACATAGTGCATGAGCGAAAATAAACTCGTATTATTATTATTTTTTGTGGAGAAGCCATTATGCTTTCGCCTCAATGGTCCTGCTCGAACGCAATGATACAGAAATGCTTACAAAAAACCAACAGGAAACTACGAAGCATTGTATTACGTTCACTGCTCTAATGGCGTAGATTGCTTGCCATCAGGTCATCATTGTGCTCTTTTTGCAGTTGTCTTATTATATCTACTAATTTAAAAATATAAAAGCTGTTGTTTTTAAGTGCCCTGCAGCTGAGCAAAGCAGGGCGGGCCGCTGGTTTGTCCTAGATGACAGTCATTTGTTTTCTTTTTTCATATTTAGAATGATTTACCTAAAGAATTATTTTACTTTTAAAATGTTGATGACAAACCTCTGTAGACTGTTTATTAGTTTTTTTATTAAGTGTACAAAGAAATGGGTTTTAAATAGTGTTTAACTGATATAGATATACATATAGTTGGTAAAAAGTTAAACTTGAAAGATGAAAAATTTAATTGTGGATAGTAATTGTAGAAGTATTGTGTGTATACACCCTAGACTTTAGTTTTAGGATGAGATATCGAATTATTAATTTTAATTAGTTTTTAATTATTTTAAGAATATGCAATTGTAAATACCTTTGCCCACTGCCGTTAGTAGTAGGTACCTTTATTTTAAGGTTAGTTTAGCCAAGGTCAAGTCTATGATAGGTTTAGCTTGTATAATAAGCCAAACAATATGCCATATCTTGCCGTAGTTAGTAAAAGACTATTTTTAATTATATTTTGTAAGGAATAGCTTCTTACCCCTTCTTTGATGAAGTATTTTAAAGCCTTCCAAGAGAAATGGATTATCTAAAAAACTATCACTGTTCAAATCTAACCAGCAGTTCCGAAGATTAGCCCGTTCAAAAAAATAAATTATTGTAGCTTTCATTTTATTAGTATATGTAGACAAATAAGTCTCCTTTTTGCTAGTGTATTATTAATGTAAATTACAAAAGTAAAAAATTGTAGGTTTATAATATTTTTTATAAAAAAGTCAGGCAAAGATCTTTTTTAGTTACCTATTTGGGTAAGAATTTTGTAATTTATTTTTCGAAACATCTAGTCTGAATGTAAACTATGATTTAAAAAGTTTGAACTTTAAGGCTATTATGTAAATAAAATTGAGTCATTCAATATTATGTTTTTTAAGCACAAAATTTGGAGTGACTGCCGAAAATTTATCAATAGTACTTTTTACTAGAAAAATATTTTTTTTGGGGGAATATTCAGGAAATAGAAAAAATATAAGTAGATAAACTCCAAGGATAACCTGTATATATAATAGTATTGTATATAATGTTATATGCATTTTATGTTATTGTCTGTGAATCCTATGATTGACTGCATCGATAAGCATATCTTGTCAGCTAAAAATAAATAATTTAATGAAACTTGTTTGTTTACTTTTTTCAATTTCATTTACATGTATGTATCACGATCCTTATCACCCTTTAAATGCAAAAGCAAAGAAACTTACATATTTATACTTATAAAAATAATAAGTCTAGTTTGCCTCACGTTTTCATCCTTTTCTGTGTGTCAGTGTTGTCATGCATATAGGTAACCCGGAAAAGTTACATTGGTCTTTGTCAGGCTTTGAACCTCCACGTCACCCACGGACCCGGGCGTGGTGCCCTGACATCCTCCAAGACCCGTGTAGGTCTTATTATTAATTATTTAAATTGATTTTAATTTGGCTTTGACAGTGAAGAGATGAGAAACGAAGTACCTGCCGCTGATAAGTAAAAGAATACCTATTTACCTACCTACTTGTAAACCTTTTTTTAAGGGGGAAAATCATTAATTGACTGCGCTCGCACTGTGTGGGGTGAGAGGGAGTCTTAGACTCTTACTGACTAAAACGACCCTGTACCTTCTCCTGCTCCGAGCTAGGGACGTGGTGCATTATTACGCTTGAACCCGCTGACGCTGACTCGACCGACCGACTGACTTGACCCGCTGACTGACGTAATTTGAACCTTATTTTGACTATACATGTAGGTGCATATTATTATTTAAATTGCTATCTCAATCATATTATAACTTGGTTTTTATTAATTTTAGAATAACAATAAACAAAGACTTATCATCATTTATTTCGAGATAAATAATAAAAGAAACATACGTCACTTAAGAAAACGTCTGCTGCCTATCGGTATCTGAGATAAATGCAATAAGCCAGTTCGATTAAAATATGTAGTAGTACCTAAATGTCCCACATTTACTAACCGAGCCTCACAGAAAACCGGCCTGAAACAACCGAAGTGTTATGTTACCGGAGGCCCAATCACTCCCCCTCTCTCCGTCCTTTTCCAATCCTGAAACAACTGAAACTCTTATTCCGAAAATGCCGGCAACACACTTGTAACTATTTTGGTCTATGGATGTTCATGGGCAAGTTTGCAGATCATACCATAAAAATATATTCTGTTCTAATGTATCATATACGCTTGGCTCGGAGTTTTGCAACTGGCTACTATGCAATGTGTCGCGGGTTGCATTCCATCGGGTCGGGTCGGAAACGAAAAAAGTATATGTTTTTAAACCCATCCACGTAGTAAGTATGTAAACCGTGTGGTGATGAACGCAGTAGTACAATAAAATTGCCACCATATTAAACTAGGCTTAACCCTGTTGGACAATGTGTTGAATTCTAGGACGGAATAATTCTATGTGTGTTTTACAAAATAATGTTCCGGGCCTGAGTGACACGTATTTATGTCCCGTAAGTACTTATTTATATCCAGTTATATAGAAGATTCGATCCCTGTTATGTAGGTATAGGAATTTCTCAATAGAACAGAAGACTATCACATACCATTGGTGAAGGTAGTTACACAGTTAGATGTACGAAGACATCTTTAAAAAGTTAGACAACAATACCAAACCAATCACAAAATAAAATAAAATAAAATGTAATTAAAATAACGGTTTACTTACACGAATCGAGGAATTCTCTACTAGTTTCAAATCATAACGGGGCTCTTATTCACTAACCGGGTAGGTCGTAATTTTCAATAAATTTAAAATAAGAATCAAATTTAAGTTAAGAGGCTCACTTCCTTTTACATGGGTCTTCGTGAGTCATGATGTGCACCTCTAGATACGTCTTCTGTACAAAGAATCGTATCAAATAATAAATTGGAAATTGTATCAAGGCAAAGCAAAAACTACCTTACAGTTCAAGGTATAAGGTAATAAACTTTATCACCATATATAGTATTTATATCGCATTATATTGTTTTAATATCGGTAAATATAGGAACAAAGAGTTTCGTACTCTAGCGTAGAAAATATGCATGTAATATAAGACACAGTGCACGTTGTACGACTAAGCGTGTTAAATCTTTCGACTAATCGCAACGGCTTGTTAGGTAGTAGAATGACTTTTTTCGCCCAGCGGGGAAATGTCAACTCTTGCTGACTAAAAACCATCTGGTTCTTTCTGCTATATTTTATTGCGCCCGGCTTGCTAAAGCTAGAATTATGTCTCTCACGAATAAAGATTGATCATCAGTCACAAACCAACCAACCATCCACCACTCTTCCTTAAGGTGGTTTGGCGGAGTACCTCAACTTGTTATTAGAAATAATAAAATTATATTAAGGAAAATTTAGAAAATGAGTCAAAATTATATCTTTGGTCACGAATTTCTCCAATAGATTAGCTATTGAGACAAAATTATTCTGGCTATCATTGACAGTACGATAATTAGGTAGGTAATACGATAATAAATTGTAATCGTACAGAAACATATTAAAATTAGATTGTATGGCTATGTTATAAAGATAACGATTATTAGTATACGCGCACGTTCGACTATTCTCTGATATATTTTTAACAATACAAATTTAATATAATTTCATAGGCAAACAACTTAAATTGATGAAACTGGACAGATTTAAATGTGTGTTTGTTTTCATTCTTTGTTTTCTTAAATTAATAAACTAAAATACATATAAAAGCAACATAAAATAATGCATATTATTTAGACTAAAATCAAGTAATATTAATCTATAGTTATTACGTTCCTCTGCTTCTAAATTTAAAACACGAAGCCACCAGTGGTTCTGTTATTAATAGACTAAACCGTCGTTTACTCAAAGGGCCTCATGTCGTCCATATTCAACGACAAAACAAAATTCTTATTATTCACAAACACGAACACGTTGTCCGCAATGTCGCGTAGTGTGCGCATCGCATTATTGCTCGTATTATCAGCTGACAATTTGTACTGTTTTTAACCGTCACAGAGACCAGTGTCAGTACACGCACATACATTTGTTTATCAACTGTATCAGCTCAGTACAATTGCGACGCTTACAAAAGACAGTTGTTTATCACTGAGTCTGTGAAATGGGTGAATTAAATACTGTGAATTCGGTCGACGAAGTTTTGCAACCGACGAGAGCGTCTTTAAGAAGTGTTAAAGAGGATGTTATGAAAGAAAAAGTGGATAGAAACAGTTGGGGTTATGTGGTCGGATTTGGAACGATTATAACCTTTGTGAGTACATATTATTGTTATTGTTTTCTGTAGCAAATGCACAATTTGAATTTGAATAAACAAAAAATATACCTATTTATTTTGTGTTATATATTTAGGGAAATCTAATTGAAAAACATATTAACTACTATTAGAAATTAGTTATTTCTCAAACTCAAAGTTTAGCACGTTGTATTAAATTAATAAATAATTAATGAAAATATTTTCGGTTAAATTTGTTTCTAAATATCAAGGCCCTAGCGTGCTCAAGGCTCATTAAATAGTTAGTTCCCTTATTTAGTATATAATTTGTCATATTTTTTTAGTAAAACAGTAAATCTAGACCCCATTTTTGGTCTATACTTTTAATAGGTTATGTTGTTTTTTATAAATAGTAATCTTGTTGGACTACCAAACTTAATTTAGTTCATAAATGTAGATAAATAAAGTAGATTTTTAAATGTACCTAATTACGTGAAAGCATGTACAAATCTTGTTTACGATGGGGTGCATTGCTCTTGTTTATTTTAAGCCTCTACGGTATTTGTCATAAGTGTAAACATTTGTGCAATGTGTTTCTTCCAGTTTCTTCAATACATAGCTATAAAACAACGTCACTTTGTCTGAACTTAAAGCCCTATGTATGCATAAATCTTATCCTACCTAATCTTTCTTAAATAAGATTATGTAGAATGTCTACATAATCTTAGAAACTAGCATACAGTGAAGAAAATCATCCTGAGGAAACCGGGACTTATAATTTCTAATTATAAGTTTGTAATCGCCCATTCACCTTGAGCAAGCTTGGTAATTAATGCTCAAACCTTTTCCATGTGAGAAGATACCTTAGCTTAGCCGTGGGCACTTATAGGCTGATGATAGTGTGATGTGAACTTAGGTATAATTAAAATCCACTCAATGGTAACATCGTGCTGACCTATCTTATACCTAGCGATAGTTTCGTAGCGTCCTATTGCCCTCGTAGTCAACAAATTATCACGCCATTACAAGTCCAATTGTCCAATTCAGGAATGATTGAATAATAGTAGGCATGTTGTTTCAAAAGAGCAGTAACCTACGTTCAATTGTAGGAAGTTATAAAAACCTAGGTAGGTTAGGCAATCTCAATTATGATTCAGTTGATCTACAAAACAGCTTTATAAAATTCTTTTTATGGGTTTGGGCGATAAACCATCCGGTGGATCACTTAATGGTAAGAAGCAATCGGTGGATAGCATGGACACTCGTCCCTTTAGGAATTTGCAGATCCGGGATTGCGGACCAAGCGCAATAAGTCGCCGGGGTCTCGGCCTAGAGCAGGAGAAAGAAGGTTTTTAGTCAGCAAAAGTTTGATACTTATTCCTGCCCCACCTTAGGTGGGACAAGTCATTTAATGTTTTTCTTTTCACAAAAAAAGCGATTTGAAGATTCGAGGAATTGAGGATGGGGTTGATTTTGGCATCTAGTTACCACTCTCACGCGGCGAAACAAGACGCGATTGTTGATACACACCGGATTTTTGTGAAGCCGAACCATGGCTCGAGTGCGCACCCTATTGGTGGACATTGGCTAGCTATTCCAAACGTATAATAAGAAATTATTAATATAGGTCTTCTCATCATACCGTTTATCTGTAATATGTAATCAATTTTAGAAATTACATATAATTTCGGAAACGTCATTTGAGTACTGACCAGATTTCCAACTCTTGATTTCACAACACAAGGGTTCACGAATACGAGCGGCCAAGCGGGCCTTACCCTCCAAGTCAGCATGGCATTCTTATAATATGTAGATCAATATACCCAATAATTATGATAACAAATATTTATTAATTTAATATTCATCTCAACATATATTCTCTTACTAAGAACTTAATCAAAGAATTATGATTAAGTTATTTTATAACCCGTTGGTAGCCTTGACAACGTGTTGGTATCGTGTTTCCGTATCAGTTAATGCACATGCACGATGCAGTTTATAATTACATAGATAGAATAAACATATAATAATAGATTGCGCGTTACTAATTACGACATCAAACGTTTAAATAGTGCAATTGGATGTAACTTGATATTATTGCTAAACTCTTTGAAGTTTTATACTTACTTTTATTACTTATGCAGAAATAAAGTTTTCCGTCCGTGTAACTTTTATACGTATGATGAAATACTAGACCAGAGAGTAGACCGAAACAACATTTTTTTTAGAAGTACAACGTTGCACTACTCTTACATAGAAGTTCACAATCACACAAAATGTTGTTCCGTGCGGGAATGAAACCAGTGAGACCTTGCACAGCAGTCAATAGCCCAGCCACTGCGCTAATCGTGCAGTCGAATCAAATTATGAGAAACGAAGATTTTTAAATGTTTATAGTTTTCATGAATTACTTGTTTTGCCAGTTGCTTTAGCCGCAGTACTACTGCAAAAACGACCCTTTTATTTTGGGACAAGGTTCTCCACCAGCTCTTTATACCGCTGCAATTCTTGTAGAACAGGATGCAGTTGGTACTACATTAGACACAACAATGATAAGACCAAAACACTGAAGTTTGGCGCGTAGCAGGCACATCAATAAGAGTCTTGGGTGCCGCAATTAAAATAAATCAAAAGATATTATTTGAGGAGAAAAAACAACGCAATAGTATCCACTTGTCTCTGTCAATTAGAATTTTTAATTCAAAAACCTGTGTATTATACCCAATTTAAGTACTGTAAAACAGTTGCAGATAATTGGTTGACATCTGTGTAAGAAATAGGATACATTCCCATTTCATTTTCATGGAAAATCACAGTTCATAATTTTGTAATGCTAATAATTTGTTTGTTCGTAATCAATGCTGTGGAAATGCGTTAATTGATATTTATTGAGGTTATTAAGAACAGTACGATATTAAACTGCTACTCGTTTAAAAGGCTTTTGTTATTTAGGTAATTATAAAAAGGCTTCGGATTGATACAGATGCCTGTCTGTATGAAACGTCTAAATGAATTTAAAACAAGATTCATGAATATTCTCATTTTTCGTCTTAATGCTCTACATCGATTTCAACAAAAAAATTGGGAGTATTTTGGTGCACGGCTTTATCTGGTATTTTTTACGAAATTTGTATTTTTTTATTTTGTCCTGTCATTTGACAAATTAAAAATAAGAGCCTAACATTTTTTCAGTATTCAAATTAAATATATTTTTTAATTTCATGTCGAATTGTGCCTAGAATTTAATCACAGTCTACCGGGGTGCAACATTCAGCAATGATGTACCGCGGAGAAGGCCCCAGCGCAGAAAAGGAGAAAGCACAGTACTGTGTTTAGCCAGCAAGAGTCTAACAGTCTTATTTTCGCCTCACCCAGGACGGGAGAAGTAATTTTGAGAACTAAAACAACAAAAAACCTAACGGAAGAGTCTCATATAAATTGACGAATCCGCTGGTTTCTGAGCCATTCCAATTATGAAACAGTATTTCATTAAATCGAATTCCATTTTCTAAATAAAACAATGAACAAGGAACGTTCATTCCACGATTTTGTAATTAAATTGTGAAACCGATTCGAACCAAACATTCGCGTTCCATTCAAATAATTAAATTGATGTTGACTTTTGTTAGTCATTATTCGTTCAATATTTTGTAGAGCTACGATCTGGGTGCCTAGAGGAGTACTAATTGGTTGAGAGATTATCGTATATTTATATTATATTGGTACTTCAATAAAGATTATGTCAAGCTCAGCACCAATGTGTCCTACAGACGGGGCCCTATAGGGCTGATGTTTAACCGAAGTTGAGGATGAAGCGCAATGAGTCACCGCAACCTCAGCCCAGAGCAGGAAAAGGAACGGGGGAGTTTTTAGTCAGTAAAAGTCTGACACTCTCTCTCGCCTCTGGGCGGGAGAAGTCAATTGACGATTTTCACCTGACAAGAAAAACCACCATTGTGTCGGCGTGACTTGATTAAAACAACGGCCAACTACCGGCGTAAAACAATAATAGCGTTGTATTTCGCCGTGAGAATAACGATACCAGAGGCCTAACGTTTCCCCTCTTCCATCCCTTCTCAATGCCTAAATCTAAATACACGTAGGACCGGCAACGCTCTCCTATTTATTCAGATAATCGTGAAAAAAATGGTCGATAAAACGTAGACGATTAATGTGGCGATTTAGAACAAGTAATATTTATTTGTCGCTTTGTACCGGTCCCAATATCGACCCAATTCTTTCGTGAATAATCCATTTTAATTAGAGTACTTATTTACACGCACTTACCTATTACAAATACACGCTATTACATCATGCTAGGTATGTATTATTCATAATTATATTTTATTACAAGCCCATAAATGCCCACTGCTGAGTAAAGGCCACTTCTAACACGGAGAAGAAAACGAATCACTATGCTTGCTCACGGCGTATTGGCGATTTCAGACATATGTAAAATAAGAAATTTTAAATCCATCTTTTGGTAGTTGTGTCAAAAATAAACTTAAAAAGTATGGTATAACTTGAAAAAGTCACATTGGTATTTGCCGGGTTTCGAAACTCATTGAATGAATTTTCTTAACGTTTATTAATTTAGTTCTCTTATGTTACAGATTGCTGGTATTGGGCATGTAAACTCCTTTGGATTAATTTATAATGATTTTATTAATGAGACAAAATCTACGGCTAAGTCGTTGACTTCTGCACATGGAGTATTCGCTATCATGCTGGCTATTGGAGGCGAGTTTCTCATATTTTCCTATATGTCTTTTTATAAAACTTATTAATTATTACATAATATATTAGTTATTACTGACGGGGTTTGAAATCAAGTACAATGATCCTTCAAATTAATAAACAAAAGAATAAAGGTACATCGTACTATACCACGTTTTGGTTATACCGCCTGACACTTCCTCTCGCCTCACGCTGAGCGGGAGAAGTCATTTGATGATTATTTGAAATATTATGTCCAAGTTTTCCTGCAGGTCAATAACGTTTACTCCTAAGGAGAATTTGTTAAATCAGAAAAAAGTTTATGCATTAATTGTAGACAACACCTTCTGAGTTTTATTTTTATTTATTTCAGGTATAATACTCAACATTATTGCAAAGAAATATTCGCTAAGAACAGGAGGGTTGATAGGAGCAGTATTATTGTGTTCAGGATCATTCAGCACCATTTTTATAACGAACACCAACCAACTACCGATAACATTTGGAGTCTTCCAAGGGATTGGTTTCGGCATAATGGTGCCAGTTTGCTACTCGACCTTGAACTATTACTTCGTGAGGAAAAGAACAACAGTGATGAGCATTTGTAAGGCCATACAGGGGGTGTTACTGATGTGGTATCCACAACTTATCAAGAAGATAATGTCAGTTTATGGCTTCAGAGAAACCTTATTCCTTTTAGCTGGAATGTCCCTACACACCTTTCCAGGAATGCTAGCAATGATCACTGACACGAAAAAACCAAGAAACATAATAAGAACAGCAAGTATTTTTTCGTTTGAGCTTTGAATTTTTTTATGACGAATTTGTTTATGAAATTGAATTTCATTAAATATTTACAGATGATCTAGAAAATGGGAAACAATGTGAGAATGAAGATTTATTACTTTCTAAAGACAATGGGGATTTGAAGGAAGATCGTAATAAAAGTGTAATGGTTCTGGAGAAAATTAGGTGAGATTACTTTGAGTACTTGTTTGGATAGCATGTCCTTGAACGTCGTAGTCTTGTGAACAATACTGTTAATATATTACGATTGAGATGCTTTCTTGATAAATATAAGTAACCCTACTGAGCCTTTTATATTTGTTCTGTGACTTGTATTGTATTCTTTTATACATATACACTACCTATATAATTATTTGTTATGATTAATGAAAAATTGTGCAAAATAATTGCGTACAATTCCACGGTCGATAAATACATTTTCGTCTCACATAGATACTTACAGATTTTCCCCCCTCCCCCATGGAGAGTCTCACGACCCGAAGAGACTGAAATCTTCAGGGGTGTTACCTATTGATTGATGTAAAAAGATTGATTAAGTTCAGAGGATATTGTGACCTATTTGATACGTGAGCTGACCAATGGTTACAAAATATATGGCTTCTACTCTTACTATGTAACTTACAATCAACTAACTATGCAGACTGTAAATATATGAGACTAACACCCGGTTTCCGAAAGGCCAATCAATGTTAAAAACAATTTAATCTCTTGTCAAGTCATCTGATTGGTTGACTGAATTATCAACAACCAATCAGATCACTTGACAAGAGATTTGACACCTAGTTAGTTGATTTTAACATTAATTGAGCTTTCCGAAACCGGGCATTAGTCTAGAAAAAGGTTCTGTTGCATTCAAAATACATTTTAAGATCAGTCTATCAATGTGTGAAATGCAATGTCATGCTCAACCCTAGAATCAGAAAGCCAAACCTTTTACAGGCTCTGCGTTTGTTTCATTTTACAGGCAGAAGGTTGTAGAAATATTGAACTTCAAAATATTGAAAGATGCCGTCTACTGCAATATCTGTCTTGGACAAAGTTTCGTCAACTTTTCCGATCTCACTTTCTTCATACTGCAACCGATGCTGTTGTTTCAATATGGATATGATAGGGTAAGTTGTATTTTTCTGAACAATGAAAGTTGTTATTTGAATGCCATTTTTCATTTCAATGTCGCCTTCATATTGTAGTTAATTTCTCGTAAAAATATAATAAAATTGTTTATAAAAATTACATTCCATATTGAAATGTTTTGAAATTCTGAAATAGGATCTAAGAGTTATACCATTGTTATACCTACAACTTTTTAGTAGCCACAATACCAAGGACTACTTTCTAGACATTTTTTTTTCTTTAATTATTTGGATACTGAATTTCCGAAACTATAATACTCGCAATATACCTAAAAATAAAGAAGTGTTGAAAGTACCAAACCCAAAAATAAAATCGCGATTTAAATAAGCCTTAGAACAACACACAATATGTGTATATGTTTATAAAGATAGCACATAAATAGACAAGGATGGAAATAAAATTTAAGTAATAAATAAATATACATATTTAAAATTTGCTGAGTCATCATCATTCATTGTCACGTGTGACAATGAATAGTTCTGTTATTGTCTGAAGATTAGATACGTGGAATCTTTTGGATGTAGTTTATCAAATGACAATAATACTAATGTCATTTGATATTAAGGGGCAAACACAGGGTGTGGTACGAGTCAGTCGTCATCACAGTCGTCCGAAGTCAAAGCAAAAATCTAAAACTATGTATCGTCACGCCTATATACGGAAATACTTCCACATATACAATTATTTACACCTACTTTTACCAGTTGTTCTATATAAAGCACGTCGATTCTATAAAATTTGTATGATTTTGAATCGTATTCGAGTGCGAAGTGAGCGTCGAAGTGACGGGTAAATTAAATTTTAGAATGCCACTTTTAACGTCATTTCATACTTTATCTTTCAAAATGATGCTGTCAATTTAGTTCAACTCACAAGTGTAGCGCTAGTGTACTACTACTCACGGCGGATTCAGGTTCGAAGTTTAGAATGAAGTCTTACAGAATCACACACCTGGCCACAATAACAGACAGAATATACGATGACACCAATATTAGTTCGCCTGACCTCGAATTAACGTCGATTCCACAATAATCTACTATATTTAGGGATTTCAAGGCAAGCGTCAATAGGCATTTTTTGAGTTTTCATGGTCCACTTTAGGCCCCATCCTTGCTTTTCATCAGGCATGATAGACGTCAAACGCTCTCAAATAACCAATAATAAAAATCCTACATTCGTATAAATTTATTTGTGTGACAACGATTTTAATGTCGTTAAAATATGTTGCCTTTAAAATAATAATATCCAGACTGATATTATAATGCCTATTGTCTTCATGCCTTTTAAGTTTGAATTCAAATACACAAGATCCTTAAGATAATACTGGAAACCGAGGAGAAACTGGGTTTGATGTCAAGCCATAAAATACAGTCCATACGCTGCTTCAACTGGATTATTAACCTATTCAGTAAACTTATCCTTAAAGTAATTTGCATAAAGATATCATTTAGTTCCTAACTTAACCCAGAGATACCGACGAAGGACATTTGGCTGGTTCCTATAAAATAGGAATCGGGTTTATCATTCGCCCAGATAAACCCTTTTGTGACCTAAGATATTTTTGTTATAATTTTTGAAGTTGTAATAACCAACATTATTTATCTTACTTGTAATCAAATATCAATGCATCTCAATAGTATTAGAGTTTTTTTTTCATTTCTTAGTTATCGGTCAGACTTGAAAATAGGTACCAATTTTAGTTAGGATGTGATACTTTAATTCTACAATTTTCTTCTCTAATAGTGGAGTTTATTAGAAAAATACATATTCCAAACCAAAGATCTACATACATGTACAGATTTCTAACCACTAAAGCAATTCAGTACAATGTCTTTTTAATTCTTGTTACAGACGCAAGTAGCGATGTGTATCTCTATCTGCGCGGCTGCAGACGTCGGTGGAAGGTTTGCCCTGGCCATCATCAGCAGCATTTTCCATATCAACACAAGAATACTGTTCTACTTAGCAACACTCCTCACCTTCCTTATCAGATTGCGTATGAATATATTTGTCTATCACCATATCCTTATCATATTTGCTGTTTTGCAGCAATAAACGCTATCAGGAAGAGATATCTTTCTTTGTTCGAAGTTTAATCAGTCTGTTGGTTGATCTCTAAGTAAATGTTTTCGTGTTAAAATTTGCCAAATGACCTTGATGGAATGATGCATGAACAGCCTATGAGCTTAGTTGAAACCCTGACATAGAAGTCTAAATAGGAAGAATTGAAAATAAAAATAGTGAAAAGTACATCGGCTTCTGTCTGGACCGATTAACTTTTCGGTGATATACTAATGAGATTTGAGTCTCTCTGTCTTTTTACTTTCGCAAGATTTGGTATTTCGTTTTCAAATATATGCATTTTTAGAAAATCTATTACTTCAAACCCTAAACTGAGACTAATTTCCTTAACTGTGAATTTCATCATTTCAATGTCCTTTCAAATAAGAGGCTGATCTTCATTTTCTTTTACAGTCATGTTACAGATCACCCAGTTCGTCTGGATGGCGACAGTCACTGGTGCTTTAGGAGTTCTCAGAGCCTGGCTGCATGTAGCCAGTCCACTGCTAGTTTCCAATCATGTGTCTCATGAAGACTTTCCTGGAGCTTACGCAGTATACATGCTTGCAGCTGGCACTGTCAATGTTACTTTTTCACCAATAATAGGTAAGATGTTGATAAAAAAAGTGATAATTCGAAACAAAATTATTATTATTCTTATTGAATTGGCTTTTATCTGTATTAGTACATTGGCCAATTAAAATACAACATAAATAAATAAATATCATAATGTACGTAATTCTCTGGAGGATGGGGAATAATACCAAATTTTCGACAAGTAATACTACGAGATCTAATATAATGCTTTTGTTTGCAATTGCAGTATTCGGGTTATACGGGTACTAACTTTGGGTGTAACTGACAGATAAGCAAGTTGTAAAAAAGTTAATAAAAATCTTTAGAATCTTTATTTGTGTAGAAGGATCTTGTACTATAGCAATGCTTGAGAAAAACAATTAAAAGAAAAGCAAGCTACAACAGTTTTAAAATGATATTGATACCGTTTTGTAGAAGGAAAATAATTAAAAACAGTGTCAAAGCAACTTCCAAGAATAAAAGCACTATAAAGAAGCTTTCTGTAGATTTAATTACGTGTTGCTACGTGTAAGTTTTAAGCTTGGAGAAGTCAATTTTCTTTTAAGAAGTCATGGAAGTGAAATCGCTTTTCTAAAGAATAACTTACACGTTTTTTTTATTTAATAGGTCGGCAAACGAGCAGACGGATAACCTGATGGTAAGCAATCAGCGCCTCCCATGGACACTCGCAACGGAGGAGTTACGAGTGCGTTGCCGACCTTTTAGGGATTAGGGATTTGGAGATTTAGGGATTTAGGACTGGGGGAGGAGAAGGATTGAGCCTCCGGTAACCTCACTCACACGGCGAAACACAACGCTGTGGTTATTTCACGCCGGTTTTCTGTGAGGCCGTGGTATCACTCCGGTCGAGCCGACCTATTCGTGCCGAAGCATGGCTCTCCCACACTTATGTACACACACGTATTTAGATACCTACAGATTAAGTAAAGGAAAAGTGTAGTGATGGGTAGGACCGGCCATCGTACCTTAGTTTTGAAAAATTAAAAAAACGGCGGCACTATTTAACTGCATACGAAAAAAAAGTGCAAAATAACTAGTCAAATTTGCTGATAGGTCACCCACCTAATGATAGCTTAAGCGTCGATGCTTCAAGTCAATAATCTTCTTTTCGGAAGTTGGTTAAAAAATGTAAATATGATGAGGTTTTTGCCCTCATTAATGTTGACAATACTGTAATCCTTGATTTTCTATTCATAAACAAAGCTAGATTAAGATAACATAACACTGATATTTTTATAATCCTTCACTAAAATCATTAACCGATATTTTTATATCTTAGGTAATTTTCCAATTGATAAAATGGACAAAAATAAACCATAATTTATTTTATCAATGGATAATACTAATCTTTATACTTTTATTTATAATATATACTAGAGTCCCTACACATTTAGGCTGATACAATATTTCTTCATTTAATGATTTATACTCAAAAACCTCCGTCTCCAATCACTTTTTCTAATTAAAAAAAACGCATCTAATTCCATTACGTAGATTCAAAGGTTAAAGAGAGATATAGGGACTGAGATTTTTTTTATATTACTACTCTCGTGGTTTCACCCGTTGCTTGGCTCTTAATGATTGTCAATTCTAACGCGTTCTTGAAATTAGCACGTTCAAACAAGCTGTCTTCAGGTTATAATATTATAAAGTGTAGATTTTATAGTGATGTTCTATTAAACGTGTCACTACCTAAACCCATCGCTAGTGTATCTAACCTGAAGCGAATTTTGTATTTGGAGTAAAGCCGAGGTACTAAGGGTGACAAAAATGCATGGAGAGCTTAAGGTCGACTATTGACTGACAGGTTTTGCATAACGCTACCATTGATAACTAGATGGAGCTGCTTTTAAATGAAAATAACCCTGCAAAGCTTGAATACTTTACACTGCAGAGGCACACAATAAGGTTTTTAATGGTTAAAATAATAATTAAGAAACAATCATATATTTATATTCAAATACACATAAATTATGTTAATTTTCACATTTCCGAGGACTTAATATAGCGCCATCTAAGTCAAGTCAAGCAAACCAATTAAAAGATGGCGTCAATAATTAATAATAGACAATAATAAAAGTTATAAACTAACCCGCATTTTCGACATCATTAAAAATGCGATCGGTAGCTCGGATAAATAAGAATGATAGTATAACGAAGTCGAAGGGCACCGGTTCAATTCCGGGTTATCATTTTTAAATTCAGGTTTTTTAACAATGGTTTTTTTTTATATTTTTTATATAAAATCAATAATATTAATATGAAAATAAAATATTTGACGTTTAATATTTATAAAAGATAACAAAAATAAATAAATATATTATTTTAGAATAAAATTATATTAATAAATATACATCAATAACTATTATAATATGTGCTAACTATTAATGTAAAAGTAACATATTTTTCTTACAGATTAAGACAACAGGATAACAAATAAAACTATTTTAGTGACATTATAATTTCAGACATTTATTTCTTAAAACATAATATTTATTTCTTTCTTATACAGTGTATACCCTTACCTAATAACTTTTCAGCTAACTGACACATTATTTATTACACTTTTTATAAGATTAATAAGTATTTTAAATCAAAATTGTGTTGTGCTAGTCATTTATTAGTTAGTTTTAAACACAATGTTATAATACGATTCTATATAATATGCAACCTTACTTCTGCAACTATTTTACCTCCCCATAAAATTTAATTAAAGTATTGACTAAAGTGATTCATTTTGTGCATCATGTTATGACAAAAGCTCATAGCTTAAGTATTCGTTCCAGAACAAGGAAGAAATTGAAGCTAGACCTTAAATCAATAACATTTCTAAGACCGGAATATAGCATTCACTAGATACGGGACGAATTGTTCATAGTAATTAATAAATAAATAATTTATTATTTTGCAATCAATAGCATCTGTAAATATTAATATTGCTTTTATTTTTATTTCTCATATTTAGTAAAACATTAAAATCATTACTGTATAACAGTTGCTGGTTATAAAGTAGTCAATAAATTTATCCTACTAACACTAACTTTGAACATTTATCCATTAAATAAATTATAGCTACCCCGGTCTTGTAATTGCTTAATCCTATAGTCAACAAAGTCTTTTCTTTTAAGAACTAGTGTAGCCGCCATTTTTATCGATCCTATTTCTCCTATCTCGCTGGCCAAGGAATAATCCGTATGTCTGATTGCTGACTAAACACTTGCACAATTATGGAACATTACACATAGGACAATTGTCCTGCACGAACGTTATCACTAGCACATCTTCATGACGTCATTCAGCACATCTATGTAGTTTTCACTGTTTGCATCACTGAAGATGACAATGCTCCAGTAATTTTCCTCATAACCTTGCCCCATAAGTTGAAACTGGTCTGAGTCAATATCACGTCTTCTGCCAGATCCACTACGGTGCTCCAATGAACCCTCTTCTTGAAACAGCTTTAGATATCCATAAAGTGGCAGTCTTTACCTGTAAGGGACGTGTATTATTTATTATTTTCATGTATCGATAACCATGGATAATAAAATAAATAACAAACGGTCATTTATAAGAATACTTACGTTTAAGCCAGTTTCTCTAGAAATTCCAGTATAATTTAAGCTTTGATTATGCAATGCTATTATTTGGGCCCTCGTAGCCATATCAACATTTGAACGCAAATTCATAATAAAAATAAATATTAAAAACTTGTTAAACAAATCGTGACTGAACTCACTCAAAGATAGTAAAGAATGTTATGATTGAACAAAAAGGTTTAATTTTTATACAGTTAATTCTAAATTACCCTCAACTGTTTTGAGATTTATGATCGGGTTATAGTTGCTAAACAACTTCAATATAATAAAGAGTAGGATAATTTCAATACATTTCAAGGTTACGTAATGGCCTAATGGCTAGTGGCATCGGTTAATTTTATGCTACCGAGTTCGAATCCTGGTTATTGCGTGCTTTGCTTTAAAAAGGTTTGGAATATCGTAGCATTAATTTGTATAAAAATTTATTAAGTTGATAACTTTGTATCTGATAAAAACTATAAATGTATATTTTTCAATACCACTAGTATACTAGCGCCATCTATGTCGTCCATGGTATATACTTAGTCGGGTCATAAGTTCTGTCAAAACCTTATATTTTTAATTTTCGATTACTGGCCAGAAATTCTTCGACTTATTTTAAAAATAGAACTTTCGCGCTTGTAGAAAATAAAAAAGAAATTATTTTTTATTCATTTTTAAATATGGAGTGGTCGAATAAAGAAGACAGAATCGCGGTTATCGCGTTGCACCGCTGTGGTTACGCGCCAAAAGACATTTTCAATATTCTTCAAAATTTGAAAATAACGTTACGGTTTGTTTATCGTACTATCAAACGATACACCGAAGAGTCAAGCTTCGAAGATCGTAAGAGAAGCGGCCGACCTCGCACAGTTCGGACACATAAGGTCATCAAAGCAGTGAAGGCGCGAATCGAACGAAATCCCGTACGTAAACAAAAAATCCTAGCTCTGCAGATGGGGCTAAGCAGAACCACTGTTAAAAGAGTACTAAATGAAGACCTGGGACTACGAGCTTATCGTAAAAAGACAGGACATTTTTTGAACGAGCGTTTAAAAAAAATTAGGCTAGACAGATCCCGCGCTTTGCTACGACGGTACGCGGGAAAAAAATACCGCGAAATTCTTTTTTCGGATGAAAAAATTTTTACTATTGAAGAAAGTTTTAACAAACAAAATGATAAGGTGTATGCCCACAGCAGTGAAGAAGCAAGCGCGCGTATTGCGAGGGTCCAGCGTGGGCATTACCCTTCCTCATTCATGGTTTGGCTTGGAGTCTCATATTCAGGCGTAACTGAGGTGTTTTTCTGTGAAAAAGGTGTGAGAACTAGTGCCGAAGTTTATCAAAATACTGTCCTAACAAACATAGTGGAACCTCTTTCTCAGACAATGTTCAGGAACAGGCATTGGATATTCCAACAGGACTCTGCACCGGCTCATAAGGCACGAAGTACGCAAGACTGGTTGATCGCTCGTGGAATTGACTTCATCCGGCATGAAGACTGGCCCTCTTCTAGTCCAGATTTAAACCCACTGGACTACAAGATATGGCAATATTTGGAGGAAAAAGTCTGTGCTAAACCTCACCCGAATTTGGAGTCTCTCCGAGCATCTCTGGTTAAAGCAGCGGCAGACATAGATATGAATGTGGTGCGTGCAGCGATCGATGACTGGCCGCGTAGATTAAGGGCATGTGTTCAAAATGGGGGAGGGCATTTCGAATAATGTAAATAAAATTATATTGTACATTTAATGACCTTTCATTTCATATATAATTTTTAAATAATTGTCAAAAGGCGTATAAGTTATTACATCAAAAGTTTGTGACAGAACTTATGACCCGACTAAGTAATTAAGGCGATGAAACGCCGTACAAACGATTTTGATTTAGAATCATCCATGCACTTATGACACTGATAGTATGTTCAAATCAGTTTAAATTTTATAGTTGTAATTTTTGTTTCTTTTTTTTTCAGGATTATTGAAAGATGTTTACCAAGACTACGTTCCAGCGTTCTATGCTTTAACTTTGTGCTGTATTCCTTGCCTCTTATTCTGGCCTATTGAGTATGTTATTAAAACGAAATAAATATTCAGTAATGTACCTATAGATTCTTTATTCAAATATATTTAGATAATAATTGTAAAATCAATGTATATTTTGACGTTAAGTGTTACTATGTTAATAATTGAACAATATTTGCGACAGTTGCTGATTTTATTAACAGGACCTAAAGCATCACTACTATCTACCGAATATAATATCGAAAACCACTTACAAATATTTGTAATCAAAATGTCAAAACCAACGCGTACAATGTGTACGGAATATTATTAAGTGGAAAACAGCTTCCAAATATTTATTTTAATTAATAATACTTATTTTAATAAAATTAAAATGTTATACTAAGTTAATAAAATTACGTGTAAGTAAATATTTATTGTTCTTTGTTTAGTAATAAAAACTTTAAAAATATCTTGATTTGTTTACTTACTGTGGCATAGGTACTTAATGAGTATTCTTGGTTGTGCGTGACCAATCTGTTTGTATAAAGAATTTTTTACTGTGTACCCAGTTATCGATTAACAAAGTCTAGAAAGTTATAAATAGGAAAAGCTACACAATTCAGGACTCAATATTGTGTAGTACATAAGGTGAGACATGTTAATGTTTGTATTGAAAATTAGTTAAAGTACTACTAATTTGAAGTTCAGCTTTAATTATTTCTTAATACATTAAACGCCATGTTAGAAAAGTACTATTAGAATAATTAATATATGTATAATATTAAGTATATATAACTAAAAAAAATATTAGTTATACAAATTCGAAAATAAAGATTGACTGTGCAGTCCGTTGCTAATAAAAACTATCCACAGCAGAAGCGCACCGCTAGAACTGTAAATAAATTTCAAAATTTTCGATTTATGCACAACCGGTGTGATGATTATTATCCATGTATGTGACAACCATAATTAGGCTTCAGAAAAAGCAAAAAAAAAACAATTTCTTCATTTGAAAACCGGGACCGAACACCTTTTTGCACTCAACGGAGCGTAGGGTTGAAACTCTGCCAACTGCCAAACAACAGACTATATTCAACGAATACTTTCGTAGTTTTGGGTAAGTACAATCGGAATTGAAAGTTGTCATTGTACAATTTATTATCACGTGATAAACCGTAGTAAACTTTAGTAGTCAAAAAACTCACGAAAAATGGTTTGAACAATTTTTTTTTTTTTTTTTTGAAAATATTCTTGTAGCGTACAAAATATACCTGACAAACAACGTAACTCAACAAAATATTTCAGAAGGCTTAGAAAATGATTTAATTTTACATTTTATTAGAAATACCAAGGGCAAAATTATTGCAGAAACAAAAAAACTTTACATTACCAAACCTTCTAATAACCTATTTCGAACTTGTGATAAGGCTGAATAATTCAAACTACGTACACTAACGACTAATTGAAAAAAAAAATATGAAACTCGATACTTCCAGTGATGACGCCGAAAACTACCACAAAAACTTCGACTGGATTCGTCGCTTTATATCAATTTACTTACGAAGTTCTAACAAAAATAGTCAAGTAAAATATATCAGGCGATTTTTCAGTATTAGGTACCTCAGAATTACATGGGGCCCTTTAAAGAGCCCTCATTATTAACCCTTGACTTACGGGGAGGAGGGGCTTTTTATACCTGCCTTCAACCAACCTTAGACCGCATCAATCTTTTCAACGCTTTCTTATTACCCCTTTTTTGTATCTAATCGGTTTTAAACGTGCGAGGGTTGGAGGAAAACGAGTATGATCGGTGGGTTTCGTTTTCTATATTTGGAATTCTCGTGAGTCGTTTTTAATGTTTACCGGTATACTACTACCAGTATACTTAAAGGTAGCGTGGCTTGATAGATTCTGGTTTATCGACTATTATCTACAAAGTATATATGAGATTTTGAAGTCAGAAATAATCGGTCTCGTGGGCTCGATTCCCGAACGGAACCATTCTTTGTGCGATCCATACATTGTTGTTTCGTGTCTAAGTGTTATATGTATATTTTATTAGACCTCTTTCCTTTTTCATTTTAAATTAAGTACATGTTTCATCTTTTCATTTTCACCTTCATGTAAGTACGTTTTAAAAAACGTATTTGCATATACTCAACATATCGCGTTCTTATTTCAAATTTATCTAGTACATACTGGTCACCAGACATTGTAAGAACTCCAAGACTATGCTTATAATGAGCTGTACCTACCTTACTGATTCTAATTCACGCAGCTTAAGTCGACTTAAGGCACAAATTCCGAAACTGCAATTGCATTTCAAAAGTCAGAATGCCAGCATTATTCAAATCTTTTGCATAAAACAACCCGTTCCGGTACATAATTGACTAGCTAAGCGGATTATCGGCACATCTTGAAATGCATGGCTATCAGCTAAAAGGGGACCAGTAAAATTTATTCATAGCATCCCGACAACGAAGTTAGCTCTGCATCAGATTGGAGTCAGTATGCAATCAGCTTTTATTTTAGTAAAACGTTATGTGGAATAAAAAATAGTCACTACCTATATATTGCATAAACTCGTGTCAACTTATTCCTTAAACAACACACAATATGATATGCAGTGCCAAAAATATTTACCCCATGCGTTACTTCAGATTATATCCTTGAGCCAAATTCTATTTAAATCCGTTCAGTAATTTTTAAGTTAACGATAATAACAACATCCATGCATTCGCTTTTCTAATGTCAGTTGATATTAGGGATAAGATTATGTTGTCTGCTGCAAATAATGTTATGGATAAGCCTATTAAAGGCTCAAAACCAGAAACTAGGACTAAAAGCGAATATATAAAGCGAAAACATCTTGAGAAACTTGGAAATAAAATTTCTAATGTCAAGTTTGAAATCGCCAATCTGTGCGACCTCCTCCGTGAGAGAAGAGGCCTTTGTTCAGCAGTTGGCTCTTACAAACTGATAATTTGATATAGGTGACCCACCTCGTTATCCGGTTTCCTCTACTTGCAATATTAAAACAAAATATAATAATACACATACATGAATTATGTAGATTTTATGTTTTAGTTACAGATTAACACAAACACATTATCGTTATTCGGTTCGACTATTTTCCATTATTTCGAATCGGATTTACTCGCAGATGTAAACTTCCAAATAGGTTGGCCTATTATACTAAACTAATATTCCGGATTATGTTAGGGAAGAGCCTTAATAATATCCATTGTTATTATGGTTTTAACTGATATGAAACATCTCATGTAAAGCGATATTATTTATATTTTTAATAAGTATATGGAGATAAGGAATATATACAGTACCTTTTTGTTAAAAAAGTCTGCTAATGTTATTTACATCTATTTATAATAATCTTGCTGCAAGGCAGAGGTTTTGGCTCACAAAGAGAAGATACTATGAGCACCAATCTCTCAAGGCAGCTTGGCTACCAATGATATAAGATAGAACAAGAATATTTATTCCCGTGAAAAGCTATTTGATAATCTGCGCCCCCCTCTACCGCTCCCAAAAGTATTTTGTTGTTTTTGTGATGAAAACGCACTCCTTATTTAATGGGTCTCATAATATAAATAGTGAACAGTGTCTGTGTGACATAATGTACACCTCTACCGACTCTTTTAGAGATGAAAGGCGTATAATATAATTAAGAATATATTTGTGTGAACGCCTTCTATTCACATGAAGTATTTATTTTCAGTTATAATATTAAATACTGCTACTAAAATACTTACGTTTATACCTAGTATATACATACACACACGAAAATAAATAAAAAAACCACGTGGGTGGAACCCCAAGAAAGCGCTATACTAATCCATAAAGATGGAATTTCAAACCACTATACTTAATAATTCTGTAATAAAAACAACAAAAATATTCTTATTTATTTCCAGCATCATTTATTTGCCACAAACACTTGACATTTGATACCTATTTCTGTGTTGCGACAAATGAGAATTGACATAGGTTGGGTAGGAAATATAAATATAATAACATTTTTCGTTAAACGTTTGGAAATGTTTTTGGGACCGAAATGACGAGAATGGGAAGAGAAATCCGTCAAAGGTCAAATTATAATTGTTGTTGTTATGAGAACGAATATTATTTTCGGAGACGGTTAAAAGTGCTTTATCACGATTCAGGACATTCTAAAGACTAACCGTTCATCACTTTTTATAGCACAGGTTTTTTTTTGTATAGGAAAAATCATCAAATCACTTCTCCCTCCAGGGCAGGCGAGAGAGAGTGTGGCTCTTACTGACTAGCCCCCCCCCCCTTTTCCTTCTCTATCTTTAGGCCGCGTTGCCACAATGCACCTACCCCGCAAACCCGGTCCTGCTGAACATCAGCTCTGTAGAGTCCCGTCTGTGGTGGTCTATTAGTTAATTGAGGAACTCACGGAACGCTATGCGTATGTGTGTGTGTGTATGCTCGGGTCTGGTTCTGGTCGTCCGCAGACCCGCCTTTGGTGGCTTAATATTAAAACACAGGGTGATTTAATACCCTTAGTTAGGTTATCACTTTAGGTCATTTGGCCTTATCACGGCTCATAATTACTTATATTATGAAGCAATAAATGAGCTGTAGGATCACCTGATTTTTTTTTTTTTTTTTTTTTTTTTGTGAGGGGAAAATCATCAAATGACTTCTCCCGCCCAGGGCCGGGCAGGAGGGAGTGTCAGACTCTTACTGACTAAAAACCCCCCTGTTCCTTCTCCTGCTCTGTGCCGAGGTCGCGGTACCTTATTGCGCTTACCCCGCAACCCCGGCTGAACATCAGCCCTTTAGGGCCCCGTCTGTGGTGGTCTATTGGCTCTTTGAGGCGCGCGCGGAACGCTACGCGCCGTACGCTCGGGCCTGGTTCTGGTCGGGCGGCGAGCTGCCCTTACTCGCCGACCGCAGGCCCGTACTTACGGTGGCCGGAGATCGTCCCTCGATCCCCGACGCCCGTAGTGTCGCCAGTTGCGGCTGCTGGGGCGTGAGGAGGAGGATTGCTCCCTCACGCGGGCCGCCTCTCTCTTTGCGAGCATGACTGCTTCACAAAAGGAGGAGACGGCGTCCCAGTTCCTCTCACTCCGCACCATGGCCTCGACTAAGGCCGGGCGCGAGAGGTCGCCGCCGCCGATCACTTCCCTGAGGATACGGCGGTGCTCAGCCCAGGCAGGGCATACCGCTACCGTATGCTCCACCGTATCCTCTAGGTGGTCCTCACAATGACGACACTCGGGCGTTTCCTCCCGCTGAATCCGAAACAGGAACCTACCGAAGCTGCCGTGCCCGGTAAGCACCTGCGTCAGACGGAAGGTGAGGACGCCGTGGCGTCTCTCAAGCCACTCCTCAAAGAGGGGTCTTACCGCTGCTATGGTAGCGTGCCCGGCCCTCGGTTGCGACAGTCGCTGTCTCCACTCTGCCATGAGATCTCGCCGGAGCTCATTCCGCCACGCACTTATTTGGCGCGGCAAAGGATCTTCGCCCCGGCTACGCGCGTCTGCGCGCAAACTGTAGACGCGCGCGAGCGCCTTCGCTTCTAGATCCCACGGCGGTGATCCGGCAAGGAGGTTCGCCGCCTCCCCGGAGATCGTGCGATACCCGCGGATTACTCGTATAGCCATGACCCTCTGGGACGCGACCAGCGTACGAGCCGGCCGCCGCTTCAAGTCCGGCGCCCACACAGGGGCACCGTAGAGGGCCATGGATCGCACAATTCCCATATACAACCTCCGGCAGGAGGCGTTTGGCCCCCCGAGGTTGGGAAGGAGCCGCTTGAGCGCGGCCCCAGACCGTTCCAACTTAGGGGCCAAACGACGAAAATGCTCCGTGAAGTTCCATCGGCTGTCGAGGACGAGACCCAGGTACTTCATCGCCGACTCGACGCCGATGGTAACTCCTCCTGCCGTTACTTGGGACCCACCTGGAGGTGGCGCGCTCCGACGGCCATAGAAGCACATGGCCTCGGACTTGTGGAGCGCCACCTCGAGTCCCAACTGCCGGATCCTTGCAACGACTGTCGCAACCGCTTGTGACATCAGGTCGGCCGCCGCCTGATGCGACCTCCCGTTCGCCAGCACCAGCGTGTCGTCAGCATAGCAGACAATGCTGACGCCGCTCGGGAGGTCGGTGCGTAGCACCCAATCGTACCCGATGTTCCACAGGAGAGGTCCCAGGACCGATCCCTGTGGGACACCGCGCGACACCTCTCGCCGATTCCACACGCCCCGGTGACCGGGGTAGATGACACATCTGTCCGTCAAGTAAGCCTCGACTACACGACGGAGATAGGCAGGCACCCGGTGGTACCGGAGTGCCTCCAAAATGCAGCTCCAGGGCAGCGAGTTAAAGGCGTTGGCGATGTCCAGAGACACCGCCACGACGACTCGCCTCCCGGCCAACGCTGTCCCCGTCGTGAGGTCCCTCACGCGCATGATGGCGTCCACCGTGGAGCGCCCTCTGCGGAAGCCGAACTGGCCGTCCGCTAAATCCGGCCCCCTTCCAGACAGGTGCCCGACGAGGCGGTCTGAGATTATCCTCTCGAACAGCTTTCCCACCTCGTCGAGCAGCACAATGGGCCGGTACGCGGACGGAGAGTCCGCAGGACGCCCCGGCTTCTTCACGAGGACCAGTTTACCCGTCTTCCACGACAGCGGAAACTGGCCTCTCTCCAAACATGCGCTGAACAGACCAAGTAGTCGAGGCCTGAGAGCCTCCGAGGCCAGGACCCAGACCTTGGCATGCAGCCCGTCAGGTCCTGGGGCGGTATTCTTGCCGCTCAGCCGGCGCACCGCCACTCTCAAATCTACCTCGGTCACTTCCGGAGCGGATTCGTCGTCGTCGTCGATGTAGCCCGCATTGGGCACCGCAGGGGGCGGGGGCATAGCCGGAGGCGTGCAACCCATCTGTGGTCGGGGGAATAGCGCCCCAACCACTTCGTCCACGACCTCCGGCCGGAGACTCTGAGTCAGTGGGGGCGCCCAGGTGCGGAGCTTATCACGCACCATCCGGTAGGGGCGTCCCCACGGGTCTCTGTTCAGAGTCTCCAACATCTCCTCGCGGGCCCGATCTTTGGCCCGCCGGATCTCCACCCTGAGGGTGGCCTTCGCCGCCCTGTACTCCTCGTATAGCTCCGCCTCTCTGGTTTCGGCGTCCAGAGGGCGGAGACGGAGCCTGCGGTACCTGGTGTATCGGCGTCGCGCTGCGGTGCACTCACCGCGCAGGTCTGCCAATTCCTGCGACCACCAATACACCTGGCGCTTGCGTTGGCACGGTCGGATCCGGGGCATCGCCATACGTCACCCCCTTTTTCGCCGCGTCCGGCTGTAGTGTGATAACTACAGCTGAAGATTTTGGGGCGAGGAGCATTGCCGCAGCGCGCTTCTCCTCGCGCCGCTGCTGTCGCCGCTGCCGCTGCTCCTTCTTCCGGAGCTTCCTCCTCTCTTTGGCGACCTTCCTCACCTCCCCCGCCACTTGCCACTCGCTACCAGCACGCGACTCAGACGGCGGAGTAGGTGCCGATGCGGCTGGGGCTCCAGCCGCTGCTCCTCTTCGTCTGCGGCTCATCGGCGCAGGAGCCAGCGCCGAGGGAGACTCGGGCGCCCTCGTCGGTGACAAGGCTGTCGGCGCTTTCGCTCCCTTCTTCACCGGTGCGCTGGCTTGTGCCCCACGGCTGGTTGGCGGCTTGGGCTTAGCCGCTGCGGCAGCATACGACCCGGCTGCGAGTGGAGGTCGGAGGAGCCTACCCTCCAGCACGTCGAAACGCTGCTGGAAGGCGGCCATCTCCCGCCGCATAAGGCCGAGAAGGTCGGCCTCAGCTGGCTGCGAGGGTTGGGGACGACCCGCGCGAGCAGCGGCGAGTTCCGCCTTTGCTGCACGAAGTTCCGCCTCCAGGGCAGAGTTCGCAGCCGCTAATCGGGCCAGCTCGCGCCTCATTCCGGCCATCTCTTTTTGCAGAGCGGTCATCTGCCGCTCTGCTGAGCCCTGCTGGGATACCGCCGACATTATAGCGGCCTCCGCGTGCTTAAGAACTCCGTTCCTGCCAGCCTGGGTTTTTTTCCCAGCCAGCATGCGGAGTGCTTCCTTAACCTGGAGGCGGAGGCTCTCAGCGCCGCCTACAGCATCCTCACCGCCGGACACCTCCATCTCCGAGGAGTCCGAGGGGGCAGCCTTTCCCAGGGCGCTCCCCTCCGCTGCCAGCCGCTCTGCCGGCTCAGATCGGCTCCCAGCCGCCCTTGTGGAGCCCTTCCCCTTGCCCCTACCCCGCGCAGCCGTGGGGATTTTGGGGGCTGGGGCCTCCTGCTCGTTGGAGGACGGCTCTCGACCATCCTCCAGCCTGGGACGTTTAAAGACGCCCCGGTCTTTCTTGTGGCGCAGCGCGATGGTGACGCCAGACAATGATGAGTCGGACTCTGAGTCCGACTCCTTCCTCCCCGGGGCCCGTGCACGGGACTTGCTGGACGGGACCAGCGCCTCCCCACGAACCCGAGAGCCGCCCTGGCCCTCACTATCGCCTCCAAGCGAGCTAACCTCGCTTGCCTTCTCCTCACCGGTAGGTGGATTTTTATTTTGGTTTTTTTTAGACATCTCCATTGAAGTCCCACGAGTATGGGGGAAATAAGAGGTCCGCCCAGGGAGAGCCCCCTGTCCCTGGGTAAGTGTGCATTTGTCTCCCAACTAGGGGGTCCACCGGTCCCCTAGCTGGGGGTGCGCTCACGACTGATCCTACTCCTCAGCCATACATACCCTCGCCGCGCACCAGAACTTAGTATTGGAGGAATTTTTTATAGAGGTTCTCTTCCTCGCGGTCCGGGCGGTTAAGCCAAGACCCTCGTCCCGGTCCGAGTCATAAAACATGACCATGATCTCTTCCCGGATTACGATATCGGCGGGTGCAGTCGGGCGCAGCTAGTGCCCCGATGCTACTCATTGGCAGGGTGAGTGCACAACGAGCGCCGCCCTTGTTTCTCCGCCCCGCTCTCTGCTAGGTCCAGAGAGTCGTGCGGAGGAACGCCCCCACGGAGGCTTAGACCCTATGACAGCATAGAGCCGGTCGCCTCTAGAACCCGACCGGGTTCTCCGCCCGGCCAGAAGTTCGCTGCGGGCGACAGTCAAACCAACCCTGTCGCCATCCCGTTAGGGAGACTGTCGCCCGCACCCAGGGTGCACCACGGGGAGGTCTTCTGGCACGCACCCCAGGATCACCTGATGGTATGCAATGGTAAGCAATTGAATAGCTACAAAGGCGTTTCTTGGAATTTGACCGTTGTGTATTTGGGGATAGGAGGGGAAGGACACGGACAAAGCAAAACAAAATAAAACGTTGTTTCACACTGCTGCTGGGGTTCTGTGAAGCCATGGTATCACTAAACCTGAAACGACCTATTGTAACGTAGGTACTGTCCACGTCTCAATTCTCTAAAGTCTATCTGTCACCCTAAAGTAGACTTGTAGAAAATGCCTTTGGCATTAACTCCGCCATTGTGCAACAATTTTGCAAAAAAAAAAAAAAAAAAAAAAAAAAAAAAAAAAAAAAAAAAAAAAAAAAAAAAAAAAAAATTAATTTAATTAAATTAAAAGGCAATGCGTACAATTCAATGTAATGTGAGGCAGGTCAATATTTCGTAGGAAAGATTCGCGATTCAATTCTTATATTATTTTTATCATAAAATACATAATATTATTTCCATACCTAAATTTTATTATAAAAATATAGGTACAATATAATAAATTAAATATTTTATTCACTGACTTCACTCACTAAAAAAAATTAAATAAATTATTCAAAACGTATCAATTATGACAGCTATAGGAACGCATAAATTGTTAAATTCACGTCATTGATATAATAATATTAGAATAAAGCAATATTATATATTATAAAACTAGTTTATTTTATATTCAGAGCCAAAGATTTCTGACATATGTAAATAGTGGATTTCAAGCAACCCGACAATCAAGATCTAAATAATGGGTCTATTTTATAACAGCTATATTAATTTTTATGCCCTAAACTGGAAAATAAATTAGTTTTATTTTTAGGAAAATTTATAATATTTTTAATTTTTGAGCGCTCAATTCGAAATTTAAAATCATCCATAGTACATATAGTTTAATACTTTTTAAAAGACCGATTCTTTTTTTTGGATCTGGCCGAAAAGAAATCTTTACAACAAAATTTTGATAAGAGAAATTTTATACCAAAAAATAAGTTACATCTGTAAGCGTTTTATATATCTACATGCACATAAAACTAGACTTCTTATATAAAAGTAATAATTTGACACCGAAATAATCTAGACGAAATACTGAAACATGCAATCATAACTTGTGATGGCGTAAAGCCCTACTTTGTATTGTGGCGCAGCCCGGGCGAGCTGTATCGACCGGCGCGCCGTCGAGTCATCTGACGAGAACAACTAGTATTGTCAGCTTTCTGTCTTAACCAGTGTTCCTTATCTATATATTTAGTATTAAGGTTTTTAAGTATATAAGATTAAGGCTTAAAATAAGATAAGTATTAGCATCTTTTGCTCTATGCGATAGGTTAAATTATAGCGTTATAATATATGGTTATGGTAGGCGATTGGTAATCAATGTAATTATTTTTTAATGAAACGAATTTAAATTTACTTACGTTAGAATATAATAATGTGTGTAGACGTTTTTCTTTCCAAAAGATTTAACTTTTATTGTAGTAGGTATGTAATAAATAAAGGTATTTTAGTATTTTATATTCAATTATGTTTTCCATGTATAATTGAGATGATTTCTGTTTAAAGTTCGTCTCTCATAATGTTATTTATATGTATTAATGTATTAAAATCTCTTTGTGTCTTAAATGTTAGTTGTTTATTAATCAATAAGCGATTTTACATTTACCTACAAATATTGTACCTATTGCATATTAATGCAGTCGAATTTTTATTAGGTACACATTTTATTTATTTTATTTGTACTTTTTGCTCACAATATGTTTAATGGCAAGCTTAATGCCAAAGGCATTTTCTTTCAGTTTAATATAATATTGAAAAATATACTACACCACTACATAGTACAAAACTAAGTCGTTTTTTCTGTCCCTATAAGTATCCCTATCCTACCTATCCCTATAAACCTATGCAGCGGATTTTGTTGCGGTTTTTAATTTATTTGCGGTGGTAGATCGATTGAAGAGAAAGTTTTATTTGTATACAATTATCAAATAGTGGATAAATTAGTATGAGCATTGCACTCTTGCAAGGCAAGGTGGCATGTATAGTATTTTGTTTATACAAAATTATTACACATGAAATTAAATAAATACTTATTTTATAGACATCGTGTTGAGACGTCTCAGCGTGGCACACTATAAAATGGTAAATTTGAATCTCTATTAATAATACCATACAATGGTGTCATTTATGTAGAGTGTTCTATCGCCATAGGGGGCAAGGTTGACAATAAAATTATAGACAAAACTAGCTTACAGTTTATGCATTTAAATATTTGCCGAGTTTTCTATCATGGTAGTCTGGGTTTGAAACCTGGTAAATATTAATGTGACTTCTTCCGTGACCACTGAGAAAAGTTAAGAAAAAGATGGTGAGAAACCCGTGGATTTATAATTTCTAATTAATAAAAAACTTTAAATCGCCACTTCAACTTGAGCAGGCATGGTGATTACCTAATACTCAAACCTTTTCAGTGTTTGAAAAAACCTTTGCTCAGCAGTGGGTACTTATAGGCGATGCGTATGACCTACTTAGATAAGTCTTGGCAATGGAGGATTACTTAGTTCGAATTTCTTTTCAACTTCAACTTAGATCAAGTACATTATTAACATCAATAGAATGTGTGAATTCAGTGATGGACCATAAGATTCTTCTATAAAGAGGTTTAATAATCACCAGGTTTGGCAAGTGGATTAGAGATCGCAGTTGCTGGGTTTTCATTGACCTTAAATGATCGCATTGAATGACATACAAATTTAAAAACACGTAAAAGTAATTGCCTTGTTTACTTCTAAAAGAAAAGAGGTGTAATATTACTTTATTATAAGTGTTCGGTAAAATAAAATACTAAGAAACGTTTCATTTTTTATCCACGTAAAATACTTGCAAAGTTTCTTTGCAATGAATGAATTTTGCAGGAGACTTTTTTTCACTTTTTCGCGCTCCATACTTAGGTACGTATTTAAATATAAAAATATGAACTTCAAAAAGTCAACTTCAGCAATAAAACGTTAGAAGACATCGTTAGGGAAAATTCTTTCGAATTAAGAGTAACTGCGTAGAGAATATCATTTAGACATAGAATTTTACTGTAATTAACTTTTTTTTGGAAAAACGTGCTCAATCGACGCGCATTTGTGTGGAGTGGGTACTTCGTACTCGCTTCTTTTTGCTCGAAGAAATACGTGTAAGATTGTTAAAGGCCTATTGAGATAAAAGCGGTATCCGCTACCTTATGGGTCGCGAAAAATACCGGACGTAATACTGGAATACCATCGCTGCGGTGAAATATATGTGTTACCATAAAGAATGCTTGACATTGTTACCTATATCCATTCCATATCGTAGAAGTTAATACAATTTTGCTATTCTCCCTCTTACCAAGGGATACCTATATATGTTGTACAAACGAGGCTGTCTGGTAAATCTGTTTACAAAACAGTTCGAATCCATTAAATTGCTGAGTCAGCGTGATCTATGAAAAAATGTATTTTGCATAGTTGGCAAACGAATTGACTAATGACTGATAAGGCAAGCAATCGGCGCTATTCGTGGATAACTGCAACACCAAAGAAATTACTAGGGCGTTGCCGGGCTTTTGTGGATTTGTTCGGCTTTTGCGGATTGGCCTCCCTCACACGGCGACTCACAATATAAGAACTACACCACGCCGAGGTTCACTTCAGTCGAGCCAACCCATTCTTACCAGTGCATGGCCCTCTTACACTTAAAACAAAACGCTAGTATAGCTCTTTTCTTAACAACAAGAACAATTTTAATATAATAATAATAAGGGGGCAAACCAAGTACCCATAGAGTTACTGAAGTAGCAACCAATATTTCACATTCCCAAAAGCAAACTAACATTTTTATCAACAAAATATGAATGTCAAACTCGATTCATAAAAGTCTACAGTTTTGCTATAGAAACGCGATTATATTGATGTATTTTATTGGAACAGCTCTTAGGCACAGCCCGTTTTACATATCGAAGAGAAATATTTCACCTACAAAGATAAATGGATTGGGCTTTAACAGGAATGAAGCCACAAAAACGGCGAACTCTGATAAATTAGATGTGACGGCGCGGTGTACCTCGCAATGTGAGGTCTTTTGAGGACTCGAATTTCTCCCATTATTCACTTCTTTATTACTAAGGTGTAGTTATTTTGTTCTATTAGGTTTTTTGATGGTATTAATAAAAGTGCAAACTGTTAAGCAAGTTTTAAAATTTGTATCTGAGCTTCTTTTAGCAGGTTTATGATGAGTTGAGTTTATTTTCAGGTTGAGAGAGCCAAGTTTCGGCTTGATGCTTGCATGATGAACCCGGCTTGATACCATGGCCTCACTGAAAACCGGCGTGAAATAACTAAAGCGTTGTGTTTTGCCGTGTCAGTGAGGTTACCGGAGGCCCAATCTTTGCCAAATCCTGAAATATCCGAAACCAATATCCCCAATGGGCTGTCAACGCAAGGTGTTTTGGGTATCCATGGGCGGCATGTTTACAACCAGGTAATCCGTCTGCTTGTTTGCTGACCATATTAAACCCAGCCATTTTAAAACCAATATAGACGGGAATAGAAAATAAATACGAATGATCCATATTTATTAAAGACATATTTTTTATGCTTCTACTTCAAAGCTTTTAAATATGAACTGGAAAATAGTGGATTCTCTGCCAGTAAATACAACATTCAATCGTAATTTTAGTAGCCTCACCAACTTACTATAAATCATAAGTTTTTACGCTCGTAAAACTACTGAAGTACTATTCTGCAAACAGAATCCAAATCGAGATGAAGCAAGTTGCTAAGGCGGTAACATGTGAGTGGGATGGCAATGTAAGTTTGTTGCCAAACTTATCACCGAGTTTATAATAAAATTTCAAGTGTTGGAAGTTATAACGGAATTTATAACTGAATAGACCTTCGATGGTACAAGTTTATTCTCGAAACAATGTTGTGTTATGTTGAGGGATTTAGGTACTTACTGTTAAGAAATTGGAACTATGTGAAGGATTAATAAAAATATTTTGAGGAAGAAAATAAAAGAAAAAACTGTGTTTCTTATGAAGTTCTGCCTATTTTGGTTTGTAATGAAGATACGTGAGTATGATAATTGTTTTATTCAAACTGTTTCTTGGCCACAATTCTTGTGTACCTTTGCCAGGCTAAATAATGGCTGGCATAATCTAAAAAGATAAAAGATAAAAGATAAAAGATAAAAGATAAAAGATAAAAGATAAAAGATAAAAGATAAAAGATAAAAGATAAAAGATAAAAGATAAAAGATAAAAGATAAAAGATAAAAGATAAAAGATAAAAGATAAAAGATAAAAGATAAAAGATAAAAGATAAAAGATAAAAGATAAAAGATAAAAGATAAAAGATAAAAGATAAAAGATAAAAGATAAAAGATAAAAGATAAAAGATAAAAGATAAAAGATAAAAGATAAAAGATAAAAGATAAAAGATAAAAGATAAAAGATAAAAGATAAAAGATAAAAGATAAAAGATAAAAGATAAAAGATAAAAGATAAAAGATAAAAGATAAAAGATAAAAGATAAAAGATAAAAGATAAAAGATAAAAGATAAAAGATAAAAGATAAAAGATAAATAAAAATTTCTAATGTCCATGTCAAAATCATTTCTAATTTCTGTATACAGAAAAAGTTAACTGGATTGTAATTGATTTTCTATTACGTGTAATTATTATCAATATCACACATAAAATTTATGTATAACACATTCTGAAAAAAGAAATATTGTAAAAATAAGTATTAAATAAAACGAATACATGTTCCAAGTCCCAAACCCAGTGACCGATATATCAAACAAAACCCAATCCACACGAAATAATATTCCTAATCATATACTGGCTATAAACGTAGCATTTTCTCTCTCTTTCTGACCAGTGACAAAGATTTCCTTTGTTATTCGTGAACGGTCTGGTGACCACATAGAAACAGTGAGGTAAATGGCTATTTTCTGCCAAGTTGAACAAAGCCCGGGTGCAAAATACTCGTATTCTCGAATTGGGTGGCTTTCTCATAGATCCTTTAACGTTTTCGTGCTTATTAGTAATGTTGTAGAGATATTTGTTCGCTGTTGCTTGTTCAATTAACTTGTTAACATTTTATGGGAGAGGTCGGCAAACGAGCAGGCGGATTACCTGATGGTAAGCAATTAGCGCCAACCATGGACACCCGCATCACCAAAGGAGTTACGGTGCATTGCCGGCCTTTTGGGGATTCATAAGAGTTTCGGATATTTAAGGATTATTCATATTTCCTTGTTCATATTTCAATAGATAATAGAAATTTTCTTGTACAATATGAGAGTCAGTAAGACTGACCTCACTGTGCAATAATTTTCTATTACCAAACAACTAGGGGAAAGAATAAAATAAACTTTAAGGCGGGCAACGCCACTATGACTCCTCAATGTCCATGGACGGCGCTGACTTCTTAGTATCAGCCTTTATAAAAAAGAAGTGAAAAATGAAAGTTCACTTAAATTGCATAAAAATAATTAAGATTGAAAACAGCTTCTAGACACACAGATTCATTTTGAGAAACAAACTTCTTATTTATTTGCCCTAGCCTAGCCGTAAATTTCAAAATTGCGATCAGTTCTACAATAATAATAATAACGTAAAAAACTTCCAAAAAGGCCTTCCGAAAAGGCCTTTGTCTAATTCCGAACACTCATAAAAAAGCTACAAAGAAAATCCGCTAATGCAGCCCGTTCAAATACCAGGATAGCAGAAAATTAAACAGGTCTCAAGCCTACTTGATACCACGTCAAAAAAGTAAGTGCTTCTCGCGTTTCGCGACAAATCGTTGAGTCGACATAAATCATCGTTGCTATGCTATGTCGCCCTGGTACTTAGAAACGGAGAAGCTCGAACAATTCGATGATACTGTTTGGATTGCCGCCAACTTTTGTTGTTCTATGTGTTAATTTTGTTCCGAAGAAATTGATTGTATCTCAAGAAGTTAGGAAACTTCCTGTTTATTGTTTTGTTCTCACGATTCTGTTGTGATGCGACTTAGTAACTTTTTTGTTTAGTTTATTTTGTTTCTTACCTTCTTACTAGGAAATTGTAGGAAGCCAAGTAACAGGAATATTTTTAGCATTCTTTGTAATTTGTTAATTTTGTTATTTTTATTCAATACTAGCTGTGCCCGCGACTTCGTTCGCGTGGTTGTCGAAAACAAAACAACATCGTTTATATAACAGTAGGCTATACACATATAAACTCCACTCAAGAAAGAAAATGTTTTTTTGCTATTTAAGGTCCTGACTGTAATATATATTTATTTAGTAATATTGGTATAGCTGATTACGTTAATGCTTCCCTGTACCTATACTATATTAGCGGTGGAATTACATGCTCCGGGCATATACAAAAAGGTTGTTTGGGTTGCTAACACGTGATAGAGAAACATAGAGTCCGCCGTGTGAAAAACAATCAAAAGTATGGTCATGGGGTAACAGACCCTTACAGGGAATTGCACATTTATTGCGTTGGAGACTTGTTTCTCTCATCCGTGTACCATTACAAACTTTTAGAGGACTTAAATTTCTGAGTAGAATGATTGGTGGAGTACCAACTTTTAAATAAATTTTGTGTCCTAGAACACCTGGTGTCATTAGAGAGTCTAAAAACTCTACTGGATAGTGGGTGGCATCTCCTTCTTCCAAAACCGTGTTAATAGATGCATATTCCCTACTTTCTCCAGAAACATGTACCAATATTTGAGAATTGATTGCTGCTGCTTGGTCATTGCGAGGTGCCAAAGTAGCTCGTTGGCATAGCCAAGCAGTGTCATGGTTCGAGATCTCTGATGGATCTCCGTATACAGAAGAAATGAGTTCTTGCTGTGAGGCAACAGAAGAACACAGGCTCTCGACTAAAGTTACTTTAACACATTTTTGAGTCGTGTATGTACCATTACCAATTTGAAGTAGTAAATTTGAGAAGACCTGCGCGTTCGCGTCATCTCCCAAATATGCTCGCATATTAAAGCTCAAATTGGATGATATGATACTACGCCATAAAAAAGAGCTCTTTAAACATGCACCTATTTCATCGGCCCTCGTTCCTCTGGGTATTATAGGGAGTGTCTGCCTTAAGTCTCCACAGAATAGCACCATTAAGCCCTCTACAGCTTCCATAACTTTATCACTATTGCGAGAGATGTGGCAAACAGGGTTTTCTGTGCGCTCCAAGTCGATTGGTATTTTAAATGGTTTATTTGCAGTTTTTCCTCCTGGTAATAAAGTGCCTGCAATTCCTGAGGAGGCCACCGCAAGGGCAATTTTGTTTTGGCTCCTTATTTGAGCCAAGATAACTTTGGTGAGGAAAGTTTTACCTGTTCCACCAGGTGCATCTAAAAACAATATTTCCCCTAAAGAATTTTCTACACTACAGCATACTCTATCAAATATTTGACGCTGTTCTGACGTCATATTTGAACAGCCATTTAGCCCTATTTCTGCTAACTCTTCAGGGTTGTAATTTATTTCCGATGCACACTCCCTATTATTTGGTTCCCCACCAGCTGTCGGCGTTGGCAAGCCGTATTGACTAAGAAGGTTCCCTCCTATACTTATAACTATATCTTCATAACTATATCTCCTATATGTATAACTATATTGTGTAGCTAGCAAAGACTTATTATAGCAGTTTTCCCGTACTTGGTTAGAAGTTTATCTATTACTATTTTCTTGTCTAAAAAAATCTTCGGCAAACGCGTCTTTATTATTTTGCTACAACTGCCCAGCGTCCGATAGGCCACAAAATGTCAATAAAACAAACAAATGACGAAGACGATGTGGACTATCGCTGACGCATGCTTCGGCTAAAGCATCATCCCAATGCTGATCACCATCTAATAAAGGCCGTGCGCGGCAAGCAGCCTGAAATGAGGGATATTCTATATCGTCCACTTTGCGGAAATCAGTAAAAGAAGTAGGCCCTCGCACTATGTGAAGAAGAAGGCGTAAATAATAACACTCTGCATTATTTGGGTGCACCGTGTGTACTCTTCCAATCACGTGTTCTTTAAAAATGCCGGGCTCACCTTCTACAGCAGTTCCACGTCTCCTGCGTTTAAAAACACCTTGCTGCTTGTTGTAAGTATAATAATGTGGCACTTCATTGTACAACAGAGACTTGGCGAAATTGTCTCTTTCGCAAAGGCGAAAAAATGCGAGCAAGGTCGTTATGTCATGTTAAATCGGATCTGCGCTATGGTCTGGAAATTCTGCACTTATGACACTGTCTATAGGGTCGGGACGATTTTTTTTCCAGCCACAAAAGAATGTGCGCATGGGGTAAACCACGCTTTTCCCATACATAAAATACAGAGTTGAACCGAAAACTTTCTCCTTTGTAAGTAGATTAATCAAAACTTTGAGTTGAAAATGAAAAATCCTCGCAATAGTGTCTTAATTAATCATTTATTTAATCATTAATATAATCATTAATAATCATTAATCATGACGTATTTGCACAACGCCATCTATCGAATAAACTATCAACATTAGTTCTATTTTTTGTCTTAAGGTGTCGTTGCAAGTACTACTTACGGAAATGCGTGTTGTAATATTTTACTCCTTGACTCACTAAATTAATCATATCTTGTGATAGAGTGAACCGATTTCGATGAAACAAAAACTAAGTTATACCTCAAGTTGTGTAGAATTTTTGTATATAAGCATTGTCTGCATTGAATTCGTAGATTTTACGTGATGCGCGCACAAACAAACATATAAACAGACAAACAGACAAACAGACAAACAGACAAAAATGACAAAAATTACGAAAATGGGTTCGGTTAGTTATCCTTTAACACGCTGGCTATTTTTTTCTTCAATTTATTCAATGTACAAAAATTACTTTTCTACAGATTTATTATATGTATAGATATTAAATAATAAATGTTGATGGAATATTGATCCAATATATGTAAGTACAAGTTCATAAAATTAATTAAATTTTAATATCGCATATATCGTTACAAAAATGTATGCAATGCTATTATATTCATTACAAAATAATTTATTTATTTCTTAAAGATTCCATATGTCCGCATTTTGCAAAATTAAGCAACTGACTACCATCGCCACCTACTATAATTTTCCCGAACTAAATGAACAGCGCCACCTAGTTTAACAATCCAGTATTAAATGGCTACGAGAAAACGCAGCTCTAGAGGTCCTTGCTGGGATTCGTATTGGTGAACATGTTACAGTTTTAGTAACACGTCGCTTTCATAGAGGGCGCTTTATAAAGTTTTAAGGTAAAAAAAGTACCTAATTTTGAGAAAAATCTATTTTATTTTCTACTAAGTTTTTGTAAGTATGTATAACTGTTTTGGAATGTTTTAAGCTTTTTTTTATTTTAAATTGTGTTTTGAAGCTTCAGCATAGGGTCTAAAATAAGATTTTCTAGCAATAATCCCAGCGTTAGTGAACGTCTATCCTTACTAATTACGTATGGCTTTCACATCGCCTACAAAACTTTGTTTCTCAATCGTTACGCCTGGTCACGTGTATAGAATTACTATTAACTTACCGATAAATCATTGTAGACGTCAGAAGTTTACCTAATTTATTAGTTACTGAAATAATAGCCGTATCCTCAGGGTAATTTGGTTGATAATCGATTTAGAGAACATTTTTTCCTAAAAGGAAAATCCTGTAGTTAATTTATACTATACGAGTGATTTTTTTCTAAATAACAGCGAGGCATGGCGACCCTATTCCTTTAAAAACGAAAATTTCTAACAAACAGTATTTTCAAAAAGTATAAGGGATATATTAATAAAACATATCGGGGAAGTTGTGGGGGCCCAGAGATAAGGCTTTGGGGTGCGAGTTCGAAACCTGGCAAGGACAAATTTGACTTCCATCACGAGGTAACCTGGTCTTATAATTAGCAATTATAAGTTTGAAATCGCCAATCCGCCTTGAGCAAGCGTGGTGATTAAAGGTCAAACCTTCTCCGTGTGAGAAGAGGCCTTTGCTCAGAAGAGTGCACTTATAGGCTGACGATAATAGGTGCAATAAGATATATCACAATGACTTTAGTCAAAAATATTTTTAATCCAATTTAATAAGACTAACGAAATCTTAACTTACACAAAAAAGCGACAAAGTTAAGTTATGTAGCTTAAGACAAGAATAGTTACGAGTGGATTGCCACCTTCTTTTTGACGACGGATTACCTGATGGTAAACAATCAGCGCTGCCCATGGACACCCGCAGCAAAGGAGTTACGAGTGCATTGCTGAACTTTTGGGGATTAGGGATTTGAAGAATTTGGGATTGGGGGGAGGGGAAGGATTGGAGCTCCGGTAACCGCACTCACACGACGAAACACAACACTGTGGTTGTTATACGCTTATTTTCTATGATGCTGTGATATCACTCCGGTCGAGCCAACCCATTCGTATCGAAGCATGTCTTTCCCACATTTAAATGTATATAATGTTGTAGGTACTTTGCCAATCACCTTTATCAGCGTCACGCGGTATCACTGCTAGGTACAGGAGTGCTTCTTCTATGACGAGCTTCTTTGCATGATCCAATTAAATTTGGAATAGCCATAGGCAGTCACAATTAGATCCACAAGTACCTCTACTTTGTTTTATGGAAGCTTACCATCTATTCATAATACTATTGGTAAAGAAAACTATTCAGTCACCATTGTTAAGTAAGGACAAATGGAATTCAAGACCTTTCGACATTATTGTTATATTAACAGAACTGAAAGCCAACTTTCAGAAGTTTCTCATCTGTAAGTTAGTGAAGAAACTTAATGGAAGGGCCACTATGCAATAAGGTTTGTTTTCGGCTCCCCTTTACATATCAGTTTAAACAAGACTTAAAGTTAATATTTTCCTCGTCGAGTAAGTTCCATTTCCAAGAGAAAGAAAAATCAAATCTCAAAGTAAGTTTAATCAACTAATATTCTCAACCTCTGCCATCGGCCAAATTTAGCACCATCTGTGGTGTTCTAGTGGCTCTTTGTGGTGTGATAGGAACAGAACGCGCTGTATTGGTGCTGATCAGGCGGCGAGCTACTCTTGCTTGCTGTCCACGACAGCGCTTACGGTGTCGGGAGATAGTCAGTTGGGGATTCAGATAAATGGCTTTTTATAAACCCTTAAAAAGATTGTGAATTATATTTTGTGTGATACTTCAAACGACGTGTTATAAACTAATAACTTCTCAATTTTCAATAGTCTATCTATTTGGCATACATATTTGTTTTCAAGTTTGACTAGAATTAATGGCGAGGTTTGAGATTTATGACAGCACAATTCTGGTTATTGTCTACAAAGAGTATTTAAATCGGAATCAGTCTGGGAGTGCCAGAGAAAACAATGGTCCCTAATAGTGAACAGTATTATACAACTATCAAACTTACCTGCGTTAGCCACGTTAGGCCATTATAGAAAAACTACTAATACAGCATATACTTGAACAAAATCCAACAACTTTTTCCTATCTCGTAATATTAAAAGTAAAGAACGAAACGACACAAAATTCAAACAAAATATTGAAAAAAAACTTCATTTAGAAACTAAACTTTCAAAACAATTCGATAGTGCAAACACGAGGCAGAGAAAATTGACTGCACACGAAAATATCCGACCTCTACTCTCTACACGGCCAGGGCTGTTTGGTCAAGGTTTAAAGGTAGAAATAGACGGATTAAATTGGAACGATGCACTGTATCCACGACTCCGACGGATTTCAAGGTCATTTGTGGTTCCGTTGATTGTTTTAGGAATATTTTGTGTTAAAAACGATCGGTAAAGTTGACGTTCGATGGAAGAACAGTAAAGACGACGATGTGCAGATTAGGATAAGGATAGGAGGAAGTAGAGGAGATATTTTTTTTATGGTTATATAGTTTTTTTTGCAATCATAAGGGCTGGAAATTATTCGAAAGAGGTTTGAATATTTGTCTATAGGTAACGGAACTTGTTCAAGTTGTTAACCCTTTTTTGATGGTGAAAAAACGTCAAATGTCATTTCATGTCACACGCCTGGGGCGGGCGGAAATTCCCTCACACGCATGCCATAGGAGGAGAAGGCAGAAGACTGAAGTCGCAGAAGTACTCACCATCTAGCATGTCTTCCGAGTGGTTCTCCCAGTTTAAGTTCTGAAAGCTAATTGTGCCAATGAATCTTTTTGTATATATTTCTGTTTTTAAAAACTACTAAGTAAATCCCCTTAACTTAAATATATATTACCAGAACTGCCGTGGACTCAGAACGAAAATGACGCAACTTCGTCAAAACATTTTAGGGAATAACTACGATTTAATTATCATGACTGAGACCTGGCTTCACAGCGGCATTTTTGATAGCGAATTGTGTGATCCTCGGTATGACGTATTACGTAGGGATCGTGACCTGGCCGCCACCGGCAAATCGTCTGGTGGAGGTGTAATGATACTCGCGCGACATGCTTTGGGTGCATGGTGCAGTGAGTGTGAGCCTAATACCATTGGTACGGAACTTCTGACTATAATAATACCCGCCCGAGCCCTGTCGACATCGGCCAATCTTTATGTAAGTGTTGTTTACGTACCTCCGGACGCTCATAGGATAGTGCCTGATATAGAATACATTTTGCAGAGAGTTACGAATTTACTATCCCACAAAACAAAAAAGAACAACTATTTACTAATTGGAGATTTTAATCTACCCTGTATTAAATGGAATCCGGGTGGGCCAACTTTTCTAAAACAGGGTGCCGTCGAGGTACAAAATGCAGCAATGCGGTTGGTGAATGACTTATGTTTTTTAGGAATAACCCAATATAATACACTTTTAAACAGCAAAGGTCATACATTAGATCTGGCGTTTTCTAACTTGCTATTAAACATAAACGAATGTGTCCATCCGGTAACGAAAGTTGACATCCATCATCCAGTGTTGGCTATAGAAATCCCTGACCTTGAAATCTCCCCCTTTCGTGAGTTGTCCGCGCCGAGACGTAATTACCGTAAGACTGATTATAACGCATTAAATAATTACTTTGCTAAAATTGACTGGAAATCAACGTTGGATAAAAAATCAACAGACATCGCGGTACATGCTTTTTATGACACGATTCAAGCAGGAATTGATGAACACGTACCTCTTAGCCGACCTGTGGGCTCTCGCAGATATCCCATCTGGTACAGTAATGCCCTTATAAAAATAATTAAACAAAAAAGTAGGGCACACTCTCGTTGGAAACGTTTCGGTAACCTGCTCGATCGCGATGAGTTTGCAATGTTGCGGGATAGACAGCGATATGTTCAAGGGCTTTGTTTTAGTAAATACCTACATGAGACCGAAAATAGTTTAAAAGAGAATCCTAAAAAGTTCTGGAGTTACATAAAAAATTTGCGTGGAGGATCAAGTTATCCCGGAAAGCTGTCTCGTGACAATCTAAACTACACAGATGGAAAAGACATTTGCGAAGCATTCGGCGCCTTCTTTCATGTTGTTTTTGGAGAACCCTCAGACTATAACCTTGCTGGTTTGGGGGTCGCAGAGGCTGAAGATGTTTGTGTTGATATCATAACTGACATACAATTTACTGCATCAACTGTGGAGAGGTCGCTGAGTTCTTTATGCACAGATAAGGGTCCAGGTAATGACGGTATACCACCATTGTTTTGGAAGGGATGCGCAGGGTCTCTAGCACGTCCGATTAGTTTTATCTTTAATATTTCTCTAAGAGAAGGTGCGTTCCCAAATGAATGGAAGAAAGCACTTATAATTCCTATACATAAGAAGGGTTCGCGAGTAAAAATAGAAAATTACAGAGGTATTTCTATACTTAATACTTTGGGTAAAGTATTTGAAAAGCTTGTGTACAATGCTATATATCCTTGCATTCTTAGAGGTATTTCCTATAGGCAGCACGGTTTCTTAAAAAAGCGTTCGAGTATATCCAATCTAGCTTACTTCTCTAACTTTGTCCTTGGCAATACTGATAAGGGAGGGCAGGTTGATGTGATCTACACAGATTTTGAAAAAGCTTTCGATCGTGTGGATCACAGCATCCTGCTCAGCAAATTGTACAGACTTGGTATTCGCGGCGATCTTCTTCGTTGGGTAAAATCATATTTATTTAAAAGGTCACAGGCTGTAATATTGGGTGGTTACCGTTCTAACTTCATAGAAATACCTAGCGGTGTTCCACAAGGATCCCATCTAGGACCTCTCTTCTATAATGCTTATTTATTTGATATTACTGACTCTTTTAAACACTCCGAACACTTAATGTACGCTGACGACAAAAAAATATTTTATAAAATAACTTCATTTGATGACTGTACAGCTCTCCAACAAGACCTTGGCAGGTTACACGATTACTACACAAGAAACAAAATTTCAGTGAACGTCACGAAATGTCAATGCATCAGTTATACACGTAAGAGGAACCCTATAACGTACTCGTACTAATTTAATGGAATGACTATCAAAAAAGTTGAGGTAGTTCGAGACTTAGGAGTTATGTTCGATAGCGGGTTGTCATTTTCAAATCACATAGATCTTATTACTGCCAAAGCTTACAAAAATTTAGGATTCGTTCTAAGATCCTGCAGGGCATTTAGAAACATTGAAGCGCTTAAATCTGTATATTTTGCTTATGTTCGCAGCGTTCTTGAATACGCATGCCCAATATGGTCCCCTCAATATAATGTATATAAAAATCAAATAGAACGGGTTCAAAAAAAAAATCATTTCACCTTAACTACCGCCTTCGTAAACCTCCAATGTCCTATGAAAATAGCTGTCGGACGTATGGATTGTTAACACTCGATGAACGACGCGAAGTGTTGGACATGTGTCTACTTTACGACATACTGAATGGTGGGCTGGATTGTCCGGATTTGTTATCACAGATCAAATTTAATGCTCCTCTACGACGCACTCGCCATACGCCAATGTTGCATGTACCAAGGCATGCCACTAATTATGCTAGTAATTGTGTACTTACTCGCATTGCGCGAACCTACAACAGAAACTTCTCTCAGGTTGATATGTTTAACTGCACAAAACCTAGTTTTAAAGCCCGAGTTAAAAGGCTTATAATTGATATAGACAAGCAGCCGGTAACTTTGTTCCATTCACCATAAAGTATTAACTATGTTAATTCATATTTTAATTAATTTCTTTTTATAACAAGTAGTATATTTAACTTTCAATTCTATGTATAGTAAGACTTTTTAATATTGTTTAAAGTCCGTTCGCATGGTAAACACAAATTAAGTTAAGCAGGGAAACCTATTATTAGCCTTACTAAACTGTAATATCTTTATTTGTATTATACCAAATGTATCGCTGTTGGTTTTCTAAATAAATAAATAAATAAATAAATAAATCGCAGAAATTTCTTTATTATACATATAATTATATTTTTTATCAACGTCATTCTAAGCCTTAATAGTATCCATGCATTTTTAACTGGTAGGTTTCTATTGCCGAGATTATGCAAAGTTTGAATTATCTACTAACGACATCAAAAATTAATCGAAAGCCAATAAATCACTCAACTTCTTAATTGCAATAAACTGTTCAATGTCATCTCTGAATATAGATCAGCAGAGGCTTTGATACCAGTGCATTGGGGTCACTTCGATCACCTTCCAAGGTTAGGTCATGTGACCTTCTAGTGCTTTAAAATAGGGGAAGGTTACTCTAACAAAGCTATTGTTTGAAGTTTAATATCTAATAACTTTGGTTTACGTAAGCCTAACGGTTAGACCTGCTTTGACAAAATAAAGTCTTTTATAGATAAGAAGCAATAAGAAAAAAAGTCTTAAGCTTAGATTGGAGATGTTATAAAAAGTTCAGGTTCAAACTTATACACCTATATACTTACTACGAAGTTGAAACTAGATATTTTTTGTAAAATTTAGCATGTATTTAAAAAAAGTGACATCTGTTTCTCTTGCATAGGTTCAGGTTTATCACAGAGCGATCTGCTTGATCTCCGTCAAATGTGGCTCTTCGGCTCTTACGACACCTGTGAAAAGAGTTATGGTGATGTTTGATGACAAAAAAATGTTAGTAAAACCAAAGTCAAAGTCAAAATTTATTCCAGTTAAACCATAAATAGGTACTTTTGAAATGTCAAAATATGAAGAAAAGTACTCTGTCAGTTTGTTCGTCAGTGAAGCTAGGTGCTCATCAAATTGTAGATTCGAATGGAGAAGAACAAGCAAGAAACAACATCGTTACTCTCACCTAATATCGTTACTCTAACCATCATCATAAAAACTTTCATGTTATGTATTTATTGTGTATAATATACATAATATATAGGTATATGTATGCTATTTATAGAGATTGGGTCATCACCATGAGCCCGAAAACGGTCCACTGCTGAAGAAAGGTCTCCTCCTCCAAGCTATTGGTTATAAACTTTATGTATATGTATTCTTATACATAATATTTAAGTTGCATTTTGCAATTAAATTTTGTCGTCTCTAAGTTTTTTCTGAAAAAAATGCACCTGCCATACTCTCTCTGCTTCACCCTAAGATTGACTAGTGAGCCAGGTATGGCACCTATGGAATTCTAAGTTGCATAAAGATTAAATATGTACATAAAAATATACAATAAATCCTGCAATCACCACATGCTACTTCATACGTAATACTAAATAGACAAAGTTTAATTGATTCTCAGAATCATATCCGTCTGAAGTAGTCACTTTGATCAATCGATTGAGGTAGACCTTTGTTTTATACCGAATGAGGAAGTCGATGTACATTTTACAATAATGGTTTACGGAAGCTGTATTCAGTAATTTGTATAGGAATATACTTTTTCAAGTGAATCGATATTGCGAACCAACTACTTTTGTTGAAAATCTCTAAAAGGATACTAATGGATCAATTTTAACAAATGTCATGTTACATTTCTATTACGTACCTAATAGGTGCGACTGCGACTGTGACTATTAGTAACTTTTTTCGCAAACCTTAATAAATTAGAGGTATAAAACATCTTTCTAAAAAACGCAGCAAAGTCTGTCACGTAGGTTTAAAGATCTAAGCATAATAGGAACCGACAGGGAAACGACCCTTTTTCATACTCTATATACTAAATCTAAATAGAAATATAATAGATAGAAATCTAAATATAGTATTTAGATTCTCACGTGTACATTATTTCAAAACAGAACGCGGATAAAACCTCCAAAAGCACTGAGCGTCTCAAATCATTTCTGAAAACTACAACAAATCCCCGACTTAACAAAATAACGAATAATGTTTTTCTACAAATACGTAATACACATATTTCTTACGGGTTCTTACACTTTGGGTCTGTATAAACCCTTTCACTTGTTGAACATACAACCGACATGCATGCTTATTGTCCCCTTAACTATATAGTAATAAGAGTTATATTCGTACATCACATATTTCCACTGAAGTACGGTCATGTTATTTCGGATGAGGTATCTTTTCATTACGATTTTCTTCGGTCAAATTGAACGACAAAAGTATTGTGGGTTTTTGGTAAGTTGTCATGTTTTGAAACAGGATATTACTACCACGTTATAATAAAAACATAGATATTATTGTATTGGTATAAGGTTTAATATTACATTCAGTCATACATACAGATTAGTTTCGGACTCTCATTCTAAAGAAAAAACACTATGATGAGCAAGTTATTCAAAAAGGTGGGTCCTTTATAACTCTTTTGAAAACTTCCTGATCGGAAAACTCAACTGAACTATTCAACTTTTATAAGATCCCTAGGCAGAATGTTTCTTAAATGTTCTTTATTTGAAATAGGGCGGGAAACGGTTAGAAGGATAATCTAATGAAAAAACTATTGGCGTCTCCCATGAATACCAGCACTGCAGAGGAATATACAAAATACTTTGCCAGCCTTTTTGCGATAGGCGTAGAGTAGCGATAGGTATTGAAGGGAATTAGAGATGGGGACCAGATCTAACTCCATTTCCCAACGTGATGTTGATAATGAATATAAGTGTCAATTTTATAGTTCAGTAGTCAATGAAAATTATACTTTATACATATATTTTTATTTTAATATATTACATATATTAATTTTGACTGCACGGTTGGTGCGGTGGCTGGGCAACTGGCTGCCGTGCAACGTGTCGCGGATTCGATTCCCGCACGGAACAATACTTTGTGTGATCCAGAAATTGTTGTTTCGAGTCTGGGTGTCATGTGTATGTGACATTGTATGTTTGTAAACGCACCCACAACACAGGAGAAAATCCTAAAGTGGGGCAACGTTTTTATAAAAAACAAAAAGGAAAAAAAGAAAAATCTCTGTTCCCTATAGCGGATAAAACCGTTTTCAAAGAGCCATTAGACCACCACAGCTAGGACCCAATAATGTTTTTTGTTCAGCCGGGGTTGCGGGCGCAAGCGAAATAATAAACCGTGACTCCAGCTCGAAGCAAGAGACGAAACGGGGTGTTTTCATTTGTCAGTAACATCTGACACTCACTCTCGCACTCAGGGCGGGAAAATTCCCCTAATTCCCCTTAAAAACCTTACCATACAGGTTTCTCTGACTTTTCCTCTTGAGTTTGAAATTAAAAAGATTTTCTGTTTTTTCCGCAACCTAAGTCACTACACTCGAAATGAAACAATAGAGCATCAACACAATGCATTGGAAAAATCTTTTACAATCCTAACGTTTTTTGCTATACCCAGCGATTGATAAAAATACAAATACGAAATCTCATTGTTACTAGAGCTCTCATCGCTTGAGGTTTTAATTAAACGGAGAGGTAGAATCGAGAGGGATGCATTCCTAACAAAAATCAAAGTAAAATCCTTTTTCGGGAATAAATGAAACTTGGATTGTACGAAAGCATCGTATAAATTTTCCGTATTTCGGAATCCACAATCGCACACACACATCCAATGGATCTAGTTTTAAATTCAGGTTAGGATTTTTTCAATTGGGTATTTAGAATCGAGTGCGTTCATTACAAGTAATTAGTTATCATTCTATCTAAGAAAGACAAATAAAAAAGGTAAAATCTCAGAGTTATGTAATAAAACATAGAATTTAATTGAAACACTTGAAAAAGAGTAACCTTGCTTCTCTGCTCTTAGAGTTTCTTCTCCATGGGAATCTACACTTTGGAACTAGCTTCACCAAAGGATTGAAAGTGCCTATGATTGAAATAAATAGTTTGACTTTTAAAGCCTACGCCTTACTTTCAATTGTAGTTATATAGTTAATTCAAAGTGGTTTCTACAAATAATTAAAGTTGGTCGATACTGGCCATTTATATAGGACAATAACATTTATTAGAATACGAAACGCCTTTGTTTTCTCATTTTCAATAAAAAGAATGTCACCGCTCTTCGGGAGCAGGCGTCGACGTTCGAAAACAATTGAACAAAACAATGGGCGGTTTTTCTTATAAAAAGGAAAAAAATAATGAACGAAAAAAGTTTTTTTTAGGTACCTACTACCAATATGGTGTTCTGACTTACGACCGCGGCTTCGCACACGTTGTGTGTTGATGAAAGTAGCCTATGTAATAATCTAGGCTTTCACTCATCTACATACCACAGAACTAAATCAGTCCAGCTGTTTTTGTGTTACATTTTCACAAACTTTGTATATCAAACAAATAAACTAACAAACAAAAGTATTTATTCGCGTCTGGAACGCATAAAAGACACAAAACGAAAAAAAATAAAGGTAAAAATAAAAAAAAAAACATAAAGAATAGTAATACAATATAACAAAAGTAGAGAGTAGGAGAAAAATATGCGTCCAAGCACGCGAAATGGCCCTCGCTCAGCATTATGCAGCGGCCCCATACGAGACAGTGTCGCGGCGCTGATTTTCAGCGATGGCTGACATTAACGCATGACGCCAATCATTGTAGAAACTATCAGTAGGATATTTGGATTTGTCGTGTATTGGGAGGTTAGCCGGTCATATCAAACTTTAAATTAGGAAACCTAAATGATATGTATAATATTTGTGTAAAGAGTTAATTTCCCAAAGAAAATCCTCAGGGCAATAAGGCTTAATATCCGACAGTACAAAAAAGTTTCATATCCCTTAACTGACAAACTGAAAGAAGTGTTTGCCTGTACAAAAGACTCATATTTTATAAATACAATTGAAATAAATGTGTCGACTTTTAACTTCTTAAAAACGGCTATAATTCATACTAATGTTATCTTTTGCATATTTGTAAGAAAATAATGAGATTTGTTGGCTCAGTTTAAATTATTTCCGAGTAACCAGGGTGATTTTGGTGTTCTTAAACGACTTTTATTTGGTTTTATATCAATTGAGTTTCGCGTAGGGGTTTTTTTTTGTTTGGGGAAAATGATCAAATTTCTTCTCCCGTCCAGGGTGAGGCGAGACGAAGTGTCAGACTTTTACTGACTAAAAACCTCCCCGTTCCTTCTCCTACTCTAGGCCCAGGCTGTGGTGTCTCATTAAGGGGCTGTTGTTGCTGCTGCTGCTGTCGTTTATTATCAGTCAGACTTTTGCATACCTTTACAAATTATGCATGTTTTTACTTTCCTAATGATTTTGTTCGTGTAGTTTCCTGGATATATGTTGCTATGCAAAGCGCTCATGATTATAAACTATCGGTATCCATGTGTGACTCCCTCAACATGTAATTCAGGCCATAATACTACAATTATTTTTTTATTAGAAACAAAATCCAAAAGAGAACGTGCAGCTTAAAACTGCGCTGTTGATGCGGTGGCTGGTGAACCGGCTGTCGTGCAATGTGTCGCTTCTTTCGATTTCCACAAAAAAATTCAAGGAAAAATTCTTCGTGTGATCCAAGAAGAAAGGGGTTCGGTGTGATTCCGGGTTCGGTGTGATATCGGCGATATATGCGAAATTGTATGTTTGTAAACGCACCCACCCAAAGCGAAAGCCAAATCGGGACAGCGTTTAAAAAAAGAACTCCTCAATATTTGAGGAGTTCTTTTTTTATATTGTGGTTTCTTAGAAAAAGCAAGCATCAGTTCTTATTATTATCACGAAGATCTTTTCAACACGACACTTAGTGGACTTCAACGATTCTCGCGGCTGTGTTAAAGACTATTTCCTTCGGTCTAGGTTCATAAATCATTTTCTGTCAGTCGTGTCGATATCAAAAGATAGATTGGGAGGCTTACGAGTAGCTCACGAGATATCTTGTGAAGAAGAAACGTTCTGAAATACCTGGAACAAAAGAAATGTTGTGGTTATTGTGGGTTTTAGAAACTTCCAGTTTAGTTACGATGTCTATAATTATCTATAAAACTCTTTTTAGATTAATACCCAGTTAAAAATTTTGGGGTTTCAATGCATTAATTAAATACTCTAATAAAAATATATTATAAATATATGTTTTTGGATTTAAATCGATTATTATTGATAACTACAGTGTACAGAATCAATTAGTATCATAATAGAATACAGAATAACAATAATCAACCAAAACTCACAAAAACACCAACACAGATTTCATCTGATATTTACATAAGTGTAGTGGAGCCATACTTCGGCACGAATGAGCAAGCTCGAGCTTAGTCACAATCTGACAAATAACCGGCGTGAAACAACGACAGCATTGTGCATCGCCGTACGAGCGATAGGTTACTGGATGTCTAATCTTCGTCTTTGCCCCATCCCTAATCCCAAAACCCCACTCATTAAATGAGTAACCTCAAAAGGGCCGGCAGAGCAATTGTAACTCCTTCGGTATTGGTGTTGCATATGTCAGGGCGACGCCTATTCCTTACTCATAAAGAAATCCGAACATTAAATCCACCAACATCATATTATAATACCAAACCTCTATACAAAATACATACATACGTAGCACAGTTTACGGATAACAAAGTAAGTACACAAATACGACTGTACTTAGATATTTCTTAGAAAATTCCATTCGCTCGTAAAGCGCTGAATACACATTTACTATACTACGTGTACCTATATTCTTAAAGACTGCTTACACAAAAACATGAACTTTCCAATACATAAAATAGACTATAAGAACCTGCTTTAAAGAGTTTGGTACATATTTTTTTTTACAAGCTTATAAATTAGACATTCAATGTAGGTATGTATATGTAAAGTTCCGTTCGCGCGTCAAACAGCCGTTGGGCCATCACAGATGGGCCTGGTAGGGCTGATGTTCAGCCGTGGTTAGAAGCACAATAATGTGTTGCGGAGCCTGCCAAGAGAAGGAGAAGGAATGGGCTAGTATTTAGTCAAAAGAGTCTGCCACAGTCTTGAAGATAATTTATGTATAATTATATGATATGCCATCCTCAAAATGAAACTGTTGTGAAAAATCTTTGACGAAATGAGGAGGTATTTCCCACCCGAGGCGGGGTGAATGCAGTCAAAAGAGGTTACTTTCAGGACTTAAAAAAACTAAGTTAATAAATTAAGAAAATTTCTCTAATTTATCTGTCCTTACAGACTATAAGAGCTGTTTGTAAATATTACGTTCAATTAAATTTCGAACTGGCAAAAAAAGTAAAAATAAAATAAATAAATTGATCAACAACAGAACTGCACCATTTTAATTCAATTAATGCCTTTTCATCTCATACAATTCAGTACAAATTCCCTGAAACCTGAAACAAGTGAGTTTCAGGAACAATAGTCCAATCAAAGCCTTTTGCGCAGTATGAGAGGTAGAGTAGAACCTTATTGTTTTCCATGTTACCGAGCGATGTAATGAAAGCAAGGCCTTGAAGGCATCAAGGAAAAGTTTTTATTAAGCATTTAATTACTTTTCCCTGCGTGTGGTGAAGGAAGTATCAGAGATTCTGGCTAACCAAACTACTTAGTCCCTTCTCCTACTCTAGACCAGGGCCACAGAACATTACTGGTTTTATACCCGCAACCACGTCTGAAATTTTTTAAAATAGGTATGGTTAAACAACAATGATCTTAACTGTCGACTTTTTAAAGTCGGATTTACTGTACGAAATGAATTACGATTTACACAGGCTGGAAGGTGGAGTTCTATGTTATCCACAATTTGTTGATTTTTGTTATGTCATAAGGCGGTAAACGAGCAGACAGATTATCTGATGGTAAGCAATTAGCACCGCTCATGGACACTCGTCAGTACCAAAGGAGTCACTTACAAGTGCGTTGCCTCTTTGTAGTTTATTCGGGATTTAAGGAGAAGGGATTTGAGGATTGAGGATGGCGGGAGGGGGGAAGAATCGCATCCGCTAACTACACTCACAATGCGAAACAGAACGTAAGTGCCGGTATTTTTGAACTGACTCCAGGGAAAATCCTACCTAATGCTATAAGGAACAAAGTTTTACTTGCAATAAATAAATCAAAATCACCTATCATCCACTCGTACAAAGAAGAAGTAACTTTAAACATTTCATAAACAGTTTCATTGGAAACGATGTGTAAATCTGTGGGATACGTTTTACGTGGAACGAAGCGTGCCGAAGTGTCAAACATGTGAATTGACGAAGCGACGCGGGTTCAGAACGTTTCAAGGAAATTGGATTTTCGCACATAACCGTGGATTAATTTTCAATTAGTTTTAGAGTGTTGTCAAGGTAAGTTGGGGCAAACAAGTAAAAAGTTGGGATGTGTGAATGTACGCCTTCCTATATTGATTTATTTCCTCTGTTCATTGCCTCGGTATTTGAATGGTCTGAAGCGCAACTTAAATAATGATTTTAAGGACTGTCCCAGGTTTGGGCCTAGAAAACATAAAATAATATTCTAGCAGTGCACAAAATTAATAAAAAAATGTCTGTTTCTAATGTGTGTCTATTTCATTAACTTATTGTCTGAAATAAATTTATTATTTTATTAAAATAAAATACTGTTAATCGTATTACCTGTTCATGAGCTCCTTAAAAAATAACCATATAAAAATCCCTACTACGTTAGAAAAACCAAAATCCGATTTTGTATTTCTTAAATCGACCTTATCGTGTATCTATTTGAACTAATGCTCTAATACTCCAAGGCCCATTCTCGAACTTGGTAGGGACTCATCAATCATAACCCGTCTAACTCTGTCCCAACTTGATCCATCAGCTTTTAAAGGATCCCTTAAGATAGCGTATATTGTCTAACAGGCTTTTAGGTGCATGTGTGTTATGGTTACAAACTATCTTAGTTATTATAAAGGCCTTAAGTTGAGTCTTTGCTTGAATATACTAATTACTAGGTTAGAAAGGTTATAAAGATAGGTTGAATTAACTGGACGCCCAATTAATATTAAAAAATCTTGTGTGTGCGTGTGTCCATTTATAAACATACAATTTCACAAACACATCACACCTAGACCCGGAACAACAATTAGTGGATCACACAAAGAGTTGTTCCGTTCGGAGATTGGAACCGCGACACATTGTACTGAAGCCAGCCGCGTCAACCCAATCAATGGGAAAAAAATATTAACTGCATTAATAAATTTCCTCCTTTTCCCATCTTCAAATCTGGGCGTTTTAACCTCAAAACCCAAAAAACCGACAAAACATATTTCCAGAATGTTCATTCCATCAATATTGTGTGGTAATCAGCAAACAAGCAGGCCTGGTTTACCTAGTGGTAAACTAATCGGCGCCACCCATCGACAACAGAGGAGTAACGAGTGCGTTCCCGGCGTTTTGGTTATTTGGGCTTAGCAGCTTTAGGGATTAAGGATGGATGGGGCAAGTGGAAGGACTGGGTCTTCGGTATCCTCACTCACACTGTGAAACATAACGCTGTGGTCATAGTATAAAGAGAAGCTTTATACTATGTTGTGGTTATTGCATGCTGGTTTTGTGTGCGGCTGTGATATCACTCCGGTCGAGCCGAGCCACTCGTGCCCAAGCTTTGCTCTTGCACACTTAATAGACTATTATTGGTTATTAAAAATACTTGCATGTGAACTAACTTTGGAAAGTCTAAAAGTTTCAAGTTGTAATGAACTAGTAGAGCTTCTTTTTGTTGGGTTGCGGGAAATAATATTATTTTCAATAATAAAATAAATGAACGATTAATTATTATCATTAATAACATGGTACACCATGCTACAACATTTATCCGCCCGCCAATATGACTTAAAACAAAATTGTTAGCTATTGTTCTCTCACAGCAAACAAAAACTTTATTCATGCTTCAGTTATACTTATAATTATTGTGATTCTGTATGAAAATATTTGCAAAAAAATCTATTTTTATGATAAAATATATTAAAAATTTAATTCTAAACTCTCGATTGATCGGAATTAGATAAAATGCACATCGAATAAGGCTTCGCTAGATAGTGTCTAGCAAATTATTTGAAATATGATAAATAACCTAGTTAAGGTATACCATTAAAATTTTCACTGAACATTTTAAGTAACTAAATAAAACTGTATCAAACGAGGAAATACAATTTCCCCTACTATCTCCATCCATATGAGTCAAACATCAATCGACGGACGTTAGGAAAACTTGATTATTAACTTAAAACAAGTTAGGGCTTGTTCTTGTTTGCAGAAACCATTTTATGAAGCGGATATTTGATCAAGCTTGTACTGTTTATTGATAGTCATGCTGATCACCCTGATGTTATATTTAGGATCACCAGTCACCTGCCGCTAGAGTAGCTTGGTGACATGGCCAAAATGTCACTAAGGTACACCACATCTCCATCCTATAAGCGCCTACTATTGAGCAAAAACCTCTCTCACGTGGAGAAGGGTTGAGCATTAATCACCAACCTTACTAAGAGCGGTCAAGGTCACCAAGTAAGGTAAGGTAAGCTTAAGTACCATACATTTTTAGATCAACTAGGGCATGGAGCTAGTGAAGTCCTGATGAGGCAGGGCTTATAACGTCTGAAATATTAAGGCATATTTTCTAGGAGGTTTCCCTCCTCAATAATTATACTTTTTCAACAGAAAAACCTTATCCGTCATCAAACGTTTAAAATTTGCACTTTGTAAATCGTTAATCTGTAAAAAGCAAATTTTTCGAACATATTTTCAGCGGACCGCTTCTCAACTCTGACCGCTACGAAACGAACCTTTTGATCAAAGTTAAGAGTACCAATTACGTTATTTTATACGTTTTGACCCAGTTCGCTAAGAAGAAAATTTTGTAACAACAAAAAATAAATAACGTTACTCGCCTATTTCTCAAGAGTACTTTTACTATTTGCCAGTTTTTCTTGTCTACAAACACCAAGCACCCTGCAATCTTCCTTAAGACTATTATTATTTTAGAAATATAAAAATCTTATAATCGTATGTTTAATCCAAGGATCGAAAGCTAGTTTTGTTTGTTATACAAAATAAAAAAAACAACTTATTGATATTGAAAACGAGACACGAGTAAATTTAATGATTGAGAACAGCGCAGTTTGGCTTTCGATACTTCTCGATACCTATATCAAGAGAATTTACAAAAGATCTCTTTCCCCTAGGAGACCAATAGTTAATGTATTCTATTTAATACGCTTTTTTGTGAGGGAAATATCATCAAATGACTTCTACCGCCCAGGGAGTGTCAAACTCTTACTGACAAAAAAAAAACCATCCATTCCTTCTCCTGTCTGGACCGAAGTCGCGGTGCCTCATTGCGTCTATCATGTAATGAGGCACCGCGTTCATCAAGGCAAGCTCCATGCATCTATTTGATATGCTGCTAGTTATAAAATGTATTTTTAGTCTACATTACACTACGTATATTTATCACACCACCCACATAGGTATATTTTACGTACAACTAGAAACTTAAAGTAAACATTAACTCGAGAAATTAGGCAAGTACCCAGATCTACCCATATCATGGACTTCGGTATAAGTTTGATAACATAGTGTGAAACTGTACCCAAGTTAGCCAAGGCTTAATACTTCAAGGATTTAGGTCGTGAAGTGTGTGATATTAAACAATTAAGGTGTACATTACGATCCCTCAATGTTGATTAGGGTGGAGCGTAATAAAGTTGTTTATTGCTGGTCTTAGAAGGTTTAGGTTTGAAGCATGATTGGTTATATTAGTATTTGTGATAGGGACTAATAGTGACCCTGACTGATTTTTTTTTGTGGTAGCTCGACACACGGGCATTCCCATAACCTGATTTACCAGATTTGGAGATTTAGGGATTGGGGGAGGGTATAGATTGAGCCTCGGGTAAACTCACTGACACGGCGAAACACAATGCTGTGGTTGTTTCACGCTTCGCCCTCTATGACAATTTGATATCAGAATATCTTTTATAAGTATTTAAGTAGTATATGTCTGACAGTCAAAAGAGGTAGAAAGGTTAAGGTGTGGAAGAGCTGTACTTCGACACGAGTGGAAGGATTTCACTAGAGAAACACCAGGGCTTTACACATACGACTACCAGCGTGAAATATCACTTACATTCTGTTTTGCAGCGTGAATGAGGTTACCGGAGAATAAATTTTTCCCCACTGTCATTACTCAATCCCCTGTACCTTAAGAAAGGCTCGTCAGTTAGTTACTATAAATTGAATTATCAGGAAGCTTTAATCATACCAATTACAGACATACAAAACCAATATTTGTATTCAATATCTTAAAGAATTTAGTTATCTAAATACAAATTCTCACTAGCGATAAAAACAGAGCGACCATTTCAATAGAAAAAAAAATTCAAACCAAATCAGTCAACACCCACGGTTTGCAGAAGACCGATAAGTTTTGTTTAAGCAAAACGTTGTACCTTGAATTATTATCATCAAAATTATTTTCAAAAAAGAACTCAAAATGAACTTTTCAACAACTTTTTGAAGAATGAGTAAAGTTGAAAGGATTCTTTTACAGATGATAATCAGCTGTGGAGTGAGTTCGTTGGCAAATTTTAGATGAATAAGTTAGTGTTGGCTAAGTTTTGGTACCCACAAGAAGTTTGGACTCTTCTTTGTTTGATATCAAAGCGTCAAGGCTTAAAGATAAAAGATTTGATTTTAATTCTGCTACTGACTGTGGACAGTGAGATAATAAAGTACTTATCTACTTCTAAAAGTCCTATTTCTTGTAACCGAAACTGTAGGACTATACTTAGGTACTTTTAAGCATACAGAGTCATCGTGGTCATCATCAAATAATATAGTCCAACTCTTACCAATGTTGTCCTACAGAACTTTAGAATTTTAACTTCATGTGAATGATTTCATTTTTGTCTCCGTAGTCAAATGTTACAGCAGTTCAGGTGGCGGGGCAAGCGCAATAAGGTACAGTGGCCTTGGCTCGGATTAGGAGAAGGAACCCGGTGGTTTTTAGTCAGCAAGAGTCTGACAACATCCTCACGTTTCACTCTGGGCAAGAGAAGTCGTTTAGATGATTTTCCACCCTCCAAAAAAGTCAAATGTAAGATAAAACTTTTCATATGAAATTCCAGATTTTCATCAGCAGCTAGAGCATTTTTTAAATGCTTCAACCTTCAGATTTTGTAAAAAATGAAATTTTAAAACACTTGGTTTTGCTAAAGTAATACATAGCAAGTGTCATGAGAGAAACTGTTCCCTAAGATAGTGAATTTTCATCCTAAGTCTAATTCATCACTATATGCTAAGTTAAATGAAAACTTACAGACTTGTCACTTAAATGATACACATTAAGTAAACATAGTGCGACACCGAAACTTGTTCGTAGCGAACACATCTAAACTCGATTTAAGCAATCTGTGAACTTAGACTAATACTGAACTACGTTTTCTCGCATCTATACATAATGTTCTTCCTCCAAACGGCGAACAAAATGTAGGTAATAAATACGTAAACGTGGTGTATATATAGGTATCTATACTAATATTACAAAGATATCGCGAGCGTCGCTTTCATTCGTTCAGTGTTGCCACTGACAAATGCCACATAGTAAGGCGTCTATTATTTAGTACTTTATGTTTCTGTGGTTTTTTTACTCTATTTTTTAATCATATGTGGTTTGTTTTTTGTAGTAGTATATTATCCAAACAATTATAAAAAACATATTTTTAAATACTTATTTTCTTGGCTTAAGTTTCTGCACAGATTGGCGTCATGCGTAACGGCCATCGCTGAAAATCAGCGCCGCGACCCCGTCTCGTACGGGGTCGCTGCATTATGCTGAGCGTGAGCCATTTCGCGTGCTTGGACGCATATTTTTCTCCTACCTACCTATTTTTGTGATATTGTTTTTACCATGCTTAATGTACTTTTATTCTTATGTAATTTTATTCTTAACTTTATTTTATTATCTTGTTTTGTGTCTTTTATGCGTCCCAGACGCGAATAAATAATTTTTCTTTCTTTCTTTCTAGATAAAATTTGTAAGTTTGTATGTAGGGGGTAATCTTGGGAACTGCACCTCGGATTGCCAAAATCCTTTTACTGATAGATAGTTACAATGTTCCTGAGTGCTATAAACATCACGCTACAATCAAATGGAGCCGAGCAGCAGGTAGAGTTGCGCGAGAATAGCTAGTATGTAAATATATTTTATATTTTAGTTAAGGACTATGTTTTCAAGTCAATAATATGGATTGTTAACTTTGTTTTACTTCGTATTTCGATACCACTGACAAAAGGTGAAGGAAAACATAGTGAGGAAACCTTTTTTTAAGGAATAGGCGAGCAGATGTATCACCTGACAGTAAATGATCGGCGCCGCTCATGAACACCTGCAGCACCAGAGGAGTCATAGGCACGTTGCCGGCCTTTTAAGAAGGAGTACACTCGTTTTTTGAAGGTTTGTAGGTCGAATAGGTTTGGGTATACCGCCGCCGGAAAATCATTCCAACGTTTTGTTTTATTATAAAATTGCTAATAGTTTGAAATCACCAATCAGCCTTAATGCTCAAACATTCTTCATGTGAAAAAAGACTTTTGCTCAGCAGTGGACACCTGTAGGCCTGTTCTAATGATGTGATACATTTTTTAAATGGTTTTTCTCTAAAAGATTACAGGTGACGCCAATATATAATTGATATACAAAGAAAAACAGTCCTTAAATTCATGTTTGGTACCGTCATATCTTTGGGATAGCGAAATTCGACGCAGCTCATCATAATAATTTCTCTCGTTTTCAATTTTTTCCTACTTCAATTTGATATCAAAACCTGGGTTGGGTAGGATCGCTATTGTACATCGATATGATCAATTCCGTACAGCGGTATTCTCATATTACATAATCGAATTAACGTCAAATCCAATACCGAAACGGGCGTAAATCGAATCAGGGCGATTTCGATTTGTACAGTCAAATGCTGATGATATTAACGTAATCTGGTTCCCTGATATTTTGACATCTTTGTTGATGGCGGTAACTGGGTAGAAATCGAAACTTCACTACATTTGGTTTTACGTTTAGATAACAGTTTCAGCTATTGATCAATGTAACCACTTTAACCTACATGTGTATCTACCTATTTACCTGTTTCAATCATATTTTTATTTACTAAATAATAATTTGCAAATAACTGTTCTATTTTCATTACTCCTCAATTAAATATATCAAAAATGTTATAACTACAAAACGATACTCCAATAGTGGCTAGTTCACAAAAAGTTTGCAGCTGGCGGCTGGCCCAGGCTATCAATTCTCGTTTTATAAACTGTCGTTATATGTTACAAAAACCTGGAAAATGTTTTATTTCTAGTCTAACGCTTATTATTTTGCCTTATGATTTAGATAATGTTATTTTATTATCATTCATCAAAGTGAGTCACAAATAAATAAATGAAATCAGTTAGATAATAGTCCAAGTTGTATATGACCAGACGTCAAATGGATATTTTTCTCCGTTTTCAAGTGAACATTATTGACAATTTTTTCAAAATATTATTGACATCCAAATTTTTTTGTAGAAAGAAGTATTTATTGGTCTGCCAAGCAATGGCACTTACGTAGAGTATTTTATTTTTATTTTTGCCAATTGAATTGATTGCCTAAAAAGGTTATTATATAACTCGGACAATATTAAAATTTTCCATATTTTTTATATCTTCTTCACACACAATAGTTTGAATGGCGGACTTAATACCTTAACGCATTCTTTAACAGTCAACCATAGGGTGGGGCAGATATACCAACGACGGAGTCCCAGAACAAAAGAAGAGGGGAAAGAAACAAATACGAATCATTCTCTATGTATTATAGACATGACTTTTTTAATTTAAGCCCTAGTATTTTGTTAAGTTTATATGTGTTTTTTTATCTTTCTCTCTTTCTTTTTTTCTTTCTTTCCTCCTTTCTTTCTTTCTTTCTTTCTTTCTATAACAAAAAAATAAAAAATAACCCGGGCCAGTAAGATAAGCTGTAACCACAATTTTATTATGGTGACGACTGTACTATCATCGATCAATCTTTGATCACGTCACAGTCGCGGTCGTTCTGCTCAGCCCAATAATAGGTGCTAATTTCAATTTGTATTCGAATTACATTGTGTCAATTTGCTCTTTGATATTAATTGTGTGTAACGAGAATATATTAATTAGTGATCGTGTCGGGGGGAATGTTTTAGGTAGTATTTTTTGGAAGGTGCTTAGTAGGTATTTTAATTTGCGGTTGTCTATTATGGAATTTAGGTTTGTATAACAATGCGAAAACAACTTTTGTACGCCTATTAGTTATCATAGTTTAGTTTGGCGAAAAGGTTAAAAAATAAATGCATTTATTAGAAAATCTAAACTCATGTTGATGACAAAATTAGTTGGTAACAGTTCAATACTGATATATTTTACCGTAACGATAAGAAATGTCGATATTTTTTTAATATTCTTAAGAACTTACTTAAGAATTTGTCATATGTCGTGGTGCATTTGCAAAAATAAAACATCACACACACAAATAATATTTCATACAGTGATTGAATCTGAGACACGATGTATTTCGCATAGGCTAATATGATGATCATAACGATGATGACGATGACGATGTGAATCCCATCTTGTAAAAAGCAAATTTTAATTATTTCACGAAAATTAAATTAGTTTGAATATGCTTATCAAACTATCTTGACTCTTATAGTAACTAACTTAAAGTTGACAATGTCAGGGACTACTAACGTACTAATAGAACTTTGGTTATACTGCTAACTTTCAGACGTACGCTCTAACTACTTATATCACAACAGCTAACTATAAAATTGCTGAACAAGCTTCTTGAACTTCGTCAATATTTTTATTTAATACTAGCTACACCCGCGCTGTTTCACTCGCTGCTCGGCTCCATTGGATTGTAGCGTGATGTTTTATAGCCTATAGCACTCGGAAACATTGTAGCTATCCATATGTGATAATTTTTTGGGAATTCGACCGGTTGTTCCAAAGATTACAACACCCTACATACAAACTTACAGCTCCTTATAATATTAGTACCTATGGATGAAAAATCTTTTAGAATTCTCTTGAATAAGTTTCTAATTACACACCTCACCTGTATTTACCACTCAAACTTTTCGAATTGGTATGCACATATTTTTCTATTTACAAAGCCTATATTTTTTTACAAACGGTCCACTCCATATTCGCCTGGTTTCAGCTAGGGTTGCAGAACTTGCAGTTGCAAGAGGATTAATATACAGTGGCCTCGGCCTGAAGCAGGAGAAGGAACGAAGTTGTTTTGAGTCAGAAAGTCTGACACACCCTTGCGCCCTACTCGGGGCTCTAAACAAAAAAGCATCGCCCGGTTGGTGTTTCGCAATGGTCTCAATAAATGTTTTTTTTTTTAATTTCATGCAAACGTTGTCAAGAAACTAAATAATAAAATACAATTATTCAATTCTGTTGTAGATCGGTGTTACGTACATTTGGACATCATGGTCCATTTTATTATTAAAGATTTACTATAAACAGTTGTATAGAACATAATTGTACCGTGTTTTGAGTTACAAAATAGACCAAACATAATGTCAAAAACAAAACTAATCATCTTTAAAACAATGAGGTTTTAATAACTATGAAGTACAATACAGAACAGCGGATATTGTTCCAACTTTCAAAGTTCATGATGCCCACACAATCTTGGTGTATAATACCTACACCCTATTAAAACTCTTCATTCATTAAATTAAAGCTATTTAGTCGTATAACGTAGGACTTACTACTGTTACTGGTAAAAAATGTTCTACTGTATTTTTATAAGGCGGTAACTGAACAGGCAGGCCTGATAGTAAGTGGTGAATGGAAGTCCTGCAACACTAATGAAGTTGCAAGTCATGGCCGTTTTTGATTTGGGGATTGTGGAAATTGGGAATGGTAAGAATGTTTGAGCCTCCGGTAGCTTTACTCAAAAGGCGAAATATAATGCCAGTGTTGTTTCGGGCCGTTTTTCTGTAAGGCCGTGGTATCACTCCGGTCTAGCCGGCCTGTTCGTAGCGAAGCGTGGCATTGGCGTAACTGCCAGATATCAGAATGAACTTACAATATACGGTCAGTCTTATATTTATTCGCACAAGTGCTTGACTTACACTTGTGTGGGGGAGCCAAGCTTCAGCACGAATAGGTCGGCTCGACCGGAGAGATACCACAGCCTCACAGAAAAACGACCACAGCGTTGAGTTACGCCGTGTGAGTGAGGTTACCGGGGGCCCAATATCTACTCGTCCCCTATCTCTTTCCGATCCTTAATAAATATCCGCAACCCTTATCCCCAAAAAGTCGGCAACGCACTCGTAACTCCTTGGGTGTTGCGGGTGTCGATGGGCGGCGCCGATTGCTTACCATCAGGTAATCCGTCAGCTCGTTTGCCGAAATATCCCATAAAAAACAATTAACGTTTAACTAAAGTCCGAGAATACAGGACAATTCATTAACCACGCTAAAACCACAAGAATTTGATTAAAAACACTACGCTTAACTGTATACAACGTATATCAATCCTATGTATATCACAAACTTGGAACTCTGCTGTTGTATACTAATTGAAGTTAATTTGATGCCTATGTGTGGGGAATGCGAAAATCCACGCAAACCACAGAAGCAATTATCAGGTATCGTATGTGCTTGATGAAAGGTCAGCTTTATGTATGTATAATGTTAATGGGGAGCGTTCAATAAATTCAAATTGATTAACAATGTCGACTGGTAGAGTGGTTGCCAGCATCAGATTGAGCATTAGGTTCCTGAGCCGGACAAAGTACTACAATATTTTTTATCTCAGATCTGATTGTAATCAGAACAATATTGTTTTTAAATGTGATTACCTCGTGGTAAGCAAACGGTATAGGAGTTGTAAATGCGTGGCTCATGTTATGGACATGAGAGGTTTTGTTTTTTTTTATGGTATAAGTCGGCAAACGAGCACATGGATTACCTGATGGTAAGCAATCGGCGCCTCCTATAGATACCCTCAACAGCAAAGGAGTTACGAGCGTTGCCGGCCTTTTGGGGATTGGGGTTGCGGATATAAGGATCGGGATAGGGGAAGGGGCTGGATTGGGCCTCCGGTAACCTCACTCACACGACAAAACACAACGTTGTGGTTGTTTCACACCAGTCAAGCCGACCCATCCGTGCCGCAGCTTGGCTCTCCCACACTTAGAAGAGGTTTTGCTATTTTAGAATTAGGGAGGGATGGGGAAGAGTAATAATTGGACCTCAGGTTATCTCACTACATGGTGAAACACGACGCCATGCTTTCAACCATTTCATAGAAACTTTGTTCTTTATACAGCTATATATAAAACAAATGAGAACAGGAGGAATAAATACATCACGCCAACGAACTTGTGATGCGATCCATCCATTTCCATGTTTGCCATTTTAAGTACTGTCATCTCTAAAACCCTAAGCTATTTCCGATAAATAGGTGTAAAAAACCAATATTTCCAGTAACAACAACAATGTAATACAAGTTATTTGTATAAAGATCAGCTTATGTAATAGACACAGTCTGTATGTACAATTTGTCGGGTCGGAAGGACAATCAAGTTAATTCAAACGGAGTTCCTAACCCTTTGCTGACATTTATTTGATCATCGTGTTATGAGTTTTATTGTGTGTCACGAACAGAATAACAACAGAGCAAAGAAAATAAGCCTGTTTCAGACAGTTACAAGTAAGATTACGAGACAAAAATAATGTTTCTCGCACATCATCTTAGTCTTTTATTTTTAAGGAAAATTTAGGAGGTCTACAATGCCTTGTAGTGCCGTATGTCATATTGTAAAGTTACCATCATTGTCATCAGCCCATCATTAGCTTCTATATTTATCTTCTCCTGATGATCAAAGGTCACTTCTCACACAAAGAAGGTATGGTATAAACCACCATGCTTGCTCAAAGCGGATTGGCGATTTGTAACGTTTGCTTAAAAAGTTTTTCCCACAATGCTTTCCTTCACCGCCTGTTCATGTTATCCAAATAATCAAAGCTAGTAGGTACATATAAATAAGAAAACCCGCATTCTCATACTAAATACTTTACATTATTTACTTAAAAGCAACTTAACCATATATATATATGATTCATAAGTGTGTAATAAAAATCGTTAAATTAATCCAATAAGTCTTTAAGTTACGCAGTAACTGTTTAGTAATCAGTGCTTAAACCAAAACAATATTAGAAATGTCTGTAATGTCTGTACAAACAGATCGTTTGAAAATATCACAACTTTTGTATTATATTTTACTCTAACTTAGAAACACTATAGCGCACCTATCTAAACATCGTTCAATACACATGACAAACTAAAACGCTTTCAAATCCAATAGTCTTCGAACAACATCCTGTATGAGAGCACGTAATCGAGTCTAGATAAACACATCATAGACCTGTTCCCTCAGTTGTGGCTTACTTCATAACGTTTATAGCATCGTATAGCCACAATAATATTAAATAAAGGTTTCTAAGCGTCTTTTCATAGAAAACTGGGCACACGAGCTGTTGGACAACCTGGTAGTTCCAATCAACGCCACACCATAGGAGTTACGATTGCGTTGTTGATCTTTTGTGTGTTGTTATGTTGTTAAGGATTTTAGATTTGGGAATGAAGATGAGAGAAAGGTTGGACCGCCGTATTATTTTCATGGTATTCTGTGAGACATTTTGTGGAAGAAAATAGTTCATTCCGGTGGACCTGGCTCATTCGTGCAAAAACATGGCTCTCCCACACCTCATATAAGAAACATAGAAACTAATATTATAAATGCGAAAGAAACTCTGTCTGTCTTATCTTCACGCCTAAACCACTGCACCGTTTTCTGTGAAATTTGGTATTAATAGTTTGGAACTCGAGAAAGGACATAAGTTATCTAGATAAGAAGAGATAGAATCTGCAGGAAGTCACTATTCCACGCGAACGGAGTCGCAGGCAAAAGCTAGTTCCTCACAATAGAACACGATAAACTTATGTGGACGAAGTTTTTTTTTAGTTTTGTTTCTATTATATTGAAAATCTGATAGATGGTAGCTTCTCAAGCACTGTAAATTAATTCAATTAACAAAATTTTCATTAATACAGACAGATACTCAACGTACAACAACCGCGGTAACACACAAAAAAGCGAAGATAGTAAAATAGTAAGTTTGCTGCTAGTAAAACTTTTTTAATTGATTACTTAGTTGTTGTTGTGTTTAACAAACATCCTTAAAAGGACTTATGTGTATTCGGTATTGATTGGCAATTTTATGATTAGACAAATTAAGGAGAAACATGAATAGTGTGCCTAAGAGGTTTTTTATTATTGTGGTCACACACACACACTATATACTAAATAATATAATAACAACTCGCTAAAACTCAAGAACGGCTGGACCGATTTGGTTAATTTTAGTTTTATAATATTTGTGAGAAGAATCAACATGTTAAGATCACGTTTTAACACTTTCTATTGGGCAAGGATCGGACGAACTATCATCAACTTTGAAATATTTTTTTGGCGATACGGAATTTACCGAGTCAACTAGTTATACAATATTTATTTTACATAAACAACTCTTTTCTGTCCTCTTTATCCCTTAAAAGAACTTCTACTAATACACGCCGAGATTGGTGATGGATAGGGCACACTCTCAGGAGAGGTCCCACACACATACCGAAACAAGCTCTAGAGTGGACACCACAAGGCAGGCGAAAAGTTGGCCGTCCTAAGCAAACGTGGCGGCGCACAGTGGCTCGGAAATAAAGAGGATATGACTGTACTGGTCCGAAATTAAGCACATAGCCCAAGATAGGTCCAAATGGAAAAATACTGTGGAAGCCCACTGCCTCACTTAGGGAACATAGGAACTTAAGTCAAGTAAGTCACTAATAAACTAAGACGAAATATAAAAAATGTGTCCTAAATCGATTCCATTAAGATTTTGGGGCCCACAAGCATGTCCCAAAGGAATGGTAGGCAGAATTAAAAAAAAATACAATAGCATTTAAATACTTGTCATTGTAATTTATTTTCAAACGGCCCCGAGCGATAATCTTTGATCCTCTAAGGGTTCGCTTTTAAAAGAGTTAAAGAACTCTCGATATATTTGCAGATGTATTTGAAAAGGTTTTTTGTAAATTTCTTTTAGAATACAGATTGTTAAATATAACAATTACGTATGTGTTAGTATGTCTCAACAAAGATAATAGATACCTGGCAGGGTAAGTACCAAATTGTAGTTTTATTATCACCATCGACCAGTAATTGCCAACAAACAATAAGCAAATGCCTCTTCACACTCGGAGAAGGTTAAAGCATCAACTACCACGCTGGATCAAGGCAGGTTGACGATTTTGTGCACTTATAGTTTTAAATTATTTCCAGGTCCTTATGATATTTTCCTTCACAGCATGTCAGCGGTGTTTAAAAAATGAAAGCGAAAAACATGAATTAATATTGAACCATGTTTCTATATATATAAAGGCAAAAATTTTTCAAAGCTATTAAAACAATGTTTGCACCTTCAAACAACATTCTGTTTCATAATATTAAACCATTATGATTTATTTTCTATTAATTAACATTAATTTTAATCAAAACCTTTTGATAATAAATTTTCCTTCTTAACTTTTCCTCGTTTCTCTTTTTAATTGATAAGTACGACTAATGAAGCAGTGCTTTTATTTTTTTGCGTTCAGCGAAAGTCTTATAAGTATATCAGCTTTCAAACACGTTCTTTTTTTGTTATTGATAAGAGAATTCCTTTTTTTTAACTCTCATGTGAAATATTTCATTAAATAAATATTTTACGACTTACGAGTTTATTGTCCCTACTTGTTGCGCAATACTAATCATGAATATAAACCCCCTGCATAACTTGAAACTAGTCGAGTTGCCTCGTTAAGCCGTTAAACATAATCAAGAAACAGTATTCTTCTTTCTAGAAAATTTTTAATGGGAATGTACCTTTAAAGTGTTTGTTGAGTGTCTGCACAGAATTTGGATAATTAATGTTTGATATTGGGTAAAGAATGCAATGATTAAAAAATGGATATCAAAAACTGATATTGTACCCGGGGTACCTAGGCGAAACTGAAGCGGGAATCGTTCTTATATGCCGCTAGCTAAGCTAATCAAAGTAGGTGGGTTTTTTTTTGTGAGGGTAAAATCATCAAATGGTTTCTCCTGCCCAGGGCCGGGAGGGAGGGAGTGTCAGACTCTTACTGACTAAAAACCCCCCTGTGCCTTCTCCTGCTCTGGGCCGAGGTCGCGGTGCCTCATTGCGCTTACACCGCAACTCCGGCTGAAGTAGCTGGGATGGATGCATAATTACCACTAAAAGGCACTTCCAGAGTTTTCCTATGAAAAATATATACATTAAGAGAGCCAATGACTCAGTTGTATCGGTTTTATTGGTCATAAACTATTGATTAATCCATCGGGATAGTGAGCATATATACGACCCAATTGATATTAAAAGATGTCTACTGTAAGATCTATTTTAATTACTTTCATAAACGAAACGGAGAAGTCGATACGGCCTTCGAACTATTAAGAGACGGATGTAGATCCGAATGAATAGGAACGACAGAAAAACACAATCGCTACACTATAAAAAATTTAATTATATATTACGACAAAGAATGACCTACTTACTTATAATTTAAAGAACTTGAAGAATGTAACTTTTCTAAAATTCACTTAAGAACATTTATATTTGTTAGTAAAAGTACAATATATTTCCATACATTATTAACTATTTCAAAATTAACCAAATTTTACCAATAATTTGTTAGTTGTGAATGCAATTGAATGCAGTGTGGCTAGTTGTAAGGACCCAATTACTTCCAGTACTCGGCTCGATACTCCGGCCAATTAAATTGTACCTGCCACTCTGCGTAGGCTTTGTACGTGTGTGAATATACAATATTAAAACTTTATCGGTACATCTATACAATATTGACAACATATTGTGAGTAAAATTGAAGTGTCTGTTTATAGTATTGAAATAACCTAACACGGTACATACAGAAAAATAATATGATAGTTCTTAAATTTATTGTCTATCTGTCTGTTCCGGCTAATTTTTAGAATAGCATTACTGAATTTGAACGGATTTATATTATTAGTAGCTGGTGTTTGAAGGAGTAAATGAAGGTATTATTATTTAAGAAAAACTATTTATTTTATCTTTAAAGATATTTATTATATAGTTCTCAGAGCATAGACAAAAACAATTTTTAAGTGGATGAAGTCGCGGGTATTAGCTGTTATATCTTTAAATATTTTAAATTAGTGACATATATACCCGCTTCGCGCGAGTGTCCAACTATCTTACTAACAACGAAAGGGGTGATATTTCCCAAATTTGCTTCTAAAATTCTCTTTCACAAGTACTCTCTCTAGCTATAAAAGATATTAAAAAACGTTTGCCACATTGGTCCAAGCGTTGTTGAGTTTTGCGCTTACATGCGCTAAATTATAATTCTATTCTTATTTCAACTATATGTAATGTAACATGGATATTTTAAACTAATTACAAAAACAATATCCTATTACTTATGCAACGAAACAAAGTTACCTGTTTTATGGAATAAATGAATTTAAATTTGTATTGTACTCTGACGTCACTAGATGGCATTATGTTAATTTAAATCGGACATTTTGTTTGCCCATCTATCAATTTTCTAATTTTAAACATAAATATGTAGATGAATTCTCCGTATGAAAAGAGGCCTTTGCTCAGCAGTGGGCAATTATTGGTAGATCATAGGAAATCAATTTATGCGAAGTTGAGGCAGTGACTGGCTTCCGTCCAACGTGTAACACGTGTGGTTTGGTTTCTGCACGGAATAACTCCTTGTGTGATCCAAAAACAGGTCCACGTTGCATGTGAAAATTTGTCAGGCCTAAAGAAAAATCTAAAGCAAAATGCATACCATTTGAATTGCTTTCCACCAGTTGAATAAGAACAGAAGTTCAGACCGGAGCACCTACGCAAGTACTCAATGAATGGACCGGGAAACTTCACTACAGAGATACATAGCAAAGATAATGAACCACTATCCGTTGTATGATTGCTTTCATTGTTTTCTCGTCGAGACAAAATACAGTTCAATATTACTGCGGAAAGAATCTAAAATGTATCAATATCAGGTACATTGAGATTTTAATCGAATGTTTTGTTTCTAGTGATTGAAAATAATCGGGTTACAAATTAAAATGAAAACAAAGGAGTTGTGTGTGTTTTGCTCGCCTATTGGGGATTGGGATTCCGGAGATTCGGTGATTGGGGTACCAAAACATGGCTAACTCAGCTGTTTGAAAAACCTTCGGCAAAAACCTAACCAGGCAGAGGCCTAGCAGCAGGCCTGGCAACATGGATCGAGGACCTGATACAAAAATCCAACAATAATTCAATAGTGTAACAAAGTCAAAGTCGAAGTCAAAATCATTTATTCCAACTAAACCATAAGAAGGTTTTACTTTTGAAATGTTAACAAAAACACATTTAGCATCTAACACGAGAATATCCATATTATATTTTTTTTATGATAGTGTCTGTAGCCGATTAAATAATACTGAATTTCAATAATTGAAATTAATAATTATTATTTATCTTTAATTGTCAACCGCGTCTTATTATTATCAGGTGAATAGAATTCAGTTTACCATTACTACATTGTTCTAAATCAGTGACGCATATAATTTGACATCCACCTAAGCTTGGTGACGACAGTTTGGCATTGTGCCTCAGCCAGTTAGGATCGCCAGTCTAAAGGGTCATTACACTACTCGTATATTGTGTGCCAGTGACCGTTTTAGGAGGTATTTTACACTCTGCTAGCAAGGTTCAATAACTAACCAATATGGGTGGATATGATTTTAAAGAAAAATATTGAACTACTTTTTTTTCTATCATACACGATTGTATAGATTAATTAAATTAAATAATTGATTATTGTATTGATTGAATGATTGACAGCACGGATGACGCAGTGGCTGGGATACTTACTGCTGTACAACGAGTTGCGGGTTCGATTCCCGCACGAAGCAGAACTTTGTGTGATCCACAAACGTTAACGTTTCGACCTGGTTGTACAGTTCGTGGTCGCGAGCAGACTCAGCAAATATGAAACGCAAAAGTTAAAAGTTAGTAAAATAATACAATTTCACTAACACATCGCACCCAGACCTTAGAACAACAATTTGTGCATCAAACAGAGAGTTTTTCTACTTTTGTTACCACCTTTGTAATAAATATGGAATGCAATAAACGATTGAACATTGAGTACCTATTAGATTCGCTCAATTAATATGGTAACCAATAAATTTACATTTTAAATATTAATAAAACCTAGTCCTTCAAGGTTACATGACATGCAACATTATGTTCCTACACTATAACTATCCCAAACTAAGTTTAAATACTTAATTAAAGTGAAATTCCATTTAACTAAAGTCTCGGCGTTCTCTGGACACGAGTCATCTTGCTCTACCCGTTGTAAGTGGCCATTTTAACTTTGACCACGTAAACTTACTGTAGTTTTAGAATGTTAGGTACACATGTAAAGGATACCAATTACACTGTCTTGTGGAAGAGCCAGAAAAGGTTACCGGAGGCCCAAACCTTACCCTCCCCCAATCTCAAAATCCCGAAGCCCTAACCCCAAAAGGTCAACAACGTGCATCAAGTGATTCACAACTCGATGTGACATATTTTTTTCATTTTTACACAGCAATTTCAGCTGTTTACAAATGATTCTTAGGGTTCCTACTTACCTTTGGTTCCTAGGTTCTTCTACAATTGTAAACTCGATGGTGAAACCGACAGAAATCTCGTGACACCCAGTTGATCATATAATAATTGTAGGTAATATACATAAATCGAATAACACAAATACATTGTTTATTTTCATAATTCTAATGGATTGAGCTACATTCATTTGTAAGTTTGTAAGCGTAACTTTTGAGAAGTAATACAACTTAGTGTCCTTAAAGTTTTTCGTGTTTCTGTCATGTCGTGTTAAACAATATTTCTTGATCCCGGTAAAACTTATTGTCCACGTGGGACATAAAATATAAACATGTCAAGCAGAAAAACAAAATAAAAGTGGGATCTTTGTATATAGCGCATTTTTCTCCTGAAACCATCATTGGTAGTAGTAGTCGGGGATAATTTTGTTTTCTTGGCACGTTACAAATTCGGACTATTTCATTTTTCTGTATTATTAAGAAGCATATAGGAATAAGCTGCTTATATTATATTATAGATACCTATATCGACGATTTTGTTTGATGATTAATTAATTCTTAATATAAAATTTATTTTTAATAAGTATGTTTTTTTTTTATTCTGGTTTATTTAACGACTCTTCTCAATTTTTCAAGGCTTTTCAATTTTGTGAATTCTATTTATTTGGATTACTTTGGACTGCTAAATGATCAGAAGTAAAGTTTACTATTATCCTTAAAATTAACCTGTAGTCACAAATACGTTATTTACAATTTTATTTTATTAAGATGTTTAAGGAATTGTTTTATTAGTCTGAGGGTTATAAAAGTTTAATGAGGGATGTATGTTATCATATCCATGCGATCGAGAATCTAGAGAGATGTAGATCTCCCTAAGGATGTTATTCCATATTGGTACTGTTAGTTTTAGTTATAATTTCTAATTTAAAATACGTTGTATGTTACATATGAAATGTTCTTGTTATGTACGGGATACTTTCACATGAAAATAAAATAATTGTTATTATCGAAATATAAAATCAAATGAATTAACCCGAGTTAACTTAAGCTTGTCCTTAGTTAGTTCATCTCTGACGCCTTAACAAAAGAATGTTAAATACATTGAAATATTACACAATATCTAGTCTTTCCACAAGCACTAAGAAAAATATTGTAATATTCTTAATTCCCTAGACCTGTATTCAGTAAGTCTGTGATAACTAAACTAGTCACGATAAACCCATCATGCATTCTTCATACACAAGTTTGGATGCTTCAAACCATCAACTAAAATATTTCTTTAAGAACAAAGTCTCATTAATGTGTTCTAATAGTCACGAAAGTCATAGAATCTGAGACATTCGTGACTGAAAACTCATAAAGCTACAAACTTTTGCAAAGGATGTTAAAGCAACCACAAAGTTGCAAAGAAACCTTACTGCAATTAAGATAGGTTTTTTTTTGTGAGGGGAAAATTATCAAATGACTTCTCCCGCCCAGGGCCGGGCGGGAGGGAGTGTCAGACTCTTACTGACTAAAAACCCCCCTGTTCCTTCTCCTGCTCTGGGCCGAGATCGCGGTGCCTCATTGCGCTTACCCCGCAACCCCGACTGAACATCAGCCCTTTAGGGCCCCGTCTGTGGTGGTCTATTGGCTCTTTGAGGCGCGTCCGGAACGCTACGCGCCGTACGCTCGGGCCTGGTTCTGGTCGGGCGGCGAGCTACCCTTACTCGCCGACCGCAGACCCGTAATTAAGATAGGTGCGATGGAAGAATTTAGTACTACATATAGTCAATCTAATTGAGGTTAATCATTATCAACGAACTGTTCTTTCAGAAGGAGAAGAAATATCACCTAGTATCTTCTTCCACCCTGGTTGAGGCGAAAGGAAGTGTCAGACGATTACTGACCAACCTATTACTGACTGACCTTGTCTCCTGCTCCGAAACGGAATGTCGTAGGTTCTTCTTTGGCCACAACAAGAAGAAATTTGGAATGGAATTCTTGGAAAATTGGAATCATCCCAACGTTGAAATTATATCTGGCAGTAATCTATACTAATATTATAAGGAGGTGAATTTTATAAGTTTGTATTTGTTAGGGGGTAATATTTGGAACCGCTTTTCGGATTTCCAAAATTCTTTCACTTAGATAGCTGCAATGTTTCTGAGTGCTATAGGCTATAAAACATCACGCTACGATTCAACGGAGCCGAGCAGCGGGAGAAACCGCGCGAAAATAGTTAGTATGACAATAAATCGACTATTTAAAATTCAACCTACATTCATTTACACTTGTTTAGTTTAATTAACGCACTAATTATTTCTAAGACACAATAAGTATGCCGAAATACACCTTATTAACAAAAGTTAGAAATAATTTACATGTCAAAGGAAATTAAAACAGAACTTTTTCGAATATAATTAGCAGTCCACAAACAAAAGGTAGGTAAATAATTTTCTGCAGGTGCTGTTTGATTCATAATTATTTATTTTCAAGCACAAAAGTACGTCTTCATAATGGCTTCTTATACTTTTACTAACAAGTTTTGAAACGTTTGAAAATAGAAAATTATGTTAAATACATATATACCTCATTGTGTTATTTAATTCGTTGTACTTAAAAATTAAAATGTTATTTTTTATTGATGTTGAAATTTACAATATATTTTTTTATTTAATTTAAAATATTTTTTCTGCTGTGTAATGTAACTCGTCAAAATTACACAAGCAAGGAAAAAAACTATGTATTGTTATGATTTCATATTTCGTACTCAGAGAAATTTTGTAATTGATCCACAAACTGTTGTTCCGGGTCTGGGTGTCATGTGTATGTGAAATTGTATGTTTGTAACCGCACCCACGACACAGGAGAAAATCCTAATGTGGGGCAATGTTTTTTTTTTTAAATCTAAACTATTCTCAAACAATGGCTGTCCCGATGAAACAATTGCTGAAGACTGGTTTAAGTAACCATTATGATTTATTTCATGCGGGAAGAGCAACAAACTACATCTCTCGCCTTGGGTTAAAGCGAAAGAGTGTCAGACTCTTGCTGACTAAAAACCACCCCGTTCGTTCTCCCGCTCTGGGCTGGGACAGCGTTACATTGTTACGCTTGTATCCGCAAATCCGACTGGACAACAGCCCTATTAGGACCCATCTGTGGTGGTCTATTGGCTCTTTGATAGGAGCGTGGAACGCAACGCACCATACGCTCGGGTCTGATTTTAGTCGGACGGCGACCTAACCTTACCCGCGCGCATACCCGCGCTTACGCAACCATTAATAAATAGACTTTGAGTTATCGAACTGAATCTAACCTGTTTATATTGACTAAAATCTTATTGCATTGTTTTAAGAAACAGTAAAAGCAAGCATTTTTTTATTAGTTATATGTTAGTAGCAACACTAATAACAACAATATAACCACCACCAAAACCCATTTCACAGTTTGCCAAGCAGTGTTAGTCGTGTTAGTTGCAAACGAGCCAAAATCTTACCTTTAGGCGATACAGCTCGGATTTCAACACGTTCTGTAAATAAAATGAGTGTGTTTGTAATAAATGTCAATAAGTATTTTTTGAAACCCTTGTTTAGAAAAAATACAAAATAAAAATGGGAACTAAAAAAATACTTCAACAAAAAGTTTAAATAAAAAGGTTTTATCGGAAAAAATATTAAATCTTCATCATCAGTCTTGAGTAACATAATATAAAATAAAAGCAGTTATGGGTCGATGTATTATTTGTATACGTTTTCAGATATTAATATAGGATCTAGTTCCTGTGGCTACGCCCACAGAACCAAGTTAAAAAGGAGCCTATATTGAAGACATTTTCATTTTAATCACGTATTAAAAAATCTTAGGTCTCGGGTAGGATGTTATTAAGAGTACAGTTTTCACAGCAGTTTCAATTATTTAAGTATGGACTCAAATAGTTTGTTAACAGGCCTCATATTTAGCTAAAAACCTCCAACTGGCGTAACTAACGCAATAACGTGCCGTGGCTTTGACCCGGAACAATGTATTAGCGGTGTGGTTTCCAGTCAGTAAAAGAAACATACTATCTTACCCTATTCAGGGAGGAGTCATATGATGATTTCCCCCGTTTAAAAACATCACATCATCAGCATATAAGTGCCCAGACCAACTGCTGACAAAAGCCGCTTCTCACACGGAGAAGGTCATTCATCACCACGCTTGCTTAAGGCGGATTGGCGATTTCAAACTATAAGTCCAGAAATTATAAGTCCAGGTTTCCTCACGATGTTTTACTTCACCGTATGTCAGAGATGTCTATATAACCATAGAAAATACATATAACTCGGAAAAAGTCACATTGGTACTTGCTAGGTTTCGACCCCGCACCCTCTTGCCCAGCGCCCGGCTTAAACTCCGGGCTACCACAACTAAAGTTGCTAAAAAACATAGCCAAAGCACAAACTCCTTCCTACCCCATCTAATAAAAACTAGCTTTACAATATCAAGTACAAACTTCACCAAACTGCTAGTTAACAAACCCGCTTACTTAATCGGTAACCCACAAAAACGTTTACCGTAATTTAACACTGGGAGCATGAGAGACGGGGCTCGCACGATGGGTCATTCATCTTGTGCGTGACATCAATATGACCTACGTACGAGTAGTTTGGACGCACTAATAGATTTTTTGGGCGCATTATTTTACGTGATGTTTACATGTGGAGGTGTGTTGGTGTAGTTTTACAAATGATAGTCTGAATGTTTATGCAGATGCAATATGTTTGATTTTCCTGGGAAAGTCAGACTGTTGCTAACTGAAAATCACTCAGTTTCTGCATCTTCTCCGAGTCGGGCCGCGATACGGCATTGCGCTTACACCTGTGACTTTAGCTGTAGAGTTGTAGGTATGTGGATATGTGTTCATCATTTTATCAAAAACTTATGATTTGATTTTTGACGTAATGAAATAATCACAATTTCATTCATTAATTTCTAATAAACAAAACTTGTTTAATGTTCAAGCTATTTGCAAAAATAAATGATGTTTAATGAAAAGTATCATGACATCACAATACAGAACTTGGTAAGTATAAAATTCACGAAAATGGCTGTCGATTTTGGTAGTTAGAATTAAGTACAGCATTTGACTAGTGTTCAAGTAATAATAATTGCCCGTTAAGAATCATGTCAGTCAGTCGTGCATATACAAATGTTGCACGTAAGCCTAGGACTTTATTTAAATACAGAATACCATAGTCAAACAACCAATCACCCAATCATACTGTCAAAGAGTACAGAGTACACTAAATAAGGGATGACTTGAAATAATCTTTACTACTTCTTCAATATGTTTTTTAGCAAAAACATTCATTATGCTACATCATAAAGCCCATTTTTTCCTTTCATCACAAAATATTACATGGTAATCTCAGAAACCACACACAATAGTAAACATTTCAAATTATATTAGTAGCTCGGTGCGTACCCGCATCCGGCCACGACGGGCCCAACAAAATTGAATGATTGATTACCCCAAACTAGCCCAGAACATGTAACGTTTTTATTTTTTTACGAGATTTCACACTTTATCCTTGTCGATGAGCAAAAATAAGCTCTTTGTTGCAGAACACACGGTAGGCTTTTGTTTCTGAAATGTTGGTTTTGATAATTTACCATCAATTTAGGGAGGGAGGTAAATTTTGGGTATTATAAGTTCTTATAGTTAAGAGTGCACCAGCAACATGGGGATACCACATGACAAAGACTGTAGCCGCAGTAACGGATTACTTCGTCTTCCAACTAATCGACGTGAAAGTCGTGTAGCTATTATGGTCATGTCGAGTTCAAAGTACCCTACGCGGTTTGGTTTTATGTAATGAGATCGCCCAGGGTAGGACGAATTATTTCTCCTGCCCTGGGCCGAGGCCATGGTGCCTTATTCCGCTTGCCCCGCAACCCTGACTGAACTTCAGCCCTAATAGGGCCCCGTCTGTGGTGGTACTGGCGAACGGTATTAAAATCTGGAGGAGGCCTTCACCCAAAGTGGAGTCTATATTTATTCACAGCAACCGCTCAATTTATCTGCATCAACCTAAGGTTGACTGTTAGGGAAAGGCTTAAGGCATTAATAAAGAAAGTGAAGGTGCAGAAGACACATAAATAAATATTTAATTAAGACAATTAATTTATTTTTGAAAATATGAACCATGAAGCAGCACTTTTACACTGAACATTATATAAAAGGTGAATCCACCATTTTCCTATCTGATAACTTTAAGAAGAAATGGCGAGACAAACTCAGAGGTCTGTTTACAAGTTCTCAGAAGTTAGTACTTATTAAAACGACAATAGTACATCAAGAAAACGTACAAACACTAGTTGTAAAATTAATTACTAACAAACATTCGGAGTGTAACTTAGAAATGTGGAATAAATATTGTAATTTTATGATGAAACTACAAAAATCTTCTTGACCGAATACCTATCCTTTGCAAGACTAACAACCAGTATATTACGTGTTACTATAGCTATTGACTTCGACAGAGTACATACATAGATCAATTTGCTTAGCCTTATATGCACATAGTGGAATAGTATATACTATATACATACGTCACAATCGCAATAACAGTATCGATTCTGTTTACATTGCTCTTTGCGTTCATGGGACATTCTCACAAATGCTGACATAAGCAGTATTGGTGACGGTTGATTTGGGGATTGATTTTACATAGTGATAAATTGTAATAGTTTAGAATTTATTAACTTTATGCATAGTGTCATATTCTTTGTTCATTAAGGTCCAGTTGCTATAAACTATCAGATCTTTGTATGTGTGTGTAGGTATGTGATTGCTTTAGACTGAGTTTTGACACACCTCGTAAGGACGTTGCACATTACGATTTTTTTCAACAGTAAGGTCTTGAGGCAAGTTTTAGGACTTCAAAATAATGTTTCATACAAATATACAGCTTGGTATCTGAAATTCCGAGATGAAACAACTAAAATGTCTGGACTAACAGTCGATTACGAGTTATGTAAAACTAAGTATAATATATGAAAGGCAAACGTTAGGCTTTGACTATGTATAGACTATTGGAATGTTTAGTTGACGATATATATATGAACATCCTTACCAATCAGGATACCAGTGGACACCTATAGCTACCTCTACATAAGGCGATCAATCGGTTCGTGTGAAAATCACTCACCTGAAATAATTCCATTTTGGTTTCCACCGCTTACATGAAGCCAAAAAGCCATAAAAACAGTACAATAATAATAAACATGTAGGTATGTATTATCTAAAATTAATCAACTTGAATAATGACGTCAATCGAAAAAAAAAACCGTTTCAATGGTTTCAACCGAAATGTTTCGGGGTAATTCTACTCTGAGCCAATTCCAGCATATTCCGTTATCGGCCTTAATTTGTTTCCTAAAATAACCATCTGCGGTCAGTAGGTTAAAAAGTCAATGTCAGTGAATACTAGGTATCTTCATGTCCACGCCACATTTCGATTCGGTTCATCATTTTGTTCCGGGCGTTTAGAATTCGTTTGAGTAGTATAGTAATAATATTTGATGTTTATTACTCTTTCATGCAAGAATTACTAAACGGATCTCAATCAAATTAAGAATACAGTTTTTTTACTTGCGTCGCGGACGCATCCGTTGTTACACACTTGTTGTTATTATAACGCCTTTATGTAAGTAATATTAATTGTTAAGATAAGTCGTAGCTTTGTATCTGATTGTATCTTTTTTCATGTGATAGTCCGTCAAACGAGCAGACGGATAACCTGATGGTGAGCAATCAGAGCCGCCCGTAGACACCCGCTACGGAAGATTTACGAGTGCGTTGCCAAACCTTTGGGGTCAATGGATTTGGAGATTTAGGGTTTGGGGGAGGGGATGGATTGGGCCTTCGGTATCTAAGGTTACCGGAGGCACAATCTCACAAGGCGAAAACGTATTACCTTCAAATTAAATTAAATATTAAATTTAAATTATAAATATTTAATTTTTAAGTTCTTAAAGAGACAAAGAGATAGTAGTAAAATAAACCTATTTTCGAAAAATACAACATATTACTATTATACTCAGTGGATTTGCAATCGTCTCCGGTCATATCTTGTCATTAGTTTGGAAGACAAGGCAGATGTTATCAGATTCATTTTCAATCCATGCTATTACGAAGTTAGATGAGAGATCATGTCGATAAAGAAAATGGTTCTCATTTAATTTCATCTTCAAAAGTCATTTTTATTATGTTTTTAAAGTAGGTAACTAGCGAACGTTTTCAAATTTTAATAATTGACTACCCTATTCTGAAGATTTCTCGTATTACTTATCAAATAATACTACGACACATAACATATCGTGTAGTGAAGTTAATAGAATTATTATTATTATTTAATACATATTTAATGATGAGAAATAATTGATATAATTATGACGTCACAAATGCTACATCGTGTAAGTGATGTTTTCCCGCATTTGCGACATGGATAGAAACTCCTGACGTAAAATGTTGGGCAGGAACCCGCCAGATATGATCACAGAACTGAAGATCACAGATCTATTCGTAGAACCCTCCTTAAAAATATTGTATTTTGAGTCGTAATATATTCCCATAAACATTCAATTTTAATACCTATTACTATGAAAATAAATTGTTAAATTATATTCTGTCTGACTCCTGTTCTGGTCTTAATAAAAACTTTTTTCTGACTTTGTAACCACGTCTGTCCTTTTAGATGCTTAGCGAAGAAACTTAAATCTTTACGTAGTAACGTTGTTCACTTTTCAATAGGCTTACCAAATAACGTTATTTTGGTTTGACCAGAGACGTGATTAAAGATTAAAAAGGTTGTGAGGTTAAGGCGCCCATTTCTGTACTGTGACAAGTACCAATGTAACTTGTTTCAGAGTTATATTTTTTTTCTAAGTTAATCCACATTGACGAAAATAAATGATATTCAAACATATTTTTTTATAAGTTCTATATCACCTATCTGCCTTCCTTGAGCAAGTGTGGTGCTTACCTTTTCCATTTTGCGAAAACGCAACGCCTTTCTTCAGCAGTGGGCACTTATGTATGTCAACTATGTGACATAGAAAATTTAATACATAATATATATGTATATAAAGAAATTTGTATACCTAAACTTTGTGCTTAAATAGAGGTATGGTGAACAGTTGCTTAGAGGTTTAATGATACAATATTATTTTATTAATTAACATCCGGAAGAATTGTCACAGAGTTTTTAATGTGATGTGCCGGCAAACTAGCCAACGGATCACCAGGTTTTTTTTATGGTGTAAGTCGGCAAACGAGCTGACGGATTACCTGATGGTAAGCAATCGGCACCGCCCATGGACACCCGCAACACCAAAGGAGTTACGATTGCGTTAAGGATCGGGAAGGGATAGGTGAAGGGAAGGGATTGTGCCTCCGGTTACCTCACTCACACGGCGAAACACAACACTTTGGGTTGTTTCACACCGGTATTCTGTGAGGCCGTGGTATCACTCCGATCGAGCCGACCCATGCGTGCCGAAACTTGGCTCTCCCACACTAACTAGGTACACGCAACTAGAAAAGGGTAACCAGTGCGTCGCCGACCTTTTGTGGATTGTTAGCGATTTGAGCGTAGGACATTCGGATGTTGAGGTAAAGGGTGAGGGCAGACTGGGCCTCCGGTAATCGATGATGTTACCAGAGGATCCTCACATCCTCACGACGCAAAACATTGAAAATGTTATTTCAGTGAGGCTATAGTCTCCGTTCAAGCTGACCCTCTCGAAGCATGGTTCTCCAACAACTATTCATAACATCTAATAACACATAAAACCTTTCAACAACAAGCGTTTTCGCTTTATTTCTTAGAAACTGCACCAATAGTGTTCATTGTTAGTTAACACCCCTAGCTTTAGCAATAAAACGGCTGTAACCTGTTTTATTGGTCTTAAGAACTTCTTTATTAAGTCTCATTGAGAACGCAGAAATATAGCTTGTGTTACAATTACTTAATTGGTTTAATTTTCTTTTGTTATTCACTGTTTTGTTGTGTGGTGATTACTGAGTATTTGCCACCAGCCCAGCCAGTATGTCATTAAATTCCTCCTAAACGGCTTGACTAATTCAAATGAATTTTCCTGTATGCATTTGAGGGGCGCCCTGGATGGTATAGATTCACAAATTAGCCCGGTAGATGGCACTGATTCCTTGAAAAGCATGTGATCTCGGAAACTTCCTAAACGATGTCGCTGAAATTTAATACCTAATATAAAATACTAGCTTCCGCCGGCGGCTTGGCCCACTTGGTATGTTGATAAGAAGCCTACGTCCTACTCCGGAGTGTATTCTACACCTGTGCCAAATTTCATCCTGATCTGTTCAGCCGTTTTCGCGTGATTGAGTAACATACATATAAACATCGTATCTTTCACATTTATAATATTAGTAAGATATAAGTTTGATCATAAAACATAAAACATCACGCTACGCTTACATGGAGCCGAGCAGCGGGTGAAACCACGCCAGAATAGCTGGTGATAAACAATTGATGTTCTTTTTTTATTAATTTATAAGAAGCTCATATTTCAATAGAAAACTGTGATTTATAGACCTTTTCGAATAATTATTCCTTTAATAATTATTCTTGGGATTCACATCAGAGATTGTGTACCTGTCTGCACACAATATCTTCGAATGCAGTCCATGGAATGTTGAATATTCGATCAAATTTACACTCACAGATGCGTATATTTGATGGCCAATACTATTGGCACGTTGCAACACAGGGATTTTGGTTTCACAGTAATAACGGCCACCTGATATGGTTCGGCCTACATTTGACTCTATAGTGAATCATACGGTAGGGATGACGAAAACTTATATAGACAAATTTGGTATCTCCTTAGTCAAAAACAAATAATATAAAGTTTTCAATACAATAAGATATTCAAGAATAAAAAAGGTAAATTGCATTAATTTGGCGAAATATCCAATGCTTGAATTTTCTGGTTATTTTGCAGAAATAAGTGTGCTATTAGACGCTAGTACGGGATGACGTCACAAGTAGCCAATGCAAAGTTTAATGAAAATGGTCGTTTTCGAAATTTCAATAATACAATAACAACACACAACAAAACACATTATTTTCTTTTTTAATTTTAAATACGAATAACCGCGACCTACAACTATTATTAAAAAAGTCGAATAATTTGTGAGTTAAATAACAATGTGAACCTAGATATAGAATCAGTATTTTTGCAGTCTCTCGGCTAACAAGTCAACCTTTAAAAACAATAACTAAATCAAACCTTAATTAAAAAGTGCCCTTCGACCAACCCAAAGAAAAAGGTACTCCAATTAGGGCAAAAAGGGTTTTTTCTAAGTTTTCAAACCGAAACCGTGTAACCGGGTTCCGTGTTCCTAATAGGCGTTCCTATTAATTCCGAGGTTGTGATGCGGGTCTTTAAGTTCGTTATGCCCACCCATCTGTGGAATAACTGCATGCCTTGATTACTATCTCGACTCAAATTCAGGTTAATTTTGTGCTGGCACTAATTTTGTACTTGGTAAACTGTGGTGTGGTGTGGTGAAAATGTTTGGGTTTACTTGTCGTTTTGGCCTTTTTCAGTCTGTTTGGAACTGGCATTAGAAGAAACTTATCATAGGATGTATGTATAACAACTTTGACAATATTGTGAGTGAATATGAAATTATTTTTTAAAGTGATAGGTGTAGAACTGGTACGAGTAGAGTTTACCTGATGGTAAGCACTCGTCACAACCCAAGGACATCCGCAACACCTTTCGAGTGCGTTGCCGGCCTTTTCGGGATTAGAGGGGGTTTTGAAAAAGCAGGAGTAGGATATTACTTTTCCTATTCTGAAAATCCACCTTCATTCTCAGCTTGTAACTGTCACTACTGAGAAAGACCTGCATGATCATCAGTGCCCATGCATGCTTATGGTCAATTAGTTATTTTTCACAAGCTTATACTTTCCGTACATCAGTGACCTAGACAAAATCAAACCTAACGTTCTATAAACTTCGACATTTAAATTCTAATCAAAATTTTACGCATATTGATAGTCGCCCTTATTTATTACTCAAGTTGTAACAGATTTGTACCTCTAACTTTCCTTACAACTGTCAAAGGTCATACAACAGCTGGGTAGAGACGTGCGAGTTCGAATTTCAAAATTACTTTTATATTTAAAATAAAGTCGAATATTCAAAACAAGAATCTACAAATAAATAATAGTTCCAGAAATTAAATTACGTCTGTTTTTCACGATGCTCAAGAAAACCAGCTTAAACAAGAATTGGCTGCAATTTTTTTTTACTTTTATTTTTGTCCAAAGAGTCTTTATCAAAGTAACAGTTCTTTTTTCAAATCGTCAATCATTCATTTCCATTCATCCGTCGGGAAAACGTTTGCTGGCATTGTTCGAGCGGTTTCGAACCGAACTGGCCACGAGCTTCGGTTACCGAAGAGTTTAAAGTATTTTCCCTGACATATTGTTGGCAAAAGCCGCGAATATTTTTTACTGCTGAAACCGCTTAAAAAGTTTGACTGTACCCAAATATGTGGTTGTTTTTCATTTGTTTTTGTTGTGTAACATTGTTGGTTATTCATAACGTTATGGAGTGTAATGAGCATAAAAATGTGTGTAAATCGCGTTTTTTATGGAAAATGTACACATCACACATATGCATATGTTAACATTAAAATGATTTATGAATGAGAGATTTTAGAAAAAAATATTTTCTTAACGTCATATTGAGCTTACGTGAAGCCTAACAAGAAGAACTAAAGGTGTTAACATTGATTTGTTTTATTTGTTGAATTAATGGAACGTTTGATTATTGTTTGAAACGCTTATTCTGTCTCATTTCTTTACAGCTAGTGCATAATAACCAATTCTACTAAGACTACCGATTTAGATTTCGAAGAAGCCAAGATTGATTGCCTGTTGTAAACAATTTGTGTACAAAAACGATCACGTCAGTTCTTTATAATTAAGTATGTAAAAAGTTGGTCAGTAAAGGTCAGCAAAAAGTTGGTACTTGTCTTCTTTATCGAAGACTAAAAAGGTTACTAAAGAAAGAGTTAAAAACTTCTATTGAGTAAGTCTAGGTACAACATCGATTCAAGAACTGTATTTAAAAACAAACTTTCGTCGATCGAATAATTAATAGAACGACGATCGCCAGTCCAATAAACTTTATAAAACTCTCTAGACTTAAAACTCAACCTTTCTACAGAGTAGTTCAATATAAAATTCATGCTTCAATGGCTAATAAATTGAAAGCACTGGCGTCAATATTATTCTCTCCTCAAGACTAGCAATAATGTTTTATAGAAGTACACTTTATAGAGAAATGCCTAATAAAGATCTTTTTTTTCTTAAAAATTGTACCTAAAATTGTTTTACTTCTATACATTGAGATACAGAAGGTCTATCCGTAAATACTTCTTAAGAGAAAGATTAACTGATGAAATTTAACTGTTCCATTGTTCGTTCATAATAGCGTGCTTCGTAGTGTCTCTAAACTAGTGTAGGAGAGCTTTCTTTACACGGTAGTGATATCATGGCCTCCTATAATAACGGCGCGAAGCAGCACTTGCGTTGTGTTTCTCCGTGTTGGTTACCCGAGGCCCAATCCTTCCTATCCTCAAATTACCAATCCTTAAATACCTAATAGCCCGCAGGAGACCGGCAACGCAAGAGCGGCGCCGAGTGTTTACCTTCAGATAATAGGTAAGCTCCCTTTGCTGGCCTATGCTATAAAAATCCCTATTTAATATGCTAAGCATGAACATAATATACACAAACTCGTAAAATCTTGTAACTTAGACTTAGGTATACCGCAGTAATTATTGTTGTACATATTAACAGTGACAATAAAACGTTTGAGCTTTATAACCATCATCTAAGTTAGCTAAACCTTGGCTAGTATTAGAGGATAGTAAAATGTGTATGCACATACAATAACACACACGAATAACATGGAAATAGGATGGAAATAAAAATGAATCAAAACTGGTATACGTGAGAATTTGTTGACTTTTTGACTTATTGACTTTTTCATTGGGAGTTTCAGCTATAAAACTATATTTTGGATGTAGTGATAGGGTCTTAGATATCAGCATTCTTGTGATCTAAATAATACTACTTATGAAGAAGAAAGCAAATAACAATAATTATAAAATAATGTGGTGGTGGCCCGGAGGTTAAAGAGCCCGCTTCTCATTCATGAGGGTGTGGGTTCGAAACCTGGCAAGTACCAATGTGACTTTTTCCGAGTTACATGTACTTTCTATGATTATTTAGACACCACTGACATACGGTGAAGGTCAACATCGTGAGGAAACCTGGACTTACAATTTCTAATTATAAGTTTGAAATCGCCAACCCGCATTGAGCAAGCGTGGTGATTAATTCTCTAACCTTCTCCGTGTGAGAAGAGGCCTTTGCTCAGCAGTGGGCACTTATAGGCTGATGATGATGATGATGATGATAAAATAAACGGCAGTCAATAAGTATTTTTCATAAATTTCGAGCTGATCATGATTGTAAAAAAAAATTACTTGCCCATAACAATTAGCAAGAAATTTCTGTAAAATATAAAAGAATAATTTTATGGTTTATTTTAATATAATTTATTATTCTTATATCTTCGTGAACCTCTCTCAAAAACATGTACGTCGTGTATTGTTAAAATAAAACAAACAGATTGCCCAAAAAAAGGAAAAAGTACCTTTCAATTTATACATGATCAGTTTTGGCATCTTTGATACCTTTCTTTTATCCTTATGTTTTCATTCAAAAGAAAATGTAATAGTATATAAATAAATCCCCTATTTAAGATATGTAGATCAACCACCATGTCAGTTTGGTGTGCACTAACTTCAAAACAAAGGACGCTCGTACAAAGGGAACTATCGACAAAGAAAAGAAATAATCTTACAAGAGAGAATTTTGTTAGTAGTTGAGCTGGTAGCCTCTGCCCTTTTAAAGTTGAACCCACAAAATCCCCAAAATGCTTAAAAGATGGATTGGACTTAAATTGCAGAAACATGTACATATAAAAACTTTATCTAAGATATTTTGGGAGTGGGTGATTCTCCAAAAAACCTTAACTTTTATTTAACAAGTCATTATCCTCCCAGGTTTTTAAGCATCTTAGTAATTTATTTTATACAATATTTTTAATCGGTTGCTTGTAAGCAGTGGTGAGATTTAATTTATTAAAATAATTATCTGTGTTTTAATCAGCAGCCTCGTTAATTTTCGGTTGAGGATAATGACATTATTAAATTTTTTTAATTGATGTGAAGAATCACCCGAGTACTTGAAAATCGCAGGGAACAGTTTGTTCGTGTTATTCACAAATCGTTGATCCAGGTCTGGGGGCGATGTGTTTGTGAGATTTTATGTTTGTACACGCGCCAACGCCACAGAAGAAAATCTAGCTGGGCTAGCTTGCAGGTGTAAGCGGAACAATGTACCGCAGCTCCGGTTTGGATCAGGAGAGAGACGGGAGTTTTTAGTCAGTAAGACACCTCTATCCTTACATATGCCAGAAGAAGCCATTACATGATATTCAACCTTAAAATAAAAAGAGTTGGGTTACTTTTTTGAAAGAAAAAAGTAAAATAGAAGTACATAACGTATTACCTTCACCTCCCATGCGTAGTTAATTTACTTTAATTTCACCTTCGACTTTTAATAATCTGGATTACGAATCCATCAAACTGTTGGAGCGTTGGATTACACTGCTACACGTGAAAACAAGTTAGCTGGAATTATTAAAAACATTTAGCGCACTGACAACAACTATGGCTGAGGAAATTGTGCGTTGATTGAATCGAAGGTATAATAAAGAGAAATATCGAATACCGAAAAACACTAAATTGACTCTAAATATTTCACACACAAACTACAAGTTAATTGAAATACCTATATAAGGAATGAGGATCAAAAATTACAAAATTGTTTCGAATAATCTGAATCGCATGTATATGAGATTGTATTATTCTAATATAATTAGTAATAAATTGCCTATACCGTGGTGGCCTGGACGTTAAAGCACCCAGTTCTCCTGCCTGTTATCGCGGTCTTGAAACCAGTACCAAAGTGACTTTGTCCAAGTTATACATACTTTCTAAGTTTATTTAGTCACCAATGACAGACGGTGAAGGAAAACAGCATGGGGAAACATGGGCTTATAATTTCTAATCAAAAGTTTGAAATTCGTCAGTCCGCATTGAGCAAGCGTGGTGATTCACGCTCAAACCTTCCCCGTATGAAAAGAGGTCTTTGCTTAGCAGCTGGCTCCTATTAGGCTGGTTATCATTATTATAGAATGTAATGCAATATAGCACGTCAATGTTGTTGTCAATCCCATTTAATTTCATGTTCAATGCCAAATTCTTAGACTATATTTATTATGGATATTTGACGCTAGATTATTTTAAAAATTTTCTTTGTGTCTGTCTGTCAGTCTGTTAGTCTGTGCTCTAGTGAAGATGACGTTAGAAAATGAAGACCACTATGGAGAAGAATGAACAATAACAAATTCAATGGTTACACTTTATCAATCAGTTTCACAATTCATTGCTTTGTTACATAATTTAGTCGATTCCATTATGTGTGATCGAGAATAGTATATAACACTAAAATTTAGCCAGATTCCGAATAATAAAATAACCTCAATACATAATAAAAAAAAACGTGCTGATTGTCGAAATATATTTTCCATTAAGTCTAATTCGCATGATATTAACCGAAACTCGTCTTTTCACATTTTAAGGGAAAAAGATAAAAAAGTTGAAAGTCATTCCCTTAATAGGGACACCGGAATCATCTGAAACCGTTTTCGAGAGATTATAGATGATAGATATAGAAAGAAAATGAGGACCTTTTGTGAACACGATTATTTTCTTCAACCTGTACTTATATTATTCGGTTTTTGTCTGTCTCCTATAGAAATATCAAATTATTTTTGGAATTTATTGAGCAGTTATCTAATTTAATAATTTTATTATTGAGGGTTTTCTGTCCCGTTATATACGATTTATAATTGGTGCTAGCCGATACCATATTTATATGAGATGAGAAAAACATTTAACAGTTAATATTCTTCATTATTTATCTCAGTAAAAAATTACTACTTATTATTTATGAGTTATTTCGTGTTTAACGCAGTGTGTTACAAAAATCACAAACAAAACTTAACTCATGCTGCTGAGGAATAAAAAGCATATAAAATAAATCATACTAGTAGTTACTTCATTCATAAAAAAACAAAAAAGAGCGCTACAAAATGTATGCTACGATGCTACACATCGCTACGCATTCCTACGCTACGCGCTACGAAAATAGTAACTACGACATTAAATTAACGAAATATACGTAAGTATTTTATTGGAAAATGTATCTCAAGTAGCACGGATTTGATGACGTTAATTAAATAAATTGAAATAATTGTGACACTCATACCAATACACCATAGTCAATATACATATACCATTTTAAATTCGTCTAATAGTGCTTATGCACATAATACTAGTTAAAAATGATCAGGAAATTTAATTATTAATTCAACAAAGATTTCATAACTTTGACTGACGTTACTTTTAAAGTTTTTTATATTTAGTTATTTACCAAATTACACACCAGTAAACAATACACTCTTCTTATATTAATTATTTTACCATACTTGTAGTACAGCTTAGTTTATTTAAAGGTATTTACCGTATTACCGTTTGCATGTTTACATGAACGAAAAAGCATTAAATGTGAGTCAGGACTTTTCTTGGCAGATTTATAACTACCGAAACCGGGACGCTTAGATATTAACACATAGTTCGCACAAGAACGCCCATAACAAAATACTTGGAGCAACTGTCAGCTTCGATTCACCCATTTTTGTGTAAGATAAAACTTCAAGGAATCTTACGGTTATAAATTATATGTTGACGCTTATTATTTTCTTATTAAATTCTTTACTATCTATTATGTATATGCTTTCTATGTCGTACATTATTAATTTAATACTTGTTTAGTTTAATTAATTAATTTTTCCCACATTAGGATTTTCTTTTGATTTTTAAGTGTGGGAGAGCCATGCTTCGGCACGAATGGGTCGGCTCGACCGGAGTGATACCACGGCCTCACAGAAAACCGGCGTGAAACAACCAGTGTTGTGTTTCGCCGTGTGAGTGAGGTTACCGGAGGCCCAATCCTTCCCCTTCCCTAATCCCTCCCCAGTTCCTAAATCTCCAAATCCCTAATCCCTAAAAGGTCGGCAACGCAATCGTAACTCCTCCGTTGCGGGTGTCCATGAGCGGCGCTGATTGCTTACCATCAGGTAATCCGTCTGCTCGTTTGCCGACCTATTACATAAAAAAAAAAAATAGGATTTTCTCCTGTGGCGTATGTGCTTTTACAAACGGTTCACCCTTGTTTGGTCGAACAACGTTTGATACAATATTACTAAATCGAACAACGTTTAAGAAAATCATCACTTAGTATAATATCGTTTGACAGAATTTTCAGTTCGTCGAATATTTATTTGCTATAACAACATTTGTGCTAATGATCAAAAGGTATAATGTTCATTTGATGTAATGTTCAGATGGTATAACATGTATTTTATCGAATATTCAATTGGTGTAAAGTAATGCAGAAAAAAAATACATTGTAAATATTTGAAAGTTATTTATTTTTAACAAGAAAACAGTTAAAGTAATCTTAAATTACTTGCAATTGCTTTTAGTAAATCCAGTTCTGTATACATTTCAAAATTGCGCAATATGGTCTCAATATTGTCATTTTTTTTTTAGTACAAATCTTCTTCTGCTTTGCACTAGGTTCTCCATTTAAAATACACTGTATTTTTCCTTCAACTATATTCATTTCGGCAAGCAGTATAGTAGACAGTTCATAAAATCCGGGGCTTCTTTTATCGACTATACTATTTAACCTGTGGTGCCACGCTTCCACATTATTTTGTGTGCGTGGCAATTTTAAATGGTTCAAATCATGACAACACCATAAGCTAGGTGGAAACTGGGGGGGTTTACCATTCTTTCCTACGACATAATTTTCCGCAAACCATTTGGCAATTAATGCACTTTTTTTTTGAGCAATTCTCTTCCCAAACTTTGAAGTACTGTGGTATTGTTGAATGTGGTAGGAAAGACAAAGCCATGAGACACTTAATTTCCAAGCTGAAGCTGTAATCCGTTCCGTACAGTTTTGCAAGGCCGCTTGATTGAATCTTCCTATAAACTACTGACCGTTCTGTAAGCAAGATGTTATGGAATTCGAAAGCTGAACCTTCCAAATAACCTTCTAATTCAAAGGCCTTTATTACACAGTTCAAGAATATTGGTTTAAACGTAAATAATTTTGATAATTATCAGCATTTTAGCCACCTATCTTTTAAGACTAACCTTAAACAATCTTGTGAGAATTAACAGAACCTTGCGGTATTAACAACGTTCGTCGTAATAAATTCAAATTCAAATAATTCTATACCCCTTCAGTACTAGGTATATTCTAAAGACATGAAACAAGTTACCTAGATTTCTCTTTAAAAAGAATTTCGACACCGAGACATCGTGGCTCTTAGTTAAGATTTTTCCTCTAATTTCAAAAGAGTGTCCCGCCTTCCGCTCTCAGCTCGTTTCCGCCTTAGATGGTAGTACATTTAAGATGGTGGCTTCAAGTCTATACAGGCACTTCTAGTATACATTTTTCCCCTTCAATGAATACAACGTTGTAAATGCTTTTTAGAGAAAAAAACAAACTTGTCAAACAAAAACATTTTAAATTCAAATTTAGAATATGATTTAAATATCACGTATTGATTACCATAACAAATAGCGTTACTATTACAAACTATGAAAGGAAACGTGAAAAATAGGTCAACATTTTAAAAAAATATTTCCATAAAAAAGTATAGGTTACACACACACACACACATACTCAGACATATACATTGTTATACACTGTCTAAACTGTTCCTACATTAGTGGTGGAAAATAAATGCATTTATAAATTTTATTTTCAAACATGATTGTAGAGGTACTCGAGAAGCAGACAACATAGAATAAATAAAAACATGCAAATTTTAGATAAAGTTAAAGCAATTCCTTCTGACTACCTATAAAATGAGTCTCTTATCAAACTTTGTCTATTTAGAACTTCATCTTTATATTAAAATGGCAACACACTGCCAGGAAGAAACTACTTACTGGAACATAATTTCTATACAGATAATTTAACAAGACCAACGAATCTACGAACGAATCCTTAAAATAGTAATTCCTTCAATATACTGAATCACATCTACTGTATTATTTGTTATACGATGGACGTGCCTGCCGGCTCGTTTCGTTACGTCTGGATAATCTTGATTGACTGGAACAAGTGTCAAACCCAGTGCAGAATCCACATCAATGGTAGTCTCGACGCGATTGTAGCTTGGAGCTCTTCGTTTCACAGTCAAATGTCAATCAGTGGAGCTCTGTGTATAGCAAAAGGTTTTTTTGATTTAAATGCTAAAACCAGTACCAGTTGGTTTTATTTTCGATTTGCTTTTGTTTTGTCAACTTGAGAGTATCTTACAAAATGCGGTTTTATTTATTTATTTATTTATTCATTATAAGGTACGCTCACAGCTTATGTATATGTACAAGTGGTTCAAAGTATTGGTTATAGGCAGTAGGTCATATACACTAGCCAGTTACGAGCTAACCAACATTCTAATATACTAATAGCTAACCAAAATTATGCGTTTATACAGTCAAAATATATAGAAATTACAACTAGAACCAATTAAATTAACATAGGTAGAACAACAGTATTAATCATAGTAAAATATTAACTAAATAAAATAAAAAATAAAATTTGATGTGGGCTTCCATTTAAAAATTTTGTTAGCATAGTAACTGGACTAGCAGCTGCTGATCAACGTGTTGCGAGAAATAATAGTGAAGTTTCCAGCTAGTCAAATTAAATAAATACTCCTTGAAATATCTAAATAATAATTTTCTATGAATTAAAGGACCTACAAGAAAAACGTGTCCAGTCGCCATATTCGTACATTACATTGCAAACGTGTTACTTTAGTACTTACTAGAAATTTAATAACATCACGAAATCAAAGCATGATATTGTCTCAATATTTTTGAAGATTTTATTCATTTTCGACTGGGGAAAGTATCGTTTTCTTCTTTCTGGTCTGGGTTTGATGTATTATGTTAAAATATCAACGTATATATTAGGAGAAAACTAGATCTAAAGCTCCTTGAAACTAGTTTTGTTGTCAATAGTTTATAGAATATTGACTGCCTCTTTGGATGAGTGCTCATAAGTGCGACGCTTGACTTCGTTTTCTATCGGTAAAGTTTCCTGATGTGTGAAGTTTTCTACCTCTATAGTTTTGGTATACTTATTTATAACATTGGTACTTTAACGCTTTGATTGAAAATAACGACATATAATGAAATATCTTATTCTAAGCGTCTTAGTCGTGGGCATACACGTGGTGATAGCTAATTTACCTATTACTTATTTTAAAATAAGAACATTACATTGCGCCGTGCCAGCCAAAATTTAGGAAAAATATAACGATTATTTTTGGTACAATGATTTTAAATTTACAATATGTTTTTTAAAAAGCTGGTCTGATTCTAATTATGAAATGAAAAAAAACAAAATTTTAACAAAAACCATTTATATTCAGGAGACGATCAAAGCATTGAATTGTAAAGAATTGGTCCTTTGTATCGAGTAGCAATTGATTCAGTGACGCAACTATTCCTATAAAATGAACCGAGTTTCCTTTTACGATCCCTTTAGTGTCTACAGCTGCGACTGCTTAAACACATAAATGTTCAATGTCGGGGATAAAAATTGCCAGGTACTCTATACCTAGTTGCTTGTTGAATTACCTATAAATAATAATATTGGTTCTTCGTTTTTTTTTTGTGAGATACAAGTTTGCTACTTAAACTAGCATTTTTGTTAATGAATGGTTCGCAATGGGCGCCGCACACGCCGTGTGTTAGAAATACTCATGAAGCATTATTTCAAGGATATCTTTAAGGCCTGAGTTAGTAGGTTGCTTATGGGTCGGTGGTCGTGCTCCATCGAAAGACTGCATCATAGCTTTCGACCAAGTGAGATAGGAGCCAATCGCCATTACAAATAAAATGTACTTAAGTTTCATTTACTACCAGATAAAGTAAAATATATCAGGCAAAAATTATAAACGATCATTAGGACCACATTTTAATGTAAAATAAATAATTGAAGTTTCTTCATCTTGCTTGCTACATTCTTTTAATAGAAAATGCCTCTAAAATGAGAATCGCTAACCCAAAAAGAATTATTGATCACGACATTTTTATTAAAGGGTTACAGTTCTAACCTAATCTAATTTTCCAAGTTGGGTCCTAAAATATTTTTACACATACTAATGTAGTAATAAATAAGCTTACATATCACATTTAATATATAATTAAGCTTACGCAGGTAAATAACCTCACAAAGATTTGTGATCACTTTTGGTGTTCGAATGCAATTTGACGTACAAGAATTGTTTTTTTTTTATTACATTTATCACCAATATAATCTCTTTACAGTATACAACTAAACTTGTACAATATATAAGTTTATGTAAATAAATCTTCTTTGTGCCGAAGAAAATATTATAAAAAATGTTTGTCATGGGAAAATCATCATATGACTTCTCCCGCTCAGGGTTCTGGTTAAAACTCCACCCTGTTCCTTCTCCTGCTTTAGGCCGAGACCGCTATGCCTCATTGCCGGGCTGTGGGATACATATGTTCGTAAACTTTTCTTCTCAAAGACAATATAACAACGATTTTACGGTCAATTTAAAGTCAATTTGTTACTTGCGAAGTATTTAATTGTAAAACTCATATATTGTTCTTGATGATATAAAGTCTTGCGTTAATTACCCTACAGCAATAAACGTCAAGTTCTCTTTGAAACTGTTTGAAGATTAATTTTGTACTAAATCGTTCGGGAAGTTAGACCTTGTGGCGTGGTAATAAAAGTGTCTTCAGTTTCTCTTTTTTTCGTAATTAATTGGCTACATAAAAATGATTCAACAGTGGAGTTTTTTGAAGGTTCTGAAAAATAATAGTGGTTTTGTGGTTAAACAATATCATTATGACATTAAATCTGATTTATGGACTACCTCTTTCTAATTTACTCTGCATAAAATCAAAGTAAAAAAAAAAATAATAATATTGAAATAACGTTTGACGTTACAATTACAACTTCAGTATTAATACTAATCGGTGACTTAGCGGCCTTATACTCCTAACTTATCCGTTTCATATACCCAAGTACACATTTTTAAACGACATAATACTTAAAAAAAAACACGTTTTCATCATTATTATTTTAACCATCCAACTATTATTGTAAGAAAACCTTTTTTCTGATACGCGAACTAATTCGATTTTTAAATTTCATAACCTGTCATCGCGCTTATTATTCTTAAAAAATCGTTTTGCTACTGGCAACTAAAGTAAGCAATTGAATGAAGAAGGTTCGTATCCCATGTATGCATTTAAATACTTACTACTATACTACATACACCTATCAGTAAATCCTTAACTATTTTACGAGCACTTCGTTAACATGTGTCGTAGTGATGACATTATTTCCGTCCAGTAATTGAGTTCAATCCGATTGAGCAAACAAGCCGCCTCGATTAGTCAAATGCTTGTCTGTTTGTTTGTCTGTCTGTCTGTCTGTTTAATAGTGCCACGTGTGTTTGTGTTTTGATGTATAAAGTGTAGAGTACCTATGGTAAATTGTTATTGATTGTGGAATGAATTGGTGAAAGTATTATTTTTTATTTTGGAGAGGCTCAAATATGATGGGTGATCAAAATCAACTGATGATGCAAGTAAATTTTGCCTGCAATTAACTAATCCTGCATAGAAAATCCAAACAACTGATAAAACCTGATGGGCATTACTTGACACGGCTTGTCAGCAGATCTTTTCTTTTCTGATCACGAGGAATTTTCTGTGTCCCAATAATTGATGATATGCATATATATGTATATTGTATTATTCTCGACTTGTGTCAGCCATATTTGACCTTCGAGGCAACTCACGGTCTCTAATGAACTGTATCACAGCACCCACCACAATTAAGGAGTTCCAAGTGCGTTGCCAGCCTATTCGAGATAATAAGGGTTTGAGGATTGGGATTGAAGAGGAAGAGCTTTTGCCTTCAGTAATCTCAATCACCCAGCTAAACACAACGCAAGACTTATTTCACGCTTACTTTCTGTGATGCCGTGTCCCTGTCGAGCCAGCCTAATCCCGGGGATGCATAGCTCTCACACGTATTTTGTAAAATTTTCTCTATCAAAACCATTTTTTTATTAAACACAGGAATCTATCGATGATATACATTTACGTTAAGTGCTATTAAAATATTATGACTGTGCACTTTTACAAGTTGACGTCACTTGTGTAAGTGGCGGTGTTGTTCAGCTCTGATTGATAAGCACTAGTATAGCCATAACTATTGATCTTTATATTGCAAAAGATAGCAATAGATGGCGGTATCACTAATATAAGTTTTGCTTTTAATTATGACACAATTGATAAGCTTGATAACTATGAGTTTTTTTTACGTTATAATTCGGCAAACGAGCAAACATATTACCTGATGATAAGCAATCGCCCATGGACACCCGCAACAACAGAGGAGTTATGAGTGGGTTGCCAACCTTTTTTTTGGTATTTGGGAAGGGGAAGGATTGGGCCTCCGGTAACCTCACTTCACGCCGGTTTTCTGTGAGGCCGTGGTATCACTCCGGTAGAGCCGACCTATTCGTGCCGTAGCATGGCTCTCCCACACTTATAGGTTTTTTCATTCGGTTTCAGACCTTCAATAATTTTATTTATTATTCTTAAAAAATACCTTCAGCTAAACCGTCTTCTCGTTTGTTGTCCAATCACATAAAAAACTTATTACTGCCAATATCACGGAAAAAGTAGTCCTAGTGTTATTCTATCTATGTGCCAAATTCCATTCGGATCCGTTCGATAATTTTTGGGTGAACGAGTTTTTTACTAGAGACCCGAGTCTACGGCGCTTGGGGTTTGGCCCGACCCTCAAAAAGGCCCAACAAACAACGCGGCATGGAGCAGGAGAATAATCGGGTAGATTTTTATTCAGGAAAAATCTGATAGACCCTCACGTTCTTCTGGGAGAGAAGAAGAATTTGACGATTTTATAAAAACCTAAGATCGAGGAGAAAATCTCATAATGGTTTTTTTTTTAAAGAAAACAGAGGACACAGATTTCATCTCAAGGTGTGATGCTAAAAACAAACGGTAATCAAGGAAAAAGCTTTCAATTCAAAAGTCATAAACTGTTTTCTTTTACCTCGCACCCTTCTTAATTCAATTAAGTCAGTTGAATAGAACACCGTCCAAACAATATCATGTTTCTAAACGGTTTTCTGTAAACGATTAGTTGAAACTTTATTACGTAATTTAGAACCTCTTCAATAGTCAAGCAGAATGTTTATGGTAGGTATGAATACGAATATCTTGTCTTAATGCATTTTGAATATAGAATAAAAAAACACATAAAGTTTGGCCTTTAAAAACCTTGTACGTGGAGTACATTTGGAGACGAATGGTCACCCAATTGTCGCTAGTTATTGGTCCATCTATCAGGAATGAGAGTGAGCCTACTATACATTATTCAAGAGTTCTTACAAAGAATTTTTTTTTCGATATTTCTAATCAAAGAATCTAAAAACATCGAATTCGTCTGTTTAAGTGATAGACCGACTAACACGTAGGGATTTCCAGAACTTAAGCAATCGGCGACACTCATGGACACCATCAGCAATAAAGGAGTTAAAAGTACATCGAAGCTCTTTTCAGGTTAAAGTTTTGGGGATGGGGGATTTGAGAATTTGCGTTGGAGGGAAGGGTAAAATTGGGGATCTGATAATAACGTTTACACGGCAAAACACAACACAGTTGTTTGTTGCACCAGTTTTCTCTAAGGCCGTAGTATCTCTTAGCCTCGGCCCATTTGTACCGAAATATAAAGTTTCTCTGTAAAGTTTCTGGGAGCATGCATACAAACTATTTTGTCCTTGGCCAAACTAAACTTGAGGATCCTTGTTCAGCAGTCACAATTATAATCGCCGATCAATAAGACAGACGGACTTTATCACACAGTTTATATATCTCTTCAACAATCAAGCCAAATGTTAAGGGCACAAAACTTCTTGACTAAATACACTGGTATAAAAATTCATCTCGAAGGATCAGTAAAGCAATACGCAGATTCCCTAGAATGCCCGAGAGATTTCGCAAAAATATTTTTCACAGGTAATCCGTATACTCGTTTGTCATCCTATCATATAAAAAAAATACCTCAAGAGTTTAGCAAATACTGCTGTCGTCTGCACTTTGATCATGGTGTCATTGGCATGTGTTTTTTTATTATGATTTAAAGTATTTCGTGCCTATCCTTTTACAAACTTTTTTACTTTAACTTTTTACCATTTGTATTGTAAGCAATGAGCAAAGAACTGATAATACTTATTAGAATCTATATACCTCAAGCATGTGTGAAATGTGAAACAAAGATACATACGAGTATTACATTTTTAAACAAATCCAGAATAGTTACATAGCGTAACTATCACCGTTACATAGAATTCAAAATAAATACTCCCAAATTTCCTTATGAAATAAATTCTGGCACCAACTAAACTCCACAAACGACATCGTTGGCGATGAAATTTAGCTCTTATCGCCGTCAATTTAATAAATGAACTCACATCTCACGAAAGGTATTTCCTGCTAGGAACTTGTGTTTCACACACTGCTAAATATGTATGGCATCATTACGTTTTCGAGCTTCGAAGAAGTGGCGAAAAGAGGTCTCAAGAGGGAAGACGGTAAAGAGGGCTTAGGAGGCCCCGCGCTGAATTTTCATGTGCATGCTTTAATTGTGTTATTGTTCTCTTTCTTTTTCGTAATTGGTTGCTGCTTATGCTCGGTTTTAAGTGTTCAGTTAATAGGTGGAAAACGCAATGAAATTTGATGCGTCTTTATTAGTTTTACGTTCTAATTTTCTTACTTTATATAGAAGAGTGATATCGTGTACATCCTGAAGAGTGAATTACGAATCTATGACTTAGTTCACCTTCAGCTTTTGATAAGTATTACTATATATACTAAAACATTTCTTCCTACAACCATTTCACAAACGTTTATTCCAATAAACCATTATGGTACCTGTTTATACATGTACTTTTAAAACGTCACAATAGAATAATAGTCCGTCACTCTGTTCATCAGTGAAGGTATAGGTTCTCTATCTAAAAATTATATTTTAAATACAACCCTCCAATAGAACGGAAAAGAAATAGCTTCAAATGAAAATATATCATACTAAAAAATTCTCTTACTGAATGACCCGTCCATTGCAAAATAATGCAACATTTTTTGCGAACGAGCTCCGATACGCGATACGCATCGAAAATACTCTTCGATCAAAGAGATCGCTCAGCATTCTGTAAAAATGGACGCGCCCATCAGTAAACTGAATTCGTTTCACAAAATGAACTCCCGATACAGTTTATTTCATCTACATAACACCATTTTTTTATTCCCCGAAGGTTTCTACTGTTCAGTTTTTATTATAAAGAGTTTCTCACGTATTTCGTTATAAAGGAAAATGTCTTGTAGAAGCCTGGTCTTTTTTTCGTTATGCTTGGGGTGGGTTTATAATTTTTAATTATACGACTTAAATCGTCAATCCGACTTAAGCAAGTCAGCGTGAAGATTAATACTCAAACTTCTTTCGTGTGCGAAGTGGCCTTTGCTTTAAAATCTTATCTCACAATACTACTAAGTTTCGTAAGGTAAAACTATATCGTTTTATCGGTGTCTTTGCTTGACCCCATCGGAAGTACCCATTGTAGACCATAATTCCGAATTATGACATTTATTTGTGAGGAGAAAATCATCAAATTACTCTTCCCGCCCACGGTCAGGAGAGAAAGAGTCGTCGATCCCTCATGACTCTTCTCCTCTCTCTTCTCGGCTGAACATCAGCCGTATAAGGCCCAATCTGTGGTGGTCTATTCGCTCTTTTAGGCACGCGCGGAATGCTACGCGCCGTACATTCGGGTCTGGTTCTGGTCGGGCGTCGAGCTACCCTTACTCAACGTCCGCAGACCCGCGCTTAAGGTGGCCGGAGATTTTCTCTATATTCCCGACACCCGGAGTCTCGCTTTGCGGCGGCTGGGGCGTGTGAAGTAGGATAGCTGCCTCAAGCGGTCCGGCTCCTTCTATGCGAACATAAATGATCTACGTTTCATTGAAAGAGGAGACGGCTTTACGTGAGAAGTCACCTCCGCCGATCACTTCCCTGAGGACAGGTGCTCGACCCAAGCAGAGCACACCGCCACCGCATGCCCGACCGTGTCCTCTGGGTGGATTATTTTCATTTGCTATGATTTCATAATTTATGAACTTGATGAGATAAAAATAATTTTATCACATTATATTATTATAAATTCCTTTCAAATTATAAATAATCAAGCACCAAGATGTACAAAGGAGAATATCTTAAATATCTAGGCATTTTATTTTTTAGCTAGCTTCTAGCTTGATATCTACACTTACATAACCTAGATATGTTTTTAAGAACACTTAATTACATAACATTAAAGTTCCTTGCCAAATGTGTCACATGCAAATCAATTTAATACTTATCAGATATTTTAAATTTAGATTTTAACTTAATGGCGTTTAAGTTCTTGGGTTTCTATTCTAGAATGATTAACTAATAAAATGTACTTATGTCGGACAATTATGCCCGTCGCTAGCGGAGGATTTTTTTCCGGCAATCAAAGATATATTATAAAGAGGAAAGTTGATTTTTTCAATTCAAATTAATGGAATGATTTAAAAACTTCTTTCAATATTGTGAAATTACCCAACTACACTTTATAGTCGTAGTCCTTAAAACACGCGGGCAATAGGTAGAATATAAAAAAAGCATTTCAAATGTATATTTATATTTTACCGTCTTTATTGCTGTTTTCTTAAGAAATGATGACCATTGGAAGCAGCTAATAATTACCTGTAACAAACAAAATAATTATTTATAGGTATTTATTTAATGAAATTTCTAATTTAATTGGTACTGATCCTTAATAAGTACAAAATAGTGTCAAGGAAAAACATAAAAAAAACACAAATATTAGGTTTTGTTTTAAGGAAATTATTATTCACTGCATTCTTTTCTATAGCATTTATCTTTTTGAGGCGAAAGACTAGGAAGTTTCGGATTTTTATCTCATTAGAACCTAGTCAAGATAGACACGTGAGTAACACGCGATTTTTAGTTAATTTAGTATTTCTCACGATAGTTATTATAAAAATCATTAGAACCTCCCCAGTGGCCACCATCACCACCACTAAGGTTTCTTAATAAACCTACTTAAGAACCCTTTTGTGAGGGGAAATTTCTCAAATGTCTTCTCCGGCCCAGGCTGAGGCAAGAATGAGTTTCAAACTCTTACTAACTAAAAACCTCCGGTCTTCTGCTGATGTCGGCATTTTACAATCACTTTAAAATATAACCGACATAAGCGTTATACGTTTTAAGCGGCACAAATTAATCTGCCAAGGGTTTTAACAGCCGATTAGATGATTTTCATATTGATCAACAGAACCTTTTTTTTATGGAATAGGAGGCAAACGAGCAGACGGATCTCCTGATGGTAAGCGAGCGGGGCCGCTCATGGACATCCGCAACACTAGAGGAGTCACAGGTGCGTTGTCGGCCTTTTAAGAAGGAATACGCTCGTTTCTGGAAGGTTTGAAGGTCGTATCGGTTCGGGAATACCGCCGCCGGAAGATCATTCCAAAGTTTTGCTGTGCGGGGCAGACCTTTCAGAAAAATACTGTGCGTGACCCTCTCTAATATCCCTTTTGAGGAAAAGTAGGAGCAATATTATATTACAATATATACCTATATAAAGAGCTACTTTTTTCTATAAAATTTTCGTTGGCAACTGTTATTGTTTTCAGTCACAGGATTAAAGGTCCGACAAACTTGATTGTGTTTGTTTTCAATTAAATTAAACCCTGACCCGATTTCTCAATTTGATTTATTCATATTTATGTTAGACATCTGAAGTTATTTAATTTATAGGTACGTCTACGCTTGTTTTATGTTTGTTTTACAAAATCAATATTTTGTGTTTCGTTCAGTGAAATTATTAAAATTTTAAGGGACTGGTCGCCGACGATGGTGCTTTAAATTGAAAAGATGAGAGCCATGAATATAGTTGGCAAAAAGTATGTTGTATTAACTATAAGGTTCTCGTGTTTAATTCTTTTAGAAATTTGAATCACTTTTTCTCGTTTTCTAAGAAACGTGGAAATCTACGGTTTAATTTTGAAGATATAGTCAGAGTAATAATTCTTTATTAGTTTGAAATTAAGTGTGCCTGTAAGTGTCTAATCGAAATAAATGATATTTTGACTTTTTGTCTTTTTTTTGTTTAATTAATGTTTTTTGAGGGAAAAATTCATCAAACGATTTACCCCGCCCTAGGTTTCTTACTAACTAAAAATAAATCCGTTCTTTCTCCTACCGCTGGCCCTGCCGCGATACATTATATAGCGCTTAAATACCTGCGACTCTGGATTGACATCGGCTCTTACAAGCCGCATCTGTGGTGGTCGTCGGTTGAAAAAACCTTGCTCCGACCGCAGCATCGCACTTACGCACGATCGCACGATCCCCAATGCCCGGTTATTTATTAGTATTACAAACATAATTTAATTTTAACCAAAACTATTTTTTTTACTTTTCTATTCCATATAATAATATATTTTTGCCTCCAACATTCAAAAGAAGGAAAGAAAATAAATTAAAATTTATTAGGCATCAGACATGACAGCCGGATCATAACAAAAATACCACACAAAACTAATCGACCAACAAATAACTCGAAACAAAAGAAGAATCTTATAAGATAATTTATAGAATCAGGCGTTACTTTGCGGAAATCCATGACATTAAATGTTAGGGAAAATATGTAGTTTTAATTCCGCGACAAAAATCCAGGCTTGTTGCAGGATGCAATCCCACTCCTATGCAATCATGCATATGCACATGCAGCAAGGGTAACATGCATATGCACATGCAGCAAGGGTAACATGCATATGCACACATACACAAAACGGAAAAACATGCCACGCAATCAAACCTATACTCGACACGTGTTTCGCCCCTCCACAGGGCATCCTCAGGAGATGTTGACTCGACGAGCGCTCGGCTGCGAATGAGCTAGTACGACAGCTCTCGCCTCTTATATAGTGTCGTGATGACACTATATAAGAGGCGAGATGGCATCGATTAATGATGAATGATGGCAATGGTATCGATTATGTGTCATCACGACACTATATAAGAGGCGAGAGCTGTCGTACTAGCTCATTCGCAGCCGAGCGCTCGTCGAGTCAACATCTCCTGAGGATGCCCTGTGGAGGGGCGAAACACGTGTCGAGTATAGGTTTGATTGCGTGGCATGTTTTTCCGTTTTGTGTATGTGTGCATATGCATGTTACCCTTGCTGCATGTGCATATGCATGATTGCATAGGAGTGGGATTGCATCCTGCAACAAGCCTGGATTTTTGTCGCGGAATTAAAACTACATATTTTCCCTAACATTTAATTTAGAATCTTATAACCTTAACAGAGCAAATATTTATATTTCCAAGCCAAAACAAATGATTGAATATTTTAAAATTAGATTTTCGCAATATGCCCTTCGCAGTGGCAATTTTTGACGCGTTCTTTATGATGTTAATTTACAATTGAAAAGCGATAGCGATTGGCTTTTTTATCGAAATTCATTTAGTCGTGACTTAACAAGAAACAATTGTTTTCTAAACTAATAATCAATAGTCAAAAGAGACTTTGTTTTTCAAAATAGCATCAAATTCTTCTCAAATACTTCTCAAGCCCTGGATGGGACAAGTGGGAGTGTCGGGCTCTTACTGACTAAAAACCAACCAGTTCCTCCTCCTGCTCTAGTCCGGGGCCGTAGTATATTATTGCGTTTACACTCCTAACCTCATCTAAAGGTCAAAGGCCGCTGATCTATTAAAAGTGTAGTCTCAAAACACCAGAGGGCCTACCATGACCTGTTAATGCGTCAGAGAAAGAGGGATGGAGCTATAAAAGGTGAATAGGCTACAGGAGTTGAAGTTCACGGCCCACCTAATGAATATCTACAAGCTAAGATCATTAAACTTAAAAAAAGTATTGTAATTACTTAACATGTACTACAATCGAATACGTTCTTCCAACTGTCACAGATCCACAGTAGGTACCTATAGTTTTTTTTGTTTTTATAATATCCTAAACAATTCTTATACATCGTACCACACACTGCCAATTGTATAAAAGGTAAGTTATCCTTTTGTAAAAGTACCTTTTAAGCTCAGATAGACGGGCAATTTTAATATTGGAAAATCGACAGCATTGTTCCTACATTCACACAATCTGGCCACTTCTAGGATCAAGAATATATTTGCAAAACACCAGAAGATTGCAAATAAATTTCATTAAATTAATGTATGGTATAAATCTTGAACTTCACAAATTTGTCTAACTTTTGTAATTATTAATTTTTAAAATATTCTGTTGTTCCTATAAGCACTTTGTCATCTGAGTGCCATTTGCGAGATTGTTTTACGTTAACACGATCAAAACGTCACCGCATTTAGACTTCTGATTGGTTGGTTTACTTGTAGCAAACCAATCAAAATACTGAACTCTAAAGGGTTTTCATCGTGCTAACCTAAAGCATTTCACACTAACTCAAATTAGCTTAAAGATCAAACAAACATATTATGCAGTTTGTAAGCAGCTTCGAGTTTACCAGCAACTAAATCGCTCGCAACTTGCAACTACAAGTTTAGTTGCTCGTCTACTTAATCCAGAAAATTTGAAAACGAAGTGTTTTTTTCATAAATCTTAAATCTTTCGTGTTTTGCGATGTTGCGTCTTATCACAAAATCGACCTTGAGCCGAGAGCTACTTCATTATTGAAGTCTCAAGAGCTACATTTATCGGTTTTTTATATTAGAAAATTGTTACGTATTTAATAGTGGGTGGAATGATAATCTGTAAATGTAAAACTGCCACGTCAATGATTTCAGATTTGTATAAATGCCTAGAGTATGTTTCATTAACGATGCATACTTATCAACAGGACTAGCATTTTAAGTCCTTTGTGTATATTAGCTACCGGAGTACCACAGACATGGCTGACTATAAGGACGAAACTTGGCCCGATTTGCTGGTTAAGTTCAATAATACACCGCAGCTCGGATGAAGGTGTTAGACGGGGTGGTTTTCAGTCAGAGTTTGACACTTCATTGAAAACGAATTCGATTATTCATTCGATTTTTTTGGCTAGTCAAAAAAGTAATTAAAGTTTAATGTGTAACCTAACTTCATAATTTGTGGTTCAGTTGCAGTACTACTACTAGGTATACACCACATACATTTTCATATAGGTACCTAATATTTAACATAATTTGCATGAACTATCTGCCCCACAAATTTCCATACGAGATATGAGAAACATCTATTGGTTAAGGTAACAGAAACTTAATCGATACAAATAGGTTCTAATCACAACAACGTTCTGGTCGTTCTTGGAAAATATAAGTATTTTCTTTCTCAAATTCAATATGATATTTGCAATAAACGAATAAATATTAAGTAACAGTAATAAGCTTATCATATCATATTGACTGTCCTTTTATGTGTATATCAATATTAATTTATCGTTTTGTTTATTGAGTCATATACTAACCGAATAGGTACAGCATTTAATATCGAATATACAAACAAAAATACTAATAGTCGAAGGTGCTTATGTAGGATTCAGTAAGTTCTAGACTATTCTACGCTTCAAAGAGACGTGTGAAAGTAAATTTACTTTATGATTAGTACCTTTTTCAAAAGGAGAAATTTGTCAAATATCTTTTCTCTCCCTGGATGAGACCAGAAAGGGTGTCAGACCTTACTGATTAGAAACACCACGTGCTTTCTTTTGTTTCTGGACATATTATTGCACTTGCACTGACAACCCCGGTTGATAATCAGTTCTATTGGGCCCATCTTCTGTGGTAGTGTGATGGCTCTTTGATACCATTGCGCCGTACGCTTGGGTCGGGTGACAAGCTACTCTTGCTCGCTGCCTGCAGAACCAGTGAATTACGCTGGCGCATGAATAGAGTACCTTAATATTTATCAAAGCATTTTTATATAAAAAAAATTCATTTTTATGTTGATCAGAAATTTTATTTCGAACTTGCCCGCGACTTTGTTTGCGTGTTATAGTGACTTTCACACAAATAGGTTCAGTAATTTAGGCATGAAGATATTACATACAGACAGACAGACAGAGTTACTTTCGCATGTATAATATTAGTGTGGATTAAAATAAAATAATCCTCAAATACACAGTGATTGTAAGTTTTCTTGGAAACAAAAAATTGACTCTATCTGTATAATCGTTTTTTATTTTTTTATTTTCGTTAGTCATCATTTTAGACCTTAATTGTTTTATAACAATTACAATCAGTATTGTAAACCATACGAACCAATAGATATTAAATTATATTCATAGTTAGCCATTAAATACTCGACTACAAACAGATTAATTAATTGGCATTCCAGGAATATTTAAGATCCTTGATGATTTGATACCGCTCTTGGGTTTCGGGTAAATAATGATTTATTGTCAAGAGAATATGATAGCTTCGAGTATTGATCGAGTACTTCTGATACTACCGACAGATTTATGAATCTTAAGGACACCTGTACTCTCTTTAATTGGTATTGATATCTCCGGGTACAGGTATTAGCTACATAATTTGCACATTGAACTAATGTATAAAATACAAAGCAAAAAATGCTAATGCAAGTTTGACATTGTTGTTGTACATTTTTTTTTTTTGTCGTTCATAACGTTTACGCAACTTAGATTTCCCTAAAACAATGCCTTTTTGTGGTGGGTAAATTAAGAAATGACTTATCTTACCCAGGTTACCGCAAAAAGCAGTATCAGACGCGTAGTGACCTAAAAAAACTAAAATAAAGGTCTAAAAATTAATTGGGGAACATTTTCCAATAAGAGTTTATAAAGATAGAAAAATACAATTCTAAGTATCCATATAAACCTAATTTCACGTATTGGTGGTGGTTCGATTTCAAACTTATTTTACTTATTACTCGCGATGTTTAACCTTCACCGTTGACAAGTATTGTCTAAATAAAACGAAGTACATATAACTCGGAAAAAGTCACATTGGTACTTCACAGGTTTTGAATCCAGGCCACGACGACATCTAATCACCATACCATGTTATCAAACACAAGCGGCCCACCCCCGCTTCGCACGGGTACAACTATCTCGCTTTCAAAGGGTCACTTTTCCCTAAACTTCCCCTCTACTTTTCTAATATTTTCTTTGATAAAAACCTTCTCCCGACAATAACAAACACAACAAAAAAAGAATTAACAAAATTGGTCCAGGCGTTGTTGAGTTATGCGCTTACCAACACATTTTGCGATTAATTTTTATATTATAGATAAAAAAAACAGTTATTGTTGCATTACCACGTATGAAAAGTGCTTAAAAGGTCAAATTTGCATCATAAAGGTACATTGAGCTTTAAGCAAACCTGTTTCCTCGCTGGGTGTTATTTCAGGAAGGCTTACGGCCAGGCGGGTCAGGACCTGATATGGAAATTGGGTTATACTTTTTTACATTACATAAGTTAATCTTTTAATCATACCTATTCGAAACACAATAGAAGAATGATAGGTGGGTGAACACCGGCGTTCGCGTGGGGCTTCATGAATTTATGCACAATCTGTTAAGAGGCGAAATTATTATAATATTTCATGTTATTTACTTATATATAATAACAAAATATATGTATGTTTAGTCTCTTATTAGGCTATATGTACACTATGATACACTCTCACAATTTACCGGAGGCCCAAATGTTCCTCTCCCCCATCTACCTCGTCAATCCCTAAATCCCCGAACCCCTTATCACCAAAAGGCCAGCAATATACTCACACAACTCTCTTCTTCCCCCCTGTTTTTGCAGGTATCACTTAAAACTAAAAGATTCAAGGTAACTAGGCTCTGCTACAGTTCACAGCATCCACGTGTACCTCAGCCAAGATTTCCTTTAAATAATTTATTCTAATTTAATACTAAAACATACAATTTTGGATGGAATCAAACTACCGGCCAGATGGATTTGGCCGTTGGTGGTGGAACGTGACCAAAATTAATTGTTTCGTATTCAAATTGGGAAAGACTCATTACAGTTGCGAATTCTAATTTGTAAATGTTTATTTTGTTGAAAATAATTATTATATTTTATGATTAAATTTCGACTTACTAAGGAAAATGCATGGAAATTAGATTAACGCCTTAAGAGACTGGTTTATGTTTGACTTGTGTGCTCGTAATCTGAGTCGTTTATGCGTTGTGGAACTTTGATGGTATACATTTTACCGCGGAAGTATCTAGGAATTACGTTGTTAAAAATTTGTGTATAATTTCGCAAAGTTTTGGTTTTGTTCATGCCCTTGATAAATTATATTTCTATTTTCTTCATCTTTAACTTCTCACAATATAAAAACGCTCTTTGATTGGAGTAATCAATTTATTTCAGGCCTCATTAATATAAAAACAAAGACAATTAAAGCAATATAAAAAAATTGACAATCTATTTTGGTAAAAAAACTACACATATCGTATAAAGTCATAAAAATCATTTAAAACAAATTCACAACTTCAATTCAATCCCACCATCGATTCTACAAATCAAAAACAAAACACAACTTGGGACCCTATTCAAACAATCGATTCCTCTTCTGTATAGGTATCGGCACAAAGTAAGCTATTGTGGCAATTATCTTGCCGGGACACAAAGCACGGTGGGGCACGGTCAACTTGATCCTATTAAGTGCATCCTCGGATAGTCGTTAATTGTCTCTTATAAAGACGAGAATAGACTCAAAAGAAAGAAATGTAGGTGTGTAACTAGGTTCTTTTTTTTAAATTCAATTTCGAGTAATAAAATAAACTATAATTCGAATTACAAATTAGATATAGGTAATTCGTTTTAAGTTATAAATTAAGTATGAATTCTTTCGACTATGATTAGAATTATTTGACATGTTCAATTAAGCGCGGATTATCAGTTAGGAAGACAGTATTTCAATAAAATAACTGTTGCTATAATCACTCTTCTTATAACTGTTGATATTACAATCACACCAATAACAATGTAACTAAGGATAATTAAGATTAGCTTGGATTTGAACTTAACGTCCACCAAACACGTGGCCGCCTCACCAGAGCTCGGTGTTAGCTATTGACTTGAAATAATTATGACATTTGACAGTGAACTTTGACATCAACGTATAACAAAGAGTTATCACGTATGCCGAAGGCCAGTGCGCCGACAAGCATAATTCCTTTAATATCTCTACCCTAGAGAATCCATCTTGCTAAGTGTTGGAGGTTTTCTTTCTTTTATTGATAGCTATGCAATTAACGGCTTAACCTGTGTGTATGTAGTTCTCACATAACCTAACCTACATGTTTTCCACGGTTGCGGTGTAAGCCCGAAAGTGTACAGCGGCACCAGCCTGAAGAAGGATAAGAAACGGGGTGGTTGTTAGTCAGTAAGAGTCTGATGTTCCTTCTCACCCCGCCCAGGGCGGCAGAAGCAATTGAATGATGGTCCCCTAAAAAAAAATAGACATTAAGGGTGCAACTTTATATTGCATTATCGCCTATCTGAGTTGAGAATAGCGAATTAGCACCCTGCAACTAACACTTAACTCCCACTTTTGTGGGAGAGCCATGCTTTGTGTGGGAGAGTCATGCTTTGCAAACCGACGTGGAACAACCACAGCGTTGTGTTTCGCCGTGTGAGTGAGGTTACCGGAGGCCCAATCTTTCCCCTCCCCCAATCCCTCCTCAAACCCTAAATCTCCCAATCCCTAATCGCTAAGAGGTCGGCAACACACTCATAACTCCTTCGTTGCGGGTGTCCATGGGCGGCGCTGATTACTTACCATCAGGTAATCCGTCTGCTCGTTTGCCGACCTATTACATGAAAAAAAAACTTAAATGGAAAAATTAGTCATTTAGACAAACAGCTTATGATTCAGGTTTGTTTGAAAAGCTTATTAAGCTAGTTGGCTGCGACAGATATAAAATTTTCTAATTCACAAATCTCTGTGTTGATAGTAGATATAAGATTCTACAATAAATTATTAATCAAATCATTCTATCAAACCACGAAGTTGTAAGTACGAATCACGAAGATAAACTTCGTATTATTCCATTTATCCATTTTGAACCGCAATGGTAGCGCCTACCTCACTAACTTTGAGGGCCTTTTAGCGTAACTTAGCCGTTTCCATTAAACTATTACCGTGAGAAAATTGTTTACGAGGACAAACCACTAATTTGTTCAGTTACTCAAGCCTTTTGTTCGATAAAGGTTAGACTTGTGATTTTTTGACTTTATCGACAATAGTGTAACGTATTTTTAGCAAGAAAAAGGAAAATCAATTTAAAAATTGATTTGTTTTTGATTGTTTAATTTTTTTCAATCAATGATTCAAATAGGTAAGTTTTGAAAATCTGTTGTATTTTAAAGGAACTGTCTATTATATTCTAGGCATTTATTAAATTTAATCCTTTTCGCCTAGAAATATCGGATATAAGCTTCTTTACACAAATTTCAAACATACAAAGAAAACTTGCAAATAAATTCCCATTACTTTTAGTGCACTTGTGTAGTCATAAATATCCTTCAAGATTTTTAACATCACATTTTAAAATCGAAACAAACATTTTATATAATTTTTTTCACTTAAAATTAAATAAGTATAAAATAAAAATAATTAAAATTAATTACCTTCAAATAAAAGACTAAAGTATCTAGAAAGATGGCCAGAAGAAGAAGGACGGATGATTATAACCTAGCTAGTTTATTTTATCATATGAGACAAAAACATCATCCCACTAGGAGAGATGCGTCACCGCAAGCTTCGGAACAATGAGGCCAGGAAAAGTGGACGCTAACTAACGACGTTCCGTGACACAATACCTCTCAGTTAAACTTAATCCAGCCTCCTGTATTATACTCAGCTGTAGGACTGAGATAACAAGGTGTGTGGGTATGCTACATTGTTTTTATTACTGTTTTTTCTATGGAAGATAAGGTGCGGTGTGTGCCAAGTTTCTTGTGGTTCTGTTTCGTAGTTCCTCGTAGTTGTATGTAGACTGCATTACACAAAATGAGTTTTAGAGTTATCTATTTAAGGTAAACGTAAAAGTTATTTTATGTTTCAAATGTGTAGATAGAAGCTGACAATAAATGAGCGAATTATAATCCAAATCCAAACTAACATTTTAAATGCGAAAGTAACTCTGTCTGTTTGCCTTTATTTCACACCAAAACAACTGAATTTATTGGTGTGAAATTTAGTACAGACATAGTTTGGAACTCGAGAAAGGACATAGGATAGTTTTTAAACCAAAAATCTGCAGAAAGTCACTATTCCACGCGAGCAAAGTCGCGGGAAAAAGTTAGTCATTTATAAACTGATGGTGACTGTTTGAAACCTGACAATGCGACTTCATCTGAATTTAATATTATTATTTACTATAAAAGAACGACTTACTCGCTTAAATTGACATATTAAAGATTAATTAGTTTTAAATCAAAACGGGAATCTTATTCATGATCAAGCGTGAGAGTCTGGTCAGTCGTCGAAAAAATCGTGAGAAAACCTGAACCTATTATTTATAATTTATAAGTTTATAATTGTGCCGCCATGAGCTATATTATTAGTGATTAATAACTCCAACCTTCCCCGTGTAAGAAAATACCTTATGAGAACTTATAGGTTGTTGATGTGATGCATGTAAAATCATATATAATTTACAAATTTCGCTAAAAGTGGATAATAGGTATCCAAAGATGAGTCTATTGCAACAACAATTCTAAAATGTGAGTTATATTACTAAGAATTTCGAAAACAAAAAACTAAATAATAGCTTGTCGAACTCTCAAGAACACAACACATTAAACATATGATATATTGTAACACTATACTTGTTCATTAACAAACATTCATACCAACACAAAACTGAGCAACACATAAAATAAAAGCAGCCGACTAATGACCGCAGATTACTCACATAATTTACCTCATGAAATTTAGATGAAGAAGAGAAATTATTCATTGACAATCGGCAACCACTTAGACCTAACATTAATTAGTCAATTACTTAATAAACGTAGTTATTATAAAGACTAGAATCCAAGCTTATAATCACAAAATATCTAGTAGAAATAATTTATATTGATAGGCAAATTACTAACCAAGTCGAACTTGGTCTAAATTAACTACTACGGTATATAGCTAGATAATAATTAAAATGAGATTCAATTACTGTTACATGTTTAACAACTAGGCCAGCTGTGTCAAATATATATAATTATGTTTATGTATATAAGATACAATTTTAAAATAAAAACTATGATGGGCCGGCTAGACCGGAGTGATACCACAGCCTCAAAGAAAACCGGCGTAAAGCATTTACGTTGTGTTTTGTCGTGTGAGTGAGGTTACTGGAAGCCAATTCTTCACTCCTCACCTCACCATTTTCAATCCTCCGTCGAGTAAGGGCAACTCGCCGCCCAATCAGAACCAGACCCGAGCGTACGGCGCGTAGCGTACCGCGCGCCTCAAAGAGCCAATAAACCACCACAGACGGGGCCCCATAGGGCTGATGTTCAGCCCGGGTTGCGGGGTAAGCGCATTGAAGCACCGCGACCTCGGCCCAAAGCAAGAGAAGGAACAGGGGGTTTTTAGTCAGTAAGAGTCTTACTACTCCCGGAAGAAGTCATTTGATGATTTTCCCCTCACAAAAAAAAAAACATGTTCAATCCTCAAATCCCCTATTCTTAAATCGTTAATAACCCTTAAGAGGCCGGCAACGCATTTGTAGTAGCTCCTTTGGTATTACGATTGTCCATGGATAGCGCTGATTGTTTACCATCAGGTAACCAGTCCTCGTTTGCCGATCTATGACATAAAAAATATAACATGGGCAGATAATTACACAATAAAGCCAACATTCAAATTAATAAAAAAAAAATTGACTTCTTTTTTTTTGTCATAATCTCATCATCACTTTTATAAGCGTATAATTATATGTATGTGCCCATTGCTAAGCAAAGAACTCTTCTCACATTGACTAAAAGTGAGCATTAATTGCCACACTTCTCAAATGAGCCACATAGTAATACATGTTCTTTATCATTAGGAGAAGATTCGGCTTTGACATTGCCCATTTCTCAAATCGCTAACCCAAGAATGCGGCAACGTCAAGTTGTAACTCCTGAAGTAGTGCGGGTGTCCATATACGGTGTCGGTCTGTTCATTGCTGCCCTATAGGAATCAGAATTTTTTCTGCCAATATTCAAGACTATCAAATGTGGATGCATGGAGAGGGAAAGGGAGACCAAAGAAAATATGGATGGATTGTGTGAGAAATGATATAGAAGACAGAGGAGTCAGTGATAGCGTGACGGGACAGAATGGAAGAAAAAAACATATTGCGCCGACCCCAAATAAAACGGAACGAGGGCAGGAAGGTGATAATGATTCAAGACTATCAATACCCCTACTACAAATATCAAAAGAATATACTACCCTAAAGAGTTAAAGATAATTTATAAAACATACTTTTAAGACTACCGATAGTAGAATATATTATGTAGGTACTTGAGTTTTTATTGCGTTGCTTGGTTGACTGCCCAACTTAAGTGTCGTAACTTACGGAGGTGCTTTATGCCCGTCATATAAGATTTGTTGCCTGGCCCACGTTATAGCTTGAAGGTCAAAATGGTATAGGAGATATATGAGACTGATCGCTGGTGAGAAGACACGGTGGTGCTCAGGACAAGCAGGTCCTCGCAGTTATGATGCCCGGGCTATGGCGCTTCCAACCGCCATGGCCAAAACAGGCCAGTCTACACCAGGCAAAAGGTGAGAGCGCCATGATGTTGTAGGTGCGAACACAATAATATTCGCAGCCCGGCTCGGAGCTAGTGAAGAAAGAAGTTTTTAGTCGGTGAAAGACCGGTATACTTCTTCTCGACCCACTCAGGTCTGAAGAAGCATATTAAATAATTTTCTCAAAAAATATAAAGGCCAAAAACCAAACCTGAGACTAGCTACAAACATACCATAAATCCATCTTTGAACGTCTTTTTATTCAAAATTTGTCTGAAAATAAGTGACTCAAATATAAACTGTATTGCTATTAATAATCTTAGGCAGTTGAATTTTTAAAGATAATTAATCAACTGAAGACAAAAGGTTTATAAGGATTAAGGAAATAAGTTGAAAAATACCTTAAGAAATACCCTATACCATTTACAGGCCCAGGTGATATTTGAAGATGAATACTAGAGAAAATAAATTACAGTGAGAAAACGAATTATAAACAATACAATTACTGGATTTTGTTCATGATTTCGATTTCTAAGGCCTAATAGTGATGACGCTTAAATTATAATAATTACCTCACATGACTATTGAAATTTAAATTTTAGTGCAATGTTGGCAATCGTTTATAATTAAATCGCGTTATGTTTCGGCGTGTGAGTGAGGTAACTGGACCTTCCTTCGTCCCTCATCTCTCCCTAATCCCTAAATCTACAAAATCTATAACAATCTACATCATCTAATCCTCAAAAGGCCGGCAACACATACGTAACTCCTTTTGATAATGCGGGTTTCTATGGGCGATTGTTTACCACCAGGATCCATCTGCCTCTTTTTCTACTTATTCCATAAAAAATAAATCTGAACTATGACATTGATTTCAATTCATCCTAAATATAATATAGAAGATTTTGAAAGCTGTGTCCGTTAGTCTTAAATGACATTGAGCAAAGGTGTCCATTGCAAACTTTCATTTATATCTGAAACTAATATAATATTCTCTGACAAACTAACCATGTAAAAGCAAATCGGTCAAGACTATCCCCTAACATTAAACGTCTTCAAATGTTGAGAATAAGTTTTTGATCGCTGTGCCTTAAAAAGATTATGCAAATTGAATAGTTTTAGCCGTGTCATGTCCCCTCCGAGTTTCTTGTCACAATGGCGTACCAATTCAAAAGGTCTATTATTAAAATAACGTTCAATTTTCTTTTGTAAAGTTCTTTGACAAGCAACAAGTTCATAAAATAAAGTGGGTTTCTTCAAGGTTTTCGTGCTCCATTAGGTTTCAGACCGACTTTGGTTACTCTGACCTCGGTTTTTAAAACTTTAGATGGGATTTGTCTTATTTTGATATTGGCTGCTTAAATGTTACCCATTTTCTGCTGCTGCCGCGTATAGAAATCAATAAATCAAACGATAATTAAGTCTATGAATTTCATAACTTTGATATTTACAGAAGAATTAATACCACCTTACTTTTATGGTTACTTATCTCAGTCCTAAGCTATTGTTTTCAAAACAAAATCATCTCTGCAATGAAGCCCATGATACATCTCTGCAAGCGCAATAATGTATGGCGGCCCCAACCTCGACTTGGAGAAGATACGGTGGTTTCAAGTAAGTAAGAATCTGATACTTACTCTCGCCGTACCCAGGGCGGGGTAAGTCATTTGGAAGTCATGTACTCCTTAATAAACATCATACTTAAAGTAATCTGACAGACTCAGCTAGACAGTAAATCTGAATGACTGCACAATTGACGTGGTAGCTGGGCACCAACTGCCATGCAATATGTCGTTGTTCGAATTATCACACGATACCGGATTGTTCCGGGTTTGGGTGTCATGCGTAATATGTGTATGTTTAGAAACGCACCCACAACATAGTAGAAAATCTTGGTGTGGAACAACGACTTTTTAAAAAGTAAGAAAAAAGAAAATAATGTAGATGTTCGGCAATTTTAGATGACATCACTCTGCATTTTACTCTGAAGTTGTAAGAAAATAAATTGCTACAATAATCATTTTATTTACAACTTCAATTACACACTACTTATTAACTAGTAACAATTTGGTACTGAAACAAAAGCTTGCCTCGCTAAATGTAACAACATCTAATTCTTTTATCGGACGAGTAACGTGACTGACAAGTAATACGTTGAATATGATAGTATTATCACCGGCTAATCTATAGAGATTAGTTCCACAAACGACGTTCACGACCAACAATGGATATTTAATGACCGATAATAACATCCCGCATTATCCATACTCTGTAAGCTTATGACATAGTGACAATTTATTTGTGACAACACTATAATATGATATAATACGATATGATGCTATATGAGCATCGAGTACTTGGATGTTTTTTTTTTTGTGTGGGGAAAATCATCAAATGACTTCTCCCGCCCAGGGCCGGGCGGGAGGGAGTGTCAGACAATTACTGACTAAAAACCCCCCTGTTCCCTCTCCTGCTCTAGGCCGAGGTCGCAGTGCGTCATTGCGCTTACCCCGCAACCCCGGCTGAACATCAGCCCTATGGTCCCGTCTATGGTGGTCTATTGGCAATTTGAGGCGCGCGCGGAACGATACGCGCCTTACGCTCGGGTAAGTACTTGGATGTTTAGCTAACACGATTATATAAGTTCTATTTTGTAACAAATTATGTATTTAAAAAACCTAAAAATCAGAGTTACACGCATTTCTTTTTTTTATACAACGATTTTGTCCCGTGCCGTAGGTGCGTTTGTACAAATATAAAATTTCACATACACATCTCACTCAAGCCCGGAACAATATATTGTGGATCACTCAAAGAGTTGTTCGATTGTTTTATTTCGCCATGAGAGTGAAGTAAGCGAAGGTTGAATATTCTCCACCCTATCCTCGATCCCTCAATCATCAAGGTCTAACAGCCAAAAGCCTTGAAACTGAAATACTTTTCCTGTGGTACGGGTGTCTATGGGCCTTGTTAACCTGTTTGCATTATCTCAAACAAAAGTAAAGAAAATATGGTCAAATCATATAAGAGGATTTTTCGAAAATCTCAAAGGACTCCATGTGTTTGAATGAGCCTTACGTATTGTGTAACACTCATGAAATTTTTATAAATGTTATCTTCTTACTCATAATGTTTATTTTAAATCCCTGGACTCAGGCGCGTACTGTAGGGTTTCGGCTAAAAATAATGAGCCAATTAAAATTCTATTAAGTTTTAATATTAAGGGTTTAGCAACACTGCCGTAGAGAAATTGCTTGAAATAGCTTTTTCCTATAATTGCCATACGATAACCTAATGACGTATTCTTATGGTATAAGTCAGCAAACGAGCAGGCGGATTACCTGGTGGTAAGCAATCGGCGCCGCCCATGAACATCCGCAACACCAAAGGAGTTACGAGTGCGTTGCCGGCCTTTTGGGGATATGGGTTGAGGATATAAGGATCGGAAATGGATAGGGGAAAGGGCGGGATTGGGCCTCCGGTAACCTCACTCACACGGCGAAGCACAACGCTGTGGTTGTTTCACGCCGGTATTCTGTGAGCCCATGGTATCACTCAGGTCGAGCCGACCGATTCGTGCCGAAGCTTAGCTCTCCCACACTTACCGAAGTTATAAAAACTCAACAAAACAGGTCACAAATCAACAAACTACTACAAGTAACAAAAAACGTTAGTACAAACTATGGCGTACTAGTAATTGTATTTTGTGATCCACTAAAACCTTTTCGACTTTTACGCCGACCTTTTTGCCTTACAAATATGTTTTATTTAAAGTAGTGTCTGGGTTACATTTTATGGGGTCACACTTGAACCTCAAGGTCAACCTGGAGTAACCACCAAAACTTGAAGGTCAAAAATGTAATTTGTCCGTCTCTTGCGTATATTCAGGCATTTCAGGGTACTAGGTCATGAAATATGTTTGAGATTAACCAAATATATTGCTTAAATAAATACCTCAAGAACGAATTAGGTACCGCGGATTGTAGTAAAAATGAAAATAACTATCGTGTTGTAACGTTAAATTATCACATCATTTATTATAATGAACACGTTTATTTCAATAAATTACTTAAGTTAATACTAAATCTTAGATTTTATCGAAAATACTCGTTAAAAAGTTTTAACATTGACATCATAATTGGTGAAAAAAATAAAAGGTTTATTTTTTATAAAAACTTGATTGTTATCCTGTGTTTTGGGTAAGTTTTCATACATAAAATTTCACAAACACATCACACCTAGGCCAGGAACAACTATTTGTTGATCTTAAAAAATGTTGTTCAGTGCAGGAATTGAACTCACCAAACGTAGCACGGCAGCCGGATGTCGAGCCACCGCTTCAAACTTGCAGTTGGTGATTGACTATATAGTAGTCATATATTAGTAATATTTGGACTTGTGGAAGGTGTGTGGACTTTCACTTCTCTCTTCGAAGAATTAAAGTCGCAAATGAAAAGGCTCAAGATCGAAAGATATCAAAAAGCCTAAAGAAAAGTCCTCCAAAAAATGACAAAAACCACCCGGGAAAAAGAATAACATTTTGTTTCTTCTACATAACAAAGAAAGAATTGTAAATACGAGTACTACGTTGACCTTTACTGAAATCGTTAGTAGTTTAATGATAAAAAGTATACGCGACGTTAACGACTACGCGACGACATCACGAAGTGGTTTTGGGTCCATGCCCTTTGTCCGTCAGGTGGGCACAGAGTGGAACAAATATTTTTATGTCTATTGTTCGTTTTATTTCAATGAAAAATCAACCAGTGGCCAGGTTTTTGTTCATAAAGAAGGTCTTATTTTGTGAGCCATTTGTCAAATGAAGATTCTATCTCATGAAAAGAAAGAAATAGAAAATGTTATGATGCGTCTATGCTTGGCGAATACGCTGTTGAGTGGGCCGTTCGAGCATGTGAGTGTGGGCATTCCATGATTAATGCTTCTCTTAAAACTGTTTTGAACGCCCTATTAATGTAGTTTTTCTCACAAATAAGAAAGCGCCACAATTAAATCAATACCATTATACATTGTATTTTAAATCGTATTCTAAAATTAGCTTCACAAAGTTTAAATCCGATTAAAATTGTCTTAATTGTTTTTATGTGACAGGTTGGCTAATGAGCAGTTGGATTGCCTGATAGTAAGCAATCAGCACCGCCTATGGACACTCGTAGTACCAAAGGAGTTACTACAAGTGCGTTGCCGCCCTCTTGTGGGGATTAATTTCCCTCTTAGGGATTTAAAGATAGGAGATTTGAGGATAGAGGATAGGGTAGGGGGAAGAATCAGGGCTCTGGTAAGATCAATCACAAGGTGAAACACAACGTAAGTGTTGTTTGACGATGGTCGAAGTGGCTCATTCGTGCCGAGGCATGGCTATCCCACCCTTAATTCTCAATTCTTCTACCGTAAACAAATTACTTATGCGCCTGGGCAATTGGCTACCGCGCAAAGTATCGCGGGTTCGATTCCCGCAATGAAGAAAACTTTGTGTGATTTACAAATTGTTGTTCCGGGCCTGAATATGATGTGTGTGTGAAATTGTTTGTAAACACACCCACGACACAGGAGAAAACAATAGTGTGGGACAACGTTAAAAAAAAACCTTAGAAGAATTCTGTGGCTTACATTGTCCGTTCCTGGTGCTAACGTTTCTAAATCGGTCACAGTATTTAAAAGCCGTTTCTGTTTACAAAAGCAAATGTGTTTAAGTCCTTACAAAGCGGGTCGAGCAATCCAATTACAGGATTAGCGAACACTAAAGTGGAGTGAAGTGAACCGAGACAACGAAGGCCAGTTATGTCCGAAGATAGAAAAATTAAATTGATAATTAATTATAGAATGAGTCAAGTCCAAGATGAACCCAACGAGCATAGGCTAGCTTGACTTACTTGTAGTATTAACAGCTAAAAACGATCATAAACTCATAATTTCATCTACAATGAAGAGTTCTCTTATGTTTGACGTTGAAAAGTGACTAAAATGGTGGAATTTAACTCGACCATAACTTTTTAACACTTAGTGCATCGCATTGAAACAATTGTTATTTTCTTACTTGCATACTTACATAATTTTGCGGCATGTGTCTAAACTGTCTATTATTATTGGCCAAATCGCCAGGGCCAAGCCAAGTTTGTTCCTATTAAAATTTGTCTGTACCGGGACTACCAAATCCGAGAATGAAATAAAAAATATACATTAATTAATATACCAAATATTATAGATATGGTGATATACTTTTTCATGTCCGCCTTGAATATCAGTCGAAAATATTAAAAACGGAAAAAATATTTATTTAACAAGTTTTTTTTCTTTACTTACGAAAGCAATGTTTTTTCACAACACGTATGTCATGATGTTCGTTCATTTTAATCTAAGCGCTGACGTAGCAATCTCCTATTACAAATCTTTAATTCTTATATAGTGATCTACGACAAAATTTTAATTCAATAGTGTGACGCTTGTTTAGAATCTATTATAACACTTACCTACACCACCCCTCACGGTTAACGGATAGAGTATGCCTTTCTGTATTAAATCCTTATCTGAATCTATTACATAAAATAATTAAGTAATAAGTAAATGAAAATGCGTGTAAATTTTTTTCATTGCTATAATTTTAATTTTTATAGCCCATAATCACTCCTAATTCCTTTTCTGTTATTTATTTAACTATCCCGCTGTTGAGCAAAATTTCTGCTGCCTTATCACACATCTAATCTGAACTGTAATTACGACAAAAAAAACAAAATCAATACACGAGATACCTACATACAAAGTGGCATGACTTTATTATTAACATTATAATCGCCGAGCGGCTAACGAGCAATGATCAAGCGAAAGTTCTCAAATGAATAATTTTCTCCGCGTAAGCCCGATTAGCGGAGCCTGTATTCTTGTGTAATAAGTTAAATCTTGAACTTAGCTATATGATTTGTGCAACATCTGTGATATTTTTGCAAGTACAACTTACTATCTAGCATTGGTGGTGTCATTTTTATAATTCAGGCTAGATATTACTTTGTACTTTAAATGCACCCAATGTTGGTTAAATAACAACTTTGCCTTCCTTACCCGCCGTTCGCGTTAATGGTTTGCCGGAGATTATCTCTCGATCCCCGACGTCTGGAGTCTACTGAAAAGCTGGGGCGTGAGGAGGAAGATAGCTCTCTCACGCGCTCAGCCTGTGCGAGCATAACTGCTTCGCAAAAAGAGGAGACGGTTTCCCAGTTCCTTTCGCTCCGCACCATTGCCTTGATTAGGCCCCCACGCGAGAGATCGCCGCCGCCGATCACTTTCCTAAGGACACCCCCTTGAGGCGAACTACTCATTTGCCTGAACTCTTGAAGATCGCTAATTTTGTAATATCAGAATATCTTTTCGTTTTAGTCTCAAGCTGTAGGACCTATTTTATAATTTGGCGGGGTACTTAGCTAAACGCTCATAGTATCACTTAGCAGCTATTTTTAATTCTTTCTTGACTGGGTTGATGGTTTGCTGTTCAGACAAAAAATGTTTTTATTATTTGATACTATATAATTATTTTTGCAACCGCGAAATCGGTAATACATTAGTTAAGTAGTCGTGGTGGCCTGAAGGTTAAGGCGCCCGCTTTACACGCATGAGGGTGCGGATTCGAAACTTGGCAATTTTCGGAGTTACATATATTTTCTACGATTATTTAGACACCACTGACATACTGTGAAAGAAAATATTGTGAGGCAACCTAGACTTTAATTTCCAATTATAAGTTTGAAATCGCAGATCCGCCTTGAGTAAGCGTGGTGATTAATGCTCAAATCTTTTCCGTGCGATATGGGGACTTTGCTCAGCAATAGTGCTAATTATGTGAAAATCAGTATAACAAATATTAATTGCTTGTTACAGTTTAGCAAATAACAAAGCGTGATAATAATATTAAATTCTATTAATGGTATACAAGTTTAAGCGATATGTTGGAAGCCACATACGCTTCAACCAATACATTAATTAATTATGTAATACAATATTGATAACTTAGAGGTTTCATTGAATAGAAGATGAAGCATAATTTTCAACTAATTTTTTTCTTCTACGCCAAGAGTGTAGAAGAAAAATCTGTTTCTTTATAACTGCATCGCATAAAACAAAGGCGCTTTCTTTGTCCCTACGGGATATATGAGTAGGTATAGGTATGCTTGAATCTTTAGAACTACGCAATGGACTTTGATGGGTTTTTTTAATAGATAGAGTGACTCAAGAGAAGTGTTTATATGTATAGTAACATCCGTTAAATAATGGACAAATTGACTGCACGGTTGCCGTGTCGTGGGCTCGATTCCCGCACGAAACAACTCTTTGTGTGATCTACAAACTGTTATTCAGGGTCTGGGTGTAATTGGTCTGTGAAATTGTATGTTTGGAAACGCACAAATGACACAAGAGAAAGGCCCAATATAGGGCAACGTTTTTTAAGAGAAAAATATGTTAGTTTCGGCATCAAGCCTGGGCGGGTCGTTACTATAATATACCTAATTAATTAATCAGAAGACATACTAAAAAATAATGTTGGAATCGATACCTACAAGAATATTGCGATTATTATTCTTGCTTTTAGAAAATCAATGACCCAGTGTTTGCAAGCCTAACTCTATATACTCTGTCAGATAAATGATTGCTAGTTAGTATACTTTTTACTCTCGTCACTCAGTTCCCGTGTACATTGTAGTTTCCCAGTAAAAGTCCAATAAGGACGAAATCGGATTCCACTTTTGTGACGGTAACTATCATAGTGTTCGGAGCGTGTTCTCATACTTTATTTTTGTTAGATTTTTCTAGAAAATTGCTTAAGTTTGAAGTGAGTGAATTTTAGTTTCTGCTTACATTGAACTTATAATTAACTATGAAGAAGTTTTTGTATTAATTAATTATGTAAACTTCTACTTACAATGTTAGACGTAAGACTGTGTTGTAACACTTGAAACCAAATTATCCATTTGACATTTTCTCGGAGTAAAACCTTCATTAATTATTTAATTATATTCAACTGAATACATTTATTTGTCTCCAAGGCAGACTTCTTGAACTTTAGCTAGTCATTAATAAATTAAAGACTTAAGTTTAAGTATTGAGAACAAAACAAGAGTCTATATTATTCATCTCTTGAAGAGAATTTTCTGCCGGGGCGAAGTGATACTCGATATAATTGTATACATAATCGATTCGATCAATCGTTTCTCGGTCGATTATTTGCCACTTATCGAATAACGTAGGGCTTCATGGTTTATTGGTTACGTAGCAAACAAGGTTTATTCTCGTATGTTTAGACTTAAAAGGTTATTATTATACTGAATAGATTTTGCTAATTAAGTATAAAGTTAGTAGAAGTCGCACAAAAAAGTTTTTTTATATATTTAATAACCTTTAAATTCTAAATTTAAAACTTTGATTCACAACAACAACAACAACAACAATGGGTCTTTAATAAAAGAAGAAATGACAATAGCAACATTAATTATTGTAATCAAGTAACTCAAAAAAGAACAATCAACACAAAACAAATGACCAAAGCAGTTCAAAAATAAAAAAGGGCACATCGTACATACAAGTTACAAAAAATAGTACTGGTAGAAAACAAAACACTACACATAATTTTCACATAAAAAAATGAACAAGTGTTTTTTCCAAGCGATAGAACATTCTAGAGGGACAGCGACTAATAAGCCTGTGACCCGGGTCCAAGTCATTAATTTTGTGACATTATGAGTGAGGACGTGGCGACAGGAGAGCTGTTGCGTTTCTCTTAACTGATATTATAACAATCACGTGTAGGTTGCTCGTTTCATGTTTAATAGATTGTTTTAAATACGAGAAATTAATATTATTTTGTCGAAAAAATCCTAAAAGTAGGTATATTGAAAAAGATTTTCCAAAAACCGGTCAATTTATTTTATTCCACACTTTATTTGCTATAAATTCATATTAATAGACAATAGAATTTTAAATTCTTTTGGTAAAAAAAATAAACATTAAATAACATTTCTCAAATAATAAAGTTTTTATATTGTGACGGAAAAGTGGTTCAAACTCTTTGACATCATGACGTCAATGGATGGTTGTCAAACGTTGCCTAGAGATTGTAAATTTCGTCGTGAATTGTCAACACTAGTTGGTGTAATCGGTAAGGCGTGTGGATTACACCACAGAGACCCCGAGTTCGAGTCCCGCCGTAAACATGTAGTTTTTTAGTTGATAGAAGTTTTGTGGAACTTTCTGGAATTATTTGTGTGAAAGAAATGAAAAATTAAAGAGCGAGAAGGAGAATAAATAAAAATGAGTAACGAAATTATTGGAAGGTTCTGGAGTCATGACGATCAAAAAGAATAACGAAATTGAATGTTCCAGAACCTGAACCGGGGGTATATAAGCGGAACTGCGGCTCACCGCTGGCAGTTGACTTCTAAGTCTAAAGTGATTCGGAAGAAAAGGAAGAAGTGAAAAAGAAGAATAGTGAGTGAAATAGTGAAGTGCAGTGAAATAGTGAAGTGCAGTCAGTTAAGTGAGTTAAGTCAGCGTGAACGGCAAAGTTGTGTCAGTCGGCCGGACTCTGCTGAAGAAGAACGCCGATAACTTAACTCCGTGGACGCTGTAACTTAAGTGCAATAGAAAGTCTGAAAACCGGTATTAGTGTTTCATTTCATCCAATCCCGTAACCCAAGCCCGCATAGTCAGGAACGTGACGTCAGGCACGTAACAATATTTAAATTTCGAATTTATTTTGCTAAAAAGGAATGCTCTTTTTGAATCTCATTCCTGGTATCGGGCAAAGCAGTTTCTAGGAAATTCAGGGTTGTCAACGTCTGGATAAATGTCAACAATAAACCTATTTGATAACAAAGTTTTGACGACATGGGATATTTTTGGTCAGATCCAATTTCAGATTTCACCCTTGGGGGTACAACGGAAAATAGGAACGTTAGGATAGGTTAGGTTACCTTGTGGATTCCCGCGGCCCCGCGCGCACGTGCGAGAAGACACCGGGGTGGTTTTAGCCGGTAAGAGTCCGGCACGCCCCTCCGCCTCTCCCCAGGCGGAGGAAGTCCATGAGGATTTCCCCCCGTAAAAAAAAAAAAAAAAAAAAAAAAGTTTAGGTTACCTACAAAGAAGTATGTGTGATAAGCTAGTATATTTACGAAAGACATCGTCACGGTTGAGTGTATAACAGTATTATTTTAAAACATATAAGTAGTTACTTTTGTGAGTATTTTACGATCCTTGCACAGTGCAGTTACCATCATTGAAATGCTTATTACCTGTAGTCAAATCATAATTAGTGTAGAATTTTACCGTGACTGCAGATCTACACACACAGTTACACACACACCAACAACCGCGGCCATAATTCATAATTCGAACGTCAGAAATACGATAATTTCTATGGTAACGTATAAATTCTATATCCATTCCTATGGCATAATAATGAAGCATCTTAATATATATTCGGTAAATAATTCTGACCCAGTGATAAAGTAAGTGGGAAATCAAATGTCGTGACTGAAGCTGAAGGGCTTCGCGTCGCGTCGGTGCCAATTACAGCCTTCGTATAGAGTGCCACTTAAGCCGCAGATTACGCACAATTGCATAATGAACGCTTCTAGAAAACCGGGAAAGTACTGACGTTAATGGACGATGTAATTCTACTGGTTTTTAAGTAAAATTTTAAAGAAATATAGTTGAAAATAGCAGTGGTTTTGAATAAAGAAGAAATGAAAAATAAATGTAGTAAGTACTGAAAAAAACATGGAATCGGTAAAAATAATGTATAGGTTTTTAAATTACTAGGAGAGCAAAAACCGCAATAGGTATATATGGAAAAGACACAAGCATGTGTCAAAAATACTTCAATAATTTTTTGAGATCTCCACTACGTGTTCGTAGATAGGCACTTAAATGCTGTTTAGCTTACAACCCAAAAAGAGCTCTTTTACAAAAAGGAAAAACTTAGAATACATAGGAATTATATTGACACCTGCATCTACCTCCTACTTCAAAAAAATAACAAGAAATATTCAAGAAATACCGTACAATATCATGTCATAAGTTTTCTCAATACATATTCTCACATACTTCCCACACATCCAAGTAACGCCCACAGCATGTCGTACAAGATCACCAATCTAATTGGGAAGAAACCTTATCCTGTCTATTCCTGACATTTCAATAGATAACGTGACCAAAACAAAACGGACGAAAAAATACAAATATATTTAGAGATTATCAACAATTTGATGTATTTTTCTGAGAAAACGATAAATACTCATGTCATGTAGAGCACCTACACAACACAATATGAATCTTATTTCTAAAAATAAATTAAAATGTATATTAGTCTACCTAAAACTCGAAAACGGCTGATACGATTTGACAAATTTTGGTCTTGAAATCTCCCGAATGAAAATGAAGAATGAAAGTACAAACACATATGTCATATTACACAAATTTTCCTTAAATTGTATTTTAGAATAATTCGTCCTCATAACAAAAAAAACTTGAAGTCACGTCGTACGACGTTGGATCAATAAAATGTATATTATAATTAAATAAAAAAATAACACCGTTTTTTAAAACATTTTTAACTTAATAGTTACTATGTTTGACATAAAAAAGACCTATATTGGTCTTATTGAATTAATGATTGGACTTAGAGTGTAACAGTCTCATTTCACAGTTATGCCATATTGAATGTACTAGACCATCGGTCATTAGGCTCATCGAAAATCATTAGACGTATGCACGTATGCCTATCCTTAAATAAATAACCGGAGCGTGTCTTCCAACATGAACTCTGATATTTTCTCAAGTTGAAAATGGGAGAGAGTGGGAGAATATATTTTTAGAAACGTCAATTATTACGAACATTATACACTGCCATTCAATCTGACGTGATATCATCATTCATCATTTGAGAACGTTATTCAATACTTTGCAATGCTGTATAAGGAGAGCAATTGAGTATTGAAAGGGTACTCACATTTAAATCGATTGGAGAAATATCACAGTGAATTATTTGCCAGTATAAATTTTCATACTAACCATGTAAAAAATTTGAAAAAGATAATTCACAATTTAATCCCGCTATTAAAAGAGGTTGTATATACTTCGACTACGAAGCACTGGTGTTGACTGTATGTCAATGAAACCTGTGATTCACAAATTGCTGTTCCGGGTCTGAATGTCATGTAGATGTAAAATTGAATGTATTTATACGCCACCCACGATACATAACAAAATTTCAGTTCAAGGTTAGGTTTTAAAATAACTTAAACCCTGTAACCCTATAAATATAACTTAAATTCATTCGATAGAGATTCTATAGGTATAAACCCAAACATTGATCAAAGATCAAAAAGAAACATAAAAAACTAAACAGTTAAGGTAAAACCAGACTATGATCTTCTCCTTATTAAAAAAAGTGCTGAAGACAATTAAAAAAAAGTAGGTAGACCAATTATTTTTTCACGCTAAAAGGAACCAGACACCAGATGGTGAACGCCTAACATAAAAATTAGTCTCAAACGAATTAAGTACTAAAATTTGACCTTGAAAAGCACAGAATACGAGACTGGCAACCTGAACTCCTTTTAGTCTAGATCTAGACTTGAGACAATAGAATTTATATTAAAAACGTAAAAACAAGGATAGAAACGCTAATTTAATCATTTTAGGACCATCAAATTTTATCGAGGTCTTCACATAACTTTAATCCACTCCAACCGATTACAACAGACATTTTCCCCTACTTCTACCAATAAAGTCCATTTCACATCAGTGGTTCAACTCTCATCACCTCAACTTCTTTATTTCTTAAGCAATAAAGACGAGTTTCGTTCCCCAACTTTTGCACCCAAAGTGCGGTTAACGGTATACCGCAAAATGCGTCGACAACTAAATCCGAGAACTTTTAATGTTAACCAAATGTTTTTAGTCTCTGAGGTCCAAACATAACGTGAACGTGGATGTTTCTAAATCAAATTACATAGAAAACCTTTCAGGGATCGACAACATTTTGACAGAAAAATCAGCTTTTGGACGGAGAAATAAATTATATTGACGTTGAGTATATTTTTTTGTGCTGTAACTAGGACTTAAGAGTTTTCGTGGTGGTCTGGCCGTTAAGGCAACCGCTTCTTATGCACGAGAATGTATTTTCGAAACCTAGCAACTACCAGAGTATTTTTTTTTAAATCATATGTACTTTTTTCTATTTGGACACCATGACATGACAAACAGCAAAGGAAAAGGCATAAGGAAATTACCAATCCGCCTTGAGCAAGCGTGGTGATTAACTCAAACCTACCAGCCATGTGACAAGGCCTTAGCTGATGAAGTGAACTAGGCCTATGAAGGTCGTGTTCAGAACATTCCAATAACACATTCAATAGAATAATTACGTTAACTGATAAGCACTTTGTATCTGAAGTCGCATTAGGGGAATCAAATTAGGTTAGTCTGATGTCTGGGTATTGACAATAAGTACGTGTATTATGTGTGAAGATATGGAATTCTATTGGCTATGTATTGGTTTTGCTTGTGGCTTCATCCACGTGGAATATCTACAGATAGAAATAATCCAATTTGAAATATTCCATAAAAAATTTCACTTAGAAAGACATAAAAAGAAACGAATTTAGATAATTTTTGTAAGTGAAACATAATATTGCGTTTAAAACACGGTGTCTGAGCAGCCTTTATGCTTGTCTCTTATTATATTTATTTTCACATGTTATTGTCAAAGATAAAGCGGAATATGAAATGCTGAAATAGCTATGCATTTGGACCTAGACTAAGAGACAACAAGAGCTAAATGTGTGCTTGGCTTTGAGAACATTACATACGTACCTACCTATGTGCATTAAGCTTTTCATCACCCCAGTTTCTTTGTGACGTACAGACATACAAACCGAAAGGACGCAATCCAAGCATACCATTCAACTTCCACAGAATAATTTGATAAAACTCTCCCGGTTAACATTTGAGAAATGTTAGAATTTCACGAATATCATATCTGAACTCCACAGGGTTGAGATTGTGGTTCCGTGGTTACTTAATTCTGAATGTCCATTTCAATGGTTGAATTTAGTTAGAAATCCTTGAAGGTGGTACAAGTTTATGCTCAAACTAGCTTCTGACGCGTGGTTTCACTCGCTGCTCGGCTCCTACAAATCGTAGCGTAATATTTTAAGGCCTAAAAGTCTTTCTCGATAAATGTACGTTAGTACATTTCTCGTACATTCCTCTATATTATCGAGGAAGACTTAATAACAAAATTAAAGAAGGCTTAAAACACAAAAGGAATTTATTCGATTCGAACCAGCAGTTCTGGAGATCAGCGCGTTTAAACAAACAAACTCTTCAGTTTTATAATATTATTGTTTAGAAGATTTAGGTAATAGTGACGTAGCTTACTCTTAACGCAGGTATATGACATGACGTCATGCTTTTTAATTTACAAAGAGGTAAACAGAGAAGTTCTTATGTCGATTGTAATGGTTTTCATTGTAATGGTGAGTCACATTTTTAGTTTATGTAATTGTATGATACGGTGGTATCATATGATATGGTGGCAATCGAGCATACTGATAACCTGATGGAAAGCATCCAACGCCGCCTATAACACGTCTAACACGTAAAACCAGAGTTTTCGAGACGCTGTTAGGTATTTTGATCATACTACCTATTTATTACAATATTTGTGTTAATGTCGCGAATAATACTTGACTAATAGAAAATAGCGAACAACTCAAAAAAAAATGTTAATTACGCGCTGCTCATGAGTTAAGAGTCCCGTCATGATTTGAAACTACTCGATTTAATCACGTAATAAAAAATAACCACTACGTCACAACTACTACACTAGGTACCTACTAAATGTTATCAACCATATTGAGATAAAAAAAAGTCACAGGAAAACACATGTAAGCTTTGTATGAGGTTTTAGTACATTAAAGTTCCGATCGAAAGGCTCCGTGACCTTTAACCCGTGGCATTACGAACTGATAGTTACGTCAAATATAGCCGTAAGTCAGTTTTATTACATTTTGTAGTGAAACGCAACCAATATGGGGTAACGTTGTAGCTAGGTGAGATACAAATACTTTTTTTATATTATTCTACTAAAGAATATACGAATATGATTGTGGGTGAACCATGGTTCACGAAAGAGTCGGCTCGACCGGAGTGATACTACGGCCTCACAGAAAACTGACGTGAAACAACCACTACGTTGTATTTCGCCGTGCAATTGAGGTTACTGCTGGTTCAATCCTTCTTTCCCTCATCCAATCCCTAAATGTCCTAAACCCTAATCCCTAAAGGCCGGCAATGACCTCATAACAAACGTGTTGTTGCGGATGTCCATGGGCGGCGGGGATGGCTTAATATCAGGTAATACGTGTGACCGTTTGGCGTCCCGATATAAAAAAATATAGTCCCGATATAATAAAACACTATTGAATTGGAAAAAACATTAATTTGAGTCTCAGTTAAAAAATAAATTATTTTAAGTTTAAAACTACTTACTAGTACCCAACAACGCTACGCAATGAAATGACAAGAAAAAATATACACAAGAATAAATATTAACAATTTTGAGATTAATTTTTTTAATTTCAAAACTATTTTTTTTTATATATTTGTAACTCACGTGTCGTGGTTACGTACATCTTAGAGCTAATACCACTAAATAACACAATACATCACAGTGACAAATAACTAAATCAAACAATATTTCAAACGAAATTCGTTATACGATTGTTAAAAATCTGACTAATGTTCAGTTTGTGACTGTAACAGTAAAACAATAACTTAGTCACGGCTTCGTAATGTCTTTCTTACCTTGAAAACAGAATTTACATGAAAATAGCTAAAGTCGAAACCTTGGATATATACCCACCAACCTACCTACCTATTTGAAATTGATAGGTTGTCAATCCAAATGCATTTTCTAGGAAAATATTGTTATTTACATTTTCTATTGTTCCTAGAATAGTAAAAGCTATCAATATTTCAAAAAAAGTTCTCTGTAAAAACACCGAACTCTTGTATCATTCGGGTTTTTTGTGAAGGAAAAATCATCAAATGGCTTCTCTCGATCGGGATGAGGCGAGAGGGAGTGTCAGACTCTTACTGACTAAAAACGCTGACGTTCCTTCTCTTTCTCTAGGCCAAGGCCGTTGTACCTTATTGCAAATGTACAATCAACCAATAAAATATTTATTTGCATAATACAGGTAAAGAAGATGTTACAAATAGATAGAGTACTTATAAAACTTGTAATCAAGTGGTACCGGTCGTTTGTGGTAGACTAATGACTAACCTCTAACCTTGCTCTTTTGGTTAGAGATGACTACGCGTGTGGTTCCAGCCATAGGAGTGTTATCTGGGAAACTTGATCCTTATTGACTGACTGACCTGTCGCAGGAATTAATTAAGTATCGCAAATCTTCATTAAGGAATTATAGATCTATTCATTCTATTATTAGATATTTAGTTTAATGCAGAAAATATTATACAAATAAATATTATAAAAAAAGCGATTTTGACCCTTATAACAAAGAACCTTAACACACTTATGATGAATTTTAAATACATTAACACGTCAATAATAGGCAAATAGTATTCTGAATGTCTGGTCGTAAACATACAATTTATACAGTAGTATCCATTACTTTGCGTATAATACCTAATAGCTATGGTCTTTTTACTGACTTTAAACCTACTTGGCTATGGATTGCCCACCGAGTCGGGTGTTGCACTAAGCTAGCTGACTATTACTAGCTACTGTCTATTCAGACAATGATTAGAGACCCCAAGTTTGGCATGAAAGAAGTCGAGTTAATTCGTTAAACAATAATATAAATATTTTGGATTTAGTATTTAATCAAACAAATGTAAAAATGTCTATTTTACGAGGCTTTAGCTCACAAAAGTGGTAAGTAGAGGTATGTAGACGTATATCACATTAATTAATCGCCATTTTTAACTACAATAAATTACCGGCGTGAAACATCACAGCGTAACGTGTGGTTGAGGTTACCGGTAGCTTTATCCCTCCCCCTACCCATCCTCAATCCCCAAATCCTGTAACCTTAATTCCCTAATAACGTAAAAAAGGTCAGCCACGCACTTGTAGTAATTTCGATAGAATTACAAGTGAATATGGACGGCGCCGAATGCTTAGATTGCTTAGATCTACTAATATTGTCATTCAGGGTGTCATCAGACTTCAAAATTTGACTTGAAGAAAATTTTCTATAAACATTTTTTTATATGATAGGTCGACAAACGAGCAGAAGGAGCAAAACACCAAAGGCGTGCCTTTTAGAGATTTTGGATATTTAAGGATTGGGGAGAGATGGGAGAAGAAGAGAGATTGGGCCTCTGCTAACCTCACTTACACGGCGAAACACCTTTGTGGTTTTTCAAGCCATTTTCCTGTGAGGCCCTGGTATCACTCCGGTGGAGCTGACCTATGACTTTCTCACACTTAAAAATATTATCATTAGTGTGGAAAATGGAAAATCTTACCGACAACTTCTAATATAGATAATCTTTTATGTAAAAACAAAACGTTACGTACGCAAATAATAAAGACTCATAGTAAAATCTGGTTAGGAAAATAAATCTCATTACTACAAGAGATGAAACATAAAACGATTAGGACGACACTCAAAACTGCAGGCTCCGCACGAAAGGACTTAGTTGATTAATCCGAGGCCGAAATAATAAGGCTTCTTCAAAATAGGCCAAATTTACTTGCCGTGTTTACTACGTTTTGGTGTTAGTTCAAGTTTGTTCACGATTATTGTGTTACTTGAAATGTATGTTAGTATTTTTTGTACAATATACTTTTCTGAGCGGAGGAACTTCCATAAGAATACCTACGGTAGTTTCCAACTAGTCAAATTCAATACTTTTATCCAAATGTCAAAAACGATACATTTCTTTTCTATGCAATGTGTGAAAAACTGAGTTATAACGTCATAGTTTTTTTGCGTCAAATAGTTTACTTATTTCTTAAAAATTAGTTAAAATGTCTAAAAATCAGTGTATCGGTCGATCGACGAATAAAAGTAAAGTTATTTTTCAATATTTTATTGTATTGTATCGTCGAATTCGTTTATTGTTGACCTAGCAAACTACCCAATTGTATTCGGAACTATATTGCTAAGTACTTTTATTTAAATGGGACAAATCAAATGACTTCTCCCGCCCTAAATGTGGCGAGAGGGTGTGTCAGACTCTTACTGACTGAAACCCGTTCCTTGTACATTATTGGTCTTGCATTCGTAACTCCGACACGATTAAATTTTCTCTTCCTTATGATCTTAATTCAAAAATGTTGTATATTCGATTAGTCTCCGAGTCAACACACTAATTTTATATAAGTAATATTAAAAATCTCAATTCAAAGATTATGATTGATATCGGTTATAACTTCAGGCCTTTCACAGATCCTGCGACGCCCGCGGAAATATAAATATTAAGTGATCACAAATATTCTCAACCTATGTTTACGACATAGCCATAATACTTAACAACCTCAAAAGTCGAATAAGTATGTAATACCAAATTAATTGTAAATCCAAAATAGTTTTTAAGAACTACCAAGACTATGAAGAGGAGAGCTAGTGATATCCCCTAACTATACGGTTGTACTGTACTCATAAACCCAAGACGTCGAACAGTTTTTATAAGAAATTGCCGCGACTCCAAAGTGATATATCATAGTACATAGTGTTGTCGTGAAAACCCGCCCTTAAACTCTGTGGCGTAATAAAATACACCAAGTACGTTAGTTGTTACCGAACACATTCACATACGACTCGATAAAATCCCAAAATTAGACTATCGCGTTTCTTTCAGTCAAGGTTTCACGTGATTATGCCTTCGTACTAAGGTATAATACTGTGTGTGAGTGTGTGTGTGCGCTCGTATTTACCTGAAATGAATTGTATGTGTGTGTTTCGGTGTGCGGGTGTAAAATGTTATGAATTTATCAATTAAAATGACAAAACAATAAGGATTGATTTGATTGAATGTAAAAAATGGAGTGACCCAAATTTTGTTACTTCCTGGACTATTTGCACCGGATTTGTCCTGTTGGTGTGTCCAGTATCGAGTATTATATTATAACTAGGGCCATCGCCCCGTCATCTTTCGGCTTATAATGATCATGATGTATAAAACGGTTTTACCAAGGAGATCGCTTAATCATACTAAAATTATACCTATATATGTGAAAGTTTATGGAAATGGATGGATGTATATTTGTTATTCCTTCACTCAAAAACGGCTAAACCTAATTGGTTAAAATTTGGAATGTAGTCAGGTGATTTACGGATTTATACATACATAGGCCAATTAACAATATACAACACAGGCGAAAGCGGCGAGAACGGCTGCTTCGTTTTGTCGAATAAATGTGTTTTCTTTCTTTCTTTTGGATAATTTTGGTCTTAAAATATTCTTTTAAGTCCAGGGAAGGTTTGAAAGGACTTTAGTTTTATTTGAGGCGGTAAGGAGATCGTGAGCTTAGCTAGTCGTTTCATACATTTAATTCTTTAAAAAAAACCTTGATATTTTCTATTAAAACTTGCCTATTTGTACGAGCACGGTTCACAATAAAGGTATCGGTTACTATATTATGTAAATGGTCCTGTTCAGTGACGATATGAAAAGCTGCCCGTATTCTGCCTTTGTTGAAAGTAAACAATATAGCCGCTGTTGATAACACTATCTGCCATCGATAAATACGTTATTTATTTAAAATTCCGTACCTTAACTAAAATTGCTGTTTCAAACTGTAACTTGGACATCTAAAGCTTTTCAATTTTTGAAACAGTTATACATATATATACCAACTCACTTCATGGCTTTTTATATCCAAAATGTGTTTAAGTCAAAATCATTTATTTCAACTAAACCATAAACAGGTATTTTTGAAACGTCAAAATAGAATACTCATATAGTCTATAAGTCAGCTTCTCAGTGAAGCTAGGTGCTCGTTCCAAAGTTTAGATTTCATTGGAGAAGAACGAGCAAGAAACTCCTTATTAAATTGAATCTAAAAATTGGTCACTAATCGCAAACATTGAGAACAGCCAATTTGTATAATTCTTTATCAAGAAGCCCTGTAGGTTTTAATGAACAAAACTTGTATATGCTGTAATAGAAATACGGAACAAAACGTGTTGGGTCTCTTAGTAATAAGAATACTTAACGATTAACACAATAGTAAAATTATAATGTCAGGGACATGGCATTAAAGCATGTCCTGCTTAGTTTATATTACCTAGTTCTATACGTAAGTATTTTTTATGTCATATGTCGGTAAAGGAACCTAGACTGATTACCACCCATGGACACCCGTAACAGCAGAAGAATTACGTGTGCATTGCCGGTCTTTTGGGATTAGGATTTTGGAGATTTAGACATTGATGAGGGATGGGGGCAGAGAAAGGATTGGGCGTCCGGTGACCTTACTCACAAGGCAAAACAAAACACTGTGGTGGTTTAGGCCGTTTTTCTGTGAGCCCGTGGTGTGACTGCGGTCGAGCCGACCCATTCGCCGAAGCATGGCGATCAGGAACCAAAGTAGTAAAAACATTTTACTGTTTATTTTGAATTTAATCTAAAAGAAACCTAACACGTTACAACATTGTACACGCATCTTCACTCTCAAACTCCATCGATTCCGCGAACTCCCTTCGAACCTATATTTGTCTCATAACTAAATTGGCGGAAAGTTGAAAGACAATTTAACTTCCTCCGCAAGAAGCGGTCGGGAGTGTTTATCGTGGTGATCTCAGCCGAGTCTGTTCGCTGTCATCCAACCAATTAAAATGAAAAAAAAAACTATTTTCTTCAAGTTGATTAATTACGAAACTTTCCATGTATTAATTTTAGTTGTACGGCAGACCATCTTCAATTTCGCATTGTGTTAACAAAATCTATCAAATTGATTATTATGTTTTCGGCTTACTCAGGTAATTGTTTGACGAGTCGCCGCGTCGCGTGTCGCGGAATGCTGCTCATGAATATGGGCCTCTACCATGGCTTGAAACTAGTCGAGTATCTCATCAAACAATTACGTGAGTAAGCCGGAAACATAATAATTAATTTAGTACGTCTCACGAAAGTTATAAAAAAAATATACCAATGTGTTGTTTTCTTCTAACAAACAAAATGAAACCAACAACATTCAAACAACAAACCATAAAATATAGTCCTAAACAGTCCAAAATTGAGATACGATATCAGTTCTAAAACTGTAACTGTCGCTAACCGAACAGATGACGTAGGATAGATAAAAGGAACTATCTGTTATACAGCTGTATAGCCGAGCACGCTTGCTAATTCGAAGGATGCAGTTGGACTTTATTATCCGATGCCACTCGTGGACAGTTTGTACGTGACGGAATATTGAACTAGATTTATTGGCTAGGTCACCTAATAGACCCTGAATATACGTGCAGTTAGTACATGGGCGTCATTTCGTTATCCTATGTCATATCCTAAATGCAAGAACTTTGACTGCACGGTTGACGAGGTAGCTGGGCAACTGGCTGCCGTGCGACGTGTCGCAGGTTCGATTCTTGCACGGAACAACACTTTGTGTGATCCACAAATTATTGTTTCGGGTCTGGGTGAAATTGTATGGTTGTAAACGCACCCACGACACAGGAGAAAATCCTAGTGAGGGGCAGCGTTTTTAAAAAAAGAAAAAGAAGAATGTGTTATGCAACTAAATAGAACTAAACGTGGTTCAAACTACACTTTATTTATTTTATTTTCCGCAAATTAGGCATAAATAAATAAATAAAATAAACATCAATAAAATTTTGCTTTACAAATATAAGCATTTTTTTCGTTAACTTTTCTCCTGTATTGCTTTGTGTTCCTGTCTGTATAAGTCATAAAGAAAAAGGATTGTTTTGCAAACCTTCCCATTCGAATTTTGTGATAGAAGCGTATCCAAACCGCAAATCCAACTACTGGCCACAAAATACCCCTTATTTTTGGACAAATATTTGCCACATAAAAGCTTGGGAAGCACATAAACACAGTATGAGAAAACAGAAAGACCAACTCATAAAGAAAAGCAAAGAATATTAAAGACGAGTGTAAGATGAGACCCACTAAGTACTACCAATGAACAGCAACCTGTTGCCACGGGATAATGATACTTATAACAACGTTGGCGTAAAGCCAAAACTCCAGATAAGAAACCAGATGGTTCGTATCCAAGTATCGTCCGATTGTTGCACTTTCGATTGATAGTTTAGCATTCAGGAGACGGTTACTTTAACACCTTACTACACCGTTTTGTATGTAATATTAATGTTGTAATAGCATATTTATTGAGTCAAGATACTTGTGTGTTTCACCTGTCACTATTTGATTATGTGTGTCATTTTTAGGTCATTTTAGACTTATGGTTGCTCTTATATCGATTCGTCGGATCTAATCGATTTATTTATGATGATGATGAGGAGGATGATAGGTCACTGTTGATTCATCATCCTCATCATCATTATCGGCCTGATTTCATCCACTGCTGGGCATAGGCCTCCCTTATTGCACGCCACTGAGCTCGATGTTCAGCTCTTCTCATCCAACCACTGCCAATGCAATGGTATCTTAGAGATGAGAAAGGAAAAAAGGCGACATACAAAACGCTGCCTGTGAAGGTGACCTAAAGAGAACTGAGAGGAGGCGAATGGTTGAGAATTGCGAGGGATGGTAATGAACTGTGGAAATCTTTGGAGGAAGCCTATAATAATATGAATGTAATGATGTAAACTGAGAAATAGACATAATCTTCATTTTAAATCAAGAGAGAGGCGTGTTTTGTGATAAAAAAGTTGTTCTGCGTATATGGGTCCATTATTCATAACTATCTTCATATTAGGGTTTTTTCAAAATAATATAACTTATTGAAAATAACGAATTAATTCTAGCATATGTAACGCACGCTATGACTTCAAACTAGTAAGGGCCCATTGTGACTTGAAATTAGAAGAGATTTTCTCAGTAAATTCAGTAAATTGTTATATAAAATAAATTTTTGCAACTTTTGTGACGCGTAGTCTTAAAAGTTGCTATTCAAAAACTTATATAAACTTCTCCTAAAATCAATATAGTACCTAAGTATATTCTACCTAAAGATCAAAGTTTATCAACGCTCCAATTCATTGGTTTACTTCCCTGCATAGTCAAGACGCTTGAGATAAGAGCATGGTACCGCAGCAGCCGCAATAGTTCTACAAAGTTTACATATCAACACACATCTTGCTTGAAGGAATTTCAATATAAGACGAACATATATTTTATATAAGAAAGTTATTTATATTAAGACGTTTGAAATAAGTCGAAGACGTGTGTGGGTCTTCTATAGAACTGACAATGGAAGCGTCTAGAATAAAAACAAAAGACTACACTTGTACAAGTAATCCTACAATCCTTTTTTGAAAGGAGAAGATGCTCCAATGACTTCTCTCGCCCAGGGTAAGGTGAGAGAGAGTGTCAGACTCTTACTGACTAAAAACCCCTCGTTCTTTCTCCTGCTTTAGGCCAAAGCCGCGGTGCCACAATGCGCTTACCCCACATCCCCGGCTGAATATCAGCCCTGTACGACCTCTGTGGTGGTCTACTGGCTCTTTGAGGCGTGCGCTGAACGCTACCCGCCGTACAATTAAATATAAAAAAACTGATATTAAGTATAAAACTTGTAAAATCAATCAATCTTATTTTTTTACATTGAAAACTTATTTCTTTTGTGACGAAATCCCAATTGAAATCCTCCTTTGTATCTGTTTAAGAAACTCCTAATGTAACATAACACTACACAAAAGAAAAATACGTATTTACCTAATAATACCTAATAAAAAACATTATAACAACGAGCATACAACGATCCTCTAGCAAACAAGATGTCGTCACCTACAATATACCACTTTGATCCCTACTACGAACTATGTAAATTTAGATCAAGTAGACTTACTCGACACAGACCAGGCTTAGAACCTTGAACAATGTTTGATAAGAACTCATTTAAAATTGTATCTGTGAACACCTGGGTGAGTCATGGATGAAAAATAAGTGTTTTTTCTAATGAATGGTGTTTTTTGGACTATAGGCGCTAGCCAATCAAGCATCGTCAACTTGACAAAAATGTTAAAATTCGTACCGTTATCAATAACGATAAAATTATTTTTTTTAATTGCAAACATTGTGAGCTTTTTATGATTATGTATACGATATGGTTTACGTACTTATTTATTGATATAATTAGCTAAAAGATACAAATGGTAAGAATTTATTTTATTTTTATTTATCGTAAAATCTGTGAATGAAACTGTGATTATTTTTTTATTCTAATGTTTTTGTTGAAATGTAATATCGAAATAACTATTAAACATCAATGACAAAACATTGTAATTTAGTCATTCCAATTAGGTATAAACAAGTGAATGAATAAAATGTATCATTAATTTCGTTCTGCGACAGTCATTAATTTGGTACATTACACAATGATTACATTATCATTTGGTAATAGCTACCAACGAAATGATTATTAATATTTATTCCCTATCAAATTGAAAACTTAGCTGCTAAAGCTCCATTCTGGGGAAATGTCATCTAATGACTTCTCCCGCCCAAGGTTGCGGCGAGAGGGAGTTTCACTCCTACTGGCTAAAAACAACCCCGTTTCTTCTTCTTCTCCAGATGGCCGGAGCAGTGGAGCATTGGCACCCACAACCCCAGCTGTTTAATAGAGTACCTAATATCTGATACCATATTTGGTTTGACTATTTGGGAGACATTTCTAGTTTCAGACTTTTATCCTTAGACAAGAATCGAGTTCATAATCTTTTAAAAGTCTGATCAATTCTTGAACCAGTAAATTTCTCCCATCCTGCGTGAGGCAAGAGGGAGTATTAGACTTTTTCTGACTAAAAACCATTCTGTTACTACTACTGCTCAGAGCCGGGAATAATACGGGGAAATAATTACATTGTCATTCTACTCTAATAGCTGCAAACAAAATCGATTTAATTAATTGAAAACGTAGCTTCAAATCAGTAAACATTAGTTGCATTGTGTAACATTTCGAACAACACAGTCTATTAGCGAAATTTAAAGTTTACACAGCCAAATCAAACGTAAGATTATTATTTATTGAACACAAGCCGGTTCAATATGAGTGTTTGAACAATCTGTACAGTTTAGATTTTCGGTGTTACCATTCAACGATTTATTGATTTAGTTTACAATACATAATGTTGTAGGTATATGCTGTTTAATTAGTTCTGTATTTCATTTGATCTGTTTTCTAATGTAAGCAATTGGATCAATGGTTATATTAATACTAGTATTGAGTTTATAATTCAAATCTATTTCTTGAAAATTATACACTGTGTCATCAAGCAATTTACTTCGCAGTCCAAACTTAAATTTCAAGGTTGTGGTCGTAAGTATGCGGTACAGTAATGTACCGGGACTCCTGGTCCAGAGAAGGAGAAGCAACTGGGTGATTTTTAAACACTAAGAGTCTTGGATGATTGTCCGTGATTCAAGTCATTTGTTTATTTATTCAACATTATTATGTACCTACACAGTAATTTGGACAAGAAAAATAATACAACAATGAGGTACAAAGGCACATAATAATAGTAATAATAAGTTAATAATAGTAATATAGCTTATTTCTTTTGAAATCTCTTCCAGCAGGCCCGTTATGGGAGAGTTAGAATAATCAGAGATGTAGACTGACTGTGTAAAGAGTATTAGAAAAAGAAAAACAATAAGAATTAATAAACGAACTATTAAACAGCATTGTGATTACCACTCAAACAATAAAAACACTTATTTAGTGTTTTAGATGTGTACAAAAAAAAAAAGAAACATAGACTTATAATTTCTAATTATAATTATAAGTTTGACATTGCCAATCTGACTACGACAAGCGAGCCAGCGGTCTGAGAAAATGCATTTCCTCAAAAAAGGAATGACCTAAAACTCAAGAAAGTCATGAATAAAATAATATAAAAGAAAAATATTAATACCGTATAAAAAGAAATAACAATATAATGATTTCCCCGTTCTTATATAGAATCTAAACACCTGTCTGGCTGTGCGTGTTAACAGAAACAGATGTTACGTATTATGTCTGATAGATAATAATCTAAAAATTACGTGACGATCCCGTTTATGAACGAAATATACGTAACGTTGTTGTTAACTGGGTTGCGGATTCGAGTGCCCGTAGAGATACTGCTTAGCAACAGAATTTTTATTTATATCATTCAAGAGTTTCTTTATCTAGCGTTAAGCAATTCGTATGCTTAAAAGAAAAGAGGTCTAACTCAAAAAAAAGGAATGATAATTTTTAAAAATTATATTTCTATAATAAGGTTTAATTTTGAAATATCCTCTTTTGTGAGATAGTTCTGTTTTTATCTAAAAATTGTTTTCGAAAAAAAAATCCTTATTATGGTATATTTCAAGTAATCATTAAGTCTCTGAGTACGACAATAACTAAAATAAATTATAAGCACAAAAAACTTTTTTCTAATTACAAACATGTTATTTTTTTTAATACATCACTCCATAGTATGAAACAATGTCGCTTTCTGCCTATGTACCTGTGTTTGCTTAAATCTTTAAATATACCCAACGGATTTTGATGTGGATTTTTCTTATAGATAGAGTAATTGAAGACGAAGGTTTATGATCATGTGTAATCAATTTGACCACTATTTTATTAGCTAGAACGAGAAATTTGTTTTGGGTTATATTAAAAAAAGTAACATTTGTGTTATGTTTTTAATGTTATTGATTTGAATTTCGTATGTGATCATTTCAAACACCCGTTCTTTTTTCATTAGCCGTAATTCACGCCACTTAGGTCATGGTCAGTCCAACAAATGTCAACCCTCTAAAACCAACTCTAATCACTGTTTAAGACTACGATTTTACTGGGTCAAAATGATCATGTATGTAAGGTATACCCTTACGTAACAAAACTCTCCCTAGGCCCTCGTTATCGCACTCTCTGGAGGAACACTGAGCTAAACCCTAGTTAAATAAGAAACACTAGCTTTCGCTCGGGAGTTTTTCCTCCTATCTAGTGGTTAAAGTGGTTTCTCATCTGTTTTATTTTCCATAAGACTTTTCTACGTTAAGTAAATAGTTTGTTCTATTTTTCTTGATATTTACAAATTGTGGGTGCATTTTTGTAAGTATTGAACAGACCAGGTACCTGATGGTATGGAAATCCGCAACACCAAAGGAGATAGTGCGTAACTTTTTGGAATTAAGGTTCAGAGATTTCGGGATTGGGGATTGGGTGTAGATGGGGGTGAGTATATTAGTCCATTAGGTACACATCGGATAATACATCAGTTTCCAACTAAGCAAAAACGGCGCGCCTAAAAATAATTGAATGAATAAATAGTAATTATATTCTAAATGACGTGTCTAAATATAACAGTTACGTGATCATATGACTACCACAATTGTGCAAATAAATGCAAATTCAGTACATTGCCCCCTGTAACTGAATAAAAATGAGCTATCGATGCGTATCCAGTTAATTAAAACCAAGGTCTTTTGAACTGGTCTTTTGGATTATATGAACGTAATCATAGTTTATCTATCACATGACTTGGATTATGAAGACTTTTTTTTTAATGTAATAGGTCGGCAAACGAGCAGACGGATTACCTGATGGTAAGCAATCAGCGCCGCTCATGGACACCCGCAACGGAGGAGTTACGAGTGCGTTGCCGACCTTTTAGGGATTAGGGATTTGGAGATTTAGAGATTGAGGAGGGATTGGGGGAGGGGAAGGATTGGGCCTCCGGTAACCTCACTCACACGGCGAAACACAACACTGGTTGTTTCACGCCGGTTTTCTGTGAGGCCGTGGTATCACTTCGGTCGAGCCGACCCATTTGTGCCGAAGCATGGCTCTCCCACACTTAAAGAAGACTTCGTGATTATGAAGAGATCATGTTTATAAAATGTGCCATGGCAGTAAAAGAACCGGTATAGGATCAGAAGTTATGTATTACCATTTCTAAAGGTCATCAGACCTGTAAAGGATTAGGTTGTATTTCTGTGCAAAGGCCATTCATAAGACTTAATAGTTTAGTTTATTGAGATAATAAAATCTTAATTTGCAAGTAATTAACAGTTCAGTTGACTAAGCTCATGTTATTACTTTACTTATTAGATTTTGCATGACACATTACAAATGTAATACTTTAAAAACCTTTTCGTTGACGAGATGCAAAATTATTTTAAAAAAAAGAAAAATAAAATTCATTTACAAAATTTACAAATATATGCATGCATTTCAGCACTACATTTTATCTAATAGACGTTCACTGCTACAAAAACGACCAAATTGATCAATTCTTTCCTATTTTTTTAAGTGATATGGCGTTAAATGAGCTGACGATTTACGTGATAGTCAACACCAGATGAGTTGTGAAAAGAAGTGCATGCAAACATGACTCTTGTACACTTACCTTTCATAACAATCTATATACATAAAAGAAAGTCGTGTTAGTTACTCCACTTATAACTCAAGAACGGCTCAACCAATTAAGCTGAAAATTCGGAAAGGACTGGGAGAAGGACAAACGATAGGATAGGATAAAGTGGGTAGTGTAGGTTAGGTAGTTAGAGTAGTAGGTAGAGTAGGGTAGGTAGAGTTGGGTAGGAAGAGAAGGGTAGGTAGAGTAGGGTAGGTAGAGTAGGGTAGGTAGAGTAGGGTAGGAAAAGTAGGGTAGGTAGAGTAGGGTAGGCAAAGTAGAGTGGGGTAGGTAGAGTAGGGTAGGCAGAGTAGGGTACGGTAGGTAGAGTAGGGTAGGCAAAGTAGGGTAGGATAGGTAGAGTAGGGTAGGGTAGGTAGAGTAGGGTAGGAGTAAAAGGCCCAGAGCAGGAGAAGCAGGAGAAGGAACAGGGGGGTTTTTAGTTAGGGTAGGTAGTAAATGACGGGAGCGACGCCACGGGTAAGAGCTAGTATTTCATTAAAATGATATTGAACAAACAAATGGTACTTCAGGTATTATAACGTCACAAATCCTTGAGGTAATACGGTTTAGATAAACCTTTCAAATACTGGCGATGCTTTCAAGCCGGATTAGGATGGAACTAGCATTACCTAGATTTAGTTGAAGACGAGCTTTCTATTAGCATTTTGGGATTCGATGTTACTGGACTGTATTGGATTAGGAAAAGTAGTATCCTTGTCAGTATTACATTTTTTTTATACCGTTATTCCAAATTCGAATTATATTAAAATTCTTTGGTGGTTTCGATATTCTGACCGTGGTTGTAGCAAATTCATACTCAAAAAACCATTCATGTACATGGAAGATTACTTATACATGCAAATCTGTCACGGCACCAATCTAATCAAAATTAAATGTTGAGACTTTGTGATGTTTTCAAATTGTCTATTCTATTGTACCGTTGCAATGCTCAACAGAGTTGCAATGCCCGTCAGAGAAGAGGCCTTTTGCTCTCAAATGGGCATTTGTATGTGGATGATGACAGACAGACGGATTACCTGATGGTAAGCAATCAGCGACACACGCAACAACGGAGGAGTTACGACTACTTGGCGACCTTTAAGGGGGAGGAAATGGGCCTCCGTTAAACTCACTCACTCAGCGATACGGTTTCGGTCGGGGCGGTTTTCTGTTAGGCTGTCCGGTCGAGTCAACCCATTCCTACCGAAGCATGGCTCTCCATACCTCCAGTGACCATCGGGTCTGCGGGTGGAATTCCCTGCCTACAGCCACTACAGCTTGCTAATCCGCTAGGCTAAGTTTAAAGGACTTATACCAAAATAAACTATGCCATCAAAGTTTATTCTTACTAACGAAAAATCATAAAGCAATTCACATTTTAATAATATTTTATTAGCATAGCAGCACCTATAGTTTTCAACGCCATTACTTGCATACCTGCGTCATATATGTATCGGTTAAGTAAATAGTCGACTGTGTAAGTAGCCATGTTTATATTAGGCTTAGATTAGTCATGGAATCGTAAAAACTGCTGTATTTTACTTTCAATAAAACTGCATTTCATTAGTATAATACTTTTATTTACATATTCTAAGAGATTAATTTATCCATTGGGACCTCTCTGTCTAGCCCTTGAAAAGGTATTGCAAGTCATCTTCTAAACTGTTGATCTGCCACCCACATCTTCCTGCCAAAGGTGAACTTTGAGACCCATACCAAGCTTTCTCTTGAGAAGTCTATTAAGTGTGGGAGAGCCAAGCTTCGGCACGAATGGGTCGGCTCGACCGGAGTGATACCACAGCCTCACAGAATACCGACGTGAAACAACCACAGCGTTGTGTTTCGCCGTGTGAATGAGGTTACCGGAGGCCCAATCCTTCCCCTCCCCCGATCCCTCCTAATCCCTAAATCTCCAAAACCCTAATCCCTAAAATGTCGGCAACGCACTCGTAACTCCTCCGTTGCGGGTGTCCATGGGCAGCGCTGATTACTTATCATCAGGTAATCCGTCTGCTCGTTTGCTATTCCATAAAAAAAATCGATTTTTTTTTTAAAACTCTCGAACTTACTAAAATTACATTATTTCAAGTTCCTATTTTAAAATTATATTAGGTATTGAATCAAAATAAATTTCTAAACTAACAACAGTAAAGTAACTTGATATTATTTGCGGTCGATCTAAGTGTGAACAGATGTAAATATCCCGATGTATCCGACTACAATGGAAGCTGACCCCGACATACTTGGGCTACTAGGTATTAGCTCACACACTTGAGTAGTCCTCTATTAAAAATAGGCCAGGGACTGTCCCGCGGTAACGGCATCGTAACTTATATTTTAGAAGCATTAGAATGCTTTATTAGAATTCCTGTTTTAATAGTTATTGGGATATGCTGTTCTTCATTTTGTACATACGGCATGCCGACAGCCAAACATATATCAAGATCGCCTACTACTATAATATGTTTTCTTTTACTTCCAGTTTTTTTTAAACGTTAGATTTTTTTCTGTGTCGTGGGTGTGTTTACAACGTACACCGGCCGCCCAAACCCGAAACAACTATTTGTGGGTCACACAAAGTGTTGTGCCGAGGAGGAATTGAATCCGTGACACGTTACACAACTGCCAGTTGCCCAGCCATTGCACCAACCGTGCAGTCAATAGTTATATATCCGACTTAAAAATTTGTAACTTATAAACCATATTCCAGCAGTTGCGATTAGCCTTTCTGATACAAAAGTTATAATACTCATAATATTTGACACATAAGCGAAGAAAAACAAATGGCATCTCAATGACGTCACACCTGAAATGACAAAGATAGAAACATTATCACGTTCCCTTTTTATCATTCCAAATACAAAAATAAAAACAAATGAGCGTCAGTGACGTCATGCCCGAATTTACAAAAATGGAAACATTTCGTATTCACATACAAAGACAATACGACATTAGCTAGGACAGCAAATAATAAAATAATAATTCACGTCTCTCCTCATCATGTCAAAGTAATGAAGAACAATACACACTCTTATCTATTGTTTATTTTGAAAACCTTTATTCGTATTTATTTTTAAAACGTTTCGGAAAATTTCATAATTATCCTAAATGGAATGTATTAAAATATGGAATATATGTATTAATCACTGTTACAATATAAATAGTTTATGTGCCAACTAATAAGGCTTATCAAAATTATTGAAAATACCGACTTAAGTACGTAACTTAACTTCTTCGGATATTTTTATGATCAGCGTGCATGTCATAACAACGTCGCGCAGCCGACATACATATCATCGAACTTTTCTTGGTTAATATTCACAAAGGTCCTTTTTTCGCTGGCGAGTAATTTTACTGGTTATTATCGCTTGTAACACAATAATTAGATATTAAATAAAGACTAAACTTGGAACGAGGTTTTATATAATTCTATCATAACACCACTTTATGTAATTTTTGAGGGCCAATGAGAAAGAAGTCTGGAATACTTTCATAGTATTTGTATATGCTTGTCAACTCTTTTTGTGTACAATATTTATATTTTATATTTGAGTTCTACAGTAACAGTGATTATTTAAAAATAATATACTTCACACCAGTTCCTCTAATACACTAACAAAAACTTCACCAAGAAAACACAACATCGAAACAAGTTTTGTTGAAGAGTTTACTACGCCATTCATTTCTTGACAGTTTAACTAAGAAATAAACAAACTATGTTAAATTATGTTATGTTATGTTGTATTAGGTCAACATCGTACCAACTACAACAGAATAGTTCCCCGTTTAAAAGAAGAAAAATCCTTGTAAGCCTCTTGATAAAGATTAGTTCTCCCTTTATTCTTTTTTATATTATATCCAGCCATTGTGTACATAATACCTTTTATTGTGGATCGTTGGTTTGTTTGCAAAAATATTATATAGACCTACACAATCTGTGTGCGGTTGCGATGGTACGTAAATTTGCTTTTAATTTTGAGAAGTGTTTTTTTTTTGTATCTATTTTCTGTTTACATCTGGAATGGAGTGGTATATGTTGAAGTTGAAGTTGATGAATGGTTTGATTTCATTTGTATATAACAAGATAGTTAATTGTCACTTATCGTAATTATTTCTTGGTAACGATTTTACTCAGAGAGCAATTACTAAGGATTAAATCCTTAAGAACTGTGTTTGTTCAGTTGTCTTTCATTCACTTACATAACTTTGTATCTAAGAATAGGTTCCTGAAGAATGATATAGGCATCTTCTCAACGTGATAGCGAAGCCGGGGGGATAACAGAAAATAATTTCAGATTCCGTGCTTATATTGCTAAGAATTTCATGATCAAGAAATCTTAACAAAACTCTTTCTGAGATTCCAGCTGATAAATTTAGATTTTTCGCTTTTTATTGAGATGGTCGAACGTAGTTACATCCACTCAAATTAACGAAAGAGGTCAAAATGTTTTTAAAATAGGTAGGTACCGGAATTTATAACCGGTTCCATAGCAATTGTAAAACATGCTTTTATTTGTACAATCAAAGGGGAGCTACCAGGGATCCAGTCGCGACAGGGATTAGGTATGACGCAAGCACAATCTTTGTGTGTGAATAGAATGGCGGGATTCTCTGATCCCCACAGTTAGAAAATGTTTTTATACACCTTTCATAATATTTGCGTCTTTAAAATGAAAGGTTTTAGGTGTCTACGTAACGCTGGTTCGTACTTAAGCTGGACTTGAAAAGGTTACGCGCAAATATTGGCCCAACGAAAGAGGTCGTAGATTTTTTTGGTATTAGTTATTGTTGGGAAACTGTTTTCGAGATGTGCTGAAGATCCCACTTTTTTTGTTGATAATTTTATGCAGATGTATAAAACTGAACTGTGACTGCACGGCACGGCTGGGCAACTAGCTTCCGGGTTCGAATCCCGCACGAAACAACTCTTCCTCGGAAGATCCACAAGTTGTTGTTCCAGGTCTAGGTGTGATTGAAATTGTATGTTTTTAAACACACTTACGACAATCTAAGTGTGGAAACGTTTTAATAAAATGTATATCTTTTTTTTTGTTTCTTTAAAAGCCCCACTTTAGGATTTTCTCCTGTGTTGTGGGTGCGTTTACAAACATACAATGTCACATACACAACACACCCAGACCCGGAACAACAATATGTGGATGTCACAAAGTGTTGTTCCGTGCGGGAATCGAACCCGCGACACGTGCATAGCCAATTGCCCAGCCATCGCACCAACCGTGCAGTTAATTATAAACACTGCTCTAACCACCAAAGACGATTAATTTCTCGTCTTTTCTATTACTACTTTGATTAAGGAGTGAAGACCAGCTAATGATATAAATAAAGAGGTGTAAGACAGCGGAGAAATAATATTAGATTCCACATAAGTGTTTGCTTATTAATGAAAATCTATCAAAAAGACATTAATTACTATGCTTATATATTGAAAAAAAACCGCGTGACGTCGCCGCTACGTGCACGCTACTCATAATAAGAGTCCCGATGTGACTTGATACTAGTCAAGCTTTCCTCAATTAAATCACGTGGGTAACTTATTATTTTAAATGCATTTAGTATTTTTTTTATGTAATACGAGCAGACGGATTACCTGATGGTAAACAATAAGCGCCGCCCATAGACAACCGCAACGGAGGAGTTACGAGTGCGTTGCCGAACTTTTAGGGATTAGGGATTTGGAGATTTAAGGACTGAGGAGGAATTGGGGGAGGGGAAGGATTGGGCCTCCGGTAACCTCACTCACACGGCGAAACACAACGCTGTGGTTGTTACACGCCGGTTTTCTGTGAGGCCGTGGTATCAATCCCGTCGAGCCGACCCATTTGTGCCGAAGCAGGCTCTCCCACACTAGTATGTCTCGCGTTCGTTACTATACAATAAAATCAATGCTATGGTTTGAAAAACAAATGCATAGTCTTTGCAAATTGCTTTCTGGAACATTCTATCCAGGATTGTTACATTATATTTTGAATTTCTAGCACCAGTGTATGCGCTAGTACCCATATGTTTACTATATGTATTTTATAAACATATTTCTCTTGTTTTGCAATGTAAATATGATTTTATATACAAAGGGAATATGCAAGTTGTTTGTATCGTTGTTGATATTCACTGTACAAGTTTAAAATAGAACATGTCAGTTCACGCGCGCTGTAAATATTTAACTTCGAAATGTTGTGTTGAAGCATTTTCGGCGATATATGAATTCTGTGTTAGATTTATCATAATGTGAAGTAAAGTTTTGTTACTCAGAAGTATTGGACAGTAATGCAATCTGTTGTAACGAATTAAAGTTTAATTTTGGTTACTTTCTAGATAACTGCTTTTAGTTCGCTGTTTTGTACTTTCATATTTTAATAATAAATAAATTTAATACACAAATTTACCTTGATCTGTTTTTCTAAAATTAAACATCATCAAATGGTGGAATCGAGCTAACTCAAGCGTCAACCACTCCTATGGTCTAAAAGTTATGTGTGTCATGGCGGTATTATTTTTGTGATTATGTCGGCAAACGAGCATACGGATTACCTGATAGTAAGCAATCAGCGTCGCCCATGAACACCCACAACGGAGGAGTTACGAGTGCGTTGCCTACCTTTTAGGGATTAGGGTTTTGGGGATTTAGGGATCGGGGAAGGGGAAGGATTGGGCCTCCGGTAACCTCACTCACACAGTAAAACTCAACGCTGTAGTTGTTTCACGCCGGTTTTTATATGAGGCCGTGGTCGACCCGACCCATTTTTCTTTTTTTTTTTTTAATATTTTTTTTTTTTTATAAAGACGTTGCCCCACACTAGGGTTTTCTCCTGTGTCGTGGGTGCGTTTACAAACATACAATTTCACATGCACATCACATTCGTGCCGTAGCATGGCTCTCCCACACTTTAAATATGGTATCGCTTGAGCTATGTGCCATAAGCGCTCTTTGTAAGGACAGACTTCATCAATTTAAAAAAGTAGACGTTAGATATACACCTTTACTCCCCGTTTGATACAGGTAAGCGCGGCCTGAGCCGAGAGCAGGAGAAGGAACGAAGTGGTTTTTAGTCAGAGTTTGATACTCCATCACCCTAGTTGAGTGAACTCATATGTTAATATTCCCCTAAAAAAACCTCTAGCTTCGCTATACAAAGGCACGAAACAAAACAAAACTACAAACCAAACTCAACCATAATACAAAAAAAACTCAACCATATCAAACACTTTTTGCTAAAAACCAACTCGCAACCCACTCATATCACTAAGTGCCGATTACTATATTCACACATATACCAACATGATAAGGCTGACACAATAAGCTGACTAACAGTCACATGAGTGATAACGTTATCAATACAAAACATGTCATGTCACGACCCCAATGCACAAGCCCTGACCCTTACATAGACTTTCCTTCATTTCACGAATGATAACATCACTGATATCGGAACAATAAATTATATTGTTATTACAAACTGCTGATAAGGCTAACAAATCATTGGGATTATGGTTCCTGTCAATCCTATTCATGATAAATGGGTGGCGCGTAACCCATGTTCGTTGAAAGCTCTCTATAATGTGGACAACATAATACGCCTTTTATTCGTTGATAGGATAAAAGCTTGACAGTGACAGTTGTGTTTAGATTTCTTAGTTATTAACATAGAAACATTTTTATGGTTGTAATTTAATTTTGTACATATCATTTAGGTCATTACTCGTATATTTACACCATCATATTAAGGTAAGAGGTAGAAATCAAAATGTAAAATAATATCGATTGTAACCTATGTTCCAAAACAACTAAAATTTGGATGTCGAAAGAAAAGCTAATCTGTCTTGCGCACACGCAGGGATCCGAACCAAAATCACGTATTTTTTTTTATAACGACAACAAAAATCTTTCCGAATTTAAACTGTTTAGCTGTTACAGATCATGCGATACAGCCCGGTAACAGACAGAAACACAGTCGGATTAATGGACACCGGATTTTCATAACAAGATTCCTGTTATTTATTGTCCTGGATAAGAACCAGTTGGAGTCACTTAAATAGTAAAATACAAAGAACAAGACAACAATACAAAAGAAGCATTTTTTTATTTTGAAATCTGATCTATTTTTTTTTTTCAGCATACGATTACTCGATGACTATGATACACACATTATGTATAAACATACATATATTGCAAAACACTTTCGCTACCTATTAATGAGTCATCCTTGTATGACATCCTTATAACAAATCAATAACCATAACATTTATCCTTCAAACATAAGCACGCAATAAAATCAATAGCTACCTACATTTATTGCAAAATAATCATACAAAAACAACTGCAACAAAGCAAAAACTGAAAACAAAATATTATTATACAAAGTCTATTTACACTACTACATTCGAGCAAGCAACGCCGCGGTATTAATAGATTTAATAGTAACCCATTGCACTTGAACTACGAATCAGTTAAAGCAAGTATACCGCAATGCTGACTTCTAGCTATTATGTTTATTTCTAGAAATATTACCGACGTTGGACAATGTTTTGTATAGACAGAAATTCTTACAGAAGTTCTAAATACATAAGACATTTAAGCACTTCTGTTATAAAATCATCAGGGACGAGAAGAAGTTAACTTCTTGACTGATAAGAAGACCCTGTTCCTTCTCCTGTTATTACACATTATAGTACATTATTGTGCTTAATTCAGCACCTAGTTAGCTTGACCTGGGATTCAAGCGCTGAGCACTTTTAAAACGAACTGGTCATGATAACAAAATGAGAATTAAGTGGGGGAGAGCCATGCCATGCATCGAGCGGACCCATTCGTGCCGAAACGAATGGGTCCGCTCGACCCGAGTGATACCACGGCCTCACAGAAAACCTACGTGAAACAACCACTGGGTTGTGTTTCGCCGTGTGAGTGAGGTTACCGGAAGCCCAATCCTTCCCCTTCCCCAATTTTTCCTTATTCCCTAAATCTCCAAATCCCTAATAATATAAAAGGTCGGCAACGCACTCGTAACTCCTCCGTTGCGGTTGTCCGTGGGCGGTACTGATTGCTTACCATTAGGTAATCCGTCTGCTAGTTTGCCGACCTATTACTTTTTTATTTTATTTTTTTAGTTTAAGATTACTATGATCACCAGTCTTGTTATTCAGTCGTATTAAGTACTTTTATTTTGTTTTTTAATTTTGTATTGTTTTTTTTTTGTATTTTATCCTAATTAGTTTTTTTTAAGTATTTATATAAAATTAGCAATACAACTTAATGGCGTAAGCTTAATGTTGTATAATATGTAAATAAATAAATAAATTACATAAAAAATGAGAGATGAGCTATTTTAAGAATGTAGTAGTAGTCTTGCTTGTACACATCAATATTCAGACGGTGCCCTACGGGCGTAGTAGAGTAAGAGTGGACACTCTCTCTCTCTCTCTCTCTCGCCTTACCCTGGGCAGCAGAATTCATTTATTGATTTTCCCCTGACCAAAAAACATATCAATATTAGCTACATTGAAATGCAACGAAACATATTACGTAAATAGCCTCTTGTTGGTAAAATATTCACCAAAGAACCAAAATACGTTTTCTTTAACTCAAAGCAAACTTCAAAGGAAGCTCGCAATAAGTTGAACTTCTTACTAAGCTTATTGTGTGTTCAACCGTGATTTGCGTAAATTAGCATAATTTAGGCGCTATTGAAGTTTTCAGACAGTCGGGTGTGTGACAAAGATATTCAAAGGTAGCTATAGTTCGACACGAACTTTCCTAAGGGTCAAAGGTAACTTTCCAATGTATTAAAACTAACCTACGAAGAAATTCTGTAAGTAGTTCTGTAATACACTAGGGCTGCATCAACTTATAAGCAGAGCAGACAACTGCCTAAAAACCCAGGTATTCGGGGCCTCGAAGCCAATTTGTTTTTAACAAACCTAAACTATACCTTTATACATAAAAGATACCAAAAAATAATATCAGAACCCTTCTTTCAACGGGTAAAAACTGCCTCCATCAACAATAACTCAGCTTGCTGCAACACCCTGCTTGCTGAGTTAATCGTCCTGTGTTACACCCAAGGGTTTAAAGGAACATCGAATTGCTATTCGAATAACGTAAGTAGAGATTCAGTACATAAATAATGGTTGAACCTCGCTGGAGTAGCCACTGCATTGACCTGAATTTAGTCTTGACGAAATCCTGTGACCATCAAGTAGGGAATGCATAAACTAACCTGGATGCAGATCGGGAGTTGACGGGAACTTCACCAACGACGGGGCGTAAGCCGGCCGGCCAGCTATTTCTCGAACCACAGAACTTGCACAGTTTTGTTTGCTATCACCAAGTCAGGCAGGATTGATCGAACACCAAAAACAGTCAGTGAACCACTAGCGAGGTGTTTAACATGTAATATTAATTATTTTTGCGGACACTTCGCGACGACGCTTAAACCGCCATTCTTCCTTTTGGATTAGTTTCTTTTCCTGCCACTGCGCGCTGCGCTGCGCGCGCATCGATAAATTGTAGGACGCTGTCGCATGTACTTTGAGCCCGGTAATGTTGGCGGTAAATTTAAATTAGGAGAGGAAATATTTTGGATATAGGATTATTACAGGATCGGTTTGATGTTTATACATTTCCCCCCACTTGAAATTCACTAGGATTTCACAGATTGAAGAATCCCTAAAGAAGCTGTGCTCGAAAATTCTTAAAATAAATGAAATACTTATAATTAAATTAACCTAAAGAACAATACTATTTCAATAGTATTGTTTACGCGAGAGAATTATAGTAAATTAATTGAAAGGCAAAGGACAGACCTTGACTACAGGCCGCCTTATAGATTTTCCGTTTGCAGTTCGGAGAGTAACCACTCGAACAATATTGTCGGAACCGGCATGAACTTGCTCTACGCGAGCTAATTTCCAAAACAAGGGCGGAAGATTAGGTTCGTTAATTATTACCAAATCGTCTACTTTTAAGTTAGGCGCCTTTGAATACCATTTACTCTTCTGTTGAAGCGTGTGAAGATAATCCCGTTGCCAGACACGCCAAAAATCTTGGGTGATCTTCTTAATCATTTGCCAACGAGAACGAGGACATCGCGTTTCACCTAAAGGTTCTTCAGGTAAAGATACTATAGGGCCTCCCGTTAGAAAATGTCCGGGCGTTAATATATCTGATTCTTGAGGATCAGGAGATGAAGTACAAAGCGGCCGAGAGTTTAAAACGGCTTCTACTTTTGCAAGAATTGTAAAAAACTCTTCTAAGGTAAGAACTTGGGCACCTACAACACGTTTAAGATGATATTTTGTGGACTTGATACCACTCTCAAATATACCTCCGAAGTGAGGTGCGCCTGGAGGGTTGAATTGCCAGTTAATTTGACGGGTGGTTAAACCGTCAGCAATATCAGGGTAATGTTTACGAAGTTCGTCGACAATTTCGTTCAGATACCTATTTGCCCCAACAAAATTTGTCCCGTTATCAGTGACAATTGTGTGACACATTCCTCTGCGAGACACAAATCGGTCTAGAGCAGCAAGGAATGCTTCGGCGCTCAATTCAGTTACGGCTTCCAAGTGAACGGCCTTAGTACTTAAACAGACAAATAGACAAACATATGCCTTATAAGATTTTGCTCCACGGCGACGACTCTCTCTAACTATAAATGGTCCACCGAAATCAATTCCCGTGGTTTGAAAACATCGGGAGGGTTGGACTCGAGCCGCTGGTAACTTACCCATCAAGGGTGTTATGGAAACTGGTCTATTTTTGAAGCAACGGACACATTTTGAAAGTACCGTACGGATAAGGAGTCTTAACCCGACAATCCAGAATTTTCTTTGAATTAAAGATTGTAGGGTACGGGGACCACAATGAAGATATTTCAAATGAAAATGGTCGACAATCAGTCGAGAAATAGGACACTGTTTCGGTAAAAGCAGAGGATGTAACGCTGATGGCGATAGCTTCGCTTCATCTATACGTCCCCCCACTCGCATCAAACCATCCTCATCAAGGAATGGAGATAACTTTTGAACGGATTTTTCACATTGTTCATGCTTTTGCACTTGTTGGACTTGCGATGACATGTAGTGATTTTGAGTGAACTTAACTAGTGTCTTCATTGATTTATCGAGCTCGGAACTTGTAAGCGCGGAGAATTTTCGATCTGACTTTGCCTTTTGTAAGTTACTAACGAATCGAATACACCATGCCAAAGTTCTTAGAAGTTTTGTAAAAGAAGAACACCTTAAAGTTAAATTTAAAAATATATTTTCTTCTTGGACGGTGATAAAACTCTCTGTTACTATAGGTTTCAATTCAGGCAGCTCTTCCTTAGCGAGCAATGTCTGCTTGGAAGGCCAAAAGCATGGCAACTTCCGTAACCATGTAGGGCCTTTCCACCATAATGGGTGGCCAGCAAGTTCCGTGCAAGATACACCACGACTGCAGCAGTCGGCCGGATTGTCCTCTGTAGAAACATGATACCAGGACTCCGGACTGACCGAGTCGGTAGCCTGAACTACTCGATTGGCAATATACATTTTCAGTAAATGGGGTGCTGTATTTAACCACGACAGAGTAGTCGTGCTGTCGGAATAAGCTCGGACGGATGTGATTGCAAGTTTTTCCTTAAGGAGCTTATTCATGTGAGAAAGTACTCGTGCCAAGAGTACTGCTGCGCATAGCTCCAGCCTATTCACGGTCGTTGGTTTTATAGGGGCAACACGAGACTTCCCTATCAACAAATTACTAACAGTGGAATGTTCAGTAACCACACAGAGATACACGCAACAACCATATCCCTTTAAAGAGCCATCACAAAAGCCCACCAAATGTACCTCCATAGGATTAGAAGGTACAACAAGCCTAGGAAGAGAGATTTGTTGTAAATCCGACAAATTCGCAGCTATCAAATGCCACCTTTTCGCTAATTCTTTGGGAATAGCTTCATCCCAAGACAAATTGGAGCGCCACATCTCTTGCAATAAAGATTTGGCCGCGAAAACCACTGGGCTTATCCAACCCAAGGGATCATAAATCCGGGCTACTATGGATAGGATGGATCTCTTGGTGAACTGCACATTAAAAGAGTCTGAGAAGCTATACGAGAAGTTGTCATCTGATGGATTCCAACGTATTCCTAATATCTTGACAAACTCATTTCCTGATTCTTCGAAGGATTTAGAAGTTTGACAATGATCCGGAGGAACATCTGACAATAGACTCGGCGTATTGGTACTCCACTTTCGGAGCTCAAAGTGACCTTTTGATAGCAAAGATACGATATCCGACTTTAACTGCCTAGCTTCCTCGAGTGACGAACATCCTGTAGTAATATCATCCATGAACGTTTCTTCGAACAGAACTTCAGATGCACGACTCGAGTATTCAGAGCCGTGGTCTTCCGCAAGTTGACGGAGGGTTCGAATGGCCAAGTAAGGGGAACTACTGACACCATAAGTCACGGTGTTTAGCTCGTATTCACTTAATGGCATGCTAGGGTCGGGACGCCAAAGAATGTGTTGATAACACCTATCTTCGGGTCTGATTAAGATCTGACGGTACATTTTACAAATGTCTGCGGTGAAAACTACCTTATGAAGTCGAAATTTTGTAATTAAATCGATAATGTCAATTTGAAGTTTTGGTCCAACGGAAACGATATTATTTAAGGAAAGGTTGTTATTAGTTTTACAACTCGCGTCGAAAACTACTCTAAGCTGAGTCGTAGAACTCTCTGGACGCAAAACGCAATGATGTGGAATTAAGTACCGATCAGAAGACGAAGTGGCTATGGGCTGCATGTGTCCTAGCTCTTCGTACTGTCTCATGAAGTTTTCGTACTCGTTCTTTAAATCTGATTGCTTAGCGAGTCGGTTTTCTAAATTAAGAAAACGATTGAAGGCTTGACGGTATGAATCTCCTAAAGGTGGAGCATCATCTTTTAATAAGATGGGTACTACATAACGACCGTCGGCAGTACGGTAAGTACCTTCTTTATACTTTTGTTCACAATACTCGTCCTCGGGAGCGGAAATTTTACATTTCGGCGGTTCCTCGGACTCCCAGAACCGTTGAACTATCTCATCCAGCGAGCAAGAAGACGCGAGAAGTGACGTAACGGGTTCACTGGGAATTTTAATTTCCGTGTTATGAAAATATTGACCGGTTATCACCCAGCCGAACACACTGGACAATGCACAAGGTAGTCCGGGTCCGGGACTGTAACGTGACCCAGTATATATTTGATCAAAACACTCAACACCTAACAAAAGATCGATCGGACCCGATTTATAAAATTCACGGTCTGCGAGATCAAGATGCAGGAAGGAATCCTTGACGAACAACGGTAGCTCGGTCGAGGGCATCGCGGAAGTAATTTTAGGTAAAACTATCAAAGGCAAATCGAACTTAGGTGATTCACTCGAACGAGGTATTATCGAACCAGACGTGTAACCCTTTATATTACAAACAAAGTTTTGACCAAGACCAGTAACATTTAAGTTACATTTTTTAATGGGCAAACCCAAGCGACGTGCACACGCACTCGTTATAAAAGAATCCATCGAACCGCTGTCAATAAGGGTGCGCGCATACTGAAGCGAGCCATCCGCGTGATGTATTCGTACTACCGCCGACCCTAATATTTTCGTACTGTTAATGGAGGTAGCACTACTCGAATCATTTGACTTGGTCGTGCTAGCAAGCGCGGTACTCGGGTTAACGGTGTCAGACAAGCTTGAATTAACAGTCAGAGTTAATAAACTTTTATTTTCGACATGCAACAGTGTGTTATGTTTCGTATTGCAAATGAAACAAGTGGACTTCGATTTACAACTGTCACTATCGTGACCTGGTCTTAAGCAATTTCTACATAACTTTAATTCTTGAACAATTTTCTCCCGCTGATCCATAGTCATAGAGTGCATTTTACCACACCGATAAATGGAATGATTTTCATTACAACATACACAAACTAATTGATTGGATTTGTTACTATTATTGTTGTTACTAGATCCTACGAATGACGATCTTCGCGGGTCTTTTGTTGCACGTGTAGCATCGGCTTTATTATTGTTACTACGAGATTGCTTAATTGTTGAGTTTGCTGTAGTGGTCGAAATGGGCTGACTCACTTCCAGAATTTTTATATAATTTTGTAAATAAACAACCAAGTCGTTAAATTTTGGAATTTGGTTAGTATTTTGTAATTCAAACCGTCTTTTGGTTTCAAGGTCAAGAGGTCGTGACGCAATGTAAAACAAAATAAATTCGGATAAATCTTCAATATTTAATGCACGTAAGGCGTTAACACTTTCATAAAGTACGTTTGTGAAGTCAGATAAATTAGCCAATGATGGCCTCTGAATAGGCGTCACCATAAACAACTTTTCTAAATAAGTTGTCGCCAAAATGCGTTTGTTGTCGTATCTTTCTAGTAAGGCACTGTAAACAACGGAATAATTAGCTAAAGTTATAGGAACACCCTTGGCGAGTGTCAGTGCGCAACCCGACAAACAGGAGAGCAGATAATGGAATTTCTCAATATCTGACAGCGAGCCATTATTATGAACAAGCGGAACGTAACTATCTTTAAATGTCTGCCAATTTTCTATCTTACCATCAAATTTCGGAATTTGCAATTTAGGCAACTTTACTTGTGTATTAGACGAGTGACGACTAGGCCCAGCACTGGGCTCTGACGTAGCACTTGAGGTCGTACTCGCACCAAGGGAGTCGGCGAACTCAACCGCCGCGTAATATAACTCGTCGAATGACAATAAAGGTTTATTATCGAACTTATATTCCGGATTTAATTTTAATTGTAATTTATTGAAGTTTTCATGAGATTCTATGAAATTATCTCTAATTTTCTCAATCGACTTATATCTCGCCTTAAATGTTGATAATTTAGTACTATCTACCATAGCCCTTTTAGCTAGATCGTAAATAATCTGCACATTTCTAAACTCATATTCACGCCTGTTAATACTCGACTGTAACTCGACTTCGGCCATCTTGTTTTGGATACGAAAACAATAATAATAAATTCAAGGTTTGTACGCACTTCGGTAATAACGAGAATCGTCTCCGAACCGCAACGCAATCGGCAACGATAGTCCGCTATATAGCGCGTAGGTATAATATGTATACCCGCGCAACAAAATGTAAACAAACGAACGATCCAAAACCACGAAATTGCTTAATTATATTTATATTGAGCTTAGTTATTGTGTATTGTTCGTATTTATTTGTTAGTAAGATTCAGCTGTACGAGCTAATATGTACCTACTTTACTTTATGTTTTATCTACGAGAAATTTCGAGCACAACTATCATAAGAAACACTTCAAAACCTAAACCAGGCAATGCAGCAACTTTCTATGAATAAGTATTTGTACGAGTATGTATTATTTAGATTCTAAAATAAAGCACACTGGATTTACTTTTACATAGGAGGTAGATACAATACGAGTATCTAGTACCTACACAGCGCCGAGCGAGCGGCCGAGCGACCACGCGGTCTAATGTAGGTACGAACGAAGTAGGTAATAATATTTAAGAAGAAAACTATGAATTCGTGGCAGTTTTAGCCACTTATATTATTCACTGAATTTAAATTATTTGTTAATAAACATTAACGAGATTTACGTAGCATAAATCGTAAAAATTTTAAATGAAATGAAATACGTGAGGTACTTTGTCCTCACAGGAGGCACCAAATAATGGTTGAACCTCGCTGGAGTAGCCACTGCATTGACCTGAATTTAGTCTTGACGAAATCCTGTGACCATCAAGTAGGGAATGCATAAACTAACCTGGATGCAGATCGGGAGTTGACGGGAACTTCACCAACGACGGGGCGTAAGCCGGCCGGCCAGCTATTTCTCGAACCACAGAACTTGCACAGTTTTGTTTGCTATCACCAAGTCAGGCAGGATTGATCGAACACCAAAAACAGTCAGTGAACCACTAGCGAGGTGTTTAACATGTAATATTAATTATTTTTGCGGACACTTCGCGACGACGCTTAAACCGCCATTCTTCCTTTTGGATTAGTTTCTTTTCCTGCCACTGCGCGCTGCGCTGCGCGCGCATCGATAAATTGTAGGACGCTGTCGCATGTACTTTGAGCCCGGTAATGTTGGCGGTAAATTTAAATTAGGAGAGGAAATATTTTGGATATAGGATTATTACAGGATCGGTTTGATGTTTATACACATATATTTGAAAATCGATTCGATTCGATTTTTATGTATAAGAATAAGCTTCCTACCCTACCTACCTTACCTACCCTACCTACCCTACCTACCCTACCTACCCTACCTACCCTACCTACCCTACCTACCCTACCTACCCTACCTACCCTACCTACCCTACCTACCCTACCTACCCTACCTACCCTACCTACCCTACCTACCCTACCTACCCTACCTATCCTACCTACCATACCTACCATACCTACCCTACCTACCTTACCTGCCCTACCTGCCCTACCTACCCTACCTACCCTACCTACCTTACCTACCTTACCTACCCTACCTACCCTACCTACCCTACCTACCCTACCTCCCCTCCCTACCCTACCTTCCCTACCTACCCTACCTACCCTACCTACCCTACCTACCCTACCTACCCTACCTACCCTACCTACCCTACCTACCCAACCTACCCTACCTACCCTACCTACCCTACCTACCCTACCTACCCTACCTACCCTACCTACCCTACCTACCCTACCTACCCTACCTACCCTACCTACCCTACCTACCCTACCTACCCTACCTACCCTACCTACCCTACCTACCCTACCTACCCTACCTACCCTACCTACCCTACCTACCGTACCTACCCTACCTACCCTACCTACCCTACCTACCCTACCTACCCTACCTACCCTACCTACCCTACCTACCCTACCTACCCTACCTACCCTACCTACCCTACCTACCCTACCTACCCTACCTACCCTACCTACCCTACCTACCCTACCTACCCTACCTACCCTACCTACCCTACCTACCCTACCTACCCTACCTACCCTACCTACCCTACCTACCCTACCTACCCTACCTACCCTACCTACCCTACCTACCCTATCTACCCTACCTACCCTACCTACCCTACCTACCCTACCTACCCTACCTACCCTACCTACCCTACCTACCCTACCTACCCTACCTACCCTACCTACCCTACCTACCCTACCTACCCAATAAGCAGATGTGTAATCTGCTTATTGTCAAAGAACCGTCAGCAATGTTACGATAGCACACAAACACGTAGTGAGAGCAACCCGAAACGCAATATTTTCTATTGAAAAATTCCTTAGACTTTTCCAATACAAATCCGCTGTGTCATGTACACATGCATCCTGCGCCTTATTCCTAAGAGCATAAGGACGATTGTTTCCCTACATTCAGAAAGCTGAGATACATTATCTGTTTACATTTCTCACACAGTAAAAGTCACCTTTATAAAATACTTATAGAAAACTGATTACGTAAGACGGTCTAACTAACTGAAACGTACTGGATATGATTCATAGCGTTTGTTCTTGACCTTGTTGAAGCTATGAACTGCTTAATTTGCGTGTCACGCCAATATTTACCGACTTTTGTTTAATCTAAGCAAAATATGTGGCTCGGTTTTTTTGTTGGGGATTTACATATTAATAGTGTGTTTGTGTTAAGTCTAGGTGCCTTTAAGTCAGCTGGCGGCCTCAGCCTAGAGCAAGAGAAGGAACGTGGGGTTTTTAGTCAGTAATAGCCTGATACTCCCACTCTTCTCAAACTGGGTCAGTAATCTGGGAGATGTCATTTGATGATTTTCCCCTCACAAAACAGGTGCTTTTAAGTGCTAACATAACTCACTTGATCAGGAAATGTGAACTAGATGTAATAACAAAGTCAAAGATAATTAATTGATACCTTTGTCTTTGGTAAAATTCAAAAAATTACAAAATGACATGACAAAATATGAATCAAATATTAATGGTTCCATTAAACAGGGTTGACAAGGAGATAATGGGATCGTTTTAGTCAGTAGGTAAGAGTGTGTTACTCCTTCTCGCCCGCCCAGGACGGGAGAAGTCATTAAAGGTGACCATTAAGAAAATATAGGCATTCATTAAAAACTTGAAATTTTTCAATATAAATGGCAAAGACAAAAAGGGCATATTTCTAATTTATCAATTTGCTAATAAAACGAATATCAAAGACACAGACAATACGTCATAATATACCAAGACCATGAACTAATACTTGTATGAGCTCTGAGATGCGGCTTTTAGACGTCAGATTAACACATCGAATACACATTAATGGACAATAATAATGGAATGGAATAAAAAGAGTTTTTTTGCGAAATAGAATAAACTCTTTTAAAACTTAGAAAAAGAACAAGATACTCCCGTTTGTGCATGTTATACTAAAATTTAACCAATTTGCAGCTCTTTATTTATGTAGAGGTAGAAACGAAACAATGGTTTAGAAAAGATTTATTTGAGTAAAAAATTCTTTTATAAAATGTTTTTAAGTTTAGACAATTGTCATTCCATTTAAAAGAATTTTAATACTTTTTAATACACAATTATTCTTTCTTTTGATCATGTAGTTGATGATATGTATAAATAAGGCGAATACGCTAATCTTGAGTTACACGACGCCCTTACAAAAGTTTCTTTGAAAACCAAAAAAACAACAAGTTTAAAGTTTGGAACACCCGTGCTATGGCACGAATTGGCCGGAAAGATCGGTCAACCAACGCTTGCTTAATGTTTCCTCAAAACTCTAACGACCTAAAGGGTGACAATGCGCTTAAAGGTAAAGATCTCTTATGTTGCACATCAGAAGAACTACATCAGGTTTATCTGTCAGCTCTTTTGCTAAATTTAAAAATACCTATAAGCAAAGAAATTGAAGTCTACTCCAACTTCTGCTTCTGCAGTCGCTTTACCAATTATTCAACCAAAGGAGCAATCCATCGATCGGTAATAACCGTATAGCTCTCATTTTAACCACGAACAACCGGTGAACTTTGTAATAAAAATATAAACAAAACTGCGTACAAATTATTCCCTCACTTCGAGTATCTAGGTAAAGTTCGTTTTTTGTTGTAAATTTACTAAGAGGACTTTGGCAACAACTTTGAACAAATATCCAAAACAAAACATTAAACACAAGGAGATTATCTACAATAATAAAGTTATGTTTTTCACTTTTCTTTGCTATCGTTACAATAAGTAGTACGCTAATGTTTCGTGGAACAGTCGCAGTTCAATGACCTTTTAGTTTTATGTAATCAATGTTGTTCTATGTAACATAATTTAATGTACAGTTATAACTATTATTATGTCCATTGTGTACTAACTATATTTATATCCTATTGAATGCCAAAGAAAAATTAACGAAAATGTGTGAAATATTATATTAATAAGTATGATATATTTTATTCGATAATGTTGGAACGTTGGATGTTTACCTCTTTAAACGCGGTAATCACCAGAACTACTGGTCCCAATTTGACAATTCTTTTTGTGTTCCAAAAAGGTTATCGGCTGAAAGACATCACTGTATCATTCATAGGAACCGAACAGCGGATGAAACTGCGTGGGAAAAGAGCGTAGTTTAAAATGTATTATGTCAGTCGAGAACCTTAGGCCTCATATCTACTAGACGACAAATGACATGCAACACGTGACGCTTCACAAGAAGAGATGTTGCCAGTTAGCGCGCAACACGACGCTCTCTTGTTTCTTTTTTTGATAAAGCATTCATTATTTTTGCTTAATGTAGTTTGTACAACGAATGTGTTCCACCAATAAACTCTAATTTCTCTAAATGGGATTTTTTTTTTTGTGAGGGTAAAATCATCAAATGACTTCTCCCGCCCAGGGCCGGGTGGGAGGGAGTGTCAGACTCTTACTGACTAAAAACCCCCCGTTCCTTCTCCTGCTCTGGGTCGAGGGTGCGGTGCCTCATTGCGCTTTCCCCGCAACCCCGGCTGAACATCAGCCCTTTAAGGCCCCGTCTGTGGTGGTCTATTGTTTCTTTGAAGCGCGCGCGGAACGCTACGCGCCGTTCGCTTGGTTCTCTTAATGGGATAAGGTGGCGTCTGATCAATCAACTTCAACCATTGACGAGAGGAATCACAAGTTCATCACTGGCCTCTTAAGGGATGACATGGCCTCAGGGATAAGTTGACGTTGAGCAACAAGAAAAAAATTAATATTTGGTACTATTATATTTGACGTTCCATTTATCTTTCTCTGGCCGATGGAGAGTTCACTGGTTGTAGACAATTAATATCAATTTCCTTAAGACCCCGTACACCTGATTTAATGTTGTAAGAAAAATAGGTTGCCTTTTTTATATTAAAAAGCAATTTTTTATTGTTTGTATATTTGAATTACTAGCTTCTGGAGTGATTTGAAAAATTATCTTCGATCTGTGGTGGTTTATTAGCTCTTTCAGGCTCGCGCAGAAGGCGAAACGCCGTACGCCTGCATCTGTTTTTAGTCAGGCAGCTAGCTATCCATGCTTACCGTTCATTAAACCCTCGGTTAAGGTGGCAAGAACTCGCCTATAGTAATAGACTTCGTCAAGTACTGATTAAGAACCAAGAAATAAGAACTCCAGGTACATCTTTTAAAATACAAGGGAAATTGACAGTTTGAAACCAGTCTTTAAAATTTTGATCAAAAGCACCATAATATACAAAAAACCAATTACAGGATTTTCACGATTAGTAATTGAAAATAGAAAAACACGCTTAGGTACATAACTATGAATTCAACTAAAATTAACTAAAAAAGTATAATGATGAACACGCTATGCAGCCTTATTATTTTCTACAATAAATCAGAAAGCAATCAACTTGAAATCAAAGCATTCTAAAAACGTCTGATGGCTTCAAAGAAATTGTTGTAGCAGAATCGTTTTTACAAATTGCACTAATAGGAACCGACTCGAACCAAGTAACAAGAGCAACTTGTGAATTTTCCAGAAAATTCTAAACGTTTACAAGAAAAATTAATTTAATAAAAATACTACAATTTACTGCAGTTGAGTGGTCAAAAAGCTAGACTGAAGTAAAGGCTGCAGCTGCAATTTATAGAATTCTTTCATTTTAAATAGGTAACAGTTCTAGATCCTTCTAGATAGAGCATCGTGTTATAAAGGGTTATTAGTCTACTACCATAGACGATTACAATTTTAGCACGGCTCCAAAAACAAACAAAAAATGTAGAAACTTGTATTGAAGGGCTTACTTACTTAACAATTTTTCGAGACAACTTGATTAGTTTCAAGCTACGCTAGGAGCTCATATTAATTTGCTCGCACGAAATACCACACAGCGAATGCCAAAGTAAAACTCTTCGGTCCTCAGTCTTGTTTCCGGTCACATTTTATGCAACGAAATGTACCTAATATAATACATAATAAAGTTTAACTTCTATTCACTTTAAAACCATTTCACACTCAATTCTTCAATATCTCTATCTATCTTCTATAAATAACGTTCTATAAAGTGCACACAATACAACTGCAAATAGGTATCGTTTGTAAACGATTTCTCAAGCAGCTTTGACACAGTTCATTGGTTTACAAACTTTTATAAAAATGGTTACGAGTGCTATGTTACTGTAAAGTGATATTTTATAAGTCTGAAGCGGTTGAAATGAACAAATTTGGGATGTATTTTCGATTGATTAGCCTGTAAAAAAGTTTCATAAAAGTATGAAATGGTTTATTTTCGTGTAGAAAATAAAGTCGTATTTTGCGGCGCTCTTTTAGAGTGCTTGCAGTGTTGCGTTGGGTCTCGTAACCGTGTGAGCTGTCTCTAATATTAACAGCTTTGAGAAATGTTACGCCATGTTATCTCCGAAACTGGAAAGAGGTGCTACTGGCAATGGTTTTTAGTTTCATGTAATCGTTTATGTAATTTTTTTTAGAAGTGGGTGCGTTTACATACATACATACAATGTCACATACACAAGGCACCTAGACCCGGAACAACAATTTATGGATCACACAAAGAGTTGTTCCGTGGAATCGAACCCGCGACACACAAAACAAAATTACCACGACCGAGCGATATACCGCTGCTAACTCAAAGCAGTGATTTGAAAGGGGCAGTTTTATGTCAATAAGTATCTGCCACTTCCTTTCTCTCCTATCTCACCCCAGCAAGGGTGGAAAAAGTCACCAGTAAATCTTAAGGTCGCAAAAAAGACTCCACATTAGTAGGTATTATTATTTATTTTTATTTCGAAAAAAAATTCGTCACTACACTTGGAGGTGAGGGACAGATAATATAATTAAAAACTATAGTATAACTAAGCTCTTTGTATGTACATTTCGTATCATTACGACGAACTGAAATTGAACAGAAAACTAAAATCATAATGGCGTGGTCGCAATCAAGTCACGCTAGGGTTACCGCTCTTATTTATTGAAATATCATATCTAAAAAAATACTTACAGATTTTTTTGCACTTTTATGTTCATCACTTTTTCTATGAACATACTAGTGTTAGGAGTGACATTTTATTTTCTATAAAATATGGCTGTTTGGACTTCGATCTATATGTATAGACAAAATTGTTATAAATATAGATGGGGATTGGAAAACTGAGTCATTTATACAAATATTATAAAGAGTTAAAATTTCTAAGTTTGTATGTAGGGAGTAATCTTTGCAACCGCTGGTCGGACTTCCAAAATTCTTTCATTGATAGATAGCTACAATATTCCTGAGTACTTTAGGCTATAAAACATCACGCTACGATTAAATGGAGCCGAGCAGCGAGTGAAACCGCGCGGGAGTAGCTAGTTTTAAATATGATAATATGCTTACTCAATTTCATTATCTTTCGCTAATCTTATCCTTGGCCTCATATCAGTCAGGGTTGCGAATAAAACGCAAAAATGTACCGCGGCCTCGGCCTGGCTGGAGCAGGAGAAAGAAACTGTTTTTTTTTAGTCAGAAACAGACAGGGGAGAGTCTCTTTCTGACCCCATCCGGGCGAGATAGTTTATTTCATAATTTTCGCTTTCAAAAAGAGGGTAAATTAAACCTTGATTTGGAATAATAAGTAATTCTAACTATAAGTGCGTCGCCAAAACCACGTTAGAAAAATAATAACCATTAAAAAAAATCCCAACCCTAAGTCCAAGCAACTTGTTGTCGGTATTCCTGAGTTCCGTGTCACTGCATAATTCCACTTCGGTCGCAGCGTTCCTTTTTTTTCTATTTCCACGTAGGTGAAACTCCGCTTTTAAGCTTAAAAGCGCAAAACGTATATTTTCACTAAAGTATTTCAGTGAAAGCCTTGCAGAATGTTCGAATTGCGGAAAAAACGTCATACATTCAGTTAAACGAGTTATTTAGAGGTCAATGACTGTTTCATATTGATACAGGTGAAATCTCGACTTTATAACTATGCAATTAAGATCAAAATCTATCAAAGAGTTTTGACAGTAAGGACGTTGTTTTATGTGCTGGAGACAACCAGCTACTGAATAAGTGTAATCCTTGTGAAAGTTTGTGAGAATGTATCGATATAAGTTTGTTATCCTTTTACGCAAAACGGTTGGACCGAATTGGTTGAAATGAGGTGGTCTCCTGGATTAACACATAGACTGCTTTGTATCAACATACTACGCGGGCCATGCTGCGAGCCGAAACTAGTATACATATACAATGGGAATAATATCTATACATATACATAAATCTCTGACTAATAACGAACTATTTAAATTTAAACTTTAATATATAATGAAAAGAGGTTTATTTTTGCTTTCCTATTTTAAGGTATACTTTATTAATTTAAAATAATGACGCGTGAATAAACTGAGAAAAGCTCAACTAGTTTTATGTTACAACATGACTCTTATTCTTGAGCAGCGTGCGCGTCGCGGCGACGTTGCGCAACTGACTGACAGTTTATATTAAAAAAAAATTAAAACTGATACATTTAATATTTTTGTATAGCATCCTAAATAGTTTGAAACAATACCATGTTTCTGTGAACACACTTGACCAATGACATTCAAACAATTCCTATCACATCACTGTGGTGTAATAGGAAGTCCTATTACAGGGTATCCGAGGGGTTTCTATAAGAGATTGCTTCGGAAGATAAAACCGACAATTTTACACTCTATTTTATTTATAATTTGTCCTATGTCAATAATTATGTGACACACATTAAAATATATTTTGTACAAAAAGATTGCTCCATTTTTCTAAGATTTCCTATGTAATTGTATAATTTACAATTGAGTGTATTTAAATAAATGAATAAGATTCTAACCAGAACTTTTAATTATATGTATTTTACACTAGCTATTCTCGTGCGGTTTCACACGCTGCTCGGTTCCCTTTCATCGTAGCTTAATGTTTAATATAAATAAGCCTATAGCACTCAGGAATATTATAGCTTTCTGTTAGTGAAAGAATTTTGCCAATCCGACCAGCGGTTTCGAAGATTACTCCCTTAAACTTACAAACATAGAAACTTACAAATTTTACCTCTTTATAATATTAGATGAATAAAATACAGAACTCCACCATCGTTCGTCTTTTTAGTTGGTTAATCAGACTGAACGAAATATACTCAGAAAACTTCCGATCGGATAACCACATGGGTTTCCCAATGGACAGGATGATTCATGTGGTAGATTTAAATGTTTTTGTGTTAAAATTATTGATGGATTGATGGAACGGTTAGAGCTAAGGTCAGCTTAATTCTATTCATCAAGTTAGGTTTTACTTTTTTCAAGCTTCTAAATATGAATATCTTTGCTATGGAAGACATAGGGGTAGGTACTTTTGTGCAGTAAAACCAAATTTTATTTTTTTATTTAGCGAGGCACTGTAACATTTGTTAAACCTGATGGTAAGCAATCGACCCAGCTATGCAAACCCAGAGAACTTTCGAGTGTAAATTTTTGGGTTTCTTAGATTTAGAGGGGAAGTGGTCCTTTGGTAACCTAAATCACATGTTGACTCATTAATTCTGTTATTGTTTCACGCCGGTTTTCTGTGTGACCGTGGTATCACTCCAATCGAGCCGTGCCAGTCGTACTGAATCATGCTCTCCCACACTTAAGTTAACAATAAACAATAGCTACATTATCCAATAAATATATAATACTCTACCAAATCTACTGATTGTTAAAGTCCTATGTCCCCTAGATAGGGTGGAGACAGACATCCTCTATCTAACTACAAACCCAGTGACTCCAATCTAAAACTTACCTTGTGTTCTAGAAGACAGGCTTCCAGCTTTCATACTTCTCATTATAAAAAATGCTATTGGAAAATACAATATTTCACCGAAACCTTACGTCTTTTTTGTTTGTGAGGGGAAAATCATTAAATGACTTCTTCCGCCCAGGGCAAGGCGGGAGGGAGTGTCAGACTCTTACTGACTAAAAACCACCCCTGTTCCTTTTCCTGCTCTGGGCCGAGGTCGCGGTGCCTCAAAACCTTACGTCTAAAAGTTCCACTATTACCCACTAAACCAAAGACACACAAACAATGATAATTAGCTTTCGTTCCTATCAACATATAAAATTTTATTAACAACATCTAATTAGGAAGTAACCTTCCTAATTTTGTAACAACGAATAAAATGGCTGCCACACCTGTTTTACTAATGTCCTAATACATCAGTTAAGTTAGCTATATGTGTTATTTTATATGTTTCGACGGCAAAGTAGCAATCGAACCTGATGGTAAGCAATCAACGCCGCTTATGGACATCCGCAACAACGGAAGACGTTGCCGACCTTTTGGGGATTACAGTTTCGGAGATTGAGGCCTTCGCTAATTTCACTTAAACGGCGAAACACAACGTCATACGTGCATCCCTGATTATGCATCACCTATTGGTAAGCAATTAGCAACCCACGAGAATACCAAAGTTACAAGTCATTAGTCAAGAATCCTTACTCAATTAAGGATTTGGAAATTGGCGATAGAACGGGGTTCATTCTATTAAGGTCAATGACCTGATTTTACTAACTCTCAATTATGTAACTTAAAAAATATAACGTAATTTTACTGCAGTAAATAGTGCGTCATGTATTGTATTTTATTAGTATGCCTTTTTACATAAACCAATAATTATTTTAACACTTAACCATCACTTTAACGATTTCAATAGATAGTTACCAAAACCTTCACCAATCGATTCTTCAAACGATCGACAAAAACACGACTATTCTGAAAAAAGTCACATTTATTTTACCCCTTCAGACATCCATATTTGCCGAAGGCCCTAAATCTACAAAAAACATCGCTCACCCAACGTTCTAAACAAACTATAGGACAGGTATTTCATACACCTTACTGAACGTAATAATATCTAAGCTGCGATGAATTTCATCGCTAGTAAGCCGTAGTCTTCATATTACATTCTCATAATATTTTATTTGCATTTTGCTGGAACAATAATGCCTGAAATGCTCTGTTTGGATAGCCAAGCGGATTGCTGGCGAAATTGGAATTAATAAGTGAAATGGTTCTTGGTAATTAATTTCTTATCCATGAAATTACAAGAGAATATTTTGTTGTGTTATTTTTTTATAGTAAGCTGTAGCAGCTACCACCCGTGACGGCTACTTAAAGGCTTTCATTCCAACTGTAAATTGTATCAGGTTGTTTTAATTGAAGATAAAGTTATAGCAAATTAAACTGACAGTACAATTGCTTTAGTAGTAACTTTTTATGGAATAGGGCATTAAACTATTACACATATTAGCTGGTGATAATTAATCAACTTAATCAACAGCGCCCATGGGAACCCGCATCACGAAGGATTTAAGGACTAAGGAATTTGGGCAGACTTTCCCTCGAAAGATTGAGCACTTCACTCACATGGCGAAATATAAAACAAGCGTTGTTCTACATCGGGTTTCTGTGTGATCACTGTGATATTCCGATTGAGCTGACCTATTCGTGCCAAAGCCTGGCTGGCCACACTTGCAGTATAAATTTGATTCAGAATTCTGCTTCATCTTTTTTTTCATTTCTTTATGGACAGTAATATGTGATATTAAGCGGTGTTTCTTCGTGGTAACTTTGACTAGAAATTATAATTAAACCTTTTTTAATTTAACCAAAATTCAAACTTATAAAAGTAATCCTTATTTTCTGTAAGAAATTAATGTTATTAATACCTCAAACAGATAATATTTTTTGTTTTTCTGAACATTCATCTATAAGCATTGGCCGGGCACGAATGCCTAACACAAGCACATGTTCAATAGTGGGCATATGAACAAACACAGGCAGCTTTATTGTAGACAAACACTTGTATGTTGACTCACGATACGTTATTAGTTAGCTTCGGAAAAATCCGAGCGCTCCCGACAATTCCCGAATACCATCGCTCGAACTTCTACACAAAGTCTTGTATAGTTCGTTTTTTGTATAGTGTAGTGAAACTTTGTCCATTTAAAAATGTTTTTAAATTAAAAATACTTAGTTTCCTTTTTGAATGTTCAAGATGAAGTTTTTAAATAAAAGTTACAAGAAATATTTAGGTTGATGTCTATAGTTGAACTAATCTTTTTGAGAGAAAGAGGATTTGAAAAGCCACAAACAAATTATTATGATTTTTTTAAGTCACTGTATATTTTCTCTTGTTTCTGTGTTAAAAAGTATTTCTATTTTGCGTTATCGATCAAAACTAAGATCATAAAGAACGTTTACTTTGAAATAAGTACATTAAACTCGTGATTCATTTACATAAACACAGACTTTGGACATGAAAAAACAAATCACGGATATCGATGTTATTGTTAGACAGATTTAAGTATTAACAGAATTCCTATTTACATTAGATTTTTTGGAGATCGTATCATGGTGGCCCGGAGGTTAAGGAGCCCGCTTCTCATGCATGAGGGTGTAGGTTCGAAACCTGGCATGTACCAATGTGACTTTTTCCAAGTTATATGTACATTCTATTATTATATAGACACCACGGTGCAGGTAAACATGGTGAGGAAACCTAGACTTATAGTTCTAATTATAAGTTTGAAATTGCCAACCCGCATTGATTATTGCTCAAAACTTCTCCGTGTGAGAAGAGGCCTTTGCTCAGCAATGAGCACTTATTGGCTGATGATGATGATGATGACTTAGCATCTGGTAAACTCATAAGGTATCGCAGTCTCGGCATGGAGCCGGAGAAGGAATTCCCTCCTGCCATAGCCAGGACGACAAAAGTCAATTGATGTAACGTATCCAAAAAACTATACATAAGTATTTGTATAATATATAATCCTTATATAAAAAATCTTTATTAATAAAGAAGAATCGCAAAAAGGAGACAATTGATAGCACACAACACAAACCATTTTAATATCAAGTAACTTGAGAAAATGACGACGATAGAAAATTTTATACTACTATAAGAACTTCAAAGTAAGTGTAATAAGTGTAGGTACACTAATTTCATCTAAGGGTACAAGTATAAATGGCAAAAACCGGCTTGACGTCAAAAAGCCTCTTATTGTGTATTTGCCAAACCATTAACAAAATTGGTTGCTCTAGAACTTCTCTATGACTTGTGTAACGTAATTACTAACGCGTAAAATCATTTATTTTCATGCTTTAACATTTCGTCGAAGGCTTCAATAGTTTTCGAACGTTATTTTGCTAACATTTTCGACGTATTTTCTACTATACTTTCTATACACATCACAAAACGTAACACATTATGGATATGTTGTTAAGAATATGCAAGGAAATATTTATTTCTTCTGTCTTTATTTCTTCTTTTTTATTATGTTCAGCTCCAAAACTTTGGAATACGATAGTGAAATTCGGAATAAACCTAATAAGAATTTCTGCATATCATAAATAAGGCAGACAGAACAGACCATCTAATGAAATTCGGTTCCGCCCGTCCTACGACTTATAAGATGTCTTACCCAGCTTTTAAGGGTAAGAAAGACTTGGGGATTGTGGATCAGATATGCGGTGAAACGAAGAATTCTACCTACGATGAACAGCGAAACACACCGATCTCGTCACTTCGGTTTTCTGTGAACTCACGGCATACCTCTAGTAGGGCTAACTTAGCATACCGAAGCATGACGTTCCCATACTTAAATTATTTAGAAATAACCTATTAATATTATCTTTATACTTGTCAATAGCTAACAATCCCATCAATTTTAATGCAGCAGTTTCAGTCTTTAACACCGAAAGCAGACAAACAGATAAGCTTTCGCATTGATGATATAGCTGACGCATTTTCTCATAGGAAGTCGATGGGAAAAGGAAATTTTCAGTTCCATTTGTGCCATTTCCTTTTCTTCCTCTTTGAGTGAGTTTTGAAAACATATTTATTTGTATGCACTCCCGTTATGATGTTTGTATTTGAACTTTGTTCTAATATTCTTTCAATTTATTTCGCAATGTTCAAGTTTGTTTTGTGAATATACTATGTATGTGTATATATAACAAAGAAGATTGTTAGAAACGAAAGACGTTGCAGTTTATTCTATTTGTACTGTTGTTTAAATAAATATGTCTTTAGAGTTTGGAGTTTCGAAATTCGGATGACTTTCGGACTTAAACAACGAATTATTTACATAAATTGAATTCACAATAGAAATAAAAAATGCAAAGATATCGAGTTCTGGAGTCGTTTCTTATCTTTTTGATGCTAGAGGAAAGCAAGCAAACGGACTTATTACCAGATGGTGAATATATAATTAACGCTGCCCATGGACACCCAACACCTAAAGAGTCGTGTTTTGTCGTGTACGCGAGGTTACCGGATCTTTCCTCTCCCCAATCCTTAAATCTCCGAAACCCTAATCCCCAAAGGCCAGCAACGTGCTAGCTTCCAATCGGATTTTGCTATTGTCTGGGCGGCCCTGATTGTTTATCATCCATAAAAAAACACGTAAGTAATATATTTCGTTTTAAAAGTGAAAGTCATTCTTTTAATTCCTAAAATTAGTTTCTAACCAACACAAAGGCCCAATCGACGCATTAGGTACTCGTTTAGCCTAACGTGTTTGGTGTTTAATAGTTACCTAACAAAGTTAAACTGACATTGACCCTACGTTTATGTAAACATCGTATCGATTTACCTCGTCTACAGAAAACCTATTTCTGTAAAACAATGTTCTTCATTTTATTTTAATCTTTTGGTTGACGGTTTAAATTAATTAATATACTTAAACAACCATTTATACCAGTAAAACCATAATTTAATTAACTCGTTAGTTGTTGGTTTTGGCTTCTCCCGTAATTATTGTTAGACGAATATACTCAACTAGTTTCAAACGACGCCAAGGACTCATAAGCAGCAATCACGAAATCTGACGAGGCATGTGTCGCACAGATGCCCAACGGTTTGACCGGAGTGATAGGGCTTCAAAGAAAACCGGTGTGCGTCAATACTTGCTCTGTGTGTCGTTTTGTCAAAGGAGACCAAAACCTCCCCCCACCCTTCCCCAATTAGCCCTATCCTTAAATCCCAGACCACAAGAAGTTGGCAACGCACTTGCAACTATCCTAGTTTTGCAAAAATTAAAATAAAACTAAACGCATCAGCCAACCCACCCATGAACAAAACTTCTCATAATGCTTATAGCACTAACCTCTTTCTAATGTACTAACAATAATATTTTTACCGTAACTTCATGGAAACCAATGTTCGTTCAGCGTGGTGGATGGGGTAATAATCTTGCGACACGCCAGCTGTGGGAAATACCAATAATTGGACAGTAAAAAATATACATTTTATACTATTCCTGTAAAAATATCCCTCGAAGCTTTGGTAGACTCTTTGTGTCTCCTGAATATGTATTCTTTATTAACCGACTTTCAAAAAAGGAGGGGGTTTTACTAATACTGTAGTGCTGTACAACAGACAAAACCGATCTACTTTTTGGAACGACTGACAGACTTACACATTTTTAGGGTTGCGTTCCCAAGGGTAAAAACGGGAGCCCTGAACTAAAGCTGTCCTTCTCCGGGAAACTTTTCATTTGTCACCAAGCTGTAACCCATAAACTGTTATAGCTGGATAATTGAAATTTGGACAGATAATATATTTCTGTTGCCGATATAACAATATTAATAAAAACAATTAAATTTATATTTTCTAATACAACAAGAGTGATTTGGACACGGAATGCTTCTTGCGCGAGTTTCACACACTATCATTAATCAATCAATATTCGCACTCAGTAACAAAAATCTTTCAAGTTAGATTTTTATGATGACCTGGTTATGATTATAATTATAAAAATCAGAACATTTACGTAAGCCGTACACAGTACATAATACAAAACACATAGGGTTGGCAAAACCCTCGCCCGTCTCTCATTCCTTTGTCAACTTTGTAGGGGACGGAGCTCGGATCCAGTTTGCAGCATTGCTTAAGTGATGTGGTGTAGCAAAAAGTAAAATGTTACAACCCTATTTTGTCGCTGAGTTTTTATTTTTGGATGTGTGTATGTTGTTTATGTTTTTTGTCTCAGTTAATGCACATATTGAACAAATTAGTTAGCATTTTCTTTGGGTTTTAGTAGGAAAATGTATTACAAGTACATCATGTATTACAAGAACAACAATTTGTGATACTGAAATCTGGGTTCTCATAAAGCCCTTAGGTCAAGGCGAATGCTTCTTATAGATGAGGGTGTGAGTACTAAATGACACTTTTCTTAATAGCAACTATTGTGACATACTAAATTTATTGACAACTAGCTTCTCTCGCGCGGTTTCACCCGCTGCTCAGCTCTATTTAATCGTAGCGTGATGTTGTATAGCCTATAGCACTCAGGAACATTATAGCTACCTATCAGTGATAGAATTTTGTAATCCGACCAGTGGTTCCAAAGATTATCCCCTACATACAAACTTACAAACATACAAACTTACAAATTTTACCTCTTTATAATATTAGTATAGAAGTATAGATAACGATTGTAACCGCGCCGCAAAGCCGCGGAACCTGCTCATGAATAAGAATCCCGTTTTGACTTGAAACTATTTAGTAGAGCTTTTCTCAGTCAATGTGACTTTTACCGAGTTAAATGTACTTTCTAAGATTACCTAGATAACTAGCATAAAGCAGTAATACGAAAGTTGGTTAATATGGACGGATAGATAAATAAATGACTTTTTAATAAAATTTGGCATACAGATAGAGTTACTCTGTATTAAGACATAGACTGTTTCTTACCCTAGTTACGCAGCCGAAGCCAATTGTAGCACAGGAGCTAATGTTTTATAATTAAAAGTTTGAAATCACCAATCCGCAATGGGCAAGCGTGCGTGTGTGGAAGGAATCAAAACACTTTATTAAGCAAGCAGCCACGTTGTCCAGTCACTGTACCAACTGAGACACGATCTCCGGTCACTGCGGCAAGTAAGGGTAGCTCGCCGCCCGACCAGAACGAGACCCGTGCGTAAGGTCCGTAGCGTCCCGGGCGAGCCTCACAGAGGCAACAAACCACCACGGACGGGGCCCTGTAGGGCTGAGGTTCAACTGCGACCTCAGCCTAAAGCAGGAGAAGGAACATAGGGATTTCTAGTCCGTAAGAGTTTGACACATGACTTGACTTACACTTGAAGTAATTTGATGATATTTCCTTCACACAAAAAAACTGTAAATATAAAATGGTTTTTAAATTGTTTAAGAAGTTGTATATCATGCAATTTTGGTGTAATATAAGTATGTTTTAAGTATATCGATTAGGTACTTAGACACGAATATTTCATTGATCTCGTTGTTCATTTGCCGTAATGACACCCAAGGGTGATTTGACCCCGACAACACGTGGGTCACGGTACAGTCTACTATTAAATAGCTACAGCAACTATATAATACTCATAATATAGCGTATTTTATGGTGACAACAAATAAACCAGTACGATATTCGTTTTTTTTTAAATGTCGCGTCACACTCGGATTTTCTCCTGTGTCGTAGATGCAGTTACAAACATGCATTTTCACATACGCATGACACCCAGACCCGGAACAACAATTAATGGATCACACAAAGAGTTGCTCCGTGCGGGAATCGAACCCACGACACGTTGCACGGCAGCCAGTTAACCAGCCACCGCACCAACCGTGCAGTCATTCAATGCTCAGTAGACAAAAAGCCTAAAAAACCTAAGCTGAGATAATTTTTAATTTAGTTTTAGATATTCGATCCAAATGATGCGTGCACGTCAAGCAACTGACCTTACAAAAGGACCTAAATTACCTATTAGCAAAAGAGGAGTTTTTTACAAGTTCATGACGCCGGAATTAGACTCTACACTATTTGCTAGGCTTATTATATTTTTGATAACAAAAAGATTTTTAGAAAGTACATTGTAACTCGGAAAAGCGACATTGGTAGTCGCCAGGTTAAAGTAATTCAACTGTTTTTCGTTAATCGGACAAAAATAACTTCATTTCTTAGTAAGTTCAACGACTTTGCGCCTTGTATTGACGCTTATAACTCAAATCTACCGTAACAAGAACTTAATAGAAGTAATAATGGCTTATTTATTTACAAGTAATTATTACGTAGGGTCAGGTTAATTGTTCACTGAAAGTTCACTTAGGAGTTGCTTATCAGTATTTTGAGTTATTAAGTCGTTATTCGATGAATAAAGCACTTATTTTTATATTATTGCATATTTTTTCAAATTATCTAATGAAACTCGGAACACCAGAGGAGTTACGAGTGCCTTGCCTTTGGATTGGGAGGGGGGGGGGGGTATTGGAGGATTGGAGCTACTTCACTGAAATGGCGACACACACCAATTCCCATAAACGACTTCTTTCTCTTCTCAGTCGTGTTGTTTGGCTTACTTACGTTACTTTATGACAGGGTAGCTCGATTGGTTTCAAACCACGCGTAGGGCTCATACTATTGAATAAAAAACAACACTGTGAGCATCGCACACATAACTGCAAATAATTTTATTTTTTTAATAAAATTATATATTTTCCAGCGTCAAGTAGTCAGTATTTTTTTTTATATTAGCGTTTATTAATATTCAGCCAGTAGGTACTTCAATTTTGTAATCATTATTTCGTATTTTAGTTAGAATACCGTAAAACTATTTTACTGTTTATATTAAAATTGTTTAATTCACATAACAAAGTATGTTTAAATAAATACTGTGGATTATTATTGTTTATTTAGACCTATTATTCTTGTTTTATTCATTGTTCGAATCAGTCATTAAAATGCGAAACTCAACTATAACCTACTTATTTATTTTACATTTATGAATTTATTACGTAGAGCATTATTATTGTTGTTTGGATGGAAATGTTCATTATAATCCCACTACTGATCTTTATTTAATTTTAACTAGCTCTTACCCGCGGCGTCGCTCCCGTCATTTGACTATCTACCCTACTCTACTTACCGTACTCTACCTACCCTACTCTACCTACCGTACTTTACCTACCGTATTCTATCTACCCTACTCTACCTACCGTACTTTACCTACCGTACTCTATCTACCCTACTCTACCTACCCTACTCTACCTACCCTACTTTACCTACCCTACTCCACCTACCCTACTCTATCTACCCTACCTACCCTACTCTACCTACCCTACTCTACCTACTCTACTCTACCTACCCTACTCCACCTAACCTACACTACCTATCCTATCCTATGTCCTTCGCCCAGTTCTTATTAACATAATTTGAATGCACAGTTGACGCGGTGGCTGGGAAACAGCTGCCGAGCAACGTGTCGCGGTTTCGTTTCTCGCACGGGACAACCCTTTGTGTGTATGGATGTAATGCGTATGTGAATTTGTATGTTTGTTATCTCATCCACAACACAGGAGAAAACGAAGCAACGTGTTTTTTGCAAGACAACAAACATTGTTTTTTATTTCAATCTCCAGGTATCTGGTACTTATACTACTTATTAAGCAAAAAATTTCACTTCGTCGTAGGTATCAAAGAATTCAAAGGACAATACAACACGCTTATATATTTTTTTCTTAATAGTAAAATCCCGTACCTTTGTATGTTATTCTTTTATCTTTACTCCCAATAACAAATACAAGAGGCAAGAATTTGAACAGATCAGATCACTTTCACAAATTTCACGCTTATGTGGAGTTTAAATAGGTATTAAGATGAGCTGAAGTACACAGTATCTTAAATTGTTGATAATTTACCTCTTTTGTTAAAACTCAAATGACACATGCACGACCATAGTTCGAAACACGTGTGAAAAAGAACCATTTCGAAATTTGAATTATGAACTTATGATTAGGTATAAGTAAATTGAAATAGAACCATTTCGAAATTTGAGTTTCGAACTTATGATTAGGTATAACTAAACTGCATGTACATGTCAAACTAACCTGAGTCGGGAAGCAGCTTCCCCTTCAGTTCCACGTCGCTCTCCGCGGACGTCGCTCCATAATTCTTATACGTTTTCCCCGAAGGCTCCTCAAACTTCGTAACTTTAAAACGCTCCGACATTTTCACTCACTTCACTTATTTTTACACTAATTTTACACTTACACTTGACTAACACTACTGATATAGGTCACTAAAACAATATGATATGGTTGAGGATAAGTATCGGTTATTCACTTATACATTATTTTACACAGTTTTTCCTGAACTGGCGCTGTTCCCTGTAAACAATAATTTACTATATTAGTATAGGAGTTGAAAGGATTAACAATAAAATCTCATTGTTACTAAATAACAATGATGATTCAATAAAAAATCGATTGTATCCAAAATTAATATCTGTTATAGGATTTAAAAATAACGAAATAAAATTTAATTGATATATAACTTAGTTTAGAAATATTTGGGGCTAATTTTGTAAATATTACATTTCACGCAAAAATCATGACGTCACGTTTTAGTAACCCCCCAAAAAAGTATTGGTTTTAACAGGTACAACATCTACGATACACTAGCTTCTAGCCAGTGACTTAGCACGTACGACCGTTATAATGACGCTATGTTTTATTTTAGATTATATTCTATTATATTTACAATATTTACGTAAATATTTGCACAACTACATACGTCCTTCATTAGCAGTACCTAATACTTACCGTACTATTTTGTTATGAAATCAAAGCATTTTTCAACGACAAGTATGGGAGAGCCATGCTTCGGCACGAATGGGTCGGCTCGACCGGAGTGATACCACGGCCTCACAGAAAACCAGCGTGAAATAACCACAGCGTTGTGTTTCGCCGTGTGAGTGAGATTACCAGAGGCCCAATCCTTCCCCTCTCCCAATCCCTCCTAAATCCCTAAATCTCCAAATCCGTAATCCCTAAAAGGTCGGCAACGTACTCGTAACTCCTCCGTTGCGAGTGTCCATGGGCGGCGCTGATTGCTTACCATCAGGAAATCCGTCAGCTCGTTTGCCGACCTATTAAATAAAAAAAACGACAAATCCATGAATATAAGCATTGTATTGTAGTAAACATTTAATTATCGCTTTAAATACGAGGAAAAGGTATTTTTCGAATTCAAAGCAAGAACATTACACCGCACTTTTTATAGAAAGTTCTCGACCTATTCCACCGGAGCTTGACCTATGAGCTAGGTAATAAATGAGAACTAATGAGACCTAATTACTTAAGTTGGATTACTTCTGTACAACGCACCTACACCTAAACATTACTGGTATATTAATAATATTGTTTTAACTCTAAGAATGTATATTGTACTAGGTAAATAAGCAACAGAACATTTGGAAAAATATATAATAATAGAAGAAATTCAGCTACGAAAAATCAGTCCTAAAAGTAGAATAGTAAGCTACTGGCCCAAGTTTATTTTAAACAAGGTGCAAAGAGTCCTAATAAAAGACAAATGAGCAATCGGCGCCGCCCATGGACCCCGTAATGTCTGAGAAGTAACGTCTACATTACCGATCTTTTGTGTGGTCACTGGCCCAGGGCTAACGGTCACTTAGCCGACGAAATAATGCTAAAGTATTTGAAAGCAAGTGTTGCAATAAAATATTCAAAAATAATTACTAACACCTTCTAAAGTAGATTTTACAAAATAATAGGTGCTTATACATATGTTTTGTTTCTGTTGATAAGTAATTTTGATGACTATTTGAATATGAGAATAATATAATAATAATCACACGTGCTTCAATAGATTTTACAGTATAATAGATGCATTATAGATATTTTAATTTTTCTAGCTAACTTTAGTAGATACCTACATACATACAACATACAGTCTCTTACAAATAATTGAAAACAGTTTAACAATTTGAAATAAGTATTCAATTCGATATGTTGTCAAGACCGCAATTATCATAAACTATTTAACATACATATTGCAAGTGCATATTCCACAGATCTTGTCTCACAAACAGTGTGATACAAGAATATATTAAAACCAGTACTACTTCACTAACGTAACTCTTTTAGCGCTGACCTAAATGTTCAAGGATATTACTGCCTTACTTGATAAAAGATAACAGCGTAAGCCTGGATTAGATGACGTCATCATTTGGGTCATTTTCAACTTTATTTTAAAGGTATTTAGAGTCTTTATCACTGTTTTATTTCTATAGAATAGGGTGCCAACGAACAGATGAATTAAACAGATTACCTGATGGTAAGCAATCAGCGCCGTCTGTAGTCACACGCAGTACCAAACAAATTCGTTAGAGGTCTTTCCAAAAAAGAGTTTTTATGTTGTAAAGTTTGTTGTTTTATGATGAGTTTCAAATTATAAGTACCTATTTATCAAAATATACATGTTTGCAGGTGGCCCGGAGGTTAAGGTATGCTTTTAATGCATGAGGGTTCGAAGTTATGACTATTTCCAAGTTATATGTACTTTCTATTATTTAGACACCATTGACATACGGTGAAGGAAAACATAGTGAGGAAACCTGCACTTATAATTTAATTATAAGTTTGAAATGTCCAATCTGTCTTGAGCAAGCGTGGTGATTAACGCTCAAACCTTCTCCGTGTGAGAAGAGGCCTTTGCTCAGCAGTGGGCATTTATAGGCGAATGCTGTGATGTGTGTGATTTTGATACAGATCTAGTCTAGTACTGGCTTGCATACACAAATGAGATGATATTCGTCCATTAAACTTTATGCCAGATGTTGATCATTGAATTATTTATTAAACAGGATATTTTTTTGCACTAACGTATTTCTTTTGACTTATGAATAAGGTCAAGGTTTTAACATTATGATGGGTGATGTATTATTTTTGATGACCCTTGTAAAGTGACCAAGAGGGCAACATACGTATTTGTAAAATATCTTTATTCGATTTTCAACTTTATCTTTTTGTTGATATAAAGTCAAATATCCTATAAAAAAGAATAACTGAGGGGGCCTAGTGTGGATTTTTGAATAAAATCCTGTATATTGGTTTTAGGGTCGACCCCTCGTAACTTAAAACTTTTAATAAAAAGCACAAAAATGGCCTCGTATTGGTTCGTAATTGTTAGGTAAAATAAATACTTTTAATATGTAACTCCGAATTGGAGTCTAAAAACAGACCTTTCAAAGTAGGTAAAGTCTAGTCTAAGCTAAATAAAATAACATTAATAAACACATATACATACATAAGAGGAAAAACAGGTTCCTTTAATATCTTACGTAAGTAGCTCTTAGATAGGTACATAGATTTATTCAAGTGATTGCCTATAGCTGTATGAATTATTAAATATCAGTTCCACTTCTTGTTAATTGACTCGACGCTCTAGTCTGTGACAAGCATAAAAATCCTATACTTTTTCCTATGATTGACGCGAGAGAGAGTGTCAGACTCTTACTGACTAAAAATCACACCGAACCTTTACCTGCGCAAGGTCAAGGCCGCGGTACATAATTGCGCTTGACCCGCAATCCCGGCTGAACATCAGGCCTGGTTGGCCATATGTATGAAACTCTTTGAATAATAGTAATTTCAAATCAACAGTCCTTGATTGTGGGCCTCCTCCAAGAAGAGGGGTTCCTTGGAGAAATGTCCGCGCATCGCAAGCGTGTAGAAAATAACATCTTACAAGGCTGAGATTTATCACAGAACGCCGTGGCTTAGTCTTTGTAAAATATCTAATCCCTTATTCGACACTTCTGACACTCAATTGGTATATTATGATTCCATTAATAAGGTAAGGAATATGATTTGAAAGTAGATAGTATTTATGCACTATGCGAGCGCCATGTTCGAAAAAAAAATTCTGATGTAAAATTGATCCCATCATTTGTTTTTCTAATAATTTGTCCTCTGCATTGTTTTCATATAATAATGTAATTTGTAAATTAATAATTGTAAAACATTTTTAGAAGAGTAGTAAAGTTGTTTCTTATTTGATCCTCTCCATTCGAATCTACAATTTTGAACAACCTGCTGATGAACAGATTGATGGATTATTATTTTATTTTATCGTGACAAAAGTGCCTGCACATGTTTTAGCTGCAATATTAGTTTATTGTATTTTTAATTAGTTATGAAATTCATAATATTCCTACGTATTTTGCAAAAAAAAAATCCATACCTAGCAACTTAGTCACACGTTCTAAATTTAAACTTCAAAACATTGAATTCTTTGTCTCTGCATTCGTCATCGTACTAATTCTGTCTCCAGTACAGAATGCAATAAACCCAGTAACCAATTTTACATTTATGATGTCCCCTTATTCAATCTTTTGATTTAAATAAAAAAAAACATTGCAGTATTTGCATTTTAGCGCGGCGAGCTCCCGTCAGATACAAGGGGAATCTTTTTAATTCGATTTGCTATCGCAGTCCCGCTCGTACTGGATTTTTCCAGAATATTCTGGCCCATTCCGAACTGCCAACGGCCTAGCCGAGCTGTTAATTATCTTAGAAAGCAACGTGCAAATGAAAAGGTAAATAGTTACAAAGAGATTTCGTGACCAGAAAAAGTATTATCAGCAGTTACACACGTGATGTGTACTTATTTTCTTTTTTAATGTACTTATATGAATACTAATAGACTCAGCCACGCGTTGCTGTGGCTAAGGTTCTTGTCACATTACATATGGACAAATAATTTGCAATAAAATAATATAGTGACTATAAATTGAGATGTAAGCTATCCTATCTTTCAAGTTGGATCAAAATGCACACGGAATGCAAATCAAATTTAAATCGGTTTAGTAGTTTAGGAGTCCATCGCGGACAAACACGTGACACGAAATTTTTATATATAAAGATATTTCCAGTGCATGTTGGATAGCTTAATTCACAGTAGGCTTGTGGTTTTATACTTTGCCAACCAGTACTTAATTAATCCTACGGATAAATTGATTTATTTACTAAAAGCTTTATGCACAAACGTTTTATGCGGATTGTGTGGCTGAGGCAATCTTTACTATTTTACTTTTGTGTAGTACAGATGCAAGGAATAGTAGCTGCAAAATATAAATTTCATACCTAATCGTTTGCCACGTTTTAGAACATAATATAGAAACTACAATGATAAAGAATACACGTTGTGTTTCGTCTAGTGAGGTAACCGGAGGCTCCCATAACTCTAAATCTGAAAAATCCCCTATCCCCGAAACAATTCAATAATATCCCCAAATGAAGTTGCGACGCACTTGCAATTCTTCTGGTGATAATATTAAGTGTATTTATTAGAGCCAACATAGATCTAAGTATTAAATAACATTGTTATGTATAATATAAAGTATGTATATACCTTATGTATAAATATTAGTATCGTTTTATTCATTTTCTTTAGTTTTACACATGATTTTTACATTTTTTTTATATTAAAAAAAGAAAGAAAAGCAATTTAAACATTTAGTATCGTCTTTACCAATCACGGGACCACAGGCTCCCGGTCATTTGGAAGGCGTACGAGGGGCCGGAGCCAACTGCGCAGAGGCCCTTTAGACAACTTTAATCTAATTGAAATGGGACACAAACCGGCGACTCTCCCTGTATGCACTATGGAAATACACCCAAGGACAGTCCCCGGTTAGTGTAGGACTATTGCGGATAATGGAAACAAGGGATAAGGCTATGGGCGTGGGTTGTTATGGACTGGTATGATGGGAACTATGAGAGGACTATGGCACCTGCCGAAACAATGTAATGTATACATGTAAAAATGGCAGGTGGAGACTCGCCAACTCACCGACCGGGCCCCCGGGAATGGTTACTAGTAATAGCAACAGAGGGACAACGGAAATGTGAGTGGCTGAAGGGTGAAGAAACTGCCACCAGCTTTCTACTCAGATCATCTGCATCTGCCTAAGCATTAGTATCGTTATTATTATACCTATTCACTTCTTTTATCAAATATGCCACCTATACAATGTACTCTAGCTATGTAGATAACAGTTAGTCCTGAGCCCTATATTATATTTGTCAAACGAATTGAAACAGACATGTCTCTGAAAATGGTGTTAACACCGTTATCTATTGTGATATAACAGAATATTCAAACAAATCTCTGTTGAACATAAAAGAATATAAAATTTATGTACCGACTACAAACGGCTACCAGCTTGACTACAGCTGTAGTAGATAGAATTTATGAGATTTGTTGAGGTTGCATTTCAGAACCACATGCAAAATTTTATTTAAATTTTTAAGATTTTTTAAGGAAAGTATATTATTATATTGTATTTATGCTCACATAAAAAATTATATTCTCTCTTTGCTCAATAGATTTGGTGAATAAAAGACACTTAAAACAAACAGTTATGAAGTCACAATTATGGACGTTATGTAGACTGAATTCTCTTATTTGGATACCCACCGTCAAACTTTATCAAATTAAATAAATTTTGGAGTGACAAGTATTGTACTCTTTGGCGATGGGCTTATCTCGTTATACCTTTCCTATATTCTTATTGATCATAACGTGTAACCTCAAATAAACTCACCTCATTGTCAAAAAACAAACTTAAAAGCAATCACACAACAAGATCACCGCGTAAGCATAATCTTAGGAGCTAAGTGCATCTACCAGCTGGTAATTCTATAAATGTAATCGGTATCACACATCAGATCGTAAGCCTATAAGTGTCTAGTTGCCTACCGCAGAGCAAAGGCCTCTACTCACACGAAGAAGGTTTGAGCATTAATACTAAGCTTGCTTAGGTGCATTGGCGAATTCAAACTAATAATTAGAAGTCAAAAGTCCAGTCTGTGGTATATTCAAATAATTATAAAAACTCCATCGGAAAAGGTCAAATTGGTACTTATGCAAGAGAAGAACTTTACCCCCAGACCACCACGACAAACTATTACTTCTATAAATATATCGGGTGGCAATCAGCCGCTACCGCAACGATCCGGTGCAACAAACGAACGGACAAGTGACACCAATTGTTAGTATTGAAAACAGAGAATTGAACGCCAGGGCCGACCTCATCGGTATTTCATTTAAGTAGCTCGTCTCTGTTACTTGTTATTAGTTTGATATAATTAAAATTCTAATGGTTAAAGCGTCCGCTTCACTTGTAGAGTGCTGGCTCCAAACCTGCCAAGTACCAATATGACTTTTCCGAGTTATTATGTATATGTAATTTCTATGATTATTTAGACATCACGATGAAGGGAAACATCGTGAGGAAACTTGCACTTAAAATTTATTTATAATAAGTTTGCAATCGTCAATCGGCCTTGAGCAAGCGTTCTCAAATCTTCTGTCTGAGAAGAGGCCTTTACTCAGCAGTGGGCACTTATAGGCTGATCGTATGATAATTTGATAGGAAATTGAAAGCGGGGCTATCGTTCTATTCTCATCAAATGGCGCCAATGTAACACGAAGTTTTGTTTTAAATCTGGCAAGTTCTGTTTTGGACAATAGATCATAGTTCCTACTACGGTGATTTTATATGCATGTAAAAGATTAGAAGTTAGGTGTTGAAATTATTTTCTATGGTTAATTGTGTAATTATTCTACTCTTGTCAGCACTTAATAAGAGGTAAACGACATATGGTGCTGCATTCATTATTAAAAATAAATAAGAGTAAAGTGAGTTTTTCTCATGGCATATAGCATGAGCGTTGGTAAGGTAGGTTATGAAATGATGTTTAAAATGCACCAGGTAAATATTAATTTTATATTAACTTCAAGTTCAGGGTAAGGCCGTAATTTCCTCGTTCAATTTCAGACACACATTTTTAACTATTTCCTCTACCTATCGTAAACGTTTTCACATATATAAACAGCTTTATCCGAAATAAATTCTTGTTGCTTTTAATACATCAAATAAATATTACCTGATCGGGGGGTAAAGAACTCATAATGCAAATGCAAATAGTTAAAAACTTGTACAAATTGATCCATCATAACTTCATCTCTTCGTAATATTTAATCAGAAATTGCCAGAATTTGGTGTATTATTTTTAAATCCGTATCCTATTACAACTGAAGGAAATCAGCTCAAACATACTTTTTTTTGAAAGGGAGAATGCCATCTTTAGCAGTTTTTCGTCCACTCTGGATAACACACTGACTTATTGATATATTTATCCAATGACTTTTCCCGTTGGTCATAAAGCCAGAGAGACAGTCAGACTCTTACTGACTAAAAACCAGCTGGACTTCATTGCGCTTTTGTTTAAGACCCTGATCGAGCACGGCCGGCTGTGTGTAACATTCAATCATAGAAAAATGTTTTATATTTACTGTTCTTTTATCGCATTGTTAAGTTAAAATAAATAAATAGGTATTGTCAACTAAGGGCTGGTTTTCAATGCAGATGGATTTCAATGGTAAGATAAAAGTTACCTGGGGAATAATTATAGGTAATGCTGTCGCGTCCGAATGTTTGTATAAGACAGGGACAGCAACAATTTTATTTCTCAGATAACATTTATCTGCCTATTGAAAGATCGGCCCTATGTCTAGTATTGATTTATCGTAATTACTTCATCTATGGAATTATTATGTAAATATAAAATTCTTCTTTACCATTATTTGTAAAGTGCACCGACTAGCGTTTAATAATAATTTTATTGTACTTCACAATGGTTAGGACTATTCTATTGACGTACTAAATGGTAGAATTAATATGTCCGGCCAATTGCGTAACGTATAGTATCGAGGGAACGTATGTTTTGATCTCTTAGAAATCAATTGGAGGTTAATAGAGAAGAGAGATAGTTTAAGAACTTTGGAATTTAACTTGCATTAGGTATATCTGTCACCGGAAAATAACAAGATATTTTTTGATATTTAACGTATTTCAAAGATCGTATATTTAAAAGAGTTTCTGCGATTGGTCGAACCATGTATAATCTTACGAATAGATATTCTTTAGTTTATAAATTTACCGTATGACGTCGGAAATTGATAAATTTACGAAAATGTGGACGTAAAATATTACAATTTATCTCCCGTTTAGAATCTTACGAAAGTTTATAAACTTCCTAGTAAATTGATAAACTTACGGATCTTGTTATTTTCCGGTGACATATCCTTCTAATATAATAGAAAATAAAGTTTAATATTATTATAAATGTTTATTACTCTTTCACTTAAAAATACTGAACGGATCTTAATAAAATTTGGCATAATAGATTCTGAAATAATTTGTAAATTGCTTTTTATCCTTCCACAGAGATAGATTAGATTCTGAAATAACATTTAGGTTTTTTATTATCGTGCTACTGCAGGTGACGCCGATTGCAGAAACAAGTATGCTTTATATAATTATGTTTACAATATTGATTTTAGTCCAAAGAAGTAGGTATAATACAACGCTCTGGGATTTGAACTAAGCTTCGATATTTTTATTAATTCATTTAATAGTTAAAATTACTGGCTAGGAGCTCAACTAGTTTCAAACCATGCTCGGGCCTCACGACGCGAGGTCCCCGTTAAGCAGTTAGGTGAATAAGCCGTTAATCATCAATATAATTAATTTAATACTTACACCTCGCGAGATTTTTCAAACTAATATTAAAAACGGGAAAGTTTGTAAATATGGATAAACTTATGGATGACCTGTAACTCTTACGCCTAAAAACAAGTAAACAAATCTGAATTTAATTTGGTACAGAATAGATTATATTTTAGAATAACACATACAATCCTGGCGTAAGAATGTTATAAAATATTTATTTTAAGCTATTAAACGTCTTATTGCGAACAGCAGATATATGTAAACAAATAATAGTTAGACATATTATTACTTGATTACTCCACCGAAACGTACCTATATACATACCTACATACGTCTATATAAACCAGCATAAGCTGACCCTTAAATGTGGGGAAAGATCAAACAAATCGAGATCATAATAAACTGGTTATATATTCCTTGTACAACACATCCATATTTACCTGTCTTACACGAATTAAAGTACTCATTGTTGTCTGACGAATTATCGTAAAATCTTATAGTTGCGCAGCAATGCGTTAATTGTGAACAAATGCGCAGTGCCATTACATTGTTGTACATAAACCATTATTTTGTTAGTAATCTGCGTTACATTATTTATTATTAAGTCATGTAATGTCAGCTCAAATGTTTGAGTTGAAATACGTACTTATTGTTTGAACTCAATTAATATTCGATACAAGCTTATACCCGGCCACTTCTTAGCGTATTTTTTTATATGATAAGTCGGCAAACTTTCAGACGGATTACCTGATGGTAAGTAATCAGCATAGCCCGTGGAGACCCGCAACAACAGACGAGTTATGAGTGCGTTGCCGACCTTTTGGGGATTAGGGATTTGGAGATTTAGGGATTAGGGGAGGGCAAATTCACAACGCTATGGTTGTTTCACGTATTTATCTTTACCTTTGCTAGCAAAGGAAAGTAAGGCTGATAATTATCACCACTAAGAAGTATCGATCACATGTTTCTTTAAGTCTACTGTTATTTGAAATCTTATGAATATTATTATTTAACGGTTTCCTTTACATATGTATGTGTCAGGGCTTACTTGCATAACATTTGTATCACCGTACCCGCATGGATATAGGCCCTTGGTGTGGCTTGAAACTAGTCCAGTTAGCTCGTTAAACAGTTACATGATTAAGCTGTAAAGCATAATAATTAATCTCATATGTATTATGAATACTACTTTAATTGTATGTAGATAATTATGTTCTATTTTTAAACGTAAATAAGTAAATGTAATATTTACCAAGTTTATTTAAAGTTTTTAATAAAATTCGATCTAGTTATGTATTGCATGTTTTTTTACATAAGTAACATTCTTTGAAAAAAAAGGTTTATTTTATTTACAAAAATATGCAGACACGGAACCGGTTCGTGTTATATAATAAAATGTATTTGTATCAACTTAATATTATATTAAATATTATAAATATATCAGCAGTACCTACCACACTAGATGGAAATATGTCATAGGTCATGATTTAACGGAATTCGAAATATGAAACATGAAACCTCACCATGTAGGTTATTTTTGCATTAAACCTCTTCATAAACAAACTGAATGGAATCATTGTTTAATTACTTATGTAATATTTGCTTTTCTTTATATTTTTGCATACTAAGTAAGTTGTATAATGTTTTTGAAATTACTGACTAAAAACTAAGGTTTTTATTTGGATAAGTCGAGCAGATCAATCAGCTGCAGCAGCTGATGGTAGCTATTAGACGCCGGCTATGGATACTTTTATCACCGAAGGAGTTACAAGTGCGTTGCCGACCTTTTGTAGGTTGTTAGGGATTCTATAAAGAGGTCCCGGTGTCCCTTATAGGTGTTGATGGTGGCCACCGGGAAGATTTTAGTGAGGTAAAAATCCCACACTCCCTAGTCTTTTTCCCCAAAAGTGAGGCGCCTTTCGAAGGTGTCCCCCCGTTAACAAAAAAAAAGGTTGTTAGGGATTAGAGGATTAATGATTTGGTGATTCGGGACGAGGGGGAAGACTGGACCTCCGAAATCTCAGTAACACAACGCAAAATTAGTTTGACTTCAGTGTTATGTGCGACTGTGGTACTACTTAGATCAAGCCAGCCCATTCGCGCCGTAGTTTGGCTCTATCACACTTATGTAATATTTGCGTTAAGTACTTTATGTTTTTTGCATAACAAATAAGTTTAGTTTGTTAAAGGCGTGCCGTAAGCTAAAGGTTATAAAAACAAAGATGTTAGCAAAGCATATTGTCTAAAATGAATAAGCAATCTCGACCAAAAATCTATGGATTTGGATCGATTTTTATTTGAGAAGATAATCTGTTAAATGCCAAGATCGACCCTTATTATATTGTGGACTTAAATTAATTATAAATTAATTTAGACAGTTACTTTTCAGGTGTATTTTAATAGGCTCAAAATCAAAAAGCGCTAGTATAAACAATACATGGTATTTCTCAAACGTGTTAAGCAAAAGTAAACTTGATAATGCATCCTTCTCTGGCATCAGAAGAAGAAAAAGGAGAAAACCATTACAGAAAAACAAATCTATATTTTTTTTTTAATATTTGAATAAAGAAACGACTGAAATATAATAAGGAACATTTGCCATAATTAATAAAGAGGTATCATATCCCTATCTTAATGGCACCCGTAAAATTTTAAAACAAAATCCATCTAGGGAAATACCTTCGTTCAATCTGTACTAGACTTTATTTTTAGGCTGTATTTTGTAGACGTCGATATATTAAACGTCTGCTGTAGGCATTCCCTGGCAAGATTAACGTTTACTTGTCTCTCCTGCCATTCAGACAAGACACTTTGAGGAATGTTAATCTTAGGGTTAACAGCCTATGAGAGAAATTGTACGCGTAAAGTCTGAAAATATTGACTTTGGTATTTTTCGCTGGAAAAAACGAAAAATGTATTTTTTAATATAAACGCGAAAGTAGATAGATAGATGGATTTTTATTACTTACTCTTTTATTTAAAAACTACTGAATGGATTTTGATTAAAATTTTCACAGAAATATGTAGATTAGTATGATGTAGATACAAATACAGTACAGTTTGTTTTTTTTATATTTTTGTACTTATTTTTCTGGTCTTACCTACAATTGAATGGTAAACAACCAGTCAATGATTTTTTGTTATACAAAACCCAATACAAAACCCAATCTTGCAGATATGGAATTTAAAAAAAATAATGCGATAGTACATTGGCTATTTAAGTCAAGCTAGTTACTACATAAGTACCAACTACAGAGCCGACTATAAAGTAATTGAATAATTATGTATTATTAAAGCGATATCAATCATTTATTACAACCGTTTACATAATTTTTATTATGCGTAAATATTAATATAAAATAAAATGCACATTTTATAAACGATTATTATTTATAAAAAATAAATCAACGATTTAATATGAATAATAATAATTGTATTATTTAATAATATTGGCTGTTGATTAACGGGTTGTTATTAATAAACTTTATCAGCGGTACTTGTATGTTATTAAGTCATTTTAATGAACTGCAATTGCATTGCGATAAAAGTGTCGGTCAAAACATTATTGCATTATCTTATCACTAACAGATTCACGTTTTTTATATAACATCACGCTCTTGTACCTCGGAGATTATGGCACATTTTGTCCAACAATGACATCTCGTGATTTTTTGATAATTATAAACAGGATCTTTATTACTACGCGGATCAGAACATTGATCGTATGTAGCACACATCTGGGGATGGCGTGCAAGGGTAGTTATCCACCTGGTTAGAACCAGACCCGAGTGTACGGCTTGCCGCGATCTTAGTTCAAAGAGTCAACAGACCATCATAGAAAGAGACCTCTCTAGAGCTGATATCCAGCCGAGGTTTCAAGTGCAAGAGTGATGATATAACGAAGCGATTTTTACTGCTACTCTTTCTCACCCCGGCACCGAAAAAGTGATTGGATGATTCTCCCTTTGCATTTAAGAAGAACCCATATGAGACTTACACTGGAAATCACTAGATTAACAAACATTTAAATAGTTATTATTTATGGAATTTAATTATTTGATTTTTCCTTTACTATTATTACATGGACGCTCTCTCAGACAGATAGAGATAGTCCACCTACACTGTCATTTTTCAGTTACCTTGAATGAATGAATCTTCAACAAAACTTTTATTTAATTTGTATTTTGTGATTCACTTTTTCTAGAAAAGGTCATGTGCTACCTAACTGACTATACAGAGTTCTAGAATAAAGTTTACACTCGTGTGTAGGGTTGCCACCCGTACTTTATAATAAAGTATTGTACTTTATTTCATATAATTGTACTCTATACTTTATGAGAACAATAAAGTACACGAAAATACTTTATTTTGTATGTATTGATTTTTTTGGGATTTTCAAAAGTCTGTGATGAACAGCGAGATGAAGAGATGTTTTAGTAGAGATAGTAAAGACTGTAAAGATGTTTTTGTAGAGATACTTATTTAATGCAAACTGCAAAAAGCAATAAAAAATATGTTTTGAAATATAAAAATAAAGAAAAATAAATTGTACTTTATCTTGATCCCATGTACTTTTTTTTCTTACCTATAATAACCAATGTACTTTTTTAACTGCAAAAAAAGGTGGCAACCCTACTCGTGTGAATGAAATTGTGATCCGCGAATAAGATTCTGTTATTTCAGCTCAGATTTCTTGTTTGTTGTAAAAATACGTACGTAATGAAAAAAATCGCCTCTCTCCAAGCGGCGTCGTATTTTTCAATTGACTTTTTATATCAAAAACCAATTCATTGCTTTTCCTTAAAGTCTAAGAAAATATTATGTTGATATTATTTCGACTGCACGGTTGGTGCGGAGGCGGGGCAACTGGCTGCCGTGCAACGTGTCGCGGGTTCGATTCCCGCACGGAACAACTCTTTGTGTGATCCACAAATTGTTGTTCCGGGTCTGGGTGTCATGTGTACTTATGTGAAATTGTATGTTTGTAACCGCACTCACGACACAGGAGAAATACCTAATGTGGGGCAACGTTTTTTAAAAAAACGAGATATACTTTTTTTAATATTACACATTAAGAGTGTTTATATATAATTTCCTTATAGTCAGTTCTGATATATTTATTTATTTCAAAATATTGTTTGGTATTATTGATTATTGTTTACATGAATACAATAAAAACATTAGACACGAATGACCAACAATGTAACGAATATGCACAGGGTTTTTTTGTGCTCTATATTTAAATATATGGGTTTTATTTTCCTATGATATGGGTAATTCTAACCTAAACTGCTTTTTATATTCACGGTAATTCAAAATGATCATTAATTAACACAACAATTTTTAATAATAGTAATTTATTTATTGATCAATTTTAATACTAAAAAAAAACTATTGAATTAAAAACGATACCATAATTTATTAGTTCTTTTTAAATCATGGCATAATTTGTAAGTTCCTTAAATATTGTTGTCTTTTTAATAAATTGTAGAAATTTTGAATATGAAAAACGTGTCGACGATTTTGTGAGGCACTATTAGTCTATAGGTATGAAGTCTATAGGTAATATTATAAGCGCGAAAGGGTATGTTAGGTACTTGTTATCGTAAGAACTCCTAAACCAAATTGATTGAAATTTAGCACAGAGATATAATTGTAAGTACATATTATAGTCTGGATTAATACATAGGATAGGTACTTTTTCCTCTAATACTGCGGGCAAAGCTAGCACTGGTGGCAACTATTTTTTTTGCAATCATTAAACAAAATAGAAGATAAATACTAGATACTTAGTAAGTACCTAACTAAAAAATAACTACAGTTGTACGAAACCTGTTATTATAACGGTGTGTTAACACACGCTACACTAACTACAATGAAAAAAAAAACTGATAAGAAATAACGCGTTTATACCTAAACAATTTTATGCACGGTAAAAGAAGTTATTGTACTATTTCATGTGGAAACAAATTACCTATGTGTACATAGTTACTTCGTATATATGGTTGGCCTATCGTATATATGGATTTGTTATGAAAAGGGGTGCTCACCAAATAGCTTCTTCGTCCTAAGGTATGGAGAGCGTTCCTTCTCCGGCTAAAGGCCGAGGCCGTAGTTACTATGACTATGACTGTATTTTTATGGAATACTAGCAGACCCAGTCACGCGTTGCTGTAGCTAAGGTAAATAATATTGTGACTATAAATTGAGATGTAAGCTATCCTATCTTTCAAGTTGGATCAAAATGCAACGGAATGCAAATCAAAATTTAAAATCGGTTTAGTAGTTTAGGAATCCGTCGCGGACAAACACGTGACACGAAATTTTTATATATTTTTATAGATAAAGCAAACTGTTAGCGGCATCACCTGATTGCAAGGCATCAGCGCTACTTATGGGCACTTCAAAAGAGGCACAAGCGATGAACCTGCCTTTTTAAACGGAATATGCACTTATATTCTGAAAGTAAGTCGAAAACAGGAAAGAAGAAAGAAAGAAAAGAAATTGAAAACAACCTACAAACGATGAACGAGAATTTGGTGTCAGATTTAATTAATTGGTGAATTATTTTTTTATATTTTTAATGGAAAAAATATCATTTTAAAGTAAAATGTCTTGGATAATCGTTCGTAACGGGGATATAAATTAATTACCTAAGTGGCACAGTTTAACTTAATTTTGGCACTTATCTCTATGACAGGGTAACTAGACTAATTTCAGGGCACGCCAAAAGCCCATAATTATGATGACAGTTACAACTAACCAATGGATTTTTTTAATAAGCTGTGCAATATAGTTACTTGCCTGTCTATCTCTAAGAGTTAAAAAGCGTGAAGTTTTAGATAGTATAACATAATGAAACTTTAATAAGTTAATGTTAAAGTTAGAAGACAAGAGACGAACCTGTTTACTTATTTACAAGGTTTCTGAGTATATAAAGTTAATATATTCCTCTTAACTTTTTAGATACAATTAGATTATACATAAAACAAATCGTTTCAAAAAAGTTTTCAGCATTTATTCGCCTACATATAATGAACCTTTTTGATAAAAATTAAAATTATTGAAAGTACTTATATATTTTTTATTTACAGGACAGACGGAACACCCGATTGTAAGCAATCAGAGCCACCCATGGACACCATTCAAGAATGCACAAGTGTTACTAAGTGGAAGAATAGTTGTCATTAACTATTATTTTAAAATTTATTATTTGACATGCAAAACCAGTCAATTGTTGTAATAAATGTGTCAAGAATCAAATTGAAATTACACATTGATATTTGCACTTTAAATGACAGAGTTCTGAAGTAATTTACGAATTTAAGACCAATCTTATTGAAAAGGAAAGTCAAAGTATGTACCTAAGTCAATTAATTATAACATACAAGTGATAGACAACATATAGTACAAACAATAAAGTACTTTAAAAGAATAATGCTTAACAAACTAGAGCAGACAACTCACAAGCGACTAAGTTGAAACGGACGACTTTCTTCCAAATATGAAAAAAGTTTTTACTGTCAAACGATAACGAATTTCTTATATTGTCTATGAGAAAATCACGTTTTATTATTGTAGTTATAGAATTGGTGATAAAAATACATATAAACTATAATATGTAATACGTTCTTCAAAATTGTTTGGTAGGGGGCGTTCTCATTACGGGAACAAAATAACAATCTCTCCTGTCCTTGACAATGACATTTGAATAAAACGGACGCAACATATCTGGTTATTGTTTACATACTATCATGTAACGTTATTATCAAGAAAGTTGATCGTCTACTCGTAACTCTACGCTTTAAGACCAATAACTTTACGTATCCTACTCATTTAACTCCACATCGAATGTATTATTTTGTTTAATATCACCGGAAAACACTGATAACATAACACGACTATTTTGTTACAACAGACCTTGAACGAGTCAGCCGGCCATACTATGAATGAAACTCTTTTATGGAACAGTATTTACATTATCCTTCACTTCTGTCGCGGGCCTTACCTCCCTCCGACAACATTACATACTGGCTATGGCTTAGCGTATCTAATCTAATTAGTGTTGCACTACACGTGACGTCATGAAGCCGGCTCGTGCCGCGAAATGTAAGTTCAACAAACTTAACCTTTATAATATACGTAAATCGCGCGGCATTCGTAAACAATTTGCTGTTTATATAAAACGCACAATATGCACCTGCGAACATGAGAGCTCGACACTAAAACAGCTGTTCCTCGATTTACTCGAGAGCGGTCACTTTGTATATGTTTCCGAAGTTTTGTATATTTATTGGTTTACACGCACGACGGGAGGCGGGCCGCAGCGGTACGCGAGCGTCGCACGGCGGCTAGGACACGTCTGAACCGTCTGAACGGCTGTGGTCACACCGCGCCGCCACTCTGCGCAATTTTCACCCAGCGCTCCGACTGCAAAGTGCAGTGCACAGTACTCGCTACATCGTTTTACCGCGCGTTCTAATCGCTCATACGTTTACAGCGTTTATTTACAGCATTCTGTAAAATGTAAACATCATAGCATTCTCTTCGGAAACGTTTTCGATATCTCGCTTCGATTTTGTAATCGCGTGTTAGTCGTATCTTATTAGTATGCAATGGATGTGTTATTGATGATTATTATTATTTTGAGGTGATGACTGATTGGGAACCTGCTTAACAAGTTAACCATTATTGGGCACATAATCTGAGAAACGTTTCCTATAAGAAATACATTATTATAAAAAGATTGCAAAACTTTAAATATCGTAGCAAAAAGTTTAAGTGTTTATTAGGTATAGACAAGCCGGAAAATAATCTTGGAAATGCAGCATTCAAACAGTTTTTTATTTAATATGTATTTACATCATCACCATTGCATAACAAGTACCTATTTATCACCATTACATTACAAGTACCTACGCGTACAGAGAAAATTGAGAATCTTCCCTAACAACAAAATATTCCCCCAATTTGGCACATTGGCACAGTAGGTAACCACCTGTAGGCACAAATGTTTGTCGAGAGCCTACAAGACTCCCCGGTAACCCATTTACACGTACCCGGCTATGAATAGCGCACTTCGTTCCTTCCCGTCAGCGTTGTAGATGGCGCTTGAGGAGTTCACCAGGTCAATGGGCTCCACCTTCCTATTACATCCTTGTGTGAAATCTAAAAATCAGGAAGCAAGTGACAACGGACTTGTAAATGGATGCTTTATTATAGAGCCATAATAAAATGGAGTAAAACTTACCTTTGTTTAATTTGAAATATGATATTTTAAAAGTTGGCCCAAATTACTTACCTACCTACTTCTAGGTGGGGAGCAACTAAAAAGTTTTGTCAAAACACTGAGCCAGATAGGTCAAACCCAACGTCAGCTGACAATCTCTACAAGTCAGTGGCCTGGAGGTTAAGGCTTTTCATGCCTGAGGGTACGGCAAGGACTTTTCCCGAGTTATGTGTACTAAGTTTATTTAAATAGTAATGACAAAGGATGAATGGGTACATCCTGAGGGAACCTCGAGTTATAGTCCCTGATTGTAAGTCTGAATTCGCCTATTTGCCTTAGGCAAGTGTTGTGATGAATGCTCAAACTAAGAGTTATTAAGTTAGCTTAGCCATGTCCATAGCAAAGGTTTTCGGAACGAAATTGATGCTAACGTAGGGTATTTTTTTGCATCGAATCATTAAATGGCTTCTCTCACTTGGTGGAGGAGAGTATCCTCTCCTCAGTTTCAGTCGACCGGGGAATAGTTTAAGTAATTATTTAATTTCTCTGAGTAATGCAGTAAACAGTAAAATTTCTTCAAATAATAAGATGCAAAAACTACACCATTTTGTTCGCGAAAGTAAAAGTGGAATAAGAATAATGTTTTGTATACCTAATTAGTTATGTGACATTGCATAATGACACAGCTGCCCGAACCGGAATTTTTATGAATTCCTAATTAATTGGTGATTTCATATGTGTTCCTTGTCTTGTGAAGTCAAAGTTTTGACGTACAGAACAATCGGTGACGATTATAGATTTGATCAAAACTTAAATCGAAAAAGAAATATGTCAATTTAAAAAAGTACTCTTTTTGCAGCTTCTTTAGCATGGCATCTGGGAATTAAAGAGATTTCAATACTTAAAAATAAATCAGGATGCAGGCTCTTAAATAATTAATTGATCATTGATTAGTCTCTCTGTAACTTGACATGACTGTATTTATATTGACAATGTACATATTTAGCTTCACTGCATTTGAAATGCATTAGCATTGAGCTTCTTTTTTTATGTGTCCGAATTACCTGAAGATTGGGTAGGGACTAGGGATGGGGAAGGATGTGTGGTTGTTTGTGACAAGTGACTGTGGTTGTTTCACGCCGGTTTTCGGTATCACTCCGGTCGAGCCGACCCAATCGCGCCGAAGCCGACATCACCCACACTTTTTAGTTTTAGTGTCATTGTATTCTTACGTTTATTCTAAAGCTTAATTTGTATATTATTAATTCCGATTTCTAGTGCCAGTGCCTACATAATTATTGTATGCCTATTGGGTATGACATATTGATTCTTCAATACATTGTAAAGATCTATAACTTACATATAAATACCTACAATAAAGATTCTTTTGCGATATCCATAACACCGAGGAGTTACAAATGAGGGGCCGGCTTTTGGGAATTAAGGATTTGAGGACTCAGGGAGTTCACTCATAGTACACAACATAATCAATGTATCACGACAGTTTTCTATGAGGCCGTAATATCATATCGGTCGAATCGGCCCATTGAAGCATGGCTCTACCACACTTACATTTTAATTTGTTATCGTAGTAAGCGTGCATCTACAATAAAAAATAATGATTAATTTTATTGTATTTTGTTATTTTACAATATCTTCTACGCTAAGAGTAAAGAATGTTACAAATTGTAATTATTTAAAATGAATAACATCAGTTATACCTCAACACTAAACGGGTTTCTAGTGTATTGCCATCCTTTAACATAAATATTGAAATCATGACGTATTTTACTAGGTACTTTATAAATGTATGCATCTGGTCACAGAACCGCAGAATGACTTAAGATTTAGTTTAATAGTAAGTTTATACGTTTATTAAGATCGATGGTAACTTTCAATTTCGTTTATCGGATGCTAAAAAAACAGTTCAAGGATTTATTGGAAGATTAGAACCGGTTCATAGAATTAGATATCTTTCTCTAAAGTTTAGTGTCTTTATTATGAGAAATATTTTCAATACTACATCTGTGTGTGTGTGTGAGTCACTATTGTCAGTGGAAAAGATGGCGTGACCATCTAGACATCGTCGAGACTGGTGGAAACGGTCGAAGAATCGGGAGGTGTGGCAGCGTGTGTGGGACTTTTTGACCCTTTGCCCAGTAGTGGGACATTACAGGCTAGTAAAAAAAATTAAATACATAGTATTCAGAAAAAAAGTTTTAGAGATCGAGTCCTAATACGAAGAGTATTTTTTTTCTATTGTTACCTGCTAATGTTAATTTACATCATTAACTACACTTTTTATATTTTTCCTCTGTCTTTCCTCATTCCATCCTAATATTTACCGCAGGATCGATATTAAGTTCTTAACGATAACCTATTGTATAACATACGCCTAAATGTCTAATTTATTTTTACATGAGCTTTTGCCCGCGATTTCGTTTGCGTGGAATAGTGACTTCCGTCAAATTTTTTGTATAAAAACTATCCTATGTCCTTTCTCTAGTTTCAAACTATGTCTGTAACAAATTTCACAGAAATCGGTTCAGTAGTTTAGACGTGAAGAAAAGACAAACAGACAGACAGAGTTATTTTCGCATTTATAATATTATATAGTTTGCATAACTACGTTTTATTTTTAAGTATAATTATGATGAATGGGTGTGTTGGCGTTCGTCTTCATTCATCTTCAAATTATAGGGCATAAGGCTTGTCACGTACTCTGCAGTTTATTGTGTCGACAATCGTATTACAATCAGTTCAAAACAATCAAACACTCAAATTGATCACGTGCTGGCCCAGCCGCAATGTTTCGTCCCTTCTACCAGAGTGATGGACACCTCGGTAACAGTTAATAACTGTCACGTCTTAGTGTTTCAGCGCAGAGTCCAAAAACACCCAAGTTTACATTGGCTTGGTATTCCATTTTACAAACTCCTACGTCTATACTTAATATTATAAAGAGGTAAAATTTGTAAGTTTGTATGTAGGGGGTAATCTTTGGAACCGCTGGTCGGATTGCCAAAATTCTTTTACTGATATATAGCTACAAGGTTACTGCGTGTTATATAAGCTATAAAACATCACGCTACGATTAAATGGAGCAGAGCAGCGGGTGAAACCGCGCGAGAGCAGCTAGTATATGTATGTATAAAGGGTATGACTGGTAGTTAGTGACCGATTTTTACATAAACACGTGATGACAACAAGCAACTTTTCCAAAGAAACTCTTCTCTATACTAATTAGTTTTATTTTTATTACTAACATAAAATTACTGTGCAAAGTTCAAACGCGGTTGCGCGAGGCATCGCCGCTAACAGCTGATCGGGCGATGCACGGCGGACGCGCGAAGTCTCTTATAAGTAGTAACAAAAATAAAACTAACGAGTATAGAAAAACAGTTTCTTTGAGAGAATTGTTTGTTATCATGTGTTTAAATATCGGTTATCAATTACCAGTCACACTAGATTGTTTTATGTTATTAGACGGCAAACTAGCGTACATATTACCTGATGGTAAGCAATCAGCGCCGTCCATGGACACCCGCAACGACGGAGGAGTTACGAATGCGTTGCCGACCTTTTGGTAATTAGGAATTTGAATATTTTGGGTATGGGGAGGGATCGGGTGAGGGCAAGGATTGGGCCTCCGGTAACCTCACTCACAAACACAACGCTGTGGTTGTTTCACGCCAGTTTTCTGCGAGACCGTGGTATTACTTATATACATACATACATATATTGTCGCTCAGCTGTTACAATAGCCTGTAGCCACTCTATCAACGACACAAGTATATCAATAAAATCATCAGTAACTCTATACGCAGTGAATAATTGAAGCGTTATTAATTTTATCATCAGCTGTTAATTACTGTGGCCGCATCTGATACAAATTTTAATTGAACACAAATCAGATTTACTATACAACACGTTAATAATGTTTGAAATGAAGCACATACAAAGTTTTGTTCATATTTGAGTCCTTTTTTAGGGGTAATATTACTGTCGAACGACTCTCCCGTCCTGAGTGAGGCGAGCAGAAAAGTCAGACTCTTACTGACTCTCTCTGATCTTCGGCACAACCCCCGAAATAATACTTGAGTATGTTCCTAATTTAATGACAAACATAATTATTGTCATCTGTAATAAATTTTAAAGTAAATAATATTACAGTTCACTCAAATTATTGGTTTCAATTAGTTTGGTTCGATTGACTGCAGGCGCGATTGTATTAACGGAAATCTCGGCTTTGAGTCTGTGCTCGAACAAATTTTGTTGGAGCTTTTTAGTTTTTTCAGATAACTGTATTGCAGAGTTTGGACCCTTTATTGTAGTTATGCCTTATTTGTGGAAAGAGGCTCATAACATCAGCTCCCCTCAGCTACCTAGGAAATGTAAACCTCAGTCTTAACATAAGAGTGAAGTTATTTTTCAGAATTATAAAAAGCGTTTTATGGCACTGGTTGCCATAGATTCTTTCAAGTTTAAAAACGTACAACCTACTTGACAGATTTTGATGAAACTTGGTTCGACTAAGGAACAAGTTAAGGCCTTAAATATTAAAAACAGAATAGACAGTTAAAATTTCCGCTCTCTGTCTTTTTTAAACCATATAAAATATACTTTATTATGTTTTTAGACCCGATAAATTGTGAATGAGTTTCTGAAGTTCCATTAAAATCGGTCGAGCAGTTTCTAAGATTTTGGACTTAAAATATTGTATTAAACGTTCCATGCCGCTTTAACGTAATGAAACAAACAACACATAACAATTAATTCTAAGAAATAACAACAGTATACCTAATGGTGTATTTAAAGAAAATTATGTAGCACAAGTTTATTCCCATAGTTTACAAATAAAAACAAATCTAGCTAGCGACGTATACTTTTACTTGGTAACGTCAGGGCGGTGCACGTACTTTCCAAGAATTTTAATTTCCTTCGCCAGGATATCCAGTGTATATAATGTTATTGATTCGATGTCACACACACACATACCTACTATTTAAAGCAGACTGTTCGAAATTCAAATATTTTGTGAGCTTGTTTGACTTTAAGTTTACAATTCACAATTATTAAGAATTCAATACCTATTATACTTATTTTCAAATTAAATTATCATAATATTTTTTTATTTCATACTGGAATGTTGTGTGTATTTGCTTTTTTTCGTCAAAATATTTAAAATATGTAGTGATTCTTATACCGAACAATTTTGTTGCCACTATTTGTTATTTTTGTTAAATTAATTTTAATAACGATATCACAGTTGTGGCTCTAACCTGACGTTCTATTTTCCAATTAGAAGTCGAAATTCTATTTTATTTAAATTATTAAAATAGTAAATAACTTCATAGAATATAAAACCCGAGCAAACTTCGATCTGAACCCCATTTAATCAGACTACTTTCACATAAATTCCACGAATTTCGTTCGTTCTGACACTATGTTCAAAGTTTAATGTTGGGGGTGGGGGGATAAACCAGCTGGCAGTCAGTAGGCAAGTACTAGCATCGAAGCCCCTATCGTAACGCTGATCACTTGGCACCGAACCCAGTTGCACGACATACCTTCTTGGCAACACATGGATATTGGAGCCATTTAAAAAAATGAGTCCTAATATTGTTTTACAGCCGTACTTAATTGTTACTTAGAATATTACCTATGATTACTCGTTTTTAAGGTTTGAGAAAGATGTAGGTACATACATTGAAAATGTAGCCCTCTACAAACAACTAGTACTAATTTTAGGGTTTCGAGCCATGCTTCGGCACGAATGGGTCGGTTTGACCGGAGTGATACCACGGCCTCACAGAAAACCAGCGTAAAACAACCACAGCGTTGTGTCTTGCCCTCTCCCAATCCCTCATCAATCCCTAAATCACCAAATCCCTAATCCCTTTAAGGTCGGCAACGCACTCGTAACTCCTCCATTGGGGTTGTCCATGGGCGGCGCTGATTGCTTACCATCAGTTAATCCGTCTGCTCGTTTGCCGATCTATTCCATAAAAAAATAGATCTTACATCCTTCTAATAACCTCAATCATCAATTTATCCTATATTATCAATCTCATGCAATAAGGATGAGCCGATTAGAGACTCCAAATACAATTTTTAAAAACCCGAGTATTTCGTGTAACTCGAGAATCAAACCCAAAGACTTTTGCAGGCACTCTAGTAACGAGTTAGTACAATCTATTTCTTACAAACCAGTGCTAGATCATTTGGTTTTCATTTATCATTTATTTTATTACGTAATTCATTTGTATACAAGGTACGTTAGTAATTCCAGCATTAAACATTGTGGCTACGCTATAACTCATCAGTAGGTAGGTATGTAAATTACATACTATGCAAACTTGCAATCTCATTTCGGAGAACTCGATTTGTTTGCTTGAAGTTGTATGCTTTACCTATAATATCTATTCTAGTAACCAACTTTCTCCATTATATGTTCATAGGTATAGCTAGTACATATATCTAGTAATTGCAATAAAAATTACAAATTCACAATAAAAACTACTTAGTTAAATAAATTGACAGATAATCAAGTACAGGCAGGTTATAAAAACATAAACTAAAAAAATATTTTTAAAAAAAAGAACATCAAATTCTGACATTTTTCGGTCGAACACGAAAGCGGGCGCGTCGTGGCTTTTTATTAAATTATTTTTTATATTAGAATTATTGAAATAAAATAAAAATAAAATAATGGCTTCTGAAGGGAAAACAAGTAATCTTACGATTGACGATATTGATAACGTCGACACAACTTTGTTGACACTGAGGAAGCCGACGGAATTGAAGAAAGTGATCGATTCAGTGCCAAAACCCGTGAGAGCGGTGCCAAAAAATGGCTTACCTATGTGGTACAAGCTGGGGCTGGAGTGCAAGTTGCCTGTGCCAAAAATGCCGGTCGGAAAAGTTATATTTTCGCGCGGGAAAATCGGAGAAGATGTAAGTAATACTAGTTTTGTTAAACGAAGTACATATTTTAGTTGCCAATTCCACGCAAACGCTGTAGGTACCTAATAATGTGCGGCCTTCTATGAAACCACAAAATATGTATTTTACCTATATATCTAAAAAATGCCGCTACAAGTTCTTCCACTAAAAATACCTCGTATTGCAGCAAGGTTATTCTAAAATCAGGCTTACATACCCAAGTACCTGCCGTAGCATGTTGTGGTAAAATTCGACAAGAAAAATCTTAACAAATCGCGTCTCATATAAAACCTAAAGCTAGGTTCACATAAAACATACCTATTCATGAGCCAAGTATACAAACGCGACTTTGACAAAGGAATTGTGGCTAAAACCTTGCAAATTTACAGGCGAAAACTTCGCCTTTGTAAACCTAGCTTAAGTCTACCAAACATCTTTAATATCTAAGGTTTAAACGCTCCATTTTAAATGTTTGTCATGCAAATGCCATTGGTAAGGCGTAAACGAATGAATAGAGGCTTCGAAACTCATAAATCAACCGTTACTTTGCATTGAAATTGTTTCACTTCTTTATGAACGTCTCTGGTAAATATTTCGCGCCTTTGTAACACAATATTTGAAAGTATTTTAAATGCTTCTAATTTATACTGTGAGAGTTTATAAAGAGTGCTAGTGTTTAAGAGTTCTTTTAAAGAAATTGCGTGCGTTTATATTGAACACTAATAAATTTAGATTTTGTTGAAAGCTGCTAAAGATTCGTTTTGGTGGCTCGGAGGTTATGGCGCTCGCTTCTCATGCATGAGAGTTCGAAACCTAGGAAGTGCCAATTTGACTTTCTCCGAGTTATATGTACTTTATGGTTATTTAGACACTTCTGACGTGTGGTGAACGAAAACATCGTGAAAATCTGAACTTCGATTTTCTAATAATTATAAGTTTGACATCGCCAATCCACCTTGAGAAAGCGTAGTGCATACATCATACCTCTCCAAGTAAGAAGAGGACTTTGCTCAGCAGTAGGCGCTAATGGGCTCATGATCACGATGATGATGTTAAAGATTCAATATTTAGTAACTTGTCAATGAGGCGATTATTGGTCGAAGTATAACCAAATTAGAATATAGTTTGTCAATACAGGTGTTGCATTATATAATTCACCATCCCCGGCTATAGGCCACTTCCATATCAGCCGAATCACTAAACTATTCGTAGGATCTCAATATAAACATGAATTTGTTAAACAAAACCTTTTAGGTACGAAGAATTTCACGAAGTAAATTGCCTATATTAAAATTCTTGATATATTAAATTCGTTTAGTTATTACGTCGTAGATACACAGGATCGAGCTTTTTCATTAGATTTGATGAAAAAATTTGATTTCCATTTGAGAGCTATTTGCTAGCAATACGAGTAATACCGTGTCAATAAAAGTAAATTAATGCCTGGGGACTTGTGAATTACATTGTGTAAAAATTGTGTATTAAGGTACTGAATATTATATGTTATTGAAATACAAATCAATTTCTATATTTGCGTAATGAAATAGATTCATTCGCTCGTTCGAAATCTTTATTATATAACTTTTATAATATTTTGTGGTTATTGAAATTGGAAAATTGTTTTAATAGGTATTTAGCTGTTCCTCGAGTATAAATACCTACGATAGTAGTAGGTAGGTAGGTACTATAAATCTATCTACCTACATAGTATATAATTTAATTGCAAAATATACTGGCAAACGCATAACTCATCAATACTTACCAATTCTTTTATTGTTTTTGTTAGTTTTTGTCGTTATTGTTAGGAGAAGGTTGTTTTTTTTGGTCCGAGGTCGCGGTGCCTCCAACATCAGCCCTCTATAGTCTGTGGTGGTCTATTGGCTCTATGAGGCGCGCGCGGAACGCTACGCGCCGTACGCTCGGGCCTGGTTCTGGTCGGGCGACGGGCTGCCCTTACACGCCGACCGCAGACCTGCGCTTACGGTGGCCGGAGATTCTCCCTTGATCCCCGACAGGAGAAGGTTGTTATGAAAAGATTTTTTGTAGGGGGGATTTTTCGTCGTTCGCGAGTTAGTAAGACACACACGAAGGCCAGAGGCAGGCCGCTAGTTGAAAATTATACTTTAAATACCAGTCTTTACTTTTTTTCACCCGAATTAAAACTATTTGACAAGCATTGAATGCTGCTCGACAGCGACTGAATAAGAGTCCCTTTGTGACTTGAAAATACTTGAGCTTAGTATTATTTCCCGATTAATTCACGGGTGTAAATTGTTATTTTCAATAAACGGATACTTGATACTTTAAACGACTTCATCGTTTCCGTCTGAACGTTTTAAACTCGAAAACATGTTTTTTTTTCATACAATTTAACAAGTTCGCGTAAAGTTGCCATGAATAAAAATTTCACATGCTTTTATGAAGCTTATTGCTAAATTCCTCTTGTTAAAAGTACCGACATTTTATTGATATTGGTCGGAAATTAATCGTGTGTCCTTTTATCTTTTATAACAGTTATCATGGTAACGTTAAGACGATTGAAGAAAATGTGGTTTTAATATACATATGCTAGTCCACGTAACAGTGCGAGATTATAGTCCAAAATCTTTATTCGGAAAAGGGCACGAAGCCCAACCACTAATTTTCCGTACCTTTGTACCCTAGATTGCACCCTTTTAGAAGGATTTACTGGTATTACGGTGGTAGAACGAGATACATAATGCTTTGTTTCATTTAGTTAAGTGGTTGTTTATACTTAAATTATTATGAGGTAAAATACAAAAGTCCGTTCCAATTACAATAAAAGATGTCCTCTTTGGTTTGGTGGTTCTGATTTGTCAACTATAGTTAGATAATATTTAAAATAGAATTTAAAATTTAAAGTAAATGAAATGTTTCTTGTAGGCTTTTATCACCACATGAAGTAGTTTGGAAAAAGAGTAGAATGGTGAATGAGGTCTTTGTCAGCCGAGAGACTTGAAAATGCAATGTATGGGTATGGAATTGATATGACGTCAATTATATCGAGTTTTCCCAATTATACCTCATACGTTGACCTACGCTTTTCTAGTTGACACATTGTCTTTCAGTGTTTTTATATATCTTAATAGATTAAGATTTGTTTACAATGTCATCTCAACCCTATGAAAACTACACAAGGTTCTTAATTGAGTGACTGATCCGCACCGGGGACCTCAACAACTCTTCAATATGTATACATGGCGTCATGGCTGCATCATGAGTTTTAATCGCATGTCCATTTTATGTGCACTACCTTTTTTGACCAGTAGTTTCGTGTTATTTTTAATGAATATTTTCAAAAAACCTTTTAGCGTAATATTTATTAAAAATTATAAGCAAAATGTTATAAGGTTTTATTATAACAAATTAAATATTCAACGTGTAATATCGAATGTAAAATACAAATCAAATTACTTTTATCCACCACTCACAATGGAATAATTTTATTAAAATGTGTTTGCTCTTATAAAGATTGATGGCTGGTAGCTCCGATATTAATTTGTTAATTAAATGATTGTTAAAATATAACTGATCTATTTGTATACTTAAATTTTAGTACTTTATTAAGTTTGTCAGATTTCTAGTTTTGCTCATACATGTTTCACGTATTGTATTACTTTAAAAAAATTATAATATTATTGTTTTGAGAAGCATTATAAGTGGGTAGACTCGGATAATATTAGTCATAATGTTATATCTTTTACCCTACCCTTGGCTCCTGCTTTTCGGGATGTCTCCCTGGCTTCAGACCTCAATTTTGGGCGGTTCATTGAGTCCAGAGCCAAGGTAGCTGCTAGAAAACTCGGCGTTCTTGCAAAAGTCCGACGGTACTTCACACCGAGTCAGCTTCTAATGTTGTATAAAGCTCAGGTCCGATCGTGTGTGGAGTACTGCAGCCACATATGGGCTGGTGCTGCAAAATGCCACCTAGCGGCTTTGGATTCGGTGGAAAGGCGTGCAAAGAGGCTGATTGGTGATCCAGATTTGGTTGGGTTAGGTTAGGTTCCAATCTTCAAAGTCTCGAGCACAGGCGCAGAGTAGCCAGCCTTGCGGTTTTCTACAGGATGCATTTTGGGGAGTGTGCCCAGGAATTGCACGATTTGATTCCGCCATCCCAATTTCACCTTCGGACATCCCGGCGTACGGCGAATATTCACCCCTACGTTGTTGAGACACCTGCGGCCCGGACTAAGCGTTTTGCCTCGTCATTTTTACCGCGTACATCGAGGGATTGGAACAGTTTGCCGGCTGCAGTCTTTCCGTCCGAATACAATTTAGGTGTCTTCAAGGCTAGAGTGAATAGGCTCTTAATAAACTAGTGCGCCTTACCATCAACGATTGCATCACTGCTTACCATCAGGTGGGATCGCAGTCAAGCACTAGTTTATTGCAAGTAAAAAAAATACCCCGATATTATAGACTATCTAACAAAAAAATAAAATAATAAAATACTCAAATTCAAACTAGCATATTCGGAGATTAGCGTTTGTTAATTCCGACTAACAAACTCTTAAGAGTTATAATATACAATACATTATAGGTAGTAAGTAATACTTTTATGTAGATTTGGGCTTATAGACTTTTTATATTAAAAGTCGACTGTTGTGTCACCTGGACTTTTCTTATACTCAAAGGTATTCTAACGTTGTGTTTCGCCGTGTGAGTGAGGTTACCGTAGATCCCATCCCTTCCCCTCCCCTTGTCCTCAGTCCTCAATTTCCCTATCCTTAAATCCCTTAAATACGAGTGTCCAAGGGCGGCGCTGATTCCTAACCATCAGGTAATCCGACTGCTGAACTATGACAATGCATAGAAAAAATTGCGTGTGTCGAATTTCTACATTTTTACATCGTTAATTTGTATTTTTCTAACAAAAATTTTGAATTATTCTCCTTTATTTTACTTAATATTTATTTGGAAATTATCTAAAAAACCATTCATATTTTAAACTCTATTACAATATATTAATAACCAGCGTCCGTCGACTCCCGATGTCGTACAAAGCGACAGGTGTGCTCATCTGCTATCCAACTATACGCGACTAGAATTTATTACTAGCGATTTTTGATCAGTACTCCATTTATGGTTCTAAATATGGCTAATTTCCATCAAAATGTTCTTGAAAGAACTTTCTGTATTATCGTTATACCACCAGCCGTTGCACGTGCCTTTCCCAGAGTTAATGCATTGATCCTTAATATTAAAATAGATATGAGTACAGATACATAAGTCTATTATTAACCATGGAGTTTCTTGCTCGTTCTTCTTCATCGGAATCTACACTTTGGAACGAGCAAATAGCTTCACTAATAGGACTGACCGACAGACTGACACTATATCTTCAAAATTTTGTGTGACGTTCAAAAGTGCCTGTAACGGTCTAATTGGATGATTTCTGACTTTTTTTTACTTGCTTACACACTGCCAGTCGTATTCGAAAAATAAAATATTTTTAAGCATCATACCTTTATATCTTTGTTCACGACTTTCACGCAAATCCTATAAATTCGTAGTCTCTGTTATATTGTGTTGAGTTTATTTTTTGCTTTATATTTATAACTATTTTTTTTTTTTGATATATCAAAAATTTGTTTCTGTTTATTCATATAGTCTATGTATTTGAAATGCTATAATTATTACACTTATGAAGTTCTATAACCTAGTTTGTAAAATCTTGATTCCTGTGTAAACAATTGTTGGTGAATCAAATAAAAAAACAAAACAAATCACTAAATGGGGAGTTCCTATATCTTATATTGCATTCTTGAGCAGCGCTTATCGCTAAGCATCCAGGCGATGAATCTTGTTTGCCGTCTTTGCCATAAAAACCTACGGAATTCTAACATGATATCAAAGGACACAATAATAACATTCAGAATGAAGTAAAAACAGTTTCACTCTCAACAGTCCTCACACAAAACACTTGAAATCTGTTTTAAGATTCCCAGCTCTTCTCATTATGCTAATGCTTGCTATTCACTGAGTGAATGTCGGCGTATGTATGGGAGGTTTTCGCGCGATAAATCTCCTTAGCACGCCTCCAACATATGTGTGTATGTGGTTAGTAACAGATTTAGAGATAAAGTTTGTGTGCTGAGGATGATTAGAGATTTCTGTGATTCATAGCGTTTTAATCTGTTTTGACTTTGGGAACAGATAAGTTATTATTTTTCAAAAAGATAGCACTTCATCCTTTAAAATTCGATTGCCATTATTATATTCTGATATCTTATATGCATATATTGCATTCTGATCGTTATAATGATGTTGTTTTGCGTATTTATTTTATTTGCGTGACTTAACTGGTTATTAATTGCTTTCGAAACTTATCCAGTATTCGAGGTTTTTCTACTTTGTCATGGGTTTTTCCATATTCTTCTAAGTTGTACCAATGCGATGTTTAAATTGGGTAGTTTCCTAGGTCAAACATAAATTATTTTGACTACCTATACTTTCATTATTTTTTTGACGATATTTAACATTATGTTAATTTTTTTTTAATTAACTGGTTATTATAATAAAAAAGGAACTGGTTGTTATCTTATTATTAACTTTAAAAAAATAATAATATTGATTGGCGTAAAACATTGTGATGTCAAAATGTTGCGATTTCAAAAAGTATAGTTTTTGACATTTCAATAAAAGTAAAAATTGAATTTGACTAGTGGGAAACTACAAAACTGATAAGCTGGAAACATCTCGTGCGTTCAATGCATATAACCACAACGAGTTCGGCTTAGAACCATAAAAATCTCTTATTTTTTAATCACTATACATTAAAATTCACTATTCAGTTTCTCAAAACAAAATGATACAACGTAACCTAAATTTGGTCATTAGTTTAAAAGTCAAACAACACGTGCATTTGATAACGGTGGACGTGCAAAGTTTCCCATGTCGATGTGGCCCGTCACGATAGCCTGTCATCTCCGGCTTTGGCACGTGCCAAAATAGGATGGCCTCGATATATCGCAGGAAGGCGGGAAGGTAGATTCACCTGTAGGTAGGTAGGAATGAGCTTGGCTTGAGGTCGAGTTCTAAATAAATTTTGTGATTGACTGATCTGTTGAAGTTAATAATTTATTTTCCCCAAATAATACAAAATTCATCTCTGTTTATTTTCATCGTAAGTAAGTATGTTCGATCTTCTTTTACAAAATTCCTTTGGTATGGCATCAGTCGTGAACCGCTAGATCGATTTTGATTTGATATGTGTTTTAGTCAGGAGATTGTTTTTTATAAAACTTTTGAAAACTAGAGGAAAATTTTTGGGAATAGCAATGCTTTCCACGCAGCAACAAAACAAATTACTGATGCAGAGGTTTTTGAACAGCTACCTTGCGAAGCATGGCAGACAGTATAGCGGCTTTAAAAGCAGCACCAGTTTAAAATGTAGCCTAAGTGCTATTACAGACTGACGATCTATCTCTGTGCCAAACTTAACATCAGATTCGTTCAAAAGATTTTACTTAAAAGAGTAACAAATATGCATCCTGTAAAATTCTCGTTTATAACATTTTTAAAACTAAATCTTAAAATCAACACTAACAAAATTTCTTTTAATACCCTTACAGCACGAAAACATACGAAATACGAACAGACAAGACGCTACAGTTGGTTTCAAAATAGTTCATTTCGTAACATTTCTACGAGCTTCAGGAGAACATCTATTTGCTTTTGTAAGGCGACTGTCATGGTGACTTTGTTCGCAATTTCCCTGTCGAAGCCATCTCTTGGGGATAACGTAACTAGCATTGTATCTTCTTGTCACTCGATACGGAAATACCGTTTGTTAGTTTACTCGAAACACGAATATGTTAGTGGGAATTCTTTGAATTCGATACAAATTAATAGAATAGTCACCCTGTGTTTTAATTTGATTTATAAGCGAAAATGTTGTTGTAACTTTTGTCTTGCCAATTCTCTTTTTTTTTTTCAAAGAAATCATGATTGTTAATATCATAATCATGATAAAATGTTAATTGAAAAAATCAGGCATATTGGGTGCATAAATTGACATTAATTAATGACGTCAATTGGTTAAAAAAATTACCTAAACCCACAATTTTAAACCATTTTCAAATCAACTCTTTAAGCTTAACGTAAAATGCCAATAGAAGTACAGCTCCGATGCACGTTTCAAAACCATTATTCAATATAAGCACTCACAGCTTTAAAGGCTCCGATATACCTATCGTATACTTGGTTACTTAGCTTTATAAATTACCTCAATCTATCCCCTCAAAGTTGACGAGACACTTCGATTTCTTATCGTGGGTATGTCAAGGATTTCTGCTTTTTAAACTCCATTATTATGAGGTTTTATCAGACAAAACTGTGAAAAATAAAACGTGGGCCATTAATTTTAATCAATTCACATAAATGTTTTATACATGTTTATTTGAAAAGGCCAACGCTACCGATTCAAACTGAAAACGACAATCCAACCTTAACCCAAATTAAAAATAACCATATTTTTCCTCACCGGTCCCTCCATTAAAACATAAAGCAGAAATATCAAAGTCATTATCTATTGTCTGCTTAACGTGAAACATTTCACAATAAGTATTCAGTCACCAACGCCACCAACCGGAGTTGGTTTTAAAAGAACCACCTTTTACCATCACTTAACAAGCTTCCGACGTATATTGACAATAACGTTTATTCACTGCACTTAATTACTTTCCACTGACAGAATATTTTGTTTATGCTGCAAACCATTAAAAGCATATAATGAAGTTGAATTTAAAGCGCATTTAATTCAGATGTTACGTTTTATTAATATGTTAGTGTTTTTCTCATACTTATTTTATTCTATACTTGCTATTTCCGCTGCTCAGCTCTTGTATGTAATGTTTTATAGTAGGTATTCCTCGTCAAATTTACTTTTTAACACAAAATTATTAGTTTAATTGAAATCAAAAGTTCCGGAGATAGATTAGCGTGTTAATAATACTTTTAAGATTATCATTTATGTATCTAAACTAATATTATAAAACTGTAGAGTTTGATTGTTTCAACACGCAAACTTCGTTTTCGTTTTTCCATTTATCGAGAAAGCGTTTAGGCTGTATAACATCACACTACGACAAGCAGCGGGTGATACGGCGCGAGAGTCGCTAGTTAGAAATATAAAAGAAAATATGTAAAATAAATCTGATAGTGTGTTCCGGCAGAAAACGTACAGGTCTACTTATAAGTATTTTGTTCATTACTCCAGATTGCGTGTCTAAGCTTACTACCTAGCTTCGAGAATGCCTAAATTAATTTAAAGTAAACAAACTATTAGGTTTAAAACCAAGAAACTTTGCTAAAACTTACATAAACGGCCACTAAGAAAGGGATTCCTTAAATTCCGGTGGGAATATGGTTTTCAGGAGATTGGAAGAGCTAGTCAATTCAGTAATTGCTAATCAGTTTACTCTTAAATGGAAATTGATTAAAAACTGGTTTCCCCTAAACAAATAACTTTAAACCTTTTACTAAGGATATTGCATGTTGGTAATAAATTCTAAGCCAGTTGTACCTAAATAATCTTTGGGGTAAAGTAGATAAGCAGCACAGGGGAATTCTTTCGACAACGTTGAGCTAACCGTATTGAATTTTGATATCTATCTGATGTGCAGTAGGGTAAATAGAATATCCAGTACAAAAAAGGCCTCCGTCAAAAAAAGTTACAATATTTTTCATCAACATCGTCAGTCGGAAGACGTCCACAACTGAACAAAGGTCCCGTAGTTCACCACATTGAACTACAAGCCGCCACTCACATCCATTGGTTTACAAAATTAGAAAAATAGTACTTTAATCTAATTTAATTACTAATACTAATAATTTCTTGTATCTTTTAAGTATTGTTACTTGCATGCAGTTTTACCTTATTCAAAATTATATTTTGTTATATGTAGGTATTGTAGGTACACAAACCGACTATCCAATTTATTCATTAGTTGCAATAATAGCCACGGTAATTGTATCTTCCGGTGAGTACTATGGTACAGTGCTGGTTGGTACATAATGCATGCTGTGAACAATGGAATGTGTGCTGTGTAAGTGTGTACGCGTTTCATAACGTTGTGAGTCGTCCAACAAGACTAAACGGCTACGCTGTTGAATCATGGTGTGCGATCCTTTAAAATAAACGCATAGGTGTTCCTTGACAATATTTATATATCTGTACTAATATTATAAAAAGGTAAAATTCGTAAGTTTGTACGTTTGTAAGTGTAACCGCTGATCGGATTGTCAAAATTCTTTCACTGATAGATAGCTTCAACATTCCTGAGTGCTATAGGCTTTAAAACATCACGCTACGTTCAAATGGAGCCGAGCAGCGGGTGAAACCGCGCAAGAGTAGCTAGTTGATAATAACAACTTAGTGATACTGAGACTTGCGTCAATGTCAATGTCGCGGATTACCTGTTGGTAAGCGAAAAGCACCCGTTGCCGACCTTTTGGGTTTTTGAAGATTTAAGGTTTTGGGAAGGGAAAGAATTGGCCCTACTGACAATTTTGTGCTTGTTTTACGCCGGTTACCAAGGCCTAAGCCTCACAAAAGTGAGGCCTTCTATCATTTTCATTATGCCGACACATTCATGCCGAAGTATAGGTTCCCCCACTGAGTATGAATTGCAATTAGTAGAGCTTTTCTCAGTTACTCGTAATACACGTAAGTCGTTATACTTATTCATTATATTTTTCACTTATTTACTATGACACAACAGTATTTATGTTTTATATATTTTTCTATGCATCAAAACTAGAATACTTATAAAAAAATAGATCGTTACTCCACACAAATTGCTTTATTCCAAAATTTAGTGTTGTTTTCACGTTGTTATTAAATTATCGGACCCAGCAGGAAACCGCCGGGCGGTCAATATAATTACTGACGTGAAAAGATAGCCCCGATTGTAGTAAAGAGGAAATTATAATTTATAGCTAGCTACACGAATACATACTTGTTATTTATTAATCGAATTTAATCTAAAAAATTTTTGGTATCATGGTAAGGTTTTTTCATAGACAAGTTTAGTCTTGTCAATTAAAAAAAAACTTCAAATGGATGCGCATCAAAACGAACTACACTAAGGAACTCCTTCTTGTATTTTAAAACCCTATACAAATGTCTTTTTTTTTTTTGAGGGTAGAAAATCTCCTAATTGTTTCTCCTGTATTAGGTGTTTTTTCTCCTGCTCCAGACCAGGGGTCGCGGAACATTATTGCGTATGACCCGCCAAACCTGCTGAACATCAGCCTTTTAGGCGCCATCTTTGGTAGACCACCACTTTCGTTTATTTCGTTGGCTTCTATGGCGTGCACAGAATGCTACTTGCCGCACGCAACGCTATGCGCCACACTATGGTTTGGTTGCATTACCTACACTAGAGAAATCTCTCCTCCCACCCCTCTCTCTCTAATAAAGATTGAAGTTCCCAAATAAAAAAATCCGTTATTCTTACAGGTCCGAAGAGTTGGTCTTGGTATCAGCAGCGGGCCTAGACCTACCTTCGATCTAACAGACCCTTATTGCAACAATGTCACCTACGACTACGTACCAATGCACGACCCACACCTTGCTCACCATTTTGCACAAAAACCAGCTAGGAACAGAATGAAGCAACTTGGGTTCTGCACGAAAGATGGACGAGCGGTGTGCTCACTGAAGGAGTTCAATCAATATAGAAAGTATTTATACAATCAGTTCATGGATAGGATTCATATGGAAATGAAGAAACTGGTAAGTAAACATAAGAAACAATAGTCAATAAAACATTCAAAAAAGACTATTAGTGACATTAGTCGCTCATAAATGGCAAAATATTCTGATAAGGAAGGTGTCTGGACTTAATAATTTTGACGATTTAAGAACTTCATTAATTTTTTATTATTTACAAACAGGATGAACGTGCAAAAGACGACTTGACCCTAAAACGAGTGGAGACTGACGTAGCAAGGAGAAAGCAAGTGTTCACGAAAGCAGAGAAAGCGAGGGAGCATCTTGAGAAGGTGGCTCAGGAACATGCTGATGAGTGGGCAGAGAAGAAAAGAGCGTATGTATAAGAACTCTTTTTAAAAAAGACTTAGATATTATGACTATTTTCATTAAAATAGACCATTTTTCATTTTTTTTTGAGTTCAACAATCGTCAATTGGTTTCTCTCGTGTGTGGTCAGAGTGAGTGGATGACTCTTTTGTGGAAAAGTTGCTTCAGGTCGGAACCGCTTTTAATACCCATGAAGTTTCATTTATGTTCTAGAATCATTTAATAATGTCAGATAAAGTGTATGTTAGGCTAACGGACTAATAGTATATGTGATTTAATCGTTTCTAACAAAGCCACAATCACAATTAGATATTGTGAAAAACACACATGGGTACTCATTGCTACTAAATACAGGTAAAAAAAATAAAATAGGAAATATTTACGGAGCTTGCTACAAATCGTGAACCAATTTACATGAGACAAACAATAGCTACAATATCCTGCCAAAACAAAGAAACAGGTATATTTTTGCTAAACAAACAGTAAAATTAGCATCTGAAATGATTACCATTATTCCCAACGGTTTGCTTTACTTTATGGTACATGTTTGACGTATTATCGGTGTATATGCATGGCAAATTACCGTAATGGCCGGAGATTAAGGAACGCGCTTCTCATGCATGAGAATACGGACTCGAAACCTGGCAAGTACCTATGTCACTTTTCCGAATTATATGTACTTTCTATTATTATTTAGACACCATTGACCTCAGAATACAGAACAAACCAGAAGGCGTTATCGCGCTTAAAACAGAAGCACCTAAAACCACTCTTTACTATAGTAGTATGAAATTTCTACGATTAGTCAATTTTGGCACGTGGCATGTCGTGACGTATTTACGAGTATCAATTTTAATTTCATTATTCCGTCTTGTGTTATTACTACGAGTAAAAATGCGGCTGGAAATACGAAAAAAGTAGATAAGATTACATTTCATCTGCAAGCATCGATTGCAATAGTATATTTAATTAATTTTATTGAACTTTTTTAATCGATTTATTTTTCTATGAAAATTATGCGGCCATTTTGTGAGTGTTGTCATTTTTGGTGAAAATTTTACCCACTTATTTATTTTTTGTGGGTTATATTTCTGTCCATTATCTAACAAAAAAAATAAAAATCATACAAAAGGCACGGCTAGATTCATTTTGGAAACCATCTAGCCAGAGAATAGCTTGCTCAATTTACTTTGAAGAGATATATGTATTTATGACAAAGGTGGTTTGAGCAGCATTTCCTACTAAGATATATCTATAGGTATACTAATTATAATGCTGAAGAGTTTGTTTGCTTGAATTCGCTAATCTCAGGAACTAAGTAAAGTAAGTAGACTTTCTAATCTTTAGTTCCGAGTCTAAAGACAATACATCTTATAAAAAACTAAACCAGCAAAAGCTAAACCTTCGCACTTATTGAAGCTTTGTTGTGTACAGTAGGTGTAACTAAAATTAACATTAACATTTATAGAAGTAAGTTTACCTATTTTTGTTGGGTTTACCCAACAAAACTATATCTTACCCTCTTGTTGTAAAATTACCCCAAACCAAGGGAATTGTTCCACTGTCGGCAACACTACGCGGGTGGGAAGTGCGGCTGGCGGGGGGATTGACGTATTGTTTTTGGACACATTTGACGACATGTAATTATGAGTGAACGCGGCTTCTGGTTTGTTCTGTATTATGAGCCATTGACATACGGTGAAGGAAAACTTTGTGAGGAAACCTGGTCCTATTATTTCTAAATTACAAGTTTGAAGTCGCCAATCCGCCTTGGGCAAGACATGCTTGCTTGAAAAAGGTTTGAACCTTTTTCGCCTGAGAAGACGCTTATGCTTAGCAGTTGTTATACGTTGATGATGTGATGTATAGCAAACTGCCTCGTTTATTGAAAGGTTACAAGAGCTCAGTGGCACAAATTTCTTAGCATCATCTGATGATTTGTCGATCTATCCCATAAAGAAGGCAAATATCCTTAAAGAAAAGAGACGCAAATATTATTGGAGATGGCGGATTTTGATTGGTCGCTTTTGAGGGGAAATTTGTGATTACGAGTATGCTGTATAGGGCAACAGGTCTTTATAAATTCATTATGAACCTTTCAACCGTGGTAATTCGAGACACAATAGAAGAATAATAGGTGCGCAAACGCCGCCGGCTTCGCTTGGGGATTGATGAGTTTATTCAAATTTCTATTTTATTTTATTTCACTTCATTCTAAACTGACGAATTCCAACCGAAGATGATTCTTTCCTTATATTCTTTTGTACACATGAAATTTTGATAAGCTTAAGAAGGCCACGTCAATCCATTAATGTTTCTGCGAAAAAAATAATGTCGCACGTCTTTGTGGATATTCGGAGAAACTCTTTCTATTAAGCATGATACGTTAATATTTTAAAATGTTAAGTCTTGTTAGTTATTCGTAAAGATCCTATTTTACAGGCTGCAGACTAAAAGACTGTTCCCTAAATTTCTTGTAAAAGTTGTACAACTATTGTTTTTAACTTTCTACACACATAAGCATATCAACCCGCCACAGTTTCTAAATAGTTTTTGAACTCTATATCAAAATCATAAGGTTGTAAGTCTTTTAAACAGAGAATGAGTAGTGGGCTAGCTTGGTGTGTTTTCTGTACCTACACATTTTCGCGAGTTGGACTGTTCAAAAGAAAAAAACACGTGAGTAGAATATCCTAAATTATTACTTTATACCCTAAGGAAAGGTTTCCCTTATTTTTCGGTATTTGACCTTTCTTTACATATTAAAATGAAGAGATTGTGTAATCTCAAATAAATTATAGAATCAATTTAAACATGACTAAGGCAGGCAATCCTTTTTATTGTAACAAAGGAAATAGATACGAGCATCGGGATAACATGGAAATGTTAATGGCGACTAAAAGAAGTCATAAAGAATTAAGAAATTAGGATATCCATTAAATGAAAACTTCAACACACGGGATCCAAAACCCAAATCCAACAAAAAAATCTAGAAACTTAGCCTGTCAGCACTGGAGAAAAGCAAGCTGGGTAGAGGAAGCGCACATAAATAAAAAAAAATAACCAGGGTATAAAAACTTGAGTGGGAATCAACCAGTCGTACATTAAGAAGCATTGAGAAGTGGAACAAAACGCAATGGAACAAGACACACAAATAAATGCCATAGCAGAAAAATCATGCACAAGGGACACGTGCCAAAGCTGGGTAAACAAACTAAATTCCCATTGTCTACGACTCAACGAACCAGTCATCAATTAAAATCAATTTGTAAAGTTTATTTTTGTCTGAATAAAGGCTTATACTATCGAGGCAACTATATTTTGTGTTTTATGAAATAACAATAAAACAATGTATTTATTTTTGTGCATTGATTAAAAAATAACACTTTTACATTTCAATATTATAATATTTTCTAGGTGAGACTAGCATAGAATAATATTTTAGAAATTTTTTATCGTAAATATCCTTTACATTAATTCTCATGCGCAAAACTCAAGGGTGTTTCCTAGAAAGTCCTCAAATAATAGTTTAAAGTTACAAATGGCGGCTGTTTCGTCGCCTTGACTAAAGCTTGCTTACCGCGCTCTACTTGCTCTCTTTTTTTTTTTTATTTTCACTACTAAGATTTATGCAAACGAATGTTTGTACATATGTATGTAGGCGGATTCGTTTAATATTGCTTTGTTATAATAAAGAATATACATAATTATAATATACAATTTTGTTAAGTTAATAATTAACTTAATTTTTTGTGAGGGGAAAATCTTTGAATGACTTCTCCCGCCAAGGGTTGAACGGGATGGAGTGTCAGACTCTTACTGACTAAAACCCCCCCCTTCCTTCTCCTGCTTTGGGCCGAGGCCACGGTGCCTCATTGCGCTTGCCCCGCAACATCGGCTAATAATCCTATACTTCTCATTAGTTTATACTGAGTATGAGCTGCAATAAAAACAATGACAAACGTCAAAACCGCTTACTGGAAGACTAGTATTCGTTTTTGTAGGGCAAATGCAATAAGGTAACGCCGCCTCGACCTCGAGCAGGAGAAGGAACGGTGCCGTTTTTAATCAGTAAGAGTCTAACACTACACCTCCTCCTGAATGCGAGAAGTTATTCGATGATTTTTCGCCCTCAAAAAAAGTTAGTCTGCTGTGTTAGGTACATAGCTGCGAATTGCGCGCTGGTCATGAATAAGAGTCCCTTTGTGGCTTGAGTAATAGAGCTTTTTCCAGTAAATTCACGTCAGTGAATCGTTATTTTCAATAAATGTAGTGTTTGTATCATGATAGTTACAATTAAAAGAGGCCTTTTTTGAACTCGAGGTCGAGGCCATGGTTCCTTATTCCGAGTATTATTTTGTTTGCCAGATAATTATATAACGCACTTTTACCCTATAATTGCTTGAAATTGGCATGACGTAGGAGGTCTTAATTAATCTTATAGAAGAAGCTCATGCATTCAAAAGCGTCTGCAAATTTGATTATGTATGTAAATCTCTTCCCGCTACGGTTAAATCATTTACGTGTTATATACTACAAGCTCTTTTCAGTAGCATCTGCGTGTTTTACGAGAAAGTTAATAAAATATGGAAAAAACTATTTAAAACTACCGCGTAAGTATTTGTATCAAAATATGAAGCGAGCTGTTCTCATTAACTTTGAAATTAAAATTCCTACTGTACAGTGTTTATAAAATATTTTAGTTGGATGGGATTTCTCATTTATGAACTTTTAATTAATAAAAAATATGGTTACATAATCAAGTAATTTATTTAATTTAAGCTTATGCACAATAAATAGTACCTGGTGGACTGGATACCGTAAGCATTCCCTCCCAATTTAACTTTTGAGTGATGGAGCCAACGGCAGCTCCAAGAAGCAGGAAAAAAAAAACAAAGTTAAAGTTACACATGTTCATGTTATACTTTATAGACAAAATAAATTAATAAAAGTGCTACATTATTTTAGGTACATTAGGTTATTTGTTAACTACATATTGATTTTTCGCAGACCTGTCATCTGGGTAAATAGTTTCGTAATTTTACTTTATGGGGTCAGTATTTGATTCCTATAATACGGTTAGGTTTCCAATTAGTCAAATTCAAAACTTTTATCCAAACGTCAAAAACGATACTTTTCTATGAAATTTGTATGAAAAACTGAGCTATGACGTCATAACTTTTTTGCGTCAAATAGCTTACTTATTTTTTAATAATTAGCTAAAAAAAATCTAAAAACTAGTGTTTCGATCGATCGATGAATAAAAGTATAGTTATTTTTCAATGTTATTATATTGAAACGTCGAAATAATTTATTTTTGACCTAGGAAACTACCCAATTGCCGTGTCTACTTACCTCTGTTTATGTATGCCATATGCAGTTCTGTAGCACGTCAAATACTGAATATAATACATTTATGTATACTGATTGTGTAGAACTTGAAATACACAAATCCTCATCAGCATCAGCCTATAAGTGTACCTTCCAGTGCTGAGCAAAGGCCCTTTCCCTCACGGAAAAGAGTTGAGAATTAATCAACGCGCTTGCTCAAGACGGGTTGATGATTTCAAATTTCAAATTGCATTTTTACATGAACCCTTTTGTAGGACACAAGAAAACTGAAAGAGAGTTCAAGTGATCCTTTAAACTTAAATATATTTCATCTTAACCGTAATGAGTGTAGGTTGAATATTTAGGTCTGCGGCTCAAAAGACCCGTATTTACGTGGGCCGACCTGAGAGCTCACTGATTAATGTCGACACTTATTTTCATTTAGTCCCTGTATTTATACAACTACCTTCGTCCGGAAAACGTATTTCTTTATTTGCAGAGTTATTTATGAGATAACGGTCGGATGAAGAATTTTCTAGGCGCCTTTGGATGGCCCGCCTTTATCTGCCTTTATAGCGAAAAGCGCTGACGTTAATTGCTGTTCTAGTGAATACTTTTGACATTCCGTTCTTAGGGTTTTCTTTATATCGACAAAGGATTTTTTGCCAACAAAACAACGTGGTTTCAAGTAGAAAATTTTGGTAGTTTTTTCAAAATTGATATTGCTTGTTTATTTCAAATATGAGCTCAGTACACATCTGAAATGATGCACATGTAGGAAAACAAGTAATAAAATACGATATTTTATTTTTATACATCACCTTGTGTTCCAATGCTAAATCACAACACATTAGTGAAAATGCATCACTAGTTACATTTTGATTAAAGTGAAAGAAGCAAGCGCCATATTGGAATGCGCATTTTCATTTGCTTACACCACTCGGCTAAAATGTAATTACATGGAGAACACAATATGCTGATATTGCATCAGGCAGCGTAGCGAGGATATACTGTGATCGAACGCATGGATTAATTACCAAATGGAATGTCTATACATGTATGTAGAATAAAGGAACAAAATAAGAGATAGAATTGCCGTTGTTGGTTGTCATGTAAAATGTTTTTTCATTTTCATCCTCAGCCTGTAACAGCTTACTGCTGAGCAAAGGCCTCTTCTCACACAAATAAAGTTTGAGCATCAGTCACCATGCTTGCTCAAGCCAGATTGGCGATTTGATAAGTAAAGAACTATAAATTTATAAGGTCAATCTTTCCGTACTTACAGTATCGATGGATGTTTTTTTATACTCTTTCACGTAAAAACTACCGAATGGAAAAAAGTATCTTATTAATATTATAAATGTGAAAGTTACGATGTTTGGAGGTTTGTTACTATATCACGCCAAAACGGCTAGACGGATCTGGATGTAATTTGGCACATGCATAGGATACACTTTGAAATAGGACATGGGTTTTTTTTATCATAATACCACGCGGGCGAAGCCGCTTGCGGAAGTTAGTTTAAGTTTATTAAAGCTACATGTATGTCGCGCTTCAATATGTAATTAATTACATATCTGTCCGTGCCTTCTATCAATTGTCATTGCTCTGATTGAGTCCGTATCGAAACAATTGAATTGCATCACTACGGTACAGATTCATATATTGATACTTCGATTAGTAATTATCCGTGCTCCGTGGTTACTGAATAATCAAAGCTCGATGAACTTCGAAATTGAGAGACTTCCCGTCAGTGGTTTGTGTAGATTTGTGTACTTAGTTGCAATACTAGTAAATTTCAATCACGAAGGTCGGTAATAAAGACTGGAAAAATATTCCTTTTAGAGGGAAAAATACGTTTATGTTTGACAGGTATTAATGGATTAGCAGTAGGTTGTGTAAAATGCATTTTAGATTGCTGACGAAACGAAAACGTTAAAAATATCAGTGAAAGTATATTGAAATATCATGTGTTATTTCGAATGAGGTGTCCCTAAAATTTTAAAGCCATATTTGATATGGATGCATACATTTTCTATCTATGCCACTATTTTCATTGCATGTATGCAAATGTAGGTAAGTATCTGAATATTTATTTATACTTATTTTTAAAAGATGTTTAAATTAGCTCAAATTATACAGTTCGTATTACTCCTTTGGTAGTGGAGTGTCCATAGATCATGAGTCTATGGACACTGCTGGTTTGCCGTTCTATGACATAACAAAATGAACTGCATGTTAATGTATATTGTTCGTAATTTTAAATACTTATGTACATGGCACACAAGTTTGTTGGAATACTAACATGAAGGTGTCTCCAATGCTGCACTTCCAATTGTAATATTTTCAATTACAAACACACCCATACACTATATCTACATATTATTATATCGCTCAAACATACAAACGACGACATTACAAATCAATTCAAAGTCAATGACCACAAATCATTCAAATTCAAATGAATTTCAACTTTAATTAATCTAATTCTGGTCGCTTTTACAGTGCACTTACAAACCTAGTTAGTACAGCTAGACTAATTGGACGCACCTGCGAGTGAAGATAGGACGAGATGAGCTTAATTACTTACCTGAGATTAATTTTAGTGTGCAATAAAACCTTCATACTTTAGCCTACTTTATACTTATTACTTATACAAAGAAATTAGGTTACAATGTTTCAAAGGTCCAAATTTGCATAAAAATATTACTAGTCTTTCACAATTCGGTACTTGACTAAGTTAAAGTAAATTAAATCGAAGTTTCAATGCAATACGATATTTAAAAATATTTGCAGCTTCCTTCATTTAATTAACGAGACTGACACCCGGTTTCTGAAAGGCTTGTCAACGCTAAAATTAACTAAGCTCCTGTTAAATCTCTTGTCATGTGATTGGTTGTTGATAATTGAGTTAACCAATCAGATGACTTGACAAGAGATTAAATTGATTTTAACATTGATCGGCCTTTCGGAAACCGGGTGTAATTCATTGTGTTTTCAAACTAAACTTCAAAGAATATCCTTTATGACGTAAAAATAATGTGATAGCACATCTCATAATCAATAGAAAACAGTCGATTTCCAATTTGTTTGAGATAGTCAATTCTAAAAAAGTGTCTAATTTTGCTAATACCCGATGGTTATTGTGACTTAATAAACATTAACATAATAAAGCTTATTCTATTACTTACGCAAAATTGAAATTCAATAAAACGAATAGAAAATACTAGTTTAAATATACCTATATTTAAGTGTATAAGACGTGTCACTTATGATTAATTTGTTTAATCACCATAATGAATCTATTTATATAGGCATTTCTTCCCAATTAAAAAGGGCTACTCCCGATTTATTAAAGCCTGCTTTCTCCTTTCTTATTTACGTATTATTTGTATAATAAAAAAAGTTGTTTTTCTTATGTCCTGATTGCATTTATAAACGTACACACAGACCTGGAAAATTCCTAAATTGCATATCAAATATAATATTCCAATACAACCCGCTACACGTTGCATAGCAGCTGACGGTCTAGCCACAGCGGCAACAATACAAAATTATTTTAAACACAATATGAATGACCACAATGCTATTGAATGATTACATTATTACGCTGTACTCAATAAAATGTTACTCTTGACACGAACAAAGTCATATCACGGCGTCTTACATCACCTTAATCAGTATCATGCGTGCATGCAACACAGTGGTAGGTATTTTGTGTCGCATTGTTAATACAAAATCAATACATATACATAAACGAACTAAGTTGTCCCTGTGACTTTCTTTTAAGTCAGTTTTTTGGTAAAGTACATGTATGATAACAACATGATACAAAAGGAGAGTTTTACAGGTATTGTGAAAGAAAATGTGGAGTCATTAAGTTTCTTGCCCTTTCATTTCAATAGCCATAGAACTAACCGAGATCCTAACTTACAAAAGCTCTGATTTAAATTAATATAACTTTGTCTTTTAAAGTGATTACGTAAACCACCCTAATAAACAATTACCTCAATTTAAACACTAACAATCATGTAGCCAAGTTTCTCAGTCTTAGAACTTAGACAACTTCAACGTGGAGTTTCATTGGGGACAAGAACTTTAGCCATTCATCAGAAATGCCACAGACTGACGAACCTACAGATCAAATACAAGCACATACCTCAAAGCAGAACATACAAACAGATTCACACATCAGCATCTAAGTTAATACTCCGGATCCAATATTTGTATGCAGTGTTAGTTCTTGTTACTCAAGTCAGTGCATCTTGCAGTTGACTTCGCGCCGAAACTTGCCTGCATTTGCATAACCTATTTAATGATGACATTCGACAAGTACGAGGTAACTGCTCGTTTGTTGGGCTGTGTCAATCTTTGAATGAAGTAAAAGCGTAGCTTGTAGCAAACACGTATTGTCTAAATGAAATTTGTCTTGTTGAAGCGATTTTATACAATTTATCTATCTTCAAAATTATTAAAAGTAGTAGCATGACTGTCGACTGGATGCTTTTTTGAGGAGTTTGGCGCAATAGGGAATATCAGACCATTACTGACTAAAAATCACCTTCTCCGGGGCCGAGGCCGAGGTACCTTATTGCGTTAGCCCCGCAATCCCGGCTAAACATGGATCTTGTTGGTCCCCAGCTAGCCGGTTCTTTGCGGCTGCAATCTAGACCCTGTGCTTCAGTTTATAGCCCAAAATAATGTCACGATAAAATAGATAATAAAGGCCAAAAACATGTTGCTTATGTTTTCGAAAATACTGTGCATATTAAAATATTGCCTAAAAAGCCAATGTAGTGTCAAAAATCCTAATGTGACAAGTACAACTGTCCCAATTTTCCCTAGTGATCGTCCTTAATTGCTTTTTACACTAACCACCCGAGACTCGGCCATGCATCCTGCAACCTAGACACACGAACTCATTAAGTCTTCGCCTGTGGGAACACTAACAACATAGCTGTGCTCTCACAAGGGATATGCTTGTTTTACGTAAATTTAAAATGTTTAATAAAGTTATTCTAGCTATGCATCTAAAAACAACAGGCGATGTGTACAATGTTATTCCAGCTATGCACCTAAAAATAACAGCTACCTAAAAAGCTTTAGCGTGCGTCCAGAATGTTCTTTTCATAGTTTCTAGAAATCGCATTCTAGTCTTCTGGCAACTTTGGTTTGTTTGATAGACTTTTTTTATATATTCTTTTTTCTTTTTTATATTAATTATCTTCGGTATAATCTCTACAGGTATTTTATTCAGCATTAGGTCCATTCAGTATTAATTTCTCTTTACCTACGTTTTTCATATTTTTTTTAAAAAAAAAACGTTGCCCCACTCTAGGATTTTCTCCTGTGTCGTGGGTGCGTTTACAAACATACAAATTGAAATACACAACACACCCAGACCCGAAACAACAATTTGTGGATCACACAAAGTGTTGTTCCGTGCGGGAATCGAACCCGCGACACGTTGCACAGCAGCCAGTTGCCCAGCCACTGCGCCAACCGTGCAGTCAAGCATTTATTGCTATCTTATTTATGTATACATAGTAATTTGACAAGAAAAAAGTCCTTGAATTAATACTTTTGTCTATTTTAACCCTTGCGAAATTTTCTCCTATATATGTACTGGTGACAATTATAGCTGAGACGTAACGTCACTCATTACTCAGAATTGAAATAAACCACGAAGGAGTTCTCCGTTTCGTGTGTTTAACTCAAACGTCGCGACGTATGAATGAAAAGTAGGTTTTAATTAAAAGGAGCATGCCTTGCTCCTACCGCAAAGGCTCGACGTTTCGATTTGAAAGATGGCGGCGGTATTCTAGAAAATTCTCCAGCACCCTTGCGTTTCTGATCGAGCCAAGTTTTAATGATGTCATTCTGAATATAACTTGCAGTGTTGTTAAAATTTAGATGTTGAAGAATTTTATATGTTTTTTTTTTATTTTAACAAACGCTAAAACTTTTGAGTCTTTAATGACCTGACTCCAGCACTAGGCGCCTGCCAATAGCGGGTATTCTGACAAACACATTTAGATTTTTTTGATGCATGTGTAACGCTTTTTTCTTCATCGGAGATTCTCCGGCTGAAAATGGCAACTCAAAAACTTGTAATACTATATTTTAGACGTTATGTTTCACAAGTACAAACTAATAAAAATCAATATTATTATTAATATAAGCAAAATAAGTTGTTTTATGCCTAGAAATTTTAAAAATCGGTAATGATGGTCGGCTGTGGGACGTCACGGTCGCCGCGCATGCAGATCATCACAGAACAGATAAAGAAGTGTGCAGATCATGAATAAGAGTCCTGTTGTGACTTGAAACTAATAGAGCTTTTCTCAGTTAATTAATGAATAATTCGTTTCTTTTTTTCAATAAAATTAGAATATCTCACGATAGTACCTATTAAAAATGTCGATTGAATTGAGATTGTACTTTGTTTCGAAGCCAATAAAGAATATTTAAATCGTTAAGAAATATTCTTGATAAGTTACTACGAGATGTTAAAATTACCGTAGAATATAGTGAATATAACCAGTCTAATTGACTAACAAACCAAACCATTGACTATGTATGGCACGACCATTACAATTTATCACAATCACAATACTTCAAGCAGAGCTAATTTAATGCGTTTATAATCAACATGGCTTGATGAATTACTCAGCTTGTCTGTCGAATTAAGAAAAATTTTATTGGTTTACGTTAGGAAACTTACGTCTAGAAGGACATTAAATTTTATCAAATCTATATTAAGACTATATTATATAGGCCCAAATCTTCCCCACCCCCAATCCCTCCTCAATTCCTAATCCCTAAAAGGTCGGCAACGCACTCGTAACTGCTCCGCGCCGTTGCGGGTGTCCATGGGCGGCGTTGATTACTTACCATCAGGTAATCCGTCTGCTCGTTTGCCGATCTATAACATAAAAAAGTACATATACATATGTGTATGTATCTTCCACATGCCTCACATTGTTTTGTATTAAACTACATTTAACATTTCTTAGTTTTACTTGTTCTACTTATATTATAATGGTGGAAGTATATATCCATACTTCCATCATCTAATGTATCGCAAAACTACTGAATGGATTTTGATGAAAATTCATACAGAGACAGATTTTAGTCTGGAATATCATGTAGGTGTGTATAGCGCAGGGGAAGCTACTGACAATATCTAGTAATACAAAATTTAAAAAAAAATGGAGACTTTTTCAACCTAGGGTTATGCATGTCACTTTATTGCAAACTAGTGAAATAAAAGTTCCATATAAAAACAATGTATCCCGGGATTTTAAATACAGTAGCGTTTAAAGCGATAGCTCGACTATAATACGTAAATCAAGTATAATTTATAGTCTTTAGCAATCAGGAATATCAGCGAAAGAATTTTGAAAATCCGACCAGCTGTTCCAACGACCCTTACATGCAAACTTATTAAATTCTCAAACTTACTTTTAGACAAGACACCCTGAATCACCGTGTCCTATTGGTGTCTGTCGACATATCACAATCAACTCGCAATACACAGAAAACTTGACATATAAAGACATATGATAAGAGTACGTACAATGTGTCACCTTATTTTATATTCAGATGAAATCTGTTTTACATGAAATACAATAATGAAATCAACGTAAAAAAGTAAAAGGTTTTGGCACATCAATATTCATTGGGAGCATGAAATTGGTTCATGAATCTTATTCCGATATTCATACGTTGAGCAACGTAAAACCAAAGTATTTCCAGAAAATACTACGTTTGGTGTCCAAAGAGTTTTTGTTTGCAAACCAAGTAAATCGTTTGTGGTAATTAGTTCTAATTGTTAAGTTATGTTGGACAATTAATTTTATTGCAAAATGATAGGGTTGTAATGTATGCTATTTAATAAATAGGTGACATCGCGGGAGTTTTAGAGTCTTTCTATAGATAGCTGATAATTTAAGACCCTTAAACGTAAACTTATTGCGGTCAGTTTCTTCTCCTTATAATAGCATTGAATAACGGACACGACAGAAAACAATTTTCAAGTGCCTAAAAATAGACTGACTTTATGAATATTTATTTAGTTATTTGTTTTCCCTTCAGCACTTTCCCTTGCTTTTCTGTGCCAACTAAAGTCCAATAAGCCAACAAAATTATTTTTCGTAATAAATTATTGACAATCTCTTTCAGTGCCAAAGCTCAAGAGAAGAAAATCCAAGCTCGAATGAAATATTTAGCAGAGTTCAACGCTAAACAGCGCAAGGAGCGAGCAATGAAGGCTCGGGATAAACAGAATAGGATCAAGCAAAGAGTACAAGCTGCAGCAGAGATGGAACTCCGTCGTAAGATCACAATGATACGCCAGTGGAGGGCGAATGAGAAGAAGAGGCTAAACAGACTGAAACAGGAGAGGGAATCAAAGCTGGTGCGGTTGGAAACTGAGGTAATTACAGACATTATATTACATATAGAATGTATTAACGCACATAAAAATAAGTATGGTGGCTTTTTACGTCAGTAACAAATACAATTGATCCATCATTGTTATGACCTATCCGTTTTCTTCTTATCATACATATGTACAACCTAAAACCATATTAGTATTTTGACTTATTTCCCATAAATATATACTGTTATTAAATACGAGAAAGCGTTTTCATTTATTTATTTTGGAATGACTTAACTTCATATAGCAACGGTTCAAATGTACATAAAAACTTTATAGCGACCGAATCCTTTCGTATTCATACACATACACAGTTTAAGCATCCACCCAACCTTTATGAGTAAAAGCATTTATTCCGTTTCATAAAATATAAGTATACATGTACAAATAAAATGATGAAATGGTATTTGCCTGTATATCGGGCACTCCATTACACTTCGAATATACCGTAGAGATTTTTTCATTCATCTCTCAAGCGCACATAAATATTTAAAATCCATGCTCGAACTGCCGACAAATTCGATCTCTAGTTGAATTTCGTCCCTGGAGCGATGACAATGCAATGCAAAATACCCAACGAGGTTTTATCCCAGGGATTTGCGTGTTGATAGGCTTTTTTGAGATTGTCAACTATCATTTAGTAAAGTCTTTTAAACCAGTTGGTATATTTTCTCTATAATGTTGCAATGAACTGGTAAATAATAATATGCAGAAATAAGTTATTAGTCCAACTAATGAGAACGATTTTGATATTACTTTTTCTCACGTTCGCTCATTTTGATATCATATATATTTAAAAGTAGTAGATAGAAGTTCCGTATTAATGATTGTGTTATTAGTTTGGTCCCGATCACATGGTTAATTTCGATGTAGATAAGAATGGATACGGAAAATGTACCTAGCCGAAAAAAATTATCCCAATGTCTAAAAAAAACTACGTGAGTACCTTTAACTTAAAAAAACATGAGAATTCGAAACCTAAATTAGGTGTACGTGAGATAATAATATATTCTGTGAGTTAATCTCATTGAACACGTTTGTGGAAAGTGGTTTCTGCGGTTGTAGTGAACGATAGACTGAGGACGCGCAACCATTATGTGGCTCTGCTCTGCAAAATCGTCCTAGTAATTGGTTTTTGTTTACTCTAAGACTTTTAATAAAATCAACACCCAAGATTATGTTGACTGGGTAGAGTTAAAGTGAAAATTCTTTTTAAGATATATCATAGCCTTGTTGACGAGGTACCGTTTAAGGTGATCCGGGGTTGTGGGGTAAGCGCAATGAAGCACCGCGACCTCGGCCCAGAGCAGGAGAAGGAACAGGGGGTTTTTAGTCGGTAAGAGTCGGACACTCCCTCCCGCCCGGCCCTGGGAGCAGTCCTTTGATGATTTTCGCCTCACAAAAAAAAACCGTTAAGGAGATATTATTTTTTATCTTTTTTTATCCGTAGACGGCAAAAGTAGGATAGTTTGGCGGCCTAATTTGTATGTATTAAAATATTGGTTTCTGAAGCAAATAATAAAATCTTACTGCATCCAATGCCAATAATGATTTGTCTTGAAAACTTAGTAATTAGTTTAATTGTAGACTATGCTCTTGCAGAATATATCTGTGAAATCTTTATTATAATAAACTTATAGGCAAACAACAAATGGATCGCACGTGTTGACGCTCAGAACACGAAGCTCCAGGAAGAAGCTTTGCTGCTACAGCTGTACAGTGAAGATATGGCAGCAGGAGCCAGGAGAAGAAGAAAGTAAGTATTGCTGAACATTATTTTATTGACAGTCTAGTAAGTAAGTAGTTTTTTTTATGTGATAGGCGCCAGGGCAGTTTTGTTACCTGATAGTACGCACTCGACATTGCCCATGGATACCCGCAACACCACCCTAACAGAAATAAGGATTTTTAAGAGGTCAAATGTATGAAGAGTAAGCTTTTCGCTTTATGGATTTGAGGATTTTGGCATGGGGGAGAGAGACAAGTCGTTAACAAAACTGGAAAAACTGGTATTCGAAACGGATCGCTCTGAAGTGGTCCCATCCAAATCCGATTGTCATAATAGATGAACATTTTTTTATTTATTAAATAAAATAGATTATTTACTTGATAAGACGCAACAGGCAGGAGACGTCGTGACGTATATTACTGACCGATTATAATACAATTTTGTTTTTCTAAAGGACAAATAATAATAGATGTCATTCCAAAGAACTTGTAATCCAACTATTTTAAATTAAGATAGATCTTGTCGACTTTTTTATCAGTTCTACTCAATTCTTTTAAATTTCTGTAGATCGATCCAAATGTTCTGAAATTAAATTATTTTAAATCAGCTGCTACCGTGCTTTTACAAGATTTCTGTCCACTATGCAGTGTCCGCGCCATCGATATTCCGTAAAGCAATTAAGTCGCTAGTCTCCGATGTTCAAGCTGGAGAGCTAACACCCGTTCAAATATTTGTTTTGAGGGATGCTTTTCTGGAGGATAGATTCTAAATATTATAGCAGACAGCTCAATTTCTCAGGGGAGATAGCAAATGTTTTATTTTCATTCGAAATGAGACAAAGAGTTCTTTATTACGATTGTTACATTATCAAAGCTTAAGTTGAAAAGAGCTATGTTTCGGACGTGTGGGTTTGCTCAACAGGAGTGATACCACGACCTCAGTGTTGTGTTTCGTCGTGTGAGTGAGGTTACTGGAGGCCCAATCCTTTCCCTTTCCAATCCCAAAATCTTCGAAACCCTAATCCCCAAAAAACAGCAACGTACTTGTTACTTCTCTGGTGTTGCTGTTGGTGTTATTTCTAGCCCGGAGTCTGGAATAATACCCAGGTTTTGGCAAAAAGATCTAGACCTATTAATTAAATTGAACTCATTATATACCGAACTGGTGATAAGTGCACATGAGTACACGGTTTAGTGTTTCACATATTATTTACAGATTTATGTGCACCTTTGCCAACTCCTTTGAGTGTAAAATTGAGTAGAAAAAAGTGCTTAAAGTTTTACGGCAAAAATGTACATCGTCGGGCCCGTCATTACTTTGTCTTCGTATTAATTAATTTGCTTGAAAATCATAAAAACTAGGACAAACAAAATGTTCAACAATAAAAGTGTTGCCACACAACAATTTATCATTGGTAAGCCGTAAGCTTTATCAAGCATTGCGCGACGATGCTGAATTTAAAACACAGGCCCGCTGAAATCCAATTAATAAATTTATGTTTAACAAAATTCTGACTTTTCAAAGTATTAATTGGAATAATTGTCCTCTTATGGAAAAGGATGTGACTAGAGACGGAAGGGTATTTAGATGGATAACATTTAGGATATACTTATTACGAGGTTTTAATTCGTGCTTAGAATGATTTTCTCATTAAACACTAACGGTAACAAACTTAGAATTTTTCATCGCTTCATAGTGGATATCCCAGCCACAATCACGAAACCTTTCGCCTTTAGTTTCAATTTAAGAACCGGTAAAGAATGGAATTCTTTGCTGTAAACCTGGTCACCTGCGTCTTCAAGGTCTGAATAAACAGGTTGCTTATGGGTAGGCGTGCTCCATCGTAAGTCGCATTAAGCTTACCACCAAGCGAAACAGCGGCCAAAGGCCAGCCAATAAATTTATTGAATCAGGCGTTACTCTGCGGAAATCCATGACATTTAATGTTAGGAAAAATATTTAGTTTATATTCCGCGACAAAATCCAGGCTTGTTGCAATCCTACTCCTATGCAAAGATGTTGACTCGATGAGCTGTCGTCGAGTCTACGATCTCACGACAGCTCATCGAGTCACGAGATCTCCTGAGGATGCCCTGTGGAGGGGCAAAACACGTGTCGAGTATAAGTTTGATTGCGTGGCATGTTTTTCCGTTTTTTGCACGTGTGCATATGCATGTTACCTTTGCTGCATGGGCATATGCATGATTGCATAGGAGTGGGATTGCATCCTGCAACAAACCTGGGTTTTGTCGCGGTATAAAACCTAAATATTTTTCCTAACATTGAATGTTAGCCTGTTACTCATTATGGCATAAAAGTAAAACTTAGAGAGACTCGTCGTTTTGGCTATTAAGAATCAATTTGGCAAAGCTATTGAAATCCCAGATCGTTGAGACAATAAGCAAGTAATCCTAATTTATGTTGATTCATTTAGTCTTTATAGCGACAGATTACAGAGCAATAAAGTCCTGATTGTGTTCCGAACGACATCTAAATTGCTTTTGTAGAAGTTAAGTGAGAGCTAATAAACTGTGAAAAGAAACTTGAAGTGGATAATACTGATTGTTCTCAAGTATTGTGTATATAGGATATGATGCATAGTCAATGATCGAGAAAATAGTTTCAGCCTTTTTAATGAAAGATTTTAGTTTTGAAGAAAGTTTTTTTATTGTATAGGTCACCCAACGAGCCGACGGATTACCTGATGGTAATCAATCAGCGCCGCCAATGGAGAATCGTAATACCAAAGGAGTTACTACAAATACGTTTTTTTTATGCGATAGATTTGCAAACGAGCAAACAGATTACCAGATGGTAAGCAATCATTTCCACCAGACAATCGACAAAACGTCATCGCTTTATGGTGGAAATCCCACCTATAGGCTCGAACCGGTTTTCTTCCAGTTTTATAATCCGAAACGCTAGGTGTGGAATTCTCTGCCGGAGTCTGTGTAGTCTAGTGTCTAGTGGCCTGAAGGCATGCTCTATTGTAGGTTCAGGGTAGGGCATTATTGCCACGCTTGATAGAGGCCAAATGTCTGATTGTTCCGAAAAAAACCTTAATAAACTATTTGATATAAAACAGGAAGTCAGAAATATACGCTTACAATACGGATCTAGAGCTGCAACGAATCAGATTGGCCAATTGGAAGCTGATGCATGGAGGGACAGCGAAGGTGGCCCGCCTCGTCAGGAAGATGGGCTTGGAGTTTGAAAAGGTAAAATTAGTAAATGCACAATGAAGTAATATAAAAGAAATGGAACATTATTCTCTTTTTAAATTATTGCACCAAGTAACTAAAATGATCATTTGATTTTAAAAAGTAAGTTGATATATTTTCTTTTTGTTAGATTGATTCAGCTTAGACAGGATGTGATAAGATTATACTTTATTTTAATTTGAGTAGTATTTAATCGCTTTAGACTGCAAACTTCTTGACCGACAAACCAACTATAGTGGATTCAAAAGTAGACTTTGCCTTACATATAAGCCGCAGTCGAAAATTCTAAAAGCGGCATTTCATACTAGTGGTACTATTTCTTATAATATTTCAGTCGAAGCGTGGTGCCAAAGGGATGAGTCCAGAGTTAGCTCAGAAGATGGCATCAGAAGCGATGACTAATGCGATGTCCACGACAGGAGACACTCTCATGATCCTCGGACAGGCACGAGCCAGAATGGATATGGAGACTGTACTTCCTCTAGCTCCGATCCGAATTCTGGATGAGGTAAAGACAATTTTATTGAGAGGTAAGGGTGTATGTAACGCAAAGGTTGTTTTACACCGGTTTTATTTCGCAACAAAAATTCTGAACATGATTTCTGCAATAAATAGATGATTAGCTTGATCAATAAAGGTTTGAATATTGTACTGCTTATTAACAAGCAGATAACAGACAACAAACGAAAAAATAAACTAAATCTCTCTCAAGTGCCAATACCCTCGTAACGCCCAAGCATAAAAAATATCATGAGAGCTAAATGCCCAGTGTTCATTTTAATGTACATAATATAAGGTTATTGTAAATGCCCAAGCAAGAACGCACTTATTTTTTCGTAAATATGTGCATAGGATTTTTTTGTATATTTTTGGGCATACTCGGGCGTTATGTAGGAGATCAGGAAATCAATTTTTGAGTGATTCATTTTGTTCATTTAAATGAACAATAGGCGTTATTTACTACATTGAGGTTATTTATTTTGTTCGTTTATATGTACATTGGGTGGTACTTATATGAAAAAGATAAAAAGAAAAGAATATTTATAAATCAATTTGTTTATTTTTCGTAACGTTAATAATCATACATTGAGATCCTTAATTGAATTCAGTCTTTAAGACAAGTCTCTTAAATTTAACCAACTTCGTATTATTGTGATAGTTACTGAAACTACTGCCTTTAAAATAAAAAAAAAAAACATAATGAACGAAAAAATAATCAAGTAAACGAAAAAATAAAAGCCTTCTCTCTCTAAATCTTTTTAAAATCTGCTCTTAAATAATCAACTTCAAAATATACCAAATAAGACTCAAAACATAAACATTGTGTGACAGAAAACTCTTTGACATCATGACGTCAATGGATGGTTGTCAAACGTTGCCTAGAGATTGTAAATTTCGTCGTGAATTGTCAACACGAGTTGGTGTAATCGGTAAGGCGTGTGGATTACACCACAGAGACCCCGAGTTCGAGTCCCGCCGTAAACATGAAGTTTTTTAGTTGATGGAAGTTTTGTCGAACTTTCTGGAATATTTGAGTGAAAGTAATGAAAAATTAAGGAGCGAGAAGGAGAATAAATAAAAATGAATAACGAAATTATTGGAAGGTTCTGGAGGCATGACGATCAAAAAGAATAACGAAATTGAATGTTCTAGAACCTGACCAGGGGTATATAAGCGGAACTGCGGCTCACCGCTGGCAGTTGAGTTCTAAGTCCAAAGCGATTCGGAAGAAAAGGAAGAAGTGAAAAGAAGAAAAGTGAGTGAAATAGTGAAGTACAGTGAAATAGTGAAGTGCAGTCAGTTAAGTGAGTTAAGTCAGCGTGAACAGTGAACGGCAAAGTTGTGTCAGTCGGCCGGACTCTGCTGGAGAGGAACGCCGATAACTTATCCGTATCCGTGGACGCTGTCACTTAAGTGCAATAGAAAGTCTGAAAACCGGTATTAGTGTTTAATTTCATCCAATCCCGTAACCCAAGCCCGCATAGTTAGGAACGTGACGTCAGGCACGTAACATTTGGTGTCAGAAGTGGGATTGGAGAAAAATGCCGCTAGTGCCGCAGGACGTAAGAGGAGTGAGTACCCGTTCAATGTCAGAAGCGCAGCGTGTGAGGGAAGAGGGTGCTGCAGCTCAAACCAGCGATGCAGAAGCCAAGCCTGTGCAGGTGGATCTTCTGCTACAGCTGCAGCAAATGATGGCAGAGCAAGCGCGCCGCCAAGAAGAGCAAGCGCGCCGCCAAGAAGAGCAAGCGCGCTGTCAGGCAGAACAGCTGCGGGAGCTGAAAGAAGAGCAAGCGCGCCGCCAAGAAGAGCAAGCGCGCCGCCAAGAGGAGCAAGCACGCTGTCAGGCAGAACAGCTACGGGAGCAAGCACACTGTCAGGCGGAGCAGCTACGGGAGCTGAAAGAGATGCATAAGGATTTCACGAAGGGACTGCAAAAGGCTGTCGAACGGGTACAAGAAGTGGAGGAAGGGTTAGGCAAGTTGGAACATCGCGTCATGGCGATAGAGGAGAGAATAAGAAGAAGAGATCTCCAAAATCAAGCAGGAAGTGGCAAGCCGTCTTGCAGCCGTTTTTGACACCCCAAATGTGGCCTCAAGCGCAACGAAAGGGCTCAAGATTCCCCATTACGACGGAACAACATCCTGGACCGCGTTCAAGCTACAGTTTGAGACACTTATGGAGGCTTATGGTTGGACTCAGAAGGAAGCACAGTCAGCCCTCACCCTGGCCCTCCGTGATCAAGCGCTCTCAGTGCTGGAAGCTATCGGCGCAAGTGGGGATCTCAGCTTTAGTGCCCTCCTCGACGCACTTGAGGCACGTTTTGGAGACAGCCACCTGGAGCACGTGTACAGAGCGCAATTAAAAGAGCGTACTCAGCGTGCTAATGAGAGTCTACAGCAATGGTCCGTGGAAATCGAAAAACTTGTGCGTCGAGCTTTCCGGTCGACTCCGTCAATGATTGAAGGCACGCTTCTCCAAGCGTTCATTGACGGTATTCGGGACCCCGAAGTACGAGCTGCTGTTCATCTGGGCCATCACAAGAACATGAAAGAAGCTCTGGCCCATGCATTGGAAGTGGAAGCCGTGCGTGGCAACTCCCGTACCTTACGTCTGCGGGAAATGACGACAACGGAGCAGGTACCTCCACGCCGTCGGAATTTCATGTGCTATGGATGTGGAGAGCGTGGGCACATACGGAGCGACTGCTCGAAGAAGATGAACCGCCAGGACGCGGCGGTCTCAACTTCTGACCAGCAGGGAAACTTAAATCCAGCCAGGGCTGCGGGGTGGGCGTTGGCTGGTAATGGAACAACCCCAACAATCTACATCAAGCAAACCAACGATGGAAATACTCTGGTGATAGACGGTCAAGTAAATGGGAAAAACAGTCAGCTAACATTAGATACTGGAGCTTCAAGGACGGTGATGAATGTTCGGCTGCTCGGGCAAAACATCAGGAAACACGTTAAACCAATTGTTGGCCTACGAATGAAATCAGCTACCGGCCAGTGCATACCGATAAGTGGAAAACTGCATGTAACAATCAAAATTGGGGAACGTGTTTATCGACATGAGGTTATTGTGGCCAAAATTCTGGATGACTGCATCCTGGGACTTGACTTCCTGCAAGGGCACCAGTGTAACATCGACTTAAAATCTGGAGTATTACTATGTGGAACTGAAGAAATTCCGATGAAGGGTGGAACCCTGGGAAAAGTTTGCTGTTTAAGAAGAACTGTTCTTGAACCAAAATCACAGACTCTCGTACCAATCGCATTACCTAGGAGGAGGGAAGGAAGTTTACCTCTAAGGTGCGCTGTGATTGATAAATCGGAACACGTAAACTCATGGCTACCGGCGAGAACTGTCGTGGGGTCATCTGATGTCAACCGCATTCCGGTATTCAACTTCAGTGATTCAAAAATTACGATTGAAGAAGGAGAGCCTGTGGGCGTATTGGAAGAAGTGGCCTGGATAAGAAAATGCTCGGAGAATCTTGTGAAGAAGTACAGTACGGGAATAGACTTTGTAACGAAAATCTTAGACGAAAACAAAAGTCTGACAAAAGTGGAGACTATGAAAGCTAGAAATTTACTTCTTCGATTCTCTGATGTGTTTTCAAGAAGCGATGGTGATATTGGCCGAACTGGTTTAGTGAAGCATAAAATAAACACAGGTGATACAATGCCAATTCGTCAAAGGCCCAGACGCATACCATTCGCTCGTGAGAAAGAGGTTGAAGAAATGATTGACGATATGAGGAAAAATGACGTGATAGAGCCCTCTTCTAGCCCTTGGTGTTCACCTGTCGTGCTTGTCAAGAAGAAAGATGGTTCAACGAGGTTTTGCGTAGACTATCGACGATTGAATGATGTAACCAAGAAGGATAGCTACCCGTTACCAAGAATCGATGACACACTTGACACACTGAGTGGCATGAAATGGTTTTCAACGCTCGATCTGAAAAGCAGCTATTGGCAGGTGGATTTGGATCCCAAGGACAAGGAAAAGACCGCATTCTCAACTGGGAAGGGACTCTGGCAATTTAAGGTGATGCCATTTGGATTATGCAATGCACCGGCAACCTTTGAGCGTTTGATGGAACAGGTGCTGGCGGGACTGCTGGGCGAAACCTGCCTAGTTTACCTCGATGACATCATCATTGTTGGACGGGATTTTGACGATCATCTAAGGAAATTGGAAAAGGTACTCGATAAGCTGCGTGGAGCAAATTTAAAGTTGAGTCCAAAGAAATGCTCTTTCTTCAAGCGCGAAGTGAATTATCTAGGACATGTTATTTCTGAGAGAGGAATTGAGACTGATCCAGCCAAGACTGCCGCTGTTAAGGAATGGCCAACACCTAAAGACAAAACGCAAGTTCGGGCATTTCTTGGATTGTGCTCGTATTATCGGCGGTTTGTGAAAGGATTCTCGGACATTGCCAAGCCTTTGCATCGATTGACAGAGGAGAAACGTGCCTTTATCTGGGACGAGGATTGTGAGCAAGCCTTTCGAGAACTAAAAGAACGGCTTTGTAACACACCAATTCTCGGATACCCCAGCGCGAAAGGAATATTCGTAGTTGATACGGATGCCAGCAATATTGGAATAGGAGGTGTCCTTTCACAACGCGATGGTGAGCAGGAGAAGGTTATTGCTTACTTCAGCAAGTCACTATCCAAGCCGGAGAGGAATTATTGCGTGACCAGGAGGGAATTGCTGGCCGTAGTCAAAACTCTGCACCATTTCAAGAAGTATTTACTGGGACGGAAATTTTTGATCAGAACTGATCACGCTGCTTTGAAATGGCTGCTTCAGTTTAAGGATCCCGAAGGCCAAGTAGCCAGATGGTTGGAACAACTTCAGGAATTTGACTTTGAAATCGAACATCGCGGCGGAAGAATTCATGGCAACGCAGATGCATTATCGAGACGCCCATGCGTGGAAGATTGCAAGCATTGTGCCAAGAAGGAAACTGCTTTTCTTAAGGTGATAAGGACTGATACTGTTGACGAGGCATGGGGAGATGATGCGATGAAATTAGAACAGGAAAGAGATGCAGATATCAAACCAATACTGGAGTGGCTACGAAGTGGTAACAAGCCAAGTTGGAGTGACGTCGCCCAATATAGCGCGGTAACGAAAGGTTTATGGGCACAGTGGAAAAGCCTCACGCTGCATAACGGACTTCTGTGCAGGAAATGGGAATCAACAAACGGCAAGGACGAGCATTTGCAATTGGTGGTGCCTCGTTCAAAAATAAGGGATGTATTAAAAGCGTTCCATGATGGATCTTCTGGAGGACATTTGGGAATTAGGAGGACTTTGGTGAAGATCAAGGAGAGGTTTTATTGGTTGCATTGCAAATATGACGTCGAAGATTGGTGCCGGAAATGCACTAGTTGTGCAGCTGTCAAGGGTCCACAAACAAGAAGCAGAGGGGCGATGAAAATCTACAATGTTGGTATGCCTTGGGAGAGAATAGCCTTAGACATCGCTGGACCATTTCCAATCACTGATTCGGGCAATCGCTACGTTTTAGTGGTTATGGATTATTTTACAAAATGGCCGGAGGTCTTTGCCATACCGAATCAAGAGGCAGTAACTGTAGCCACGAAGTTGGTAAACGAGGTATTCACCCGATTCGGAGTGCCCTTGGAGATGCACAGTGATCAAGGACGGAACTTTGAATCCCAAGTTTTCCAGGAAACTTGTAAACTTTTGGGAATCCATAAGACTCGAACGACCCCTTATCATCCACAGTCAGATGGAATGGTCGAACGCTTCAACCAAACATTGGAGCGACACTTAGCAAAGGTGGTTGACAGCCATCAGAGAGATTGGGACACTTACATACCTCTCTTCTTGCTTGCCTATCGGACTGCTGTACATGAAAGTACCGCAAAGACGCCTGCATTTGCAAATTTTGGAAGGGAATTGAGATTACCGGCAGATCTTGTATCGGGCTGTCCACCTGGTGATTCTCGCACCGAGTTTAGCGATTACATAAGCGAGTTAAGGGCAAAAATGTTGGACATTTATGAGCAGATCAGGGAGGCCGGTCTTCAAGCTAGTGATCGCGCAAAGACGCGCTATGATCGACGAGCCAATTCTGTTGGGTTTGAAGAGGGGTCATTGGTCTGGCTTCATAATCCAGTCAGAAGGAAGGGAAAATCTCCAAAGCTGCAACCGAGTTGGGAAGGTCCTTACGAGATAGTCACGAAGATCAATGACATTACTTACAGAATTCGGAAGTCTTCAAGGAGCCCTTTGAAAGTTGTCCATATAGACAGGTTGGCGAGGTATTACGGCAGCAACGATGCTCGGGACGAGCGAATCTAAGAGGGGGGCAGTGTGACAGAAAACTCTTTGACATCATGACGTCAATGGATGGTTGTCAAACGTTGCCTAGAGATTGTAAATTTCGTCGTGAATTGTCAACACGAGTTGGTGTAATCGGTAAGGCGTGTGGATTACACCACAGAGACCCCGAGTTCGAGTCCCGCCGTAAACATGAAGTTTTTTAGTTGATGGAAGTTTTGTCGAACTTTCTGGAATAGTTGAGTTCTAAGTCTAAAGCGATTCGGAAGAAAAGGAAGAAGTGAGAAAGAAGAAAAGTGAGTGAAATAGTGAAGTGCAGTGAAATAGTGAAGTGCAGTCAGTTAAGTGAGTTAAGTCAGCGTGAACGGCAAAGTTGTGTCAGTCGGCCGGACTCTGCTGGAGAGGAACGCCGATAACTTAACTCCTTGGACGCTGTAACTTAAGTGCAATAGAAAGTCTGAAAACCGGTATTAGTGTTTCATTTCATCCAATCCCGTAACCCAAGCCCGCATAGTCAGGAACGTGACGTCAGGCACGTAACATTTGGCATGACGATCAAAAAGAATAACGAAATTGAATGTTCTAGAACCTGACCGGGGGTATATAACCGGAACTGCGGCTCACCGCTGGCAGTTGAGTTCTAAGTCTAAAGCGATTCGGAAGAAAAGGAAGAAGTGAGAAAGAAGAAAAGTGAGTGAAATAGTGAAGTGCAGTGAAATAGTGAAGTGCAGTCAGTTAAGTGAGTTAAGTCAGCGTGAACGGCAAAGTTGTGTCAGTCGGCCGGACTCTGCTGGAGAGGAACGCCGATAACTTAACTCCGTGGACGCTGTAACTTAAGTGCAATAGAAAGTCTGAAAACCGGTATTAGTGTTTCATTTCATCCAATCCCGTAACCCAAGCCCAACGTCAGGCACGTAACATAAATGTTACGTGCCTGACGTCACGTTCCTGACTATGCGGGCTTGGGTTACGGGATTGGATGAAATCGGCGTTCTTCTCCAGCAGAGTCCGGCCGACTGACACAACTTTGCCGTTCACGCTGACTTAACTCACTTAACTGACTGCACTTCACTATTTCACTGCACTTCACTATTTCACTCACTTTTCTTCTTTCTCACTTCTTCCTTTTCTTCCGAATCGCTTTAGACTTAGAACTCAACTGCCAGCGGTGAGCCGCAGTTCCGGTTATATACCCCCGGTCAGGTTCTAGAACATTCAATTTCGTTATTCTTTTTGATCGTCATGCCAAATGTTACGTGCCTGACGTCACGTTCCTGACTATGCGGGCTTGGGTTACGGGATTGGATGAAATGAAACACTAATACCGGTTTTCAGACTTTCTATTGCACTTAAGTTACAGCGTCCAAGGAGTTAAGTTATCGGCGTTCCTCTCCAGCAGAGTCCGGCCGACTGACACAACTTTGCCGTTCACGCTGACTTAACTCACTTAACTGACTGCACTTCACTATTTCACTGCACTTCACTATTTCACTCACTTTTCTTCTTTCTCACTTCTTCCTTTTCTTCCGAATCGCTTTAGACTTAGAACTCAACTGCCAGCGGTGAGCCGCAGTTCCGCTTATATACCCCTGGTTCAGGTTCTGGAACATTCAATTTCGTTATTCTTTTTGATCGTCATGACTCCAGAACCTTCCAATAATTTCGTTACTCATTTTTATTTATTCTCCTTCTCGCTCCTTAATTTTTCATTACTTTCACTCAAATATTCCAGAAAGTTCGACAAAACTTCCATCAACTAAAAAACTTCATGTTTACGGCGGGACTCGAACTCGGGGTCTCTGTGGTGTAATCCACACGCCTTACCGATTACACCAACTCGTGTTGACAATTCACGACGAAATTTACAATCTCTAGGCAACTTTAACTCTAACCAACTTCGTGGCTACAGTTACTGCCTCTTGGTTCGGTATGGCAAAGACCTCCGGCCATTTTGTAAAATAATCCATAACCACTAAAACGTAGCGATTGCCCGAATCAGTGATTGGAAATGGTCCAGCGATGTCTAAGGCTATTCTCTCCCAAGGCATACCAACATTGTAGATTTTCATCGCCCCTCTGCTTCTTGTTTGTGGACCCTTGACAGCTGCACAACTAGTGCATTTCCGGCACCAATCTTCGACGTCATATTTGCAATGCAACCAATAAAACCTCTCCTTGATCTTCACCAAAGTCCTCCTAATTCCCAAATGTCCTCCAGAAGATCCATCATGGAACGCTTTTAATACATCCCTTATTTTTGAACGAGGCACCACCAATTGCAAATGCTCGTCCTTGCCGTTTGTTGATTCCCATTTCCTGCACAGAAGTCCGTTATGCAGCGTAAGGCTTTTCCACTGTGCCCATAAACCTTTCGTTACCGCGCTATATTGGGCGACGTCACTCCAACTTGGCTTGTTACCACTTCGTAGCCACTCCAGTATTGGTTTAATATCTGCATCTCTTTCCTGTTCTAATTTCATCGCATCATCTCCCCATGCCTCGTCAACAGTATCAGTCCTTATCACCTTAAGAAAAGCAGTTTCCTTCTTGGCACAATGCTTGCAATCTTCCACGCATGGGCGTCTCGATAATGCATCTGCGTTGCCATGAATTCTTCCGCCGCGATGTTCGATTTCAAAGTCAAATTCCTGAAGTTGTTCCAACCATCTGGCTACTTGGCCTTCGGGATCCTTAAACTGAAGCAGCCATTTCAAAGCAGCGTGATCAGTTCTGATCAAAAATTTCCGTCCCAGTAAATACTTCTTGAAATGGTGCAGAGTTTTGACTACGGCCAGCAATTCCCTCCTGGTCACGCAATAATTCCTCTCCGGCTTGGATAGTGACTTGCTGAAGTAAGCAATAACCTTCTCCTGCTCACCATCGCGTTGTGAAAGGACACCTCCTATTCCAATATTGCTGGCATCCGTATCAACTACGAATATTCCTTTCGCGCTGGGGTATCCGAGAATTGGTGTGTTACAAAGCCGTTCTTTTAGTTCTCGGAAGGCCTGCTCACAATCCTCGTCCCAGATAAAGGCACGTTTCTCCTCTGTCAATCGATGCAAAGGCTTGGCAATGTCCGAGAATCCTTTCACAAACCGCCGATAATACGAGCACAATCCAAGAAATGCGCGAACTTGCGTTTTGTCTTTAGGTGTTGGCCATTCCTTAACAGCGACAGTCTTGGCTGGATCAGTCTCAATTCCTCTCTCAGAAATAACATGTCCTAGATAATTCACTTCGCGCTTGAAGAAAGAGCATTTCTTTGGACTCAACTTTAAATTAGCTCCACGCAGCTTGTCGAGTACCTTTTCCAATTTCCTAAGATGATCGTCAAAATCCCGTCCAACAATGATGATGTCATCGAGGTAAACTAGGCAGGTTTCGCCCAGCAGTCCCGCCAGCACCTGTTCCATCAAACGCTCAAAGGTTGCCGGTGCATTGCATAATCCAAATGGCATCACCTTAAATTGCCAGAGTCCCTTCCCAGTTGAGAATGCGGTCTTTTCCTTGTCCTTGGGATCCAAATCCACCTGCCAATAGCCGCTTTTCAGATCGAGCGTTGAAAACCATTTCATGCCACTCAGTGTGTCAAGTGTGTCATCGATTCTTGGTAACGGGTAGCTATCCTTCTTGGTTACATCATTCAATCGTCGATAGTCTACGCAAAACCTCGTTGAACCATCTTTCTTCTTGACAAGCACGACAGGTGAACACCAAGGGCTAGAAGAGGGCTCTATCACGTCATTTTTCCTCATATCGTCAATCATTTCTTCAACCTCTTTCTCACGAGCGAATGGTATGCGTCTGGGCCTTTGACGAATTGGCATTGTATCACCTGTGTTTATTTTATGCTTCACCAAACCAGTTCGGCCAATATCACCATCGCTTCTTGAAAACACATCAGAGAATCGAAGAAGTAAATTTCTAGCTTTCATAGTCTCCACTTTTGTCAGACTTTTGTTTTCGTCTAAGATTTTCGTTACAAAGTCTATTCCCGTACTGTCCTTCTTCACAAGATTCTCCGAGCATTTTCTTATCCAGGCCACTTCTTCCAATACGCCCACAGGCTCTCCTTCTTCAATCGTAATTTTTGAATCACTGAAGTTGAATACCGGGATGCGGTTGACATCAGATGACCCCACGACAGTTCTCGCCGGTAGCCATGAGTTTACGTGTTCCGATTTATCAATCACAGCGCACCTTAGAGGTAAACTTCCTTCCCTCCTCCTAGGTAATGCGATTGGTACGAGAGTCTGTGATTTTGGTTCAAGAACAGTTCTTCTTAAACAGCAAACTTTTCCCAGGGTTCCACCCTTCATCGGAATTTCCTCAGTTCCACATAGTAAAACTCCAGATTTTAGGTCGATGTTACACTGGTGCCCTTGCAGGAAGTCAAGTCCCAGGATGCAGTCATCCAGAATTTTGGCCACAATTACCTCATGTCGATAAACACGTTCCCCAATTTTGATTGTTACATGCAGTTTTCCACTTATCGGTATGCACTGGCCGGTAGCTGATTTCATTTGTAGGCCAACAATTGGTTTAAGGTGTTTCCTGATGTTTTGCTCGAGCAGCCGAACATTCATCACCGTCCTTGAAGCTCCAGTATCTAATGTTAGCTGACTGTTTTTCCCATTTACTTGACCGTCTATCACCAGAGTATTTCCATCGTTGGTTTGCTTGATGTAGATTGTTGGGGTTGTTCCATTACCAGCCAACGCCCACCCCGCAGCCCTGGCTGGATTTAAGTTTCCCTGCTGGTCAGAAGTTGAGACCGCCGCGTCCTGGCGGTTCATCTTCTTCGAGCAGTCGCTCCGTATGTGCCCACGCTCTCCACATCCATAGCACATGAAATTCCGACGGCGTGGAGGTACCTGCTCCGTTGTCGTCATTTCCCGCAGACGTAAGGTACGGGAGTTGCCACGCACGGCTTCCACTTCCAATGCATGGGCCAGAGCTTCTTTCATGTTCTTGTGATGGCCCAGATGAACAGCAGCTCGTACTTCGGGGTCCCGAATACCGTCAATGAACGCTTGGAGAAGCGTGCCTTCAATCATTGACGGAGTCGACCGGAAAGCTCGACGCACAAGTTTTTCGATTTCCACGGACCATTGCTGTAGACTCTCATTAGCACGCTGAGTACGCTCTTTTAATTGCGCTCTGTACACGTGCTCGAGGTGGCTGTCTCCAAAACGTGCCTCAAGTGCGTCGAGGAGGGCACTAAAGCTGAGATCCCCACTTGCGCCGATAGCTTCCAGCACTGAGAGCGCTTGATCACGGAGGGCCAGGGTGAGGGCTGACTGTGCTTCCTTCTGAGTCCAACCATAAGCCTCCATAAGTGTCTCAAACTGTAGCTTGAACGCGGTCCAGGATGTTGTTCCGTCGTAATGGGGAATCTTGAGCCCTTTCGTTGCGCTTGAGGCCACATTTGGGGTGTCAAAAACGGCTGCAAGACGGCTTCGGCTCTTCAAAGGGCTTGGGCTTGCCACTTCCTGCTTGATTTTGGAGATCTCTTCTTCCACTCTCTCCTCTATCGCCATGACGCGATGTTCCAACTTGCCTAACCCTTCCTCCACTTCTTGTACCCGTTCGACAGCCTTTTGCAGTCCCTTCGTGAAATCCTTATGCATCTCTTTCAGCTCCCGTAGCTGCTCCGCCTGACAGTGTGCTTGCTCCCGTAGCTGTTCTGCCTGACAGCGTGCTTGCTCCTCTTGGCGGCGCGCTTGCTCTTCTTGGCGGCGCGCTTGCTCTTCTTTCAGCTCCCGCAGCTGTTCTGCCTGACAGCGCGCTTGCTCTTCTTGGCGGCGCGCTTGCTCTTCTTGGCGGCGCGCTTGCTCTGCCATCATTTGCTGCAGCTGTAGCAGAAGATCCACCTGCACAGGCTTGGCTTCTGCATCGCTGGTTTGAGCTGCAGCACCCTCTTCCCTCACACGCTGCGCTTCTGACATTGAACGGGTACTCACTCCTCTTACGTCCTGCGGCACTAGCGGCATTTTTCTCCAATCCCACTTCTGACACCAAATGTTAAATGTTACGTGCCTGACGTCACGTTCCTGACTATGCGGGCTTGGGTTACGGGATTGGATGAAATGAAACACTAATACCGGTTTTCAGACTTTCTATTGCACTTAAGTTACAGCGTCCACGGAGTTAAGTTATCGGCGTTCCTCTCCAGCAGAGTCCGGCCGACTGACACAACTTTGCCGTTCACGCTGACTTAACTCACTTAACTGACTGCACTTCACTATTTCACTGCACTTCACTATTTCACTCACTTTTCTTCTTTCTCACTTCTTCCTTTTCTTCCGAATCGCTTTAGACTTAGAACTCAACTGCCAGCGGTGAGCCGCAGTTCCGCTTATATACCCCCGGTCAGGTTCTAGAACATTCAATTTCGTTATTCTTTTTGATCGTCATGCCTCCAGAATCTTCCAATAATTTCGTTATTCATTTTTATTTATTCTTCTTCTCGCTCCTTAATTTTTCATCACTTTCACTCAAATATTCCAGAAAGTTCGACAAAACTTCCATCAACTAAAAAACTTCATGTTTACGGCGGGACTCGAACTCGGGGTCTCTGTGGTGTAATCCACACGCCTTACCGATTACACCAACTCGTGTTGACAATTCACGACGAAATTTACAATCTCTAGGCAACGTTTGACAACCATCCATTGACGTCATGATGTCAAAGAGTTTTCTGTCACACTGCCCCCCTCTTAGATTCGCTCGTCCCGAGCATCGTTGCTGCCGTAATACCTCGCCAACCTGTCTATATGGACAACTTTCAAAGGGCTCCTTGAAGACTTCCGAATTCTGTAAGTAATGTCATTGATCTTCGTGACTATCTCGTAAGGACCTTCCCAACTCGGTTGCAGCTTTGGAGATTTTCCCTTCCTTCTGACTGGATTATGAAGCCAGACCAATGACCCCTCTTCAAACCCAACAGAATTGGCTCGTCGATCATAGCGCGTCTTTGCGCGATCACTAGCTTGAAGACCGGCCTCCCTGATCTGCTCATAAATGTCCAACATTTTTGCCCTTAACTCGCTTATGTAATCGCTAAACTCGGTGCGAGAATCACCAGGTGGACAGCCCGATACAAGATCTGCCGGTAATCTCAATTCCCTTCCAAAATTTGCAAATGCAGGCGTCTTTGCGGTACTTTCATGTACAGCAGTCCGATAGGCAAGCAAGAAGAGAGGTATGTAAGTGTCCCAATCTCTCTGATGGCTGTCAACCACCTTTGCTAAGTGTCGCTCCAATGTTTGGTTGAAGCGTTCGACCATTCCATCTGACTGTGGATGATAAGGGGTCGTTCGAGTCTTATGGATTCCCAAAAGTTTACAAGTTTCCTGGAAAACTTGGGATTCAAAGTTCCGTCCTTGATCACTGTGCATCTCCAAGGGCACTCCGAATCGGGTGAATACCTCGTTTACCAACTTCGTGGCTACAGTTACTGCCTCTTGATTCGGTATGGCAAAGACCTCCGGCCATTTTGTAAAATAATCCATAACCACTAAAACGTAGCGATTGCCCGAATCAGTGATTGGAAATGGTCCAGCGATGTCTAAGGCTATTCTCTCCCAAGGCATACCAACATTGTAGATTTTCATCGCCCCTCTGCTTCTTGTTTGTGGACCCTTGACAGCTGCACAACTAGTGCATTTCCGGCACCAATCTTCGACGTCATATTTGCAATGCAACCAATAAAACCTCTCCTTGATCTTCACCAAAGTCCTCCTAATTCCCAAATGTCCTCCAGAAGATCCATCATGGAACGCTTTTAATACATCCCTTATTTTTGAACGAGGCACCACCAATTGCAAATGCTCGTCCTTGCCGTTTGTTGATTCCCATTTCCTGCACAGAAGTCCGTTATGCAGCGTGAGGCTTTTCCACTGTGCCAATAAACCTTTCGTTACCGCGCTATATTGGGCGACGTCACTCCAACTTGGCTTGTTACCACTTCGTAGCCACTCCAGTATTGGTTTGATATCTGCATCTCTTTCCTGTTCTAATTTCATCGCATCATCTCCCCATGCCTCGTCAACAGTATCAGTCCTTATCACCTTAAGAAAAGCAGTTTCCTTCTTGGCACAATGCTTGCAATCTTCCACGCATGGGCGTCTCGATAATGCATCTGCGTTGCCATGAATTCTTCCGCCGCGATGTTCGATTTCAAAGTCAAATTCCTGAAGTTGTTCCAACCATCTGGCTACTTGGCCTTCGGGATCCTTAAACTGAAGCAGCCATTTCAAAGCAGCGTGATCAGTTCTGATCAAAAATTTCCGTCCCAGTAAATACTTCTTGAAATGGTGCAGAGTTTTGACTACGGCCAGCAATTCCCTCCTGGTCACGCAATAATTCTTCTCCGGCTTGGATAGTGACTTGCTGAAGTAAGCAATAACCTTCTCCTGCTCACCATCGCGTTGTGAAAGGACACCTCCTATTCCAATATTGCTGGCATCCGTATCAACTACGAATATTCCTTTCGCGCTGGGGTATCCGAGAATTGGTGTGTTACAAAGCCGTTCTTTTAGTTCTCGAAAGGCTTGCTCACAATCCTCGTCCCAGATAAAGGCACGTTTCTCCTCTGTCAATCGATGCAAAGGCTTGGCAATGTCCGAGAATCCTTTCACAAACCGCCGATAATACGAGCACAATCCAAGAAATGCCCGAACTTGCGTTTTGTCTTTAGGTGTTGGCCATTCCTTAACAGCGGCAGTCTTGGCTGGATCAGTCTCAATTCCTCTCTCAGAAATAACATGTCCTAGATAATTCACTTCGCGCTTGAAGAAAGAGCATTTCTTTGGACTCAACTTTAAATTTGCTCCACGCAGCTTATCGAGTACCTTTTCCAATTTCCTTAGATGATCGTCAAAATCCCGTCCAACAATGATGATGTCATCGAGGTAAACTAGGCAGGTTTCGCCCAGCAGTCCCGCCAGCACCTGTTCCATCAAACGCTCAAAGGTTGCTGGTGCATTGCATAATCCAAATGGCATCACCTTAAATTGCCAGAGTCCCTTCCCAGTTGAGAATGCGGTCTTTTCCTTGTCCTTGGGATCCAAATCCACCTGCCAATAGCCGCTTTTCAGATCGAGCGTTGAAAACCATTTCATGCCACTCAGTGTGTCAAGTGTGTCATCGATTCTTGGTAACGGGTAGCTATCCTTCTTGGTTACATCATTCAATCGTCGATAGTCTACGCAAAACCTCGTTGAACCATCTTTCTTCTTGACCAGCACGACAGGTGAACACCAAGGGCTAGAAGAGGGCTCTATCACGTCATTTTTCCTCATATCGTCAATCATTTCTTCAACCTCTTTCTCACGAGCGAATGGTATGCGTCTGGGCCTTTGACGAATTGGCATTGTATCACCTGTGTTTATTTTATGCTTCACTAAACCAGTTCGGCCAATATCACCATCGCTTCTTGGCATTTCAATTAACACGAACTATTACCGTAACTTATTTGCTTTTAATATTAGCATGAGTTTGGTTGGCAGCCATCAGAGAGATTGGGACACTTACATACCTCTCTTCTTGCTTGCCTATCGGACTGCTGTACATGAAAGTACCGCAAAGACGCCTGCATTTGCAAATTTTGGAAGGGAATTGAGATTACCGGCAGATCTTGTATCGGGCTGTCCACCTGGTGATTCTCGCACCGAGTTTCTGACTGCACTGCACTATTTCACTGCACTTCACTATTTCACTCACTTTTCTTCTTTTCACTTCTTCCTTTTCTTCCGAATCGCTTTAGACTTAGAACTCAACTGCCAGCGGTGAGCCGCAGTTCCGCTTATATACCCCCGGTCAGGTTCTGGAACATTCAATTTCGTTATTCTTTTTGATCGTCATGCCTCCAGAACCTTCCAATAATTTCGTTATTCATTTTTATTTATTCTCCTTCTCGCTCTTTAATTTTTTATTTCTTTCACACAAATAATTCCAGAAAGTTCGACAAAACTTCTATAAACTAAAAAACTTCATGTTTACGGCGGGACTCGAACTCGGGGTCTCTGTGGTGTAATCCACACGCCTTACCGATTACACCAACTCGTGTTGACAATTCACGACGAAATTTACAATCTCTAGGCAACGTTTGACAACCATCCATTGACGTCATGATGTCAAAGAGTTTGAACCACTTTTCCGTCACACTGCCCCCCTCTTAGATTCGCTCGTCCCGAGCATCGTTGCTGCCGTAATACCTCGCCAACCTGTCTATATGGACAACTTTCAAAGGGCTCCTTGAAGTCTTCCGAATTCTGTAAGTAATGTCATTGATCTTCGTGACTATCTCATAAGGACCTTCCCAACTCGGTTGAAGCTTCGGAGATTTTCCCTTCCTTCTGACTGGATTATGAAGCCAGACCAATGACCCCTCTTCAAACCCAACAGAATTGGCTCGTCGATCATAGCGCGTCTTTGCGCGATCACTAGCTTGAAGACCGGCCTCCCTGATCTGCTCATAAATGTCCAACATTTTTGCCCTTAACTCGTTTATGTAATCGCTAAACTCGGTGCGAGTGTCGCCAGGTGGACAGCCCGATACAAGATCTGCCGGTAATCTCAATTCCCTTCCAAAATTTGCAAATGCAGGCGTCTTTGCGGTACTTTCATGTACAGCAGTCCGATAGGCAAGCAAGAAAAGAGGTATGTAAGTGTCCCAATCTCTCTGATGGCTGTCAACCACCTTTGCTAAGTGTCGCTCCAATGTTTGGTTGAAGCGTTCGACCATTCCATCTGACTGTGGATGATAAGGGGTCGTTCGAGTCTTATGGATTCCCAAAAGTTTACAAGTTTCCTGAAAAACTTGGGATTCAAAATTCCGTCCTTGATCACTGTGCATCTCCAAGGGCACTCCGAATCGGGTGAATACCTCGTTTACCAACTTCGTGGCTACAGTTACTGCCTCTTGATTCGGTATGGCAAAGACCTCCGGCCATTTTGTAAAATAATCCATAACCACTAAAACGTAGCGATTGCCCGAATCAGTGATTGGAAATGGTCCAGCGATGTCTAAGGCTATTCTCTCCCAAGGCATACCAACATTGTAGATTTTCATCGCCCCTCTGCTTCTTGTTTGTGGACCCTTGACAGCTGCACAACTAGTGCATTTCCGGCACCAATCTTCGACGTCATATTTGCAATGCAACCAATAAAACCTCTCCTTGATCTTCACCAAAGTCCTCCTAATTCCCAAATGTCCTCCAGAAGATCCATCATGGAACGCTTTTAATACATCCCTTATTTTTGAACGAGGCACCACCAATTGCAAATGCTCGTCCTTGCCGTTTGTTGATTCCCATTTCCTGCACAGAAGTCCGTTATGCAGCGTGAGGCTTTTCCACTGTGCCAATAAACCTTTCGTTACCGCGCTATATTGGGCGACGTCACTCCAACTTGGCTTGTTACCACTTCGTAGCCACTCCAGTATTGGTTTGATATCTGCATCTCTTTCCTGTTCTAATTTCATCGCATCATCTCCCCATGCCTCGTCAACAGTATCAGTCCTTATCACCTTAAGAAAAGCAGTTTCCTTCTTGGCACAATGCTTGCAATCTTCCACGCATGGGCGTCTCGATAATGCATCTGCGTTGCCATGAATTCTTCCGCCGCGATGTTCGATTTCAAAGTCAAATTCCTGAAGTTGTTCCAACCATCTGGCTACTTGGCCTTCGGGATCCTTAAACTGAAGCAGCCATTTCAAAGCAGCGTGATCAGTTCTGATCAAAAATTTCCGTCCCAGTAAATACTTCTTGAAATGGTGCAGAGTTTTGACTACGGCCAGCAATTCCCTCCTGGTCACGCAATAATTCTTCTCCGGCTTGGATAGTGACTTGCTGAAGTAAGCAATAACCTTCTCCTGCTCACCATCGCGTTGTGAAAGGACACCTCCTATTCCAATATTGCTGGCATCCGTATCAACTACGAATATTCCTTTCGCGCTGGGGTATCCGAGAATTGGTGTGTTACAAAGCCGTTCTTTTAGTTCTCGAAAGGCTTGCTCACAATCCTCGTCCCAGATAAAGGCACGTTTCTCCTCTGTCAATCGATGCAAAGGCTTGGCAATGTCCGAGAATCCTTTCACAAACCGCCGATAATACGAGCACAATCCAAGAAATGCCCGAACTTGCGTTTTGTCTTTAGGTGTTGGCCATTCCTTAACAGCGGCAGTCTTGGCTGGATCAGTCTCAATTCCTCTCTCAGAAATAACATGTCCTAGATAATTCACTTCGCGCTTGAAGAAAGAGCATTTCTTTGGACTCAACTTTAAATTTGCTCCACGCAGCTTATCGAGTACCTTTTCCAATTTCCTTAGATGATCGTCAAAATCCCGTCCAACAATGATGATGTCATCGAGGTAAACTAGACAGGTTTCGCCCAGCAGTCCCGCCAGCACCTGTTCCATCAAACGCTCAAAGGTTGCTGGTGCATTGCATAATCCAAATGGCATCACCTTAAATTGCCAGAGTCCCTTCCCAGTTGAGAATGCGGTCTTTTCCTTGTCCTTGGGATCCAAATCCACCTGCCAATAGCCGCTTTTCAGATCGAGCGTTGAAAACCATTTCATGCCACTCAGTGTGTCAAGTGTGTCATCGATTCTTGGTAACGGGTAGCTATCCTTCTTGGTTACATCATTCAATCGTCGATAGTCTACGCAAAACCTCGTTGAACCATCTTTCTTCTTGACCAGCACGACAGGTGAACACCAAGGGCTAGAAGAGGGCTCTATCACGTCATTTTTCCTCATATCGTCAATCATTTCTTCAACCTCTTTCTCACGAGCGAATGGTATGCGTCTGGGCCTTTGACGAATTGGCATTGTATCACCTGTGTTTATTTTATGCTTCACCAAACCAGTTCGGCCAATATCACCATCGCTTCTTGAAAACACATCAGAGAATCGAAGAAGTAAATTTCTAGCTTTCATAGTCTCCACTTTTGTCAGACTTTTGTTTTCGTCTAAGATTTTCGTTACAAAGTCTATTCCCGTACTGTCCTTCTTCACAAGATTCTCCGAGCATTTTCTTATCCAGGCCACTTCTTCCAATACGCCCACAGGCTCTCCTTCTTCAATCGTAATTTTTGAATCACTGAAGTTGAATACCGGAATGCGGTTGACATCAGATGACCCCACGACAGTTCTTGCCGGTAGCCATGAGCTTACGTGTTCCGATTTATCAATCACAGCGCACCTTCGAGGTAAACTTCCTTCCTTCCTCCTAGGTAATGCGATTGGTACGAGAGTCTGTGATTTTGGTGCAAGAACAGTTCTTCTTAAACAGCAAACTTTTCCCAGGGTTCCACCCTTCATCGGAATTTCCTCAGTTCCACATACTAAAACTCCAGATTTTAAGTCGATGTTACACTGGTGCCCTTGCAGGAAGTCAAGTCCCAGGATGCAGTCATCCAGAATTTTGGCCACAATAACCTCATGTCGATAAACACGTTCCCCAATTTTGATTGTTACATGCAGTTTTCCGCTTATCGGTATGCACTGGCCGGTAGCTGATTTCATTTGTAGGCCAACAATTGGTTTAAGGTGTTTCCTGATGTTTTGCTCGAGCAGCCGAACATTTATCACCGTCCTTGAAGCTCCAGTATCTAATGTTAGCTGACTGTTTTTCCCATTTACTTGACCGTCCATCACCAGAGTATTTCCATCGTTGGTTTGCTTGATGTAGATTGTTGGGGTTGTTCCACTACCAGCCAGCGCCCACCCCGCAGCCCTGGCTGGATTTAAGTTTCCCTGCTGGTCAGAAGTTGAGACCGCCGCGTCCTGGCGGTTCATCTTCTTCTTAGGGCAGTCGCACCGTATGTGCCCACGCTCTCCACATCCATAGCACATGAAGTTCCGACGGCGTGGAGGTACCTGCTCCGTTGTCGTCATTTCCCGCAGACGTAAGGTACGGGAGTTGCCACGCACGGCTTCCACTTCCAATGCATGGGCCAGAGCTTCTTTCATGTTCTTGTGATGGCCCAGATGAACAGCAGCTCGTACTTCGGGGTCCCGAATACCGTCAATGAATGCTTGGAGAAGCGTGCCTTCAATCATTGACGGAGTCGACCGGAAAGCTCGACGCACAAGTTTCTCGATTTCCACGGACCATTGCTGTAGGCTCTCATTAGCACGCTGAGTACGCTCTTTTAATTGCGCTCTGTACACGTGCTCGAGGTGGCTGTCTCCAAAACGTGCCTCCAGTGCGTCGAGGAGGGCACTAAAGCTGAGATCCCCACTTGCGCCGATAGCTTCCAGCACTGAGAGCGCTTGATCACGGAGGGCCAGGGTGAGGGCTGACTGTGCTTCCTTCTGAGTCCAACCATAAGCCTCCATAAGTGTCTCGAACTGTAGCTTGAACGCGGTCCAGGATGTTGTTCCGTCGTAATGGGGAATCTTGAGCCCTTTCGTTGCGCTTGAGGCCGCATTTGGGGCGTCAAAAACGGCTGCAAGACGGCTTCGGCTCTTCAAAGGGCTTGGGCTTGTCATTTCCTGCTTGATTTTGGAGATCTCTTCTTCCACTCTCTCCTCTATGGCCATGACGCGATGTTCCAACTTGCCTAACCCTTCCTCCACTTCCTGTACCCGTTCGACAGCCTTTTGCAGTCCCTTCGTGAAATCCTTATGCATCTCTTTCAGCTCCCGTAGCTGCTCCGCCTGACAGTGTGCTTGCTCCCGTAGCTGTTCTGCCTGACAGCGTGCTTGCTCCTCTTGGCGGCGCGCTTGCTCTTCTTGGCGGCGCGCTTGCTCTTCTTGGCGGCGCGCTTGCTCTTCTTTCAGCTCCCGCAGCTGTTCTGCCTGACAGCGCGCTTGCTCTTCTTGGCGGCGCGCTTGCTCTTCTTGGCGGCGCGCTTGCTCTGCCATCATTTGCTGCAGCTGTAGCAGAAGATCCACCTGCACAGGCTTGGCTTCTGCATCGCTGGTTTGAGCTGCAGCACCCTCTTCCCTCACACGCTGCGCTTCTGACATTGAACGGGTACTCACTCCTCTTACGTCCTGCGGCACTAGCGGCATTTTTCTCCAATCCCACTTCTGACACCAAATGTTACGTGCCTGACTATGCGGGCTTGGGTTACGGGATTGGATGAAATGAAACACTAATACCGGTTTTCAGACTTTCTATTGCACTTAAGTTACAGCGTCCACGGAGTTAAGTTATCGGCGTAAGTGGGGATCTCAGCTTTAGTGCCCTCCTCGACGCACTGGAGGCACGTTTTGGAGACAGCCACCTCGAGCACGTGTACAGAGCGCAATTAAAAGAGCGTACTCAGCGTGCTAATGAGAGCCTACAGCAATGGTCCGTGGAAATCGAGAAACTTGTGCGTCGAGCTTTCCGGTCGACTCCGTCAATGATTGAAGGCACGCTTCTCCAAGCATTCATTGACGGTATTCGGGACCCCGAAGTACGAGCTGCTGTTCATCTGGGCCATCACAAGAACATGAAAGAAGCTCTGGCCCATGCATTGGAAGTGGAAGCCGTGCGTGGCAACTCCCGTACCTTACGTCTGCGGGAAATGACGACAACGGAGCAGGTACCTCCACGCCGTCGGAACTTCATGTGCTATGGATGTGGAGAGCGTGGGCACATACGGTGCGACTGCCCTAAGAAGAAGATGAACCGCCAGGACGCGGCGGTCTCATTTTCTGACCAGCAGGGAAACTTAAATCCAGCCAGGGCTGCGGGGTGGGCGCTGGCTGGTAGTGGAACAACCCCAACAATCTACATCAAGCAAACCAACGATGGAAATACTCTGGTGATGGACGGTCAAGTAAATGGGAAAAACAGTCAGCTAACATTAGATACTGGAGCTTCAAGGACGGTGATAAATGTTCGGCTGCTCGAGCAAAACATCAGGAAACACCTTAAACCAATTGTTGGCCTACAAATGAAATCAGCTACCGGCCAGTGCATACCGATAAGCGGAAAACTGCATGTAACAATCAAAATTGGGGAACGTGTTTATCGACATGAGGTTATTGTGGCTTGTGGATTGTGAGCAAGCCTTTCGAGAACTAAAAGAACGGCTTTGTAACACACCAATTCTCGGATACCCCAGCGCGAAAGGAATATTCGTAGTTGATACGGATGCCAGCAATATTGGAATAGGAGGTGTCCTTTCACAACGCGATGGTGAGCAGGAGAAGGTTATTGCTTACTTCAGCAAGTCACTATCCAAGCCGGAGAAGAATTATTGCGTGACCAGGAGGGAATTGCTGGCCGTAGTCAAAACTCTGCACCATTTCAAGAAGTATTTACTGGGACGGAAATTTTTGATCAGAACTGATCACGCTGCTTTGAAATGGCTGCTTCAGTTTAAGGATCCCGAAGGCCACGTAGCCAGATGGTTGGAACAACTTCAGGAATTTGACTTTGAAATCGAACATCGCGGCGGAAGAATTCATGGCAACGCAGATGCATTATCGAGACGCCCATGCGTGGAAGATTGCAAGCATTGTGCCAAGAAGGAAACTGCTTTTCTTAAGGTGATAAGGACTGATACTGTTGACGAGGCATGGGGAGACGATGCGATGAAATTAGAACAGGAAAGAGATGCAGATATCAAACCAATACTGGAGTGGCTACGAAGTGGTAACAAGCCAAGTTGGAGTGACGTCGCCCAATATAGCGCGGTAACGAAAGGTTTATGGGCACAGTGGAAAAGCCTTACGCTGCATAACGGACTTCTGTGCAGGAAATGGGAATCAACAAACGGCAAGGACGAGCATTTGCAATTGGTGGTGCCTCGTTCAAAAATAAGGGATGTATTAAAAGCGTTCCATGATGGATCTTCTGGAGGACATTTGGGAATTAGGAGGACTTTGGTGAAGATCAAGGAGAGGTTTTATTGGTTGCATTGCAAATATGACGTCGAAGATTGGTGCCGGAAATGCACTAGTTGTGCAGCTGTCAAGGGTCCACAAACAAGAAGCAGGGGGGCGATGAAAATCTACAATGTTGGTATGCCTTGGGAGAGAATAGCCTTAGACATCGCTGGACCATTTCCAATCACTGATTCGGGCAATCGCTACGTTTTAGTGGTTATGGATTATTTTACAAAATGGCCGGAGGTCTTTGCCATACCGAATCAAGAGGCAGTAACTGTAGCCACGAAGTTGGTAAATGAGGTATTCACCCGATTCGGAGTGCCCTTGGAGATGCACAGTGATCAAGGACGGAACTTTGAATCCCAAGTTTTCCAGGAAACTTGTAAACTTTTGGGAATCCATAAGACTCGAACGACCCCTTATCATCCACAGTCAGATGGAATGGTCGAACGCTTCAACCAAACATTGGAGCGACACTTAGCAAAGGTGGTTGACAGCCATCAGAGAGATTGGGACACTTACATACCTCTCTTCTTGCTTGCCTATCGGACTGCTGTACATGAAAGTACCGCAAAGACGCCTGCATTTGCAAATTTTGGAAGGGAATTGAGATTACCGGCAGATCTTGTATCGGGCTGTCCACCTGGTGACTCTCGCACCGAGTTTAGCGATTACATAAGCGAGTTAAGGGCAAAAATGTTGGACATTTATGAGCAGATCAGGGAGGCCGGTCTTCAAGCTAGTGATCGCGCAAAGACGCGCTATGATCGACGAGCCAATTCTGTTGGGTTTGAAGAGGGGTCATTGGTCTGGCTTCATAATCCAGTCAGAAGGAAGGGAAAATCTCCAAAGCTGCAACCGAGTTGGGAAGGTCCTTACGAGATAGTCACGAAGATCAATGACATTACTTACAGAATTCGGAAGTCTTCAAGGAGCCCTTTGAAAGTTGTCCATATAGACAGGTTGGCGAGGTATTACGGCAGCAACGATGCTCGGGACGAGCGAATCTAAGAGGGGGGCAGTGTGACAGAAAACTCTTTGACATCATGACGTCAATGGATGGTTGTCAAACGTTGCCTAGAGATTGTAAATTTCGTCGTGAATTGTCAACACGAGTTGGTGTAATCGGTAAGGCGTGTGGATTACACCACAGAGACCCCGAGTTCGAGTCCCGCCGTAAACATGAAGTTTTTTAGTTGATGGAAGTTTTGTCGAACTTTCTGGAATATTTGAGTGAAAGTAATGAAAAATTAAGGAGCGAGAAGGAGAATAAATAAAAATGAATAACGAAATTATTGGAAGGTTCTGGAGGCATGACGATCAAAAAGAATAACGAAATTGAATGTTCTAGAACCTGACCAGGGGTATATAAGCGGAACTGCGGCTCACCGCTGGCAGTTGAGTTCTAAGTCCAAAGCGATTCGGAAGAAAAGGAAGAAGTGAAAAGAAGAAAAGTGAGTGAAATAGTGAAGTACAGTGAAATAGTGAAGTGCAGTCAGTTAAGTGAGTTAAGTCAGCGTGAACAGTGAACGGCAAAGTTGTGTCAGTCGGCCGGACTCTGCTGGAGAGGAACGCCGATAACTTATCCGTATCCGTGGACGCTGTCACTTAAGTGCAATAGAAAGTCTGAAAACCGGTATTAGTGTTTAATTTCATCCAATCCCGTAACCCAAGCCCGCATAGTTAGGAACGTGACGTCAGGCACGTAACAATTGTTCTCTAATAACAAAAAATAATAAAAATTACGCACACATAATATCTAACGTAAATTTTGTTTACAAAAAACATGAAAATGATAAATGTACTAACCATCCTGATGGAAATCAAAGAAGCAATTACGGTATCTCGTGAGGCATAAACTTACTTTGCAATGCATACATTTGAATAGAGTCCTATTGTAATGACAGTGACGGCATCTACTAGAATTACCATCACTTATCATGGGGAGATGTTTAACTGCATGCGTACGAAATTTAACGCTCGGAACTACAACCGTTGAAGGTCGGCCCTTTCCTCTAGCTGAAACTATTTCTGTTTCAGATGGTTCTTCGTGTTCACAATTTGTGAAAGCATGTGACTCAATGAGCATTTCTCCTAGTTCCATTTTAAAGGCACGCAGCTGCAGTATTTTTGTTGAAGGAACTCCTAATTTCACTTGATCTTTTTTGTACTGCAACCAGGAGTTTGTAACAGCTAAATCAATCATGTGTGAAAAAAATCGTTGTGTCCATTTTCTGGTACGATATCTGTTAGGGCAAACAGCCAACATGCGATCGGCTAAATCGACACCTCCCATTTTCATATTATACTCCCTAACAACTCTTGGTCTTGGCACAATTACATAACGTTTGTCTTTTTTGCACCATCTTTTGCATTCATCAGCCTCAACATCAGCCTCCACAGAAGACAATAACAGTACTGGTTTGTTATCATACCATTTCGTAAGTGCAAGACGTTTATCATTTCTGACCAAAACTTGAAAGCTTCCTCTTCCTTGAGACTTTAGTTCATTGTCACTTATTATTGATTCTCTCACATCATATGGTATTCTATTTTTCATAATAGTTCCCGTCCCCTTGATACCTCTCTTTTCAAGTTCATCAAATAACTTTTCTGAGGTAAAGAATCTATCAAAATAGAGTATATGTCCTGGTACTAGTTGGTCAGCCAATGTTAATACTGCCTTTTCACCCAACCCAAAAGGTGTATCAACATAGTCTGAAAAGGTCGTTTGCCCTTGATAAACTTGGAAATCACACACAGTTCCATTTGGATTTGCTAAGACAAATGCTTTTATGCCTACAGGATTAGGTTTTCCTGGACAGTACTGTTTTATGGAACATGACCCGGTAAATGGGATGATCATTTCGTCTAAGGAGAGGCTTTGGTCTTTTTCTTGAGTGCGGCAACCAACCTGCATATATTGGATTAGAGGGCGAACTTTCCAAAGTATATCTTGAGATCTCATTTGCGGCGTAATATCATTGTCAAAGACAACTTTCAAACTGTTTCTCAGCTGAAGAAATCTGTTTCGAGACATATTATCAGCTATGATAGGCACCTTCCATTTTTTCTCCCAAGCCATTCGCAGATTAGGATAATTGATGGAAGACATTACTAATGTTATACCCAGGTACACGTGTGTTTCGACTGCGGTCAATTTTAAACTCCGCCCATGTCTCTCAACAGCGGTTTGGTTGCTTTTTTGGACAATTAAATTTATTAAATCGTCGGTTATATATTGCTTCCAATAATCTTGCTTCTGATAACCTTGACTATTTACTGGCAAATAAGCCGGCTCTAATAAAACTGGAGATTGAGGATGAAACTCTTGTGTGGTCCAGTTGCTTGAAGGTACCGATGACCCATTTGATGATGTTTCAACCGTTGAATTAGTTTCAGTTTCAATGTTGTATCCACGACCCCTTCCCCTATCCCTTCTTACGCCTGTCCGACCTCGCTCAGCACCACGTCCTCTCGCAGTACCGCGTCCTCTCGCAGCACCACGTCCTCTCGCAGCACTACGTCCTCTCGCAGCACCACGTCCTCGACCTTGACCACGTCTAATTGGCCTCTCTTCGGCCTCCGTTTCCGTTTCATTTTCACTCGATTCGGATCTATTGCGTGTTCTACTTTCTGGGGAATCTAAAACTGGCATGTATTCCGGATCCCATACATCTTCGTCTGAAGGAACAAAGTCTTCGATTTCTGAGTCTACCAATAATCGTTCAATATCGATTTCCTCCAGACCTAAACAGAATAATAAAAACCATATATTAATAATTATATAATAACCCATTGTACAATAGAATGTACATATTATTTAGTAGATTAATTTGAAGTAACGCTTAATGTACAATCAAATGTACATAATATTTTAGGAGCGAATTAAAAAAGATTTTTGGATGTAAGTGTTAAAATAATAATATCACACAATAGTTTAATAATAATTCTTTCACTAAGGTCAAAATTTCACGCAAAAATCTTTATTCATTTTGGTTTATTCTTAAAGGATGATGCTAATAAAATAATTGTCATAATAAATATTCGCGCAAATTAATCAAAGAGTTAAGGAGTGACTCGAGAAGAACGTGACGTATGTTGATTTAATTATAGTTAGCGTTGAAATTAATGAAATTTCCTCGCAAATGTTGTCACCAAATGATTAATTGGTTGCCAGTTATGTTAATGGCGTTTTGATTGCCGTCATAAAAAATATTTAGAACCCCATCTAGCGGTAGGATTAAGTGAAATTGAGTTGAGCCAATAGGCTTTTCCCTTATAAGAATAATTGTGGGAGAGCCATGCTTCGGCACGAATGGGTCGGCTCGACCGGAGTGATACCACGGCCTCACAGAAAACCGGCGTGAAATAACTACAGCGTTGTGTTTCGCCGTGTGAGTGAGGTTACCGGAGGCCCAATCCTTCCCCTCCCCCAATCCCTCCTAAATCCCTAAATCTCCAAATCCCTAATCCCTAAAAGGTTGGCAACGCACTCGTAACTCCTCCGTTGCGAGTGTCCATGGGCGGCGCTGATTGCTTACCATCAGATAATAATTCTGCTCGTTTGCCGACCTATTAAATAAATAAAAAAAAGAAATTAAATCATCACTGATAACGTAATGAAGAAAAGAAAATCGATATTAAGTATAAACTAATTAATTATTGAGTTATTCCCATCATTTATGTACGACTGGCAAAAGTCTTGAAAACCTTGTATAGAATAAAAAGAAGTAGTATGTATTCAATACATTTACCTAGAAGCCTCTTAAATATTGTAATTTATGTAGGTCCACTCTCTGCCGACATATGGAGACTATTATTTTGACCTCTGTCAACCGTAAACCCTCGTTTATACAGACTTTTAGGAATATGTTCTCCTGTATAATGTATTTAGGTAATAGTGAAAGAAAGACCCTACAAGAATTTAGGACTTATGAATAAGTTTTTGATTTGAAAAGCGTCTTCATGGAAAACACAAACTTTGAAGATTTTGAGAAAAGAGAGAACGGGGCATATAATTTAAATCTAGGGCTAGCACACACGCCTCAAAGAGCGAATACACCATTACAGATGGAGCCCTGCAGGACCGATATTCAGCCGGGATTGCGGGGTTAGCATAATAAGGTACCTGGGCCTAGAGCAGGAGCAAGAACAGAGGTTTTTAGTCAATAAGAGTCTGATACTCCCTCTCGTCTCACCCTGGGCTAGGGACCTCATTCGATGATTTTTTCCCCCACAAAAAAGGGCTAGCAGACACGTGGTCGCTGCACAATGTATCACACTGTCCATCCCCACCTATGACAGTTCTTTAAGTGATCCACTCTTTGTTCCGGATCAGGATGTGTTTGTTCAGAAGTTCAACCACGAAAATAAATCTCCGGTTATTGTTAGTATATTTATACAAAGAATGTTTTTTCCGCAGATGCTGGACTCCACCATCATAGAGTTTGCACGTCGTCGCGTACACAGTCTACTTTTGGACTTAGAACGAGTGATACGGTCCCAGGCCTCTGTAATACTCTTCCAGAACTTCAAACCTACTCCTACCAAGAAGCGGTAAGTAAAGCTGAACCACATCACATCATCAGCCTATAAGTGCCCACTGCTGAGCAAAGGCCTCTTCTCTGACGCAATAATAACCACGCTTGTTGAAGGCGGAGTAGTGATTTCAAACTTATTATTATATATAAGTGATTAAAAGTCTAGGTTTTCTCACGATGTTTTCATTCAACATACCCTATGTCAATGGCGTCTAAATAATCTTAGAAAGTATTACTATACAACTCGAAAAAAGTCACATTGGTACTTGCCAGGTTTCGAACCCACACCCTCATGCATGAGAAGCGGGCGCCTTAACTTACAGGCTATCAAGACCTTGAACGATAAATAAGCATTAGAATTTTACTGCTGAAATTGTAGTTATTTTATACAAGCAGATTGATAGCAATAATGTTCCACTATATTTCATTAAACCTCAATTAAATGTGTATTTGAATTGGTAGCCATATACAATTACCTATACACTGTGAGCCATTAATGTAATTCTCATTTTTTTTTATTATCCAATAAGGTGCATCAACTATATACCTACATAAAATACGTATACTTTTTCTTAACTTTATGACTGAGACAGAGTTTTAGTATGTATATTTTTAACAGGTGTACACATCACTCACCGTATGTAAACATAAACATTAAACTAAGGAAAATTATAATTGAACAAAATTGACGAAGTTATGCTAATGCGAATACATTATAATTTAAATAAAATATCAACATAATAATGTGAATTTTAAATCACTTACAGTAATAAGCCGCGTTGGGTTCAACAAATACACTCGGAAATGACGCGTCAGTTTTTCCATCAACGTGACTCCAGTATGCTTGGGTTTGGTGATATAACCAAAATACCATTTGAAGATGAAACAACTGGTGAACTGAAAAGTGTTAAGGATCGACCGCCTACACCTGTGGTATGCTTTAGAGAATTTCATAGTGCATTTGCAATGCTATTTTTCTGCATTGATACCTTTATTCCCAACCCAGCCACCTCCATATTCCGTCGAAAAACAGATTAAAAGATTATTTATAAATAAAAGATCTGACAGTATTACAAATTAAACTTTACGTTAATATCTACAAACGGTATTTTAGATATCTTTATAGATAAGTCGTCTACAGCCTTCTGAAAAATTTGCTCATTAGGAGGTAGCTGATTTACCAATCAAGTTATCGATATATGTCTTCAAACTGTTGGCTTTACAAGTATACGGTAGACTACGTATTAAATACAGCAGTGATAAGAAGAAAATACGTCTCGATAATCTTTCCCAAAAGTACCAGAAACCAACAAATCGATTTATTTCAGCCATCGAAGACAAAATTGGCGGAGGTGACTTTTGTGGACCGGATTGAGGACTTGCCTGATCCAGTGCCCTCTTTCCTACCAGAACGGAAAAAATTAATTGAGGTAATCAATAATAATTTAAAGATTTTACTAAACGTCCCTCGCTGATATTAACTGCCGCTAATTTGTAACGAGATCGCAATGGAAAACCATTAGTAATTTGAAATTCAAATTGTTTTTTTTTTTATGTAATAGGTCGGAAAACGAGCAGACGTATTACCTGATGGTAAGCAATCAGCGCCGCCCATGGACACTAGCAACGGAGGAGTTACGAGTGCGTTGCCGACCTTTTAGGGATTAGGGATTTCGAGATTTAGGGATTGAGGAGGGATTGGGGAAGGGGAAGGATTGGGCAAGGGTAAGGATTGGGCCTCCGGTAACCTCACTCACACGGCGAAACACAACGCAGTGGTTATTTCACGCTGGTTTTCTGTGAGGCCGTGGTATCACTCCGGTCGAGCCGACCCATTCGTGCCGAAGCGTGGCTCTCCCACACTTAATGTTTATTGACACATTGAGGTAATATATGTACAAGGATTTAAAAATAATCTAAAAATAACAGGCACAGCTTAATTCGATGGCTATCTCTAGCATATAATTAATTAAATAATTTAATTTTGTTAATGATCCGATGGAAATGATACTTCTTTGTGCCAATCAGAACCCTAGGCTTAGCTAGACTTACCATAAACTCTGCAAAATATGCAGAGATCTTTTAGATATTTTAAAGAAAACTATCTATTTAAAACTTAACGATATGTAAGAAAAGCTAATAAGCAGAATTGTTACCAATTTTTGTATGTTAGATAGTTATTTCCAATTTTCTCTCTAGACTCTTGTCTTATTTAATTGACACTTAGAGAGAATAGAACCTTGTTAGCGCTGTATTACAAATAAGTATATATATAATTGATGAAAACGTTCAAATTATTAACTTAAATGAAACCCCTTTACTTGTTTCAAAACAAAGATTCATTGACAGTTTCAATTACTGAAACGAAATTCGAAATGAAAATTGAAATTGTTGGAAATCGCAAATTGGTAATAGTTGACCTTTAAAGGTGTGAATAGGGCATTGTAAAGAAAATCATTTCTAGTCGTAACGAACAAAAGGATATTTTTTTTAAGTGTGGGAGGGTCAAGCCTTGTCACGAATGGATCGGGTCGACCATATTGATGTCACAGAAAACCGGCGTGAGACAACTACAGCATTGTGTTTCGTCGTGTGAGTGAGGTTCCAGGAAGCCTTATACTTTCCCCTCCCCCATCACTTCCCAATCCTTAAATATCCAAAACTCGTTATCTCCAAAAGCCTGGCAACGCACTCGTAACAACTTTGGCTGCTAGTGTTTATCGGCGGCGTCGGTTGCTTATAATATGGTAATCCATCTGCTCATTTGGCGAAATTTCACATAAAAAATGGATTTTCTCTAAAAAACATATTGATATTTGTGACCAATACTAGAGAATGGTGTCTGGGGAAAAACATCTATCGTTAGTGTTATTTATAGTACCTAAGTACAGAATATCATTGTTAAAATTATCTCATTTATCTCATATATTTAGATGGTGAACATATCAGCGAGGCTACTGTCCAAATCTGTAAGCCAGAAAGTACAAAAAGGCCTGGATATCACCGTGGGCAAGGTTACTCTACCACCGATGCGGCACCCCAGTAAGTTAACGTATCTGAAGTTTAGCACGTATGTAGGAGTTCCTTTGTGTTTTTAATCTGCTATCAGTCCACCCAGACTATGATCAGATGCGTGGAGATACTAGAAGGGTATTTATAGTAATGGGGCCAGTGCCCAATTCTATTTAGTCAAGCAGCACAATGTCAGCTTTCTTTAGTCTCTTTAGATGGTTCTGCACCAGTAGTGACTGTGACAGAGGATTTGAATGGGAGCTCAACCTTTCCTTATATCTGTTCAGGTACCGTTTGGTTTCTTCATGAATGGTTGGCATTTCCAGATACTGGTGGATTTCTGAGTTCCGAGTATACCAAGGGGCATCCGCTATGACCCTCAAGATATTGTTTTGGGCTCTTTGTATGCACATAATGTTCGATTTGCTAGCAGAGGTCCACAGTTGGATGCCATATGTCCAAATTGGTTTTATAATGGCGCAGTACACTCTTAGCTTGTTACTCAGTGATTCTATGTAGAAGTGAAAGAATTTTTTTAACTTACAGCAAATTATCTGGAAATAAATAGTTTTAGCCCATTCCTCCCTCTCCCAATCTCTATTTATTTCCTTACCACAATTCAACGTATACAAACATACCACCAAAAACATACACCCAAAATGCTAGCCATTGTAATGCAATAATCATCTTGCAAGCATTGAAGTGTATTTCTATACTAATGTTGACGATGCTCGATATTCAGCTTTCCTCATCCAACCACTTTAGGTTGGATGAGGAAAGCCGAATATCGAGCTCAGTGGCGTGCAATAGGAGAGGTCTATGTCCAGCAGTGGACTACATCAGGCTGATAATGATGATGATGATATTTGTAAGTTTGTATGTAGGAGAAAATACTTGGAACAGCTGGTCGGATTTTCAATATTCTTTCATTGATATTGTTCCTAAGTGCTATAGGCAAAAATTATACCGTGCGAAACCGCAAGCGGAAGCTAGTTTCATATAGATAGGTAATTATTTTTTTCAAGAAGCTGAACGCTGTAAAAGTCTTAATTTCAACCATGACGATGTCGAAGAATAAATTGAATATGATCCCTTTTGCAGTGGAATGGGGAGAGGCTGTGGAAGGTCTCGCGATGGCCGTAGTGGATAACCGCGTCAACGCAGACTGCGGCGACGTTCGCCGTACCGGCGACTTCCTTACACACCGAATACTGAAGGCGCTGCAGAACAGCATGAAGTTTGAGAAAAAAGTAAGAATCCGAATCTCATAAGGTCAATTAAAAGCCCTCTTTACACAAAGAAGGGTCGAGTCGTGTGAGGTCGTGGACTTTTTTCTTCCGAGTTATATGTACTTTCTATGATTATTTAGACCTCACTGACATACGGTGAAGGAAAACATCGTGAGGAAACCTGGACTTATAATTTCTAATTATAAGTTTGAAATAGCCAACCCGCATTGAACAAGCGTGGTGATTAATGCTCAAAACCTTCTCCGTATGTGAAGAGGCCTTTGCTTAGCAGTGAGCACTTAAGGGCTGATAATGATGACACTAAGAAGGATGACGATCACTAGGGCCAAGAATTTGATTTTTTATTTTTACAATTGTTTATTTTTTTCTACACAGAGCGGGTCTATACCAAACCTGAAGAATTTGTAATACGACTAAAGCGGAATCATCGTCATTGGAAGATTTTATTGGTGCGATTTTTTTTCATACTTTTTTATTTTTCTTCGGAAGCCTTCGATATGAGCTTCGTACTTACGACATTATCGTGTTACTAGCAATTAGCTTCATTGACGGAATATTGCTAGATTTTATTGATATTACAAAGTACTTACCAGTTGATGGAATTTTCAGTTCAGTTGGAATAAATATTTTTGACTAAGGTCTGATTTTTCAATGGTTAGATAAAAGTTATCTGGGGAATATTATGATGCTGTTGCGACAGAATGTTTGTATAAGACAGTTACAGCAACAATTTTATTCCTTAGATAACTTTTATCTGACTATTGAAAATTCAGCCCTTAGATTCGATAGTGACAGTAGCATATCATTCTTCACCTCTGTTCTGAGAGGTTGATTAAGATCATAGGTCACTGGTACTTTACCGACCAAAAAAGTAGAGATTATACGTTTGTTATAAATCAATACTGCAGTATCTTGATTCTGCGGATCAAATTTCTCTCATATACATTTCATTTTCTTTTGTATGTAGCTAAGTGATAGATACTGTTACGTGCCTGACGTCACGTTCCTGACTATGCGGGCTTGGGTTACGGGATTGGATAAAATTAAACACTAATACCGGTTTTCAGACTTTCTATTGCACTTAAATGACAGTGTCCACCGAGTTAAGTTTTCGGCGTTCCTCTCCAGCAGAGTCCGGGCGACTGACACAAGCTTCCGTTTGCCGCTCACAGTTCACGCTGACTTTCACTTAACTCACTGCACTTCACTATTTCACTGCACTTCACTATTTCACTGCACTTCACTATTTCACTCACTTTTCTTCTTTTTCACTTCTTCCTTTTCTTCCGAATCGCTTTGGACTTAGAACTCAACTGCCAGCGGTGAGCCGCAGTTCTGCTTATATACCCCCGGTCAGGTTCTGGAACATTCAATTTCGTTATTCTTTTTGATCGTCATGCCTCCAGAACCTTCCAATAATTTCGTTATTCATTTTTATTTATTCTCCTTCTCGCTCTTTAATTTTTCATTTCTTTCACACAAATAATTCCAGAAAGTTCGACAAAACTTCTATCAACTAAAAAACTTCATGTTTACGGCGGGACTCGAACTCGGGGTCTCTGTGGTGCAATCCACACGCCTTAACGATTACACCAACTCGTGTTGACAATTCACGACGAAATTTACAATCTCTAGGCACCGTTTGACACCCATCCATTGACGTCATGATGTCAAAGAGTTTGAACCACTTTTCCGTCACAATAGTTTATTTTCGCCAAATGTTACCGTAAAGCTAAGTTAGGAAAACTAGTTAACCCGTACTATTGTTTCTATCATAAACTATCTTAACATTTTAAATTTTCCAACAGCTTAGCAAATTATCCGCTGAAACGACAGATTTTTACGTGCCGGATGAAATTTAAGGCGATCCTGGGGAGTCGTGATTTGAAAGCCAGCGACCAGAAGATCAGTCGTCACGATGTTTGCTCATAGTTTTAATATTTTTTTTATATTTTTTGTATTTATATAAAAAAAATAGAAATTGTTGTTGATAAAAATGTAGTTAAAACAAAAATTTTGTGATTGTCAAGATGTTTGTATGTATACTTGTATTATTTGGTGATATATCCTTGTATACTATATAGGTATGTTTTACCTTTAAATTATTTTTAAATCGAATCAAATTCACTTTAAATAAAAAATACTAGAAATTTCTTCGGTATTGTGGGTGCGTTTCCAAAACGAAATTTATGGATCACACAAAGAACACATCGCACGGAACCGTGCGTTGCATGTCAGCTGGTTGCCCAGACACCGCGTCAGTCGTGCAGTTAATTTATAATTAATTTTTAAATGTGGTTCTTTTTCTAATATTTGTTATTGGTGATTAAGTTGATAAATTATGACTCTTAAATTGAATTTAATATGAGTTTATTTGGTTAATAACATACTTTTTTGTAATAAATGAATTTTTAATTACAACTTTGTCGTTTTACATTTAAGCTTGCACCTTCATGCTTTTCTGTTTTTAGAAAAAGAAGCATCCATCAAGGATTTACTCATAAAAACAATTATTTTTTGTTAACACAAAAACTAAAGAGACGGTTAAAAAAGTCTTTGTTTTATGTGATAGTTCGTCAAACGAGCAGACGGATTACCTGATGGTAAGCAATTGGCGCCTTCCAGGATGGCCGCAACATAAGAGTTACAAGTTCGTTGCTGGCCTTTTGTGGAATGTATGTGAGGATTGGGGATTTGATTAAGGATGAGAGGAACATAAATTTGGATCTATGGGGCATTGGTATCATTCCGATCCAGGCCCGGAGAACGGACCAACCGTTCGTGCCAAGCCAAGCATGGCTCTCCCACACTTTTCGAACGTAGAGGAAGCTAAAAGAAGTGAAAAATCCTAATGTGTCATAAAAGCTGTCACTCTCCAACAACAACAGAGGAGGCACACGCCTGTGACTCCTCTATTGTTGCAGATGTCCATGGCAAGTAATTATATAGAAAGTCTGTTAAGGTGCGCACGGTTCAATAAATAAACAATTTCAATCCCAAAACCCAAACCTAAAATGATCCTATCATTTTAGGTTTTTCATAAAAAAACTGTATAAAAACTTCAATTTACGCTCTAATAGAAATGAAGACAGATCATATATTGAATTTAGTCCGTAATTAAGCTAATAAAAAACAATACAACGCTTCTTCTTCTTCTTTGTTTCTTCGTACAGCAAAACAATACTAGAATCAAACGAATAAAAATTCGAGAGTAGAGACTATGTATGAATATAATTTTTTTTATGTAATAAGTCGGCAAACGAGCTGACGGATTACCTGATGGTAAGCAATCAGCGCCGCCCATGGACACCCGCAACGGAGGAGTTACGAGTGCCTTGCCGACCTTTTAGGGATTAGGGATTTGGAGATTTAGGGATTGGGGAAGGGTCCGGGAAGGGGTAGGATTGGGCCTCCGGTAACCTCACTCACACGGCGAAACACAACGATGTGGTTGTTTCACGCCGGTTTTCTGTGAGGCCGTGGTATCACTCCGGTCGAGCCGACCCATTCGTGCTGAAGCATGGCTCTCCCACACTTAAAAAATAATATAAATGTATAAGCGCTACCAACATATATTTATTTCAAGTTTCCTGACCGCGACTTCAAAATCGTATCAAAACTCTCACATTGTTCTAGTAGATCTAGCGACTTTATAGTGATGATCAATGTACTGACATAAGTATTTGACTCCTTAAGAAAAGAAAAAATACGGGTCGATTGCTTTAAATTAATTTATTCGCCAAAAAAAACGAGTCACTTAATTTTGATATAGTATTCTCGAAGGTTCGGCCCAGCTTATTGTCGGAGGGTGTAATTTTGGTCAAGCGTTGCTACGTGATCTGACTACGATACAATGTACTTGACTTACTCAAGCTTGTTGCCCAGACGAGCTGCTTTTAGATGTAGATTGAAGGAGAGAACAATCTGCGCACTGAATGTAAAACATTTCAAACCATATTTTTTCATCAAAAAGAACAGACAGAAATCTATAATATAAAAATGAATCGCAAAATGTTGGTAAGCGCATAATTTATAACGCCTGGATCAATTTTGCTAATTCTTTTTTTGTTATGTTCGTTGTTATAAGGATAAGGTTCTTACGAGAGAAAACTTTAGAAAAGCAAAGGGGAATCGCGGTAATTAGCAATCCTTTCGATGCCTTGACCGTTCGCTTGCAAAACAAATGACTGACACCAGGGTAGTCGGGTACCAGTGCGAAGCAGGGGCGGTGTACTATTTGCTAATATTCTAGGCCCGTGTGTATGGATTAGTAGGCACTGATCGCGTTACTGGATGTTTACAAAAATATTAATGACATATATTACCACTAGTATTTACCTAGTATTATTTTAAAATGAATTAAGATTTGTTTGCTATTATAAAACTAAAAACTTTATTAAGTATAGCACCTAAAATTATTAAATATTTGGATTTCATGATTTTTCTCATCTTACACAATAAACCTGCTTACAAAATAAAACACTTGACTAAAAAGATCGGCCACACCAAAACCAACCCAAAGACACAACAGCAAAAAAATACAAACAACATTTCGAAATCGAAACGTCATCCTAAGTCAAAATTGGAATAAAAATGTGAACAAAAAAAATACAAACCACAGCAAGATAAAAAATAGCAGTGATGCAGTTACTACACGAAAACAAAACTCTGTTGATGAGCCTGAAGGATAGGAGCATGAGCGCTAACGTGACTGTGAAAGATCATTTGGAGAACATGGAGGTAAAAGAGAAAAGGTCATCAGATGCGTCATTGCTCCTGATGAACCCGGTAGCAAGCGGTGACAATGTTGCTACCGGGCTCAACTCGGCTCACAAACTGAAAGAAGAAATGCCACCACTCGTGCCGTGCTGCGAAGGAAGAGAACTACAGGTGATTATGGGAACCGCCCCTAAGGGTGACCATGGGCTTGATTTAGTATTGTAGTAGTACCTATCTGATGTTTCCAGCTGTTTAGTAAGATAGTAGAGAAAGTATTCCTATAATGCAGATATTCATTATGACTGCACTCCAATGCTTCCTTTAATTTTGAATTGAATGGATTATTCCAAGACCAGAATCAAGTTCTTGTAAAGGCGGTTAAATACATGTGTAGTAAGTAGCTTATACTTAAATATGTTGTATTAGCAAAAGACACGGGAGGACGACATAAGTCAAAGAAATTAAACCCAAAACTTTCTTAATGGACAATTACTTGACTGAGTTAACATAAATTTTCCATTCGAGCTACAGAACGTTTAAAAGCATTCAAGTTGAAAACATTAATAGTTCTGTTCTGGAACAGTATTCAACGCGGCCATCTTTCAAATTGCTGTCGGGGGCTATGAAGGCAATTTTATCTTTACCCCGCTGGGAATAGCTTCTTGTAACACTGATAGCACTTCACGAATTTCATTCTGGTTTCGATTTAAGTTATTCGTTATATTTTGTGTAAGCATTATAGATTAGATGTCAAACGTTTAATAGGTAAGCGGCAGGAATCTCGCACTTATCAACTAATTACTTAATTTGAGAGTACGAATGCTACATATGTTATCATCGGCCTAAAAGTGCCCACAGCTAAGCAAAGGTGTCTTCTCACACTGAGAAGATTTGAGCATTGGGTAATCACCACGCTTGGCCAAGCCGGATTGGCGATTTCAAACTTATAATTAGAAATTACAAGTCCAGGTTTTCCTCACGATGTTTTTCCTTTACCTTACGTCAATGTCTAAATAATCATATAAAGTTAAGAACTGTCATCATCTTTACATCTCAGAAAAAGTCACATTGGTAGTTTGCCAGGTTTCGAAACTGTATCCTCATGCATGAGATGCCTCCGGGAGACCACGACGTCCCGACAGCTACAACTTCTGTTATTAGTTGAAACTAGAATAGTATTTAGCTACAGTTACGTACTTTATTATTATACTTGATATGGGTGATGACACAATATCTTGATATTGACAACAATGTCAATGTAAAGTAAAATGAAACGATAATTCCAAAATATAAGAAATTCTAACATTTGGATATCAATCTAGCTTTCGTATCTCCTTAATTCCGTAAAACAATAACACGCTTACTTTATCTGCAGGTAAACGTAATGCGGATTTGTATACAGTCAAATCCTTTTTTGAGAAAATCATTATGTTTTGAAATTATTCTGTAAAGAGCGTGTGTGTATGTAGATATGTCTATGCCGCTTTGAGTGATTTTATTTATTTAGATATGTAGCAACTTTTTTTGCCGATATTAATTGAGTAGTACCCTCAATATAGGGACCCATATGCTGAATGTACAACATATAGAGAAAAGCCAAGAAATATGGTTTTTTCCTGCTCCGAGACGAAGCCTCAGTGCATTTTTACCTTGCACCAACAAACCTGGCTAGGCATCCATGTTGGGCCCAGTCTATGGCAGTCATCGATCACTAATAAGTTCTTTATTAGTAATCGAAGATGGCAGTATTAATAATGGCTCTGAGGCGCAAGCAGAACGCGACGCGCCGTAACCCACCTACATAAAAAAGGTTGCCTCAAATTACACATTATTGGTCCATTTATTGGATATCGGCAGTCTACCAAATCTTACCAAATAAAAATAGCAACACAGTTAAAACAATATATGAACATTAATAACAAAGTACATACCTACTAGGTTAAAATATTAGCACTTTCATTTGGCAATTCGGCTTTAGCATCGCGAGGCAATCAATAACACAATATTAAAGTCTGGTCACCGCATCAAATGAGAGCGGTCCTGTCTTTCTGATTGATGTGGTCCAATATACTCGCCTCATGGTCCATTCACGACATAGTTTATTCAACAAGAACATTTATTAAAAATATCAAACAGCGTTCCAATCTGTTGACAGACGTATGAATTGAAATTCTGGAGTTAATTGAAATTTTGAAGCCTAACATGCAACAACCGAGTAATTTCGAATACGTTGCCGGCCGTTTGGTAATTAGGGTTTTGGAGGTTTAGGGATTTGGGTAGGTTCGGGCAACCAAACATTTTGAGTAAACTTAAGTAAAATTTGAGTATTCGATTCCAGCTAATGTATTGTGCTCCCTAAAATAATTTATAATTTTCGCACCGCATTTTGTTTCGATACATCATGATGAAAATATTCGTTTTACAAAAAATATACTACAATATATTAAAAATTTTTGTTGCACACTTAACTAGCACGCTGCTCGATATTTAGCGTTTACCTAACTTAATAGATACGTTACTTTATAGTACGGCTGACGTATCTTGGCGATTATGAAGTTAGCCGTTTGTCTGCGCAATGGATCTTTTAGGAACAAAATTGTGTACTGCGCAGCTAACCGGCTAAGTTCAGACTCGCCAAGATACGTTGGCGGTATTGTAGGTAATAAAACCGTCATGAAGGTCCCAATGTAACCGAAAATCTGATGAAAAGTGTAAGAAATGGAATAGGCTGTAAATTTGAAAAAACAAATTCAACTCGATCTGAGTACTTGGTATCTGTTGATATTCAATTTTAATTACGTCAATTAGGTAAAAATGTTATTTTACAGATAAACGAGGACCTAGTTCGGAGTGGACTGTCAGCAATATCCGTGAAACACGACAGCGTGATACAATGTTGGAGCATGTCACGCGCCTGTGAGCGGATGCAAATACCACCGGGCCTCGTAAAGGTGAAAGCTTTTTCATACTTTGGTAAAACATTTAAATAATAACTAGAACGCTGAACTAAATAATAGAATTTTGAAATCTTTTATAATATTAGCTGTTAAGTCAGAACTGGATGGAAGAAATACTAAGTGGGTAGGTATTTTTATAGCTATTTAGGTAGTCATTAAATTTTTAATCACTGCATAGTATAAAACTAAGTCGCTTTCTCTGTCACTATGTACGCTTTAATCTTTAAAACTACGCAACGAGTTTTGATGCGGTTTTTAATAGATAGTGATTGAAGAGGAAGATTGATATGTATAATGAAACATCCATTAGCGCATTCAATGCTGACTTATATGCGGACTTTACGCAAATGATGAATAAAAAGCTCATTAAATAGTACCTAGAGAAATTTAGTCTCAAGCATTGTACTCCTGCGAAGCCGCTCGTGTAAATTGGCAATATGAAGTATTCTTATTAAGTAAAACAGTGTACCTACCCAAAATATTGAGTAAAAAATACTAGCCTACTTTTACAATTTAAAACTTTTTGTCCAGCATCGCAATTCCTTCCGGAGCCTTCACCGGCCCGACCTGAAACGTGTTCCGTACCTGCGTCGCATGTCCCCTGATGAACTGGAAACCTTATTCCGTGGATACGCAGACTTACCAATACGAGGGAATAACAAAAGTGGTGAGTGTGCTCTTATATTAGGTAGATGACCCCAGGGTCCAACTTTAGGCAATTCTAAAGGAGGTATAAAAAGGAGCCCCTACATCCATCCCTTTATTGCAGACCACGTTGACGGCAGATTTTTTAAATGCCCTTTCTCTTATCATACAACTAGCCTATTGCTCTTAATCTGACGGAACTTACGATTTATTCATCCCTCCTTTATCTACATTAAGAATATGGTGGGTACATTACAACCAGGATCTAGTATCCTGCATTCCCCATAAGTAAATCTGACTTGCTCAAATTACTATTGAGGATCTATTTCAGACGTTCGTGACGAGAAACCAAAGAACAAACTGCCACACGATGAGAATAGTCAAGGGAAAGAAATTGACCAAGTAAAGGAAATATGCAGACCAGATGAAGGTAGGTGTATATTTAAGACATATTGGTAGTAATCTCTTCATCTCAGTGACATTAGACCTTTTTTGGGAAAGTCATCGAATGACTTCTCCCGCCCATGGTGAGAAGAGATGGAGTGTCGGTCTCGTACTGACCACCTCCGTTCTTCCGAACGGGGGTGGTCAAAGCCAAAGCCGCGGTTCCTCATTGCGCTACTCCGCAACCCTGGCTGAACATCAGCAGAGAATAATTCAAGTTTAAATAATAATAACTCCTTAAATCATCGCTCGGCAGTCCTGTTATTGATAGCGCCAAAACAACCTTACCTACCTACTTTTTGTAGGTACCTTTTGTATAAAGTTGAAAACATTAAAATGGAAATTTTACGTAATAAAACACTTGTCGACACTTCCAACCTTATATCGATAAAATAATTATGAATAGGTAACGGTGCAAACGCACTGCTCGTCCCGATCCTGGAGACGCGGTCTGGCGCCGAAGACGTACCTGCTGGCATGAGACTGCATGGCGCACGGGCGAGGCTCTACACCTCCGTGCTTGCCGGCGCCAGAGCTGGTGATCAGTTGGAGTAAGTCAATTCGTCATTATTTTAATCCGTTAGAGATACTTCGATGCACGACGCCATCTAGTTTCATTTTTCGAAAACTCGAACTAGAAACGTGCAACGGAAAATAGGCGCTATGGTATCAAGGCAATTTTGCTGGCGATTGTACCTAAATATACTGTGACATTCTTTACTATACTCGGAATTTTAATTCCATTCCAGATTTGACAATTTCAGGGTTGCAACGTTATGACACGTACTAAATAGTGACGTTACGAAATTATTCAATATGGAAATCGAATATTTCTGAATCGATTCCTCTCGTTTACAAATTTACGTTTTCGTTTATAAATTTAACGTAAATTAAGTTTATCAGGAAATAAAATATTTCTGAACCGATAATGTAGTTTTGACAATTAATTAACGATCTGAGACTTTTGTAATTGTGTGTGAAATTAATAAAAAATGTGATCATGAAGGAACATGACAAATAAAGCAGACATATTATACATTGTCGCCGTCATCGCTATCGCTATCGCTGTTACTTTCTGTAACATTTATTATGAATTGTGTCTGTGATATTTATTGTCAATTAACATATCTAGCTTACTCATTTTTTTCTCTTCTTTGACAACATGGGATACGCATTTAGACCATTCGGTAGCCGTAATTTTTTGAATGCCTTCCTGAAACTGATTCACTGATTGTTCATCGATTTCTGTGTTCATCACTACACTGTTATATGTGGTATCATTATTTCACAAAATGACAACAGGTCATGTCAAATCAGGAATCGAATTAAAATTCTGACTATAGTTAGACATGGTAAGTGTTCCATATTATGAGATTTCTGGTAAATGCATAGCACTTATTTTAAATCAAATTCGGTAGTCTGCTATTACTATGGTTTCACTGATATCGTTTTGTCCTTTCCTTCTGTACCCGCAATCCCTTAACAACGAACGAAAGGCCGGCAACGCACTTGAAACTCCTTTGGTATTTGGGATGTCCAAGGGCAACGGCAAGCTTACCAAATCTCTTTTTTGTACCCTATGTATTATTCTAGAGTATATATAATCTATATCTCCGCCAAAATTCATCTAATTCCTTTCCGTTCTTACGTGACACAATAACAAATGTCTTTCATTATTTATACTTAGTGATCATAATATTAGTATGATCCTCCCAATAAAACTAAAACCTAATTCACCTGCGATATAAATCTTAGACTATTTATAATCGCAGTTATGTTTATCCGAGACTATATCAGACGTATTTTATGATGAATACTATATATATTTGCAGTGGCGTCTTAACTCACGAAGACTTGGACACGCGAGTCCCCGATGACCCAGTCCCCGACGAAGAAGTTCAACTCCACGAGGAACTACAAATCATCCTCCCTCCACGCTACGATGACGTCACAGCCGACTCGTCCATCACAGCCAGCTCCGTAGAACAAAATAGTTAAACGAAAACTAACCACACCACAATGTGTTAAGGTGCAAATTAGCGACAATCGGACTTTAATGAAGTTTAATATGAAAAATAGTATTGGCTTAAAAGCCCGTCAGCGTATGACGAGGCTCGTCAGCATATCTAGGAAGAAACTAGCTAGACTAGCCGTGTTCATGGACTGGATGATCAGTGACTTTATTAAGAAATTTTGATTTACTATTAATTCCCATTAAGACTGAAGTAAAATACATTTTTAATACATTTTCTTTAATCTATCACTGGTACTTTTTGTAGAGCGTCATAAATCAAATCAAATTACTTCTCTCGGGCAGATTATGGCGAGAGGGAGTGTCAGACTCCTGACTAAGCCGTTCCTCAGCTTTAGGCTGACGACGCTGAGCTTTACCCTTGGCTTGGCTAATGTCTTGGCTGAGCATTGGCCATGTTAGGTGCAATCTGTGGGCCTCTACTGGCACTTTGAAGCGTGCGCAACCGCTACGCACCGCATACTCGGGTCTGGTTCTGGTCGAGCCGCGAACTACCCTTGCTCGCCGACCACAGACCCGTGCTTACAGTGGCTGGAGTTCGTCGCTCGATCCGCGTCTGGGGCGTGGGAGGGATAGTTCCCTTACGCGCTCCACCTCTTCCTTTGCAAGCATCACTGCTTCGCAGAAAGAGGAGACGCCTTCCCAGTTCCTCTTGCTTCGCACAATGGCCTCTACTAAGGCCGGGAGCGAGAGGTCGCCGCCGCCGATCACTTCCCTGAGGATACGGCGTTGCTCAGCCCAAGCAGGGTACACTGCCACCGTGACCTCTGGGTGGTCCTCACAATGACGAAACTCGGGCGTTTTCTCCCGCCGAATCCGAAAGAGGTAGGTACCTATCGAAGCTTTCGTCTGCGGCAATTATTGGTACTAAGTTGGTTCTCTTCACAGGAATAAAACTAAATGTTTCAAGGGTGAATTTATATTGAATTTATCTTTCTACAATATTATACAATAGTTTTTTCAATCAGCAACGCTTCCGCACGAATCCCGGCGGCGGTACATCACCATTTAAATCATAAATATTTTTACATCACCGTGCAAAATAGTTGCTAGAAATTTTAATTGCACTTTAAGTTGAAAATAAAATTGTTTATCAAAGTTAAATCAGTTCTAAAGTTGCAAGAGCATGACTCATTGTATATTATGTCATGTCTAAGAGTATTTCCATCGATCAATTCGAACATTCTAGAAAATAATCATACATAATAATGTTCTATGAAATATATTTTATATCACAAAGTATAGGTGAGTTTTAACAGAAAAAAGTTAACATTTTCGTCGTAGTTACTCGCAATTACACAATTCTAGATGGAGGCAAGGAATCAGTACAAACAAATAGTAAAGATTGCCGAGATTGTAGGCTATGGACCTGGAAATAAGAGCTAATTTTGATTAGACTTCTTATTATTGATTTAACTTTCTAGATGGAGATGTTGAGGCGTAAGACGATTTTGTATTAGTAATTATTGTCTCACGTACATTTTCATTCAAATTCTATCTACTTCTAACTTCTGCTGAGAATCTAGGAGTCCGTATAACGTGTAGGAGAGGAAGATTAAAATGAACAGCGTTTTTTTCTGTCATTTTTACTTCACTAATCCCCACTCCTATTTTACACACTAGGGACAATTACAGGCTGGCTTCTCAGCCGCATAATCAACCCGAATCAACTATTTTTCTATGAAGAATCCGTCAAAACAAGTTCACATACCGGTCAGCTGCGAAACCAGCCTAACTAGTAAGAACTATTACTTAAACAGTCAACGACATCGATGTTCAACTCAAATGAGTTCCTACTTCGTTGAATAAATTTGATACATTTACTTTATACCTAAATCGTATGGAAAATCTATTTATTGCTATACATGTCCTTTACCGAAGTCGCTTAGTGTAATGCTTCAAGCTTTTTTTATATGCCTCGAAGAATTTACAGCGTTTTTAAGAATGGAGAACTAATGAAGTGTTGAAAGTTTTTTACAAAAAGTCACCGAATAATGAACTTTATTGGTATTTTAATTATATTGTATCGTTTTTAGACATCCTTTGACTATCTTTGACGAGGTGTTTCGTCTAGTTTCGTGCCACATCGGGGGCTTCATTCTGATCATTGTTGCGCAAAAAAAAACGATGTGAGAAGAATCGCGCTGCGAACTGATGTTAGTCAGTTGATCACTGTCATTTGAGCCCCTAGTGTGGGTCAAATATGTCTGGTTATTTTCCATTAATTAATTTTCCATTGATAATATTGATTCCTACTCTTAAACAATCAAGCCTGGGCAATCAGTTGCATCTAAAAATCAGCCTTGTATAAGCAAATCACCCTTTGGCAAAAGCCCTCACAAAACAAAGCTATAAAATTTAAATAATTCGCTAGAAAAATCTCATTTCAAGGTCCATTCAAGAGCCGTATTTACAAAATCAGGTGGTCCCCGTACTGAATCGACTACTGGAACGGTTTTGCGGCGCTTCACTAAGACCTGGTACTCGAAAGAAGTCTTAAATACTATTACAAAAAGCATATAACGGAATGCGTACTTTCTCCATTGAATAAATCAGTATTTAAGACCTGATGCAAAAAGAGAAAAGTTTTGATTTTGACCCCTTTATTTATGTTGGTCTGTGGTAGCATACCTCATGAACGGTTGAACCAATTTGAGTGCGATTTGTATTTATTTATTAACTGTTACAGAATTAGGAATCAAAGTATAGAAAGGGCCACATTTCCAAAATTATTTCCTCGTAACAAACACAAAATAGATTAAAATCAAGCGTAATTTACACACACAGCTCTTAGTAAAGCGCCATCACCGTCCAAGGAATCACAAGTAAAGCAGAAAGCAATAATTCATACATACATAGTGAATTTTGTCTTAGAACTTTTCGCATACAAAAAACCAACATTCAAAACAGCGACAGTAATAAAAATACTCTTCAATATGTACATATATTGCTTCAATATGTACATTATTGTATAAGGGTAGCTTGACTATTGTTACTTGGTATGTCTTACTGTAGTACCTAGGAAATAAGTCTCAAAATCGAGTGCACTTGTTAGTCAATATGTTCACATTTCAATTAGTACGAAAACTAATTCAAATGAAGCGAATTTTAATTTAATATAAATAATAAAATGAATATAAATTAAATAGTGATGTATTAACATGTCAATTTTAAATGTCCTTATATAAATAACGTAGGGTAACATATTGGTATTCGTTATTTTGTATTGATTGAATTGATTTGTTTACCCCTTGGATTAGCTAACAACAGTCAAGCCACGCTATACGAATGACCTACGCAGCGTGCATAACTATCACTTAAATATCAGTAATAAACAATATTGCGACCATCCATACATAGTCCTCGATTACCCACAATAATGCATTAGAAACTTTTATTCTACCTTACTATACAAAGGAGGTAAACATTAACTAAATAAAAAAAAATCATTTTACTTTATGTAATAATTCTATAAATAACATAAAAAAATAATCGAATATCGTTACAACAAAACTTTCTAAATTTGTTTTTTTTTTTTAATTATTTTTTAAATATGGAATATTTGATTTTGTGACAAGCGTTCGCTTGCTTGCTATCTAAGGTTGTGTTCACACGGACAGTCTCTCGCACCGTACACTGCGCACTGGAGCGTTTTGTCTGTATAACCATTATAAAGAATCAACACTGGTATTCACAATGACGTTGCTTGTTCCGGCACACGGGCGCTTACTTAAATTAAATGGCATCGACATCCTCACCTGGAAATAGACAAAATAATTTAATTAAAAACTATATAGAATTAAATATACACTATCTATAAATTCGTAACAATATTATTTCATACAGTTTTTGACAGCAAAGCCAGTGGCTTTATATTATTCCACATGAAAAAAACTCTATTATACTGCCTATATTACCCAACTGGGGCCAACAACCAATCAATCAAATAACAAGCCATTAAAGCAACAACTTAATCTTTAAGCTATGGCTTTTTGAGGGCGTAAAAACATCGAAGTACTCTTCTATCTGTTTCTACTTCTTTCTTTGGATGATTCGTTCCTTGGATGAGGCGATAGGGACTATCAAACTGTTGCTGACTAAAAACCAGCCCGTTCCAACTCCCGCTTCAAGCAGTATCGATGTATATCATTGCGTCTACGATGAAACCTTGGCATCGCATCAGCCACCTGTGGTGGTTTGATGTTTTTTTATGCAAATCCAAGGATACAAATACTTCTGTTACAATTTAAGTGTGGGAGAGCCATTATACTTCTGCACGAATGGGCCGGCTCAATGATACGACGGCCTCATAGAAAACCACCGTTAAACAACACTTACTTAGTGTCGCTGTCGCTGTGTGAGTGAGTTTACCGGAGACCCAATCCTTCCCCCTCCCATCCTTAATCCTCAAAACCCCTATTCTTAAATACCTTATAACCTACAAGAGGCCGACAAGGTACTTGTAGTGGCCGGTAATTCCTTATCCATGGGCGGCACTGATTGCTTACCATCATGTAATCCGTCTGCTCGTTTGTCGACCTATGACACGAAGGAACGTACCGTGGCGGGCGTGGCGGCTAAGTGCCGCCTACTCTGCAGCTCATAACTTGTGGTTGCTGGTGAGCCAGGTGAGCCCCTCGTACAGGCCGTCGCCGGACGTCGCGCACGACGGCTGCACGTACCAGTTGCGGTCTCGGATACGCGTCAACCCCAACTTCTCTTGTATCTCGTGGGGTTTCATTGCTGGAATTATAAACGGGTGATATTAGAAGAATTGACACTGATATCGAAGTAAGGATGGCTACATCCACTTGAATGGTAAAATAATTATTATTTTTCTGTTTTTTTTTTTAAGATAGCTTTGCTCTATTCTAGTTGTTCTCCTGTGTCGAGGATGCTTTAACAATCATACAAATTCACACACAAACCACCCAGACCTGAATCAACAACTTATGGATGACACAGTATTGTCCCGTACAGTGCATTAATGGAACCCGCGATTCGTTGCACAGCAGCCAGTTGAATAGCCACTGCACCAACCGTGAAGTGACGTTAATTTAATGTTAGGAAGATATTCGAAATACTTAATGAGGAAAGAAAGAACAAAACTGAGCTACCTTTTGGGAAAAAAGGCAAAATTTTGTAGCATATATGAATAACATTAAATTATTCTACAAAAAAACAGTAAACACGCAGCTGTCTTTTGTCTATTGCAAAATTCGTGTCACATGAGGGTCAACCACGTCCTCCAACCTGCACTCGCTCCTCATGAACGCGACATGTGACCTTTGGCCGTACAATTAGTAAATGACGAGCACATCTCTTGTGAGTTGACAAATGACCTAGATTTCTTCATTTCCTTTTGTGTCCAATGTGGAGAAACTTCTAGACCGCGCTATCTATTCATAGGTCTGCTAATAAGTACTTACTGCCTAAATTGTCAATATAATGTGACATGTACGTAATTATGTAAGAAAGTTTAACTCGTATAAAAAAATCTACAGTGCCCTAATATTATTATTACCGACAACTATTGTTTTTCTTCCTTGTGTTTTTCAGTATCGTAAGTACAGGATTATCGAAAAACTTATAAAAATAACAAATCTACAGATGCAAAACCATCCACATAAAACAATCTCTCTCTTTAAAAAAAAAATAAATGTATGAAAACCTAAATGAGGAATGGAAAGAAGAAATTTCATAATTTTATTACTAAATCTCATCTAAATCTTGAACTCAAAAAGTTAAGTAGGTAAACTGATGCACATTTTTAACTTTGGTTAAAAATGTGCATCAGTTTACGCATGTTCTATGCGTTTGGCAGAGACACAAAATCCTTTCTTCAAAATAAAACCGTAAAAAGTTCAATCGAGGACTATCGAAAATGTCCTTTGGCGGAAATAATGACCAGAAAAAAAAGATGGATCTAGTAAAATTGCTTGATGATCGAAATAATGGATCTAGTAAAATATGAATAATGGATCTAGTAAAATATGATGTTCAGACTGATGGCTAAAATAAATTGTCCATACCGTCAGGCAAGTCCTGTTTATTGGCGAAGATGAGTATGATCGCGTCACGCATTTCTCTGTCGTTGATGATCCGATGCAGTTCCTGACGGGCCTCGTCGATGCGGTCCCTGTCCGCGCAGTCCACCACGAATATTAGACCTTGAGTGCCTGAAACATTTTGATTGTACATGTACATTTCGTAATATAGAAGTTATGAGATGAATTTTGTAGAAAATATTGTATGGAATAACAACTTATGACGTTATTATAGTATTTACGTCAAGCATTATAGTTATTTCTGAAATATTTACAGGAATCTAAAATTAAGTAAGTATATTGTGAAATCAATGAATGACATTATGATTATTTATTAAAATTTTATTGTTTTGAAAAGTCTCTAACTTATTTCTCGCCTTGGAAACTTTTAATTTTAAAGGAATCGAACCTCAGGAACCCTTAAAATTCGTGCTTCTATTACTAACGATATTTTTGAAAACCAATCAACCGATTGTGCATGTAACTTGGGACCCATTGCTAAAATCAGTCAAGCTTAAACTTATAAAAAATAAAGAAAACATACAAACCTGTGTAATAATGCCTCCAAAGAGGTCGTATTTTGTCCTGCCCTCCGACGTCCCAGACGTTGAATTTGACGTTTTTATACGTTACAGTTTCCACATTGAAACCGACCGTAGGTATCGTTGTGACTGACTGACCTAATTTTAATTTATATAAAATAGCTGTAGGTTTATTTTAAGGAATTACTGTGGGTTGCGTTGTATAATAATATATTTAATTAAGGTGGTCAATTTAAGTCTCCCTCAGCAAGAGCATCGTTACAATTACAACGCTTTTTTTTTTGTTTGATTTTCGTCAGACATCTCTAAGAACACTCGCACATAAGTCACCTTTTTAAAACAAAAAAAAAAAACAAATTTAAATCGCTTTATCCGTTCAGGCTCCAGGATGCCACAGATACACAGACAAACCACACACGTCAAAGTTATAACACCCCCCTTTTCCCGTCGGGGGTTAATATGCTTAGAAGCTATTTTAAGAGCTTATATTCGTGTTTTTTTAATATAACAGTCGATGCAGAACACGTTTACACAAAATAATACGCTTTTGTAGTTAGCATAGCAATAAATTAATTTTAATATTGAGCAGCAGCAGCAGACTGCTCTCGCTGACAAAAGGATACTCGAGCTGGCTTTATTATATTGAGAATTGATCTGAATATTATTGAATTCGTGCGTATTGTATGGATTGAGATACTCCCTATTGCTTTAGATATAGTTCAAATACTACTATTGTACAATACTACGGGTAAAGAAACTTCCTTTTAATTAAGACATAAATTTAAAATTATATTTTACATAAAACCCGCCATATTAACCTTCTATTGGGAAAATACACAGACTTTATCCTCATCATCAAAATGAGTAATAGTTCCAGAAATTATGTTCAGCTGGGGTTGCGGGGCAAGCGTCATAATCTACCGCGTCCTCGGCCTGGAGCAGAAGAAGGTACGGTATGGTTTTTAGTCGTAGTTTGTAGTAAGAGTTTGACACTCTACCTTGCCCTACCAGGCGAGAAAAGTCATTTGTTGATTATTCACGCTTAAAAATAAGACATCATTGTTATCATCGCGCCGGGGTTGCGGGGCAACCGCAATGTGGGACCGTGACCTCAGCCCAGAGCAGAAGAAGGAACTTGGGGATTTTTAGTCAGTAAGAGTCTGACACGCTCTCTCGCCTTACCCTGGCCGGGAGAGGTCAATTTAGATTTTCCCCTAGCCAAAAAAAATCGTTATCAACACTTTATACGTGCCACATAGACGCTCTAAAAAACCAAAACGATTGTGTTTTTGCATCTCTTCATGTACAAAATTCTGAATCAAACAATAACTATCAAGCTATTCGTACTTTCAATATAATGCTAACATACATGAGGCATGTTTATAGCGTTTCAAGTGGTGATTATCAATGACGCCATAAAATGGAAAACACAAGAATTAAACTAGAGTTTATCTACAAGAGAGATTTTACTGTATATAACAGCTGGCAGTTTCAGTTTCTTGTTTTATTCATTTATGATCGAACTTCTGTTAAAGGAGTTAGGTTATCCGAAATGACAGCAGTCATTGAATACAGGGTTGAAGACCACCACGGTCAGTGGTGTGCTATTGGAGAAGTCTATGTCGAGTAATGGGCAGAATCGTGACATTTTTGGCACATGAATGGCAGCGATATGGTTCACCTACAATACGTAGTTTCCAACTAGTCAAATTCAATACTTTTATCCGAATGTCAAAAACGATACTTTTCTATTAAATTTGTATGAAAAACTGAGTTATAACGTCATAGTCATATTTTTGCGTCAAATAGCTTACTTATTTCTTAGTAATTAGCTACAAAATATGTAAAATGTAGTGTATCGATCGATTAACGAATGAAAGTATATTGTATCGTTATTTTTCAATATTTTATTTTATTGAAACGTCGATTTAATTTATGTTTGACCTAGGACCACACTTAGACGGTATGTTAATTATAATTTTGATAAAGGATACTAGTCTTTCCGGCTGCATCGAGGCCCAGCATCAATATTCTCATCTCCTTGTTACCGAAGATTTTTGACAATAGCTTCCCCATTGTGCTGAACTCGCCTCAACCGCACAACTGAAATAAAGGAGAAAACATGAAATTAATTATTTGACATTTAACCGGCATACTTAAAAACCTACTATTGATTGACGCTTGTGAAATGTGATCACAAGCGTCAATACCAAGTCAATAATGAAAATTGAAGAAATAAAAAAAATCTAATGACAAAGGTACCATTGAAATATAATCAAAATAAAGAAAACAAAAATCGATGAAAACTTGTTTAACTAAACCGTAATCTATAAATAAGCTGGTTTATCGGTTAGTTAAACAACTGTAACGCGTTAACTGAGAGCTATTTATTAGTTTAGTAGAAATTCGGCGATCGTAAAATAAATACGCCAACCCAATTAGTTTTCTGGATAAATATCCAACGTGGTTTTAATAAAGGTATACATTCAGTCAACAAAGTATCGGGAATGAATGTTTTTTTTATGGTTCCAAATTCGAATTTTAATTTTTTTTGTTGTTGTTAGATTGGCATAACTGTTTTCCACTTGGGCGCGGAATTTGAGTTGCATCTGTTATTTATATTAAAAACAGTGCCGTTTTTAGTTTTATAATATCTAGTGTGTATTGCGAATTTCATAATGGACAAAAACATCGAACAAAGAGTTTGTCTTAAATTTTGCATCGCCAATGAAATTTCGTGTTCGGAGGCACTCAAAATGTTACAGAAGGCTTACGGTGAATCGACTTTCTCAAAAACACGTGCTTATGAGTGGTACAAAGCGTTCAAAAGCGGTCGAGATGTGATGGAAGATTTGCCTCGTTCTGGTAGGCCATCAACGTCTGCAACTGAAGTTAACATCGCAAAAGTGAAGGAAATAGTGACTGAAAATCCTCATTCAAGTTTAAGAGAGATGGCCGCCGAACTTTCTGAATCTCACGAGTCGATCCGTACTATTTTAACAAATAATTTGGGTATGAAACGTGTTGCCGCTCGGCTAGTCCCAAAAGACCTGAATTTTCTTCAAAAACTAAATCGCATGAAAGTCGCTGAGGACATGCTAGAACGAGTCAATACCGACCCAACATTCATGAAACGCATTGTTACTGGTGACGAGACGTGGGTTTACGAGTTTGACATGCAAACTAGTCAACAAGCTTCGGAATGGCGCCTTCCAACTGATCCAAAACCGAAAAAACCACGTCAAAGTCGATCAAAAGTCAAAGTCATGTTGACTGTTTTCTTTGACTATCGCGGTGTTATGCACTCAGAATTCTTGCCCAAAGGTCAAACGGTAAATAAAGAATATTATTTGAGCGTTATGCGGCGTTTAAGAGAACAAATTTGACGAAAAAGGCCAGAAATGTGGAAAGAAAATTCTTGGATTTTGCATCACGATAATGCGCCTTCGCACAAGGCCATCATTGCAAACGTTTTTTTGTCCAAACACTCAACAAACACCATCGAGCAGTCACCATATTCACCAGATATGGTTCCAGCCGACTTCTTTCTTTTTCCCACACTCAAATTACCCCTTCGTGGCACCCGTTTTCAATCGTTAGAAGACAAAGGAGAATTCGCGGCGAGCACTGAACTCAATTCCGGAAACAGCGTTTAAAAAAAGTTTCGATGATTGGCTTATTCGTTGGCGTAAGTGTATCGTTTCTGAAGGAGCAAACTTTGAAGGTGATAAAATAAATTTAGATGAATAACAAACATTTTGTGTATTATTGACTTTTTCCCGGTACTTTCTTGACAGAGTAGTACAATTAGTTAGGCTTAATTTCTATTATAAGTTAGTGTATACTCATAAAGTCTTAGAATAATGTTATTTATTATTTATTTAAAACGAACTTTAAAATGTTCTTCATATTGTGGTTTACTTTAAATTATCTTAATTTTTTTTACTAATATTTTACGCTTTACACTACTTTTTATATTAGATATACTTTTTGTATCGTATAAGTTTAGTATAACCTTTAGTATTAATCGAGTGAGGGCTGATTTTTCAATAGTCAGATGAATGTTATCTGAGGAATAAAATAGTTGCTGTCACTGTCTTATGCAAACATAAGATGTCTGACGCGACAGCATCATAATTATTCTCCAGATAACTTTTATGTACCTAACCATTGAAAAATCAGCCCTAAGTATAATGGTCTAAAGTAAGTGACGAAAATTGTGCTCATAATGTTTGTAACCCTTACTGTAATTTTATATACGTCGATACCTTTGAGAGAATATGTGAAAATTGATATATTCAATTTGTTGTTTGAACGCGAAATCAATTACGAGGTACTTACTTCACTTAACAACCTAAACCAGTGTTGTGGAAGTTCAAACGCGGTAAAGCACTTCAGAAGTTAGCAACGATAGAGTTGAAGGATAGTTTCTATTCTACAAAGTAAGCCATTATCTTAGATTTTTATTATAAAATTAGATGTCGCGGCAACCTTTGTATAATGTGACAAAGTATTGTCCTGTCTCGTCATTTTTCTATGATTAATTTTATTATGCTATTCGCAATGGAGATAAATTTAACAAATCATGGTGGCGCTAATAGCATTTTAATAGATAATAATTTTGATGTTCATAACAATACTAGCAATGGAAATAAAAATATGATTGAAGAACAATGTATCATAAAAACTTCGGAGATTATCGTTTAGTCGAGTCGGGTCTCTCAGATTATTTTATTCTTTATCACAACATTACAGGCACACTTTTTAACCATATGATAAGTCTATCTACGTATCAAAACTTGATCACTAAAACAACACACAAGTAATTTCGCAGAAACTTTTCATCTCATATTTCGTTTTATGATGAAAAACATTACGTCGAGAAAAACTCAAACTCAAACCGCTGAAATATATCAAGGACCATTTTTACGAGACATAAATTGTGAGCGAATCACGAACTTTTCAGAAAAAAAAATTGTCAAAACTCGATCAACCAATCTTGTCTATCAAGGGACCAAGTTAAATAAGTTAGAGGTTAGTTTGAAGACACATTGACGTTCTTTATCAATGGACCTGATTCGTTGTTAGCGTTTCATCAATATGAGTTGGGAAATACGGCAATGATTTCATGGAATCGCTTTAAGTATTACCTACGTACAACGTGGAATTGTGGGCATCCAGCGAATCGGATAAGATAGGGGAATTTATCCAGCTTTGAAAGCACTGTATAGAGTTGATAAATTGGTAGTCCATTCAATGCCAGAGCTCGGTAGTCTCTACAAGTCTATCTATAGTATCTACAAGTTGAATTGGTGTATGCACATTGATAACATGACCTACAAAAACATCCGACGCAGATTTTTGCGATGCACTTTTGATGTAGTAGGTATTTAATTCTATATTAGATTTCGCATACGATGTAATTCGCGTCAATATAGATTCTGTCAAGTTATTTTTTCTTGTATTACATAACAAAAAATGGCTTGAACTCTTGCACAGTAACAATGATTTTTGTTTATATACTTACTAACTCCTCAAAATCCTCCCCAGATTCAGTATTCTCGAGCGTTCCAATTTAAACCTCTCGAAGAGAGGGGGTTGTAAATCATATTACAATTTCGGTAAACGGAGGATAAGAACCACCCTCCCGTTTGATAAATTCAGAACAATGTTTTCGCAATCCAAATTAAAATACAAACGTTACGAAAATGGGACATTTAGAGGCAGTATTCAAGCAAATGGAAGATGATATTTTGTGTTTAAAATGTGTTAGATAAAATTTGATCTAAAAAGTTTACACATTTTATACAAATAATTCATTACATCAACTGTTAGTTAGGTAAGTGTTAAAGTGTGTGTTGAAGCTTATTCCTGAATACATTTCCAACCGAACACAAGGAAAAGTAACACTGTAATGATTATTTGGTCATTTGGATAAAATAATACAAATATTGTAAGCGTTCAGCAGCAACAAGCCATTCTGAGACGATAATCGGTGTCACCTTACATTAAGAGGCTCGAAGCGAATGATATTGATATTTTTTTTATATTAGAGAAAAACGTTGCCCCACTTTAGGATTTTCTCCTGTATTGTGGGTGCGTTTACAAACATACAATGTCACATACACATGACACCCAGACCCGAAACAACAATTTGTGGATCACACAAAGTGTTGTTCCGTGCGGGAATCGAACCCGCGACACGTTGCACGGCAGCCAGTTGCCCAGCCACCGCACCAACCGTGCAGTCATATTCATGGTAACAAAGTTTCATTTCGCTAATTAGAATGTTTATGATGTATATCAAATCCGAAATAACATGCGATCAAATATGTCATGAACACACAAGGATCCTAATACTAAAATTAATTAAACTAAAACAGAGTGATTGGCACTTGTCTACGCCTTGAAAACCCTAATCTCCATACCATGACTACTCGTATAGCTAACTGTATCAGACCTGGGAAAAGGCTGAGTTGTCGACCTATATATAATGAAGTTGAATCCTACTTATATAATATAAAAGCATGTAAGTATGCGTAGATGGATGGATGTGAGTTTGTTACTTTTCCTCGTAAAACCAACTGAGTTGTATTGAAACGAAATTTGGCATAGAGATCTTATAGGTTTATAGTCAGTACGGGATGTTTCTCCGAAAAACCGACCAAACCAACCAAATAATTTAACATCTTCATCGAATGAAATAAATGCTTTTAAGCAAGGGTACAATTTGAGTTATTAAAATGACATCATTAATGTATTAACTGACTAGCTACTCACGCGCGGTTTCATCCGCTGCTCAGCTCGATTTGATCGTAGCGTGATGTTTTATAGCCTATAGGACTCAAGAACATTGTAGCTATCTATCAGTGAAAGAATTTTGTAAATCCGACCAGTGGTTCATAAGATTACCCCCTACATACAAACTTACAAATTTTACCTCTTTATAATATTAAGTATAGATGAATAGAATCACCCTCTAGAGGTGAAGCTAGTTGGCTATAATAAATGTAGTAAGTACAGTACATAATATAATAAACATTAATCTGGTACAAATATTTTGCGTAATATCAATGGATCTGTGTTAAGCATTGAACGTTATCATCAATCAACATATAACCAGGGCGACGACGGTGCTCTATCGGAAACCGTCCATCATAGTGAACACCCTCGTTTATTTAAATGTACGTATTAAATAGGGTGAGCATAACGTACTTCTGATTTACTGTTTCTACTTCGCGAGAATATTTCTTTTAAATATGTTTCTATACTAATGTTATAAAGTTGTAACAATTGTAATTTGTAAGTTTGTATGCAGGGCGTAATTTTTGGAAGCGCTGGTCGGATTTCTAAATTTCTACAATATCCCCGAGTGCTATAGGATATAAAACATCACATTGCGATCAAATGGACCCGAGCATCGAGTGAAAACGCGCGAAAATAGTTAATGATAAATTGGTTTAAGCTATGTCATATTCACACGACGACACCACATCTAAACTAGAGTAAGTATATTTTTTCAGCACCCAGTTTTTAAATCAAATCTTAGATATTCAAATCAAACCACACATCTACATAAGTCTGTCTGAACATTAGATGTATAAAAGCTAATAAAACCTTCAAATCATTAGCCAATATAGGTACAAATCACAAGATTTAAACTTAGAATGTCCCATATAGATGAAGGTTCCAGACCAATACTGCAGCAAGGAATCCAACTATTACTTCCACATCCCACATACAACACCTACCTGCTAGGCAGTCGATGCCCTAGATACTAAGCTAGGCTAAATATAGACAAGAGCCTTGGCTACGGAATCCGAAGCCACTCTGTAGTTCGATTGCCATTTAGAAGTTCTTGACTTACAAACAGTTTAGGAGATCGACAATGGATTGAATGAGGACTTAAGGAGTTAGCTTAAACGCAAAGCAAGCGGTGGGTAGTTCATCAAAACTTAGAAATCCCTTTAGTGGCATTTACTTGAATAATTTTGATTAAATATTAGGTCCAAAAATTATACTGAAGACGAGACAATTTACGTCTCTTGTTGATCTACGTTTATTGTTGATCCAGAACTTTCTTGGTTCCACTTGAAGATTACAAATTGCCCTAAATTCGGATTGTTCATCGCCACTTCGTGACTTAAGAAAATTAAGACATTGTACAAATGAATATACAACAGAGCTAGATAGAAGCGAATTTACGACGATCGTTAAAGGGCAAGAGTGTTTCAAATAAACCCGGTTGAAAGGTCAAAAATAATTCAGAAACATTTGCCAAAAAATTGGTACATGTAACTAAACGCACCGCAACAACACTTGGTGTTATGACCTCTTTTTTGAATTAAAGAAATGTCTACCGAGTCAAATCAGTATAAAAGCTGGCCACAATTTTAGAAAATTAATATGGGAAGAAGAGTATCAATTGCCGAAGCGAAAATAGGGGAATAAAAGGTGTGGAAAGAATTTTACCAAGACGTTTTCTCCTGTTATTTCTAAAGATAAAATTTCGCAAACGTTTTTGCACAAACGTCCTAATATTAGGGATTTGGAATAGATTCACGTTGTTCGAGTATCTTTTTCTAAGCTTGACAAATAAATTCGCAATCCAATAACCTCCTTGCATATTGAGCCAATATGCAATCCGGCGTTGATAAAACGTTTGTGGAGCAAAATCTAATTTAATTTTGTGAACTCAACATCTGCCGGTGACGACCAATATGAATTTACATAGTTTTTACTTAGCACAGCAACACTTTAAGGCAATTCCGAAAAACGTGGTTATATTATTAATTTAAATAGAGGTTGTCAATCTATACTATTAATTAAAGCTGAAGAGTTTGAACACGATAACCACCGGAACTACTGTTTCCAATTAAAAAAATATTTTTGTGTTAGATATTCCTCTTATCAGGGAAGGTTATAAAACATCACGCTACGTCCATTAGGAGCCGACCACCGGGTGGAAACGCGGGTTAGTAGCTAGTCGTCTAATTATATCTAAACATCTATGCAACACTGCAGTTAAATTAATACGATACTAATTTATTGCATGCTAATACAAATTATTCAAACACGATACTATTTTTTCAGGAATTTAATATTGAAAGTGGGAAAGTTGTTAGTTTTGAACAGACAAAAAACAGGCTCGTGAGTACCTATTAAATTGTAAATAAATAAAAAAAAACTAATAAAAGCAGTCGTCTTTCTATAATTAATTGGTTAGCATTTATATATCACACTCGTAGAGGCCGGTAGTAGTTGAAAACGCTGAAAATTTAAATGTGCAAGAGCCATGCTTTGTCAAAAATGGGCTGACTCGACCGGGGTGGCACCACGGTCTTACAGAAAGCGTGAAACAACCCCGCTGTTGTATTTCCTCGTTTGAGTGAGATAACCGGAGGCCCAATCCATCCCCATCCCCAATACGTAACACACTTGTAACTCCTCTGGTGTTGCGGGGTGCGTTGTGTCCATGGGCGGTTAGCTCGTTCGCAACCGTATCTCATTAAAAAGTTAAGAACATCGGCTAATTATAGAAAAGGATTAAGTCGCAATGTTGGATGTCGATACAAACAATAGTTATTAAAATACAATAAATGAAGACATTAAAGCGAATTATTATGACAGTATGTCGTTATTCTATATGTTATATCGCTAATAGAAGCAGATTTAGACCCTGGCTGTGTGGACACGTCAGATTTATGTGTTTGCTCAGGACTGGGACGACGGAGGATAAACATAACTTAATAGAAGCATATTTGGTTTACACAACACCCTGTATAATGCACACATTGCCATACTATTTGAGCAAAATATAGATAATATAATGTCTCGTCCATAATAAATAATCTTTTCAATGTAACTAATCAATAATGATCCATAAAAAAGTAATTGATGATACCATATCGAATAAAGGATCCAAGATTCGTCGAAGCAATTTACAAATTTATCTATGTATAACCACGGAGGCCATTGAATTACAACCATTCAAAATATTCATAAGAATTCAGAGAATAACGATCCCTATTCATATTCGTTGCTTTTTACATTATATAAAACATCTCCATCTCGTCGAATAATATAAGAAATTCATGAGACACGAATCATAAATAAATAATCATCAACAAAATTAATGTACGAACGAAAAGAACATCGGTATTTCGTAAGTCTTTACTAAAGAAAGGTTTATTCACTAAAGTTTACATTAATAGCCAATAACAAGCCCAGGTCCGAATTTCAGTCTCATTAGTCTTTCAAAAACAGTCTGAAACTCACTGTCAAGTAAGAACCGTGTACCCATCCCCGATGCTATACCCTTTAACATTGCTTTTACGATCTCAATTTATTAAAGCTTCGTTCCAAACGAAATCTACGTTAACTTATTACATCAACACCGCAAATTAGCAAATTGGTCTTTCACCAAACACATTGACAGCATCAACACATCTTAAAAACTCAATTTCGAAAGACAAAGAACGTTCGCTATCAAGACCAAATCATCTAAGTATGTAGAGGAAATGTGAACATTGACATTAATTGATCGAACCGGGTCGGAATGAAATCTTGATGTAACCAGTACGACTAGAAACGCTAACGTATCTCTAATAAATGTCCAAGGAGGAACCGCCGACCCAATTATATTCATAGAAAAAAGTATTTCAACCACGCCTTAAAAGGTAACTGATGAAATAAAAGATATAGAACAATGTGGCTTTATAAAATGAGATAGTAGTTAAAGTTGAATGAAATCGAAAACCCTAAAGTTCTAGACTGTTCCATAAAGTTCTGGAATGTTCTGGAAGTAAGATGGAACAACGTACCGCTGCTAATTCTCTGGAATTGTTTAAGTCATTAACTGAAGGCGTTGGAGAGCATGTTTGAGTTCAGCGTAGCTATCTTTAAACTCGTGATGCGGGATTGAAGTGTTATCAACATACATTATGAAATGCTTACTCGACTTACACCGTTAGATGAAAATGGCTGATTCCAAAATGCGAATTTAGAATTCGAAACTTAGGAAGCTATAAAAACAGAAGCAGATTAATTGGATACAGTGACAAAGCATAATTTGCCAATTCCGGACGGCAAACTATTCGGATGCAAACAGGATTAATCATAGCGGACTGAGGGAAAAGGGCGAAAGATCGGCATGATGCTTGTATAGGTATTTGGTCGATAAACAGAATAAAGGTTTAACGGCGTGCCACGGCATCATAAAAGTGGAAACGAGGGTTTGCCGGCGCTCTGAACACGGAACCCTGAATTGGGTCGTGTATCTATAATGTCACTACGTTTGGGAGGTCGTGCTTAAATAATTTGATGCTTAAAGGTAGTTTGCGAATACTCAAAAAGAACTTTTTGGGCCATATAATTTCTGTTTGATAAATAAAAACTTTATTTTGCAAGCTGATCCTTCTTCAAATTATGTGGTTGAGGGCGTGCCTTTAGAAACAAATTACTTTTCACGCAAAAAAAGTAAATGGTTAAAGGAGATATATATATATATATATATTTTAGAACACATTATAAAGGGCACTTGAAAGATTTTTCAAGAACATCTTGACTGACGTCACTCGACCGACTGAAAGGTTTTCGACAATCCATTGAGGTTCATTGTCAGTCTAAAAGCTGATAGGAGGCATTTTATTTAAACCGATTTCACGCAAAAAGAAAAACATTTACAGACTAAACTGAACAAATCCAGGGGTTTGTATAAAAACAAAAATGTAATGGGGACTACAAACCGATAAGGGCTTGTTTCACACTGTCTGAAGAGCCACTACGTACCAGATATTTGTATTTAGAACCTAATTTGCATGACCTATGTGTACCTACATACGTTTATTGGGTACTTATATGAAAGTAGAAAAACGGGCACTTATTCAATGTCGAAAACAAACAACATTCCGTAATTTTGTTCATTTTCTCGATCCCGGCCGGCCGCAATGAAATATTACTTCAATTACGTACAAAAAAAGGTCCCGGTTTGAATTGTTGATGCATCGCTGAATAAACTATCCATTCTACCTTTGAAACAATACAGTGACGTAACTTTACATTTTTGTAACGCATAACCCGACGAAGTGTAACCACGGTATGATAGAGAACGTTAGCTTATGATGTAATCACCCAGAAGTATGGGTAATAAATATGGGTAATTAGAAGCAAAACGTATGCTTGTCTACTGTAAGTAAATTTTTTTGGTTATTTGGGATTTTTGTGGTATATAGGTCCGCAAAGGAGCAGACGGATTACCTGATAGTAAGCAATCAGCGCGCGGCGTCGTCCATTGACACTCGTAATACCGAAGGAGTTAGAGTTTACTACAAGTGCGTTGCCGACTTCTTGTGGATCATTAGAGATTCTTTCTGGATTTCTAGATCATTAGGATCCTTTATCCTTAATAAAGGATTTGAGGGTTGAAAATGTGGCGAAAGAATGAGACGGGGAAGTATTGGATCTCCGGTAACCTGACGCACACGGCGAATACAACGTAAGTGTTGCAACACGCCTGTTTTCTGTGGGGCCCTGGTATCACTCTGGTCTAGCCGGCTAATTCGTGCCGAAGCAAGGCTCTAACACACTTGAAGATCAAACTATTCTTGCTAGTAATTTGATTATAGGATTCCAATCTATTAGATTAAGCATGCATGAAGAATTGCACACTGAAACTAGCCACCACCAATGTAATAAAATGTTACGACAGAAATGTAAAGAAAAATTTGCGAAATGAAAAAGGGTGGCGCCCAACCAATACGGTAAAACACGTTATGCAATTCAATATAATCTTACACCCCACACGAGATCTGTCAAGCGGTTGCGCGAGTCAGTTCCCTGCGTAACCCCAAATAGGGGTGTCGATCGGTACGGTCCAGAACCACCATGTCAGCACTGAGGTCGCCCTTCTATTTCCGTCGGGTCAACGCCTAGGGCGTTAGCCATTTCCACGTCATTTCCCTTGGCAAGCCAATTGAATGGTACAATATACAATATGCACACTTGACTTGTCTTGTTTTGCAAACGTAATTAGTGAATTTACTATGAGTCGAGTGTTAAAGGGTTAATAGATTCTGTTTCGCATGTGTAAGCAATAAAATGTCAGCTCACGTCTTGAAGAGTATGTTGAGTATTTAGGTACTTTGGGGTTCTGTAGGATTATTTGCAGAGGAATTAAATATTTGCTGTATTGAACCATATTTAGATAGCAGAAACATTTGAATTGTAGACAGCATGTAGTTGCAAGATTGCAACAAAATTTTTAATTCTTTTGATTCCGATATCTAATCAAATAGTTCTAAGCATGGTTACAGTATTAAAACGAAAATGAAACTACAGTAGGAACATAGTTATGAGTAAAAACATTCCCGAATACATGATTCATAATTCAGTTTTGTTATCAACCATTTGTTTTTTCTAATCTATTGTGTAATACACAGTGGATCAAGCGGAATATCCCAAGTATGTAATATAACGTATGAATATAGTATTATGTTTGTATAACTGATAATATTGACCACAATATTGGTAATATTTAGATTTTCTAGTTTGACGTCATAACTAGAAATAAATGAAATGAAATCTTTCGATGTACGGATAATTTATGGAGTAGGAATCGGTCTAGAATGAATGATCGAAAAATTTTTAAAACTCTTTTCGTGAATCTAATGAGTTCAAATATGATTCCAAGTTTTACCCTAAAGGGTAGACACAGAAATAGTGTTGTAAAGTGGGGAGTAATCGTAGTCATCAATGGTCTATTAAAACTATAATAAACTATTTGTCACAACTAACAAGGCCTTCAGATATCAAATACAATACCAGACTGTCGGCTATTAGTGACCAATTTAGAATTCCCAAAGTTAGCAAATTTAAACTCTCGGATAGAAGAGGAGGATACAAGATCGTGGACGACAATTGTACTTAACAATTAACGACTACTGGATGAATTAGACAGTAGGTTCCTAAAGCCCTTAAAAAATAGACTAACCCTTAAACGTAACTAAAAGCAGATAAAATAAAATTCAATTCTGTAAGGATCTAATTGCGAACGCCCCACCCCTGTGGGCCACTGCTCAGCCCAACTACGCCCACCACTTGGATCTCTGCCAATTACCAAAAAGATCTTATAAAACCCGCTCATTCATCTTTGTAAATGTTGCTTTAGATGCTTAAGGACACCATTTCACTCGTATTTTAGCTTTAAATAGAATTATAATACAAATCAGAATGATTTTTTATCGGCCATGTTGATAAGATTTTTTTTTTTATTAGTTTAGTGTTTACTGGCATTCTGAAGAATAGTTCTGGAAAGAACTTGACCTATCGTCTCATGTGAAAGGTCTTATTCTTTCCTTTGATAGTAATAGTACCCATTGCAAAAGTCACATTATGACAATTCGGTTCTGTTCTATCATTGCTTTCAAATATGATTAGACAGAGAAATTCGCTTTTTGGGCCAAAAATCAACTAAGTGGAACATTATACTCTGTTACATATTTAAATTACTTCTTGAAATATATTTTCCAAGATAAATCACGTACAAATCAGTTGAAGGAAGGTACCTAACTACAACAGGATGATATAATCCTATGCGATGATTCACAAACAATTACAACGCTTCAGTAACAAACGTGTAAACCAATTATTACTGTTTAAGGTCAACATATAATTGTTGTGACTCATAAATTCGCTTTATTTTACAACAAATTGATCAAAATGGGAAAGCACAATATTTTACTAACATTCATATAAATTACACATAAGGATGACCTCATAACATTTTAAAATATAGCAATGTTTAGGAAAAATCCTCGCAATATACTCGGTAATAATAGGAATGAGTAGTAGTAATAAAAGCATTAGGTGGTAATAACATACTAACAGGCAGAAATGTTTATGCAGGTCCAGCACGCTTGTAAGATGTAGTTCTTCAGTTGGTTTTCGAACGACCAGTCGAACTTCAGTTTTTTTATGTGATGGGTCTAGATATGCATGGTAAGCAATCAGCGCAGCCCATGGACAGCCGCAACAGCAAAGGAGATACGAGTGCGTTGCCGACCTTTTTGGGATTACGGGAGATTTGGGGTTTGGTGGAATTCCCCTCCACCAAACCCTAAATCTATATTTTATGATTGGACCTCCGGTAACCTCACTCGCAAAGCGAAACACAACGGTGTGGTTGTTTCCCGCCGGTTTTCTGTGAAGCCGTGGTATCATTCCAGTTGAGCTGACCCATTCATACCGAAGCATGGCTCTCCCACACTGACCACAGTTAAAATCTGGCCATAAGTAAAATGTAGAAAAATATACAAATAAATACACTTTAGTGAAACTGCCGTAACAGTGTTTCCAATACACAAGGTTTATTAGCCACTCTGAAATACACCAACTAATTAGTTCAGCTCTCCCCGATAGAGCAATATGGCTGGTAAGTGCGTTATCTGCCCTGCACTTAACACAAACTGATTTCACAAATGCACTTTACAAAGGTAATTTGTTGAAGCAAATCTTGATAGTGAGAATGTCAACATAATCTCATGATGACTTCATAGTTAATTATGCCTAGTGAGCAAAGAATTTTCAAGGTTCGTAATAAAATTGTGGTGTTTAAGTCACGTGAGTTTAAACGTGTAATAACGCTGGCTCCTGGTGTGCTTTTAGAGCCCACCAGGGTCCATGTTTAGCCGGGATCGCGAATCAAGCGCAATATGGTTTCCCGGGCTTTGGTCGAGAGCAGGAGAAGCAGCGAGGGAACCCTGGGCAAAAGAAGTTATTGGATGATTTTCTCTCCTTAAAAAAGGGTTTTCGTAGAACTTAAGACACCTAATCAAAGGGATAAATAAAGGATTCATATGGGTAATTAATGATTACAAGATGAAAGTGATTTTAAAAACTTTGAAGCAAATTAATACTGCAGGTTACTATAAATACTCATCCGAAGTTGCCCCGGCCTGGAGAAGGAGGAGGAGCGAGTTGATTTTTAGTTAGTCAGATTTTGACACTCCCTCTCGCCCAACCCAGCGCAAAAGAAGACATTTTATGATTTTCCCCTCTTCAAAAAAGGCTCACCAAAATACAATCAATCCTCTAATCTAAGTCCTATTCTAAGTAAGATTATTTCCTTCACAAAATTGCCTTGCAGTTTCGTACATTTTTTACTAGTAAAATGCATTTCAGTGATTGCACCTTGGCTTGCGGCCAGGGAGCTACGTGCGGTTGGGGACGAGTTTAATGAATTTATTGAATCATTTGTTTAACTACGTAGATACTGTACACTGCTTATGAATAATTCATTACGTTTGAAGCTATACACGATACTTTCAAAGCTTGTATTACACATTTATGTTATGTCTGGTATGTTTGAGCATGACATTATAATTGCATCGCATGTTGGTAGTCAACATCAAAAGGAAAGATGAGAATAATTATTTTATGGCATCTCTTAAGTTGACTCAACTGACTATAAGACCATATGAATGGATAGAGGAAAAGGTTAATATGCACTAAACAAACAAATAGTTATCTAGGAACCTTAAAGAGAACCCAGAGAACCCCTGTACGAAAGAAAATATAATCGGACACAGACTAAAGTTTTAAGCGAAAATTCGCCAAGCGTAAACTGCACTGTTCGGCGCCGAAATGGCTGCAAACTATGGAGCTCGCAACACTCGTAACTCATCGTAGGTACGTATAGCTAGAGTATATTCAGTTAGCGGACAACAGCCAAGCTGTGCCAAACAACGTTTTACGCAGGACTATTAACCTATTTGCTACCAATTTTATGAAAGAGAAAATCCTGTAACAGTTTTTAAATAAAATCCTACTATCCTACTAATATTATAAATTTGAAAGTTTGTGAGAATGTATGGATGTATGTTTGTTATTTTTTCACGCAAAAACAGCTGGACCAATTTGGTTGAAACTTGGTAAGTAGATTACCAAAAATACTTAGGTGATACCCTGGATAACACATGAGCTGCTTTTTTTAAACATACCAAGCAGGCGAAGCCACGGAAAAAAGATAGTGAGTCATAGTAATTAAAAATAGACCAATAATAACCTACAATCTACATAACTTTATTACTACAAAAGCTGTAAAATCCAAATACGTGTAGTTTGAACAAGCAAGCGATTTCTACGAATTGCTGCTTTACTCCCACAAATCCCAAAATCTGAAAATAAATTCAGATTACCCCGTGAAGACCATTGATCCCAATAATATCGTAACTACTTACTATAGCAAGCATCTTTACAAGCTAGAAGAACCTGTCTACTAACACGATTCCTTAGTAGGTTACTGAGAAAAAAAATGCATTCAGAGGCCGTGACCGCCGCAGCGGCCGGTTCGGTAACGGTACACCATCCGACTAGCTAGTTAGACACGATAATCGCAACTTTTGATTTGATTGAATAGGAGATTTTGATGAACAGTAATATTCTAATCCAGTTGCTCTCTTTTGTGGAGAGGCGAGGGCCGCATTGATAAAACCCGATGAGAATATGTCCGAGAGCATAAATAACCAACCAACTAAAAGCAAAAAATTAAAACTTCTTGACAAAGGGAAAACATCAACAATTCAAAACCCTTTCAATACCGGTAAAACCAACCCACATCCAAAATAGGATACTACAAAGCCGCCAAAAATAAACCATAGCTGGAATAACAGACAGATGTTTCGTTTCGCTTTTAAAATTCACCAGTCAGTACAGACTTTAGGCAAACAGTTCCTCGTATTTGTGGGATCATGAAACTAGAACAATGGCAAATCCATTCATACTTGGACCCTGAATGATAAATTAAGCATACGATAGTCAGATATAAAGGTTAGGTCTAAAACACTGCTGTTAGTGTGTATTAGAATACATGTGAACTACTAAGACATTTAAAAGAAAGTAAATGAAACCGTAATGTGAATAGAAGTACCATTTTAAGACCTTAATCTGTAGGGTATCTTGGGCTCACTCCTAATTAAAATTGTCATAAGCCCTCGGATGTATTTACAAAGTATCTTGGGGAGTATTCTAAATTACATTCACGAGTATGCTCCGAGACGACGAGATTCTCATAAGCATTCTACGACAGGGACAAAACCGCAGAATTGCAATATACATTCATCCGAGAAGGACGGAAACAACATGTGGCAACTATTTCATATCGGTTGAAGCATCATTTGTAGCTTGATATATTGTTACATGGTAGACGTTTTGTGATTTTACAATTAATAACATCCATGTCTATCGTGGTTCCTAAATACATAAAGAACGTTTTCGGATAGTGTTGATGCCAATGAAGATTATTGCGGACTTTTAGTAACTTTTTGTGTCACAATTTCTCTAAGCGAGTTCTGCTATAAATTGATATCGTCTAGTTGGCTACATCGTAAATCGTATACGTCTCAAAAGTTAGCACTTTCGTCAAACTAAAACCAGTTCTTAAGTTTCGCGAATACAGCACACTTCGACAGCCTACTTCAGAAAGACTAGGCAAGTGGCGGAATCTAATTAGGCCAATAATACTCGTTCCACTAAGAAAACTTTTGAAATGACTTTTAGAATTACTGTAATAGAAATTGGATGAAATTGGGTCAGGTCCCTTTCAGGTGAGCAACGCAAGTTGTCTAAATTCTATCTGTTTTAGTAGTGTAGTTTTTTCTACCTTTACTCCGAATATAGTAAGAACAATAACAACAAAGCCTCGTCAGCAACTTTAAGCCTACATTTATCCTATACTGTGTAAGCTCGATACGCCTACCATGAACCTGGAGTTTACAACCGTTCGATGCAAATTGGCTTCGTCAGCGGTTTCCATCAGACTCTCCGTACAATAACCCCTAGCCTTTTTTTTAATAAAATATCCCTTACTAACGAATACTGCATTTCGTGATCGGGTATTTCGTTGTTTTACGGGAGTTCAATCAACGAACCTGTGCGGACTGCATTTTGATAGTGGAGTAATAAAAGATACCTAGATTTACGATTGTCGGGATTTAATAAACCTTATTGAAGAACTTTTAACGAAATGACAATCAATTACTAAGATGATTTATTTGAAATGCTAATTTAGGTAGGTTAAGTTTACATAAAGTCAAGTGGGGCGACGAAAGCTAAAAGAGAGGGAAAATGTGAGACGACGCTTTATGACGCGAGCAACATCTTTACGACCGAGATTGCGGTAGGGAGAACGCAGACTATTTAGCTGTTATTTAAAAACTAAGTAGACACAAAATTACAGAATTTTACTTAAAGTAGACTTCAAAACAAGGACATTGGCAGCAGTATCTCATCCTGAGGTGGTATATTAAATAAAATATTGAGAAAAATACTTCTTGGTCTCGTAAAAAACTGCTCATACATTTTTATAAAAAAAACGTCTAAAAAGTTTGAAAGCAAAAGTGACCCTCGAGTAATTCCCGCCTTTAGACATGCTAAGCACGTTTAATCCGCGTCCCAGGGTACGGTGATATATCGTGTGTTTCAAGCAGGTTCAGGTCTTATCGCGAGACCCAGACGACAGCTATATGAAAAAGAATGACGAACATAAACCAGCTAGACTGGAACGAAAAATTGATATAAAACTTGGTAGGAGTTCATATTCTTAAAGATTTTATGCTTTTCAAAGCACCTATTATACATAATGAAATGGATGTTTAAAATACCATACAGATAAAATTAAATCTGAGATCCTAGTAATAAAACGAATTACGATAAGTCTATTATTATTAGTCAATTTACGAGTCGTAAAGCTTTAAATGCAGCATATAAAAATAATTCCACAAAATTGTTGTAATATATCACCTGCCTACCACACGCAATGTCGAGGCACCCTTCAACAAATCGGTTATGGTTTATGCTACATAGGCACTAATGTTATCATCGGACAACTGCCTTTTATAGCCAATGTACGTTTTGTACCCCACGTAACAACACCCTGACTGCACCATACGATTTATAGCTAGCAGGGGAGAACATATTGGGGTTGTTCACACAGCAGAACGATCGGTAAATCAGGAAACAATAGTAGCGGATTTCGGTATCTGCAGAGATTTCATTTTGAGATTGTTGTTTTGAACTGGACCGAAAATTGAATTAAAATTTATCGCATTGATATACCCAGTAACAATATTTTATCTGCGGCTGTAGCATAGAATAAAGAAAATGTCAGTAATCTTAAACAAAAATTCAGTACACAAGCAAATACAATAGGACTATAACTGGTAACTACTAACTTAAGTAACGAATCAATTAAAAATACTTAAAAAAACCGTTTTTTAACAAAACAAAATAGAGTTAACAAAACAAGTTTTAATGGGGTTGAAAGCTTGCTTAGCAGCAAAATAAATCTGCAAAGGTTTCATAAAACTTTGCCCAATATTCTCAATTGGAACATTCGCGAATAACTAACGAACTAGGATAATCTACTGGCTTATGTGACTTAACCATAGGGGATCAAAGTGGACCGGAACAAACAGAAAATGAGGGCCGGAACCGTAGTTATGGGAACCGTACAAGGAGACAAAATAGGTCAGCTAATTGATAGAACCCATTTTCAACATGCAGAATTTTTTTACATTTAGAGTTTTGCTTTTATTTTTGTGAGGGGAAAGTCAGCAAATGACTTCTCTCGCCCAGGATGAGGTGAGAGGGGTTTCAGAATTGTATTGACTATAAAGCCCCCGTTGCTTCTTCTGCTCCAGGCCTACGGAGACGCTGCAGTACCTTATTACGTTTGTCCCGCAACCTCGGCTGAACATCGGCCCTGTAGGTCCCGTCTGTGGTGGTATATTGGCTCTTTTTTGTTGTTTAATGTTATTTATTAACAAGCATGTTAAACTTCTTTGAATAAAAGGTCTGCAAGTTTTCTAGAAATATATTATCAAAAAACTAAAACAGGTTGCAAAAGGTATATTTACGAAGCCGTTATGAATATTTACTAGACGAAATCAACTGCAGTCCATCAAGTGTTTCTAGGCGGAAGACTTAAACCCGTTTCCTTGCACTACTGCACTCTGTGATAACGTTCACGAAGCCTTCTTTTACGTAACACCCTACTTACAGCGTGTGTACACTGTGTACATAATATAATACATAGGTTTTATAATAAAAATACACATTAATGACGCTTGTTAGATCCTTTTACTGATGCCGCTAATATAGTCTTCGGCCGGAACAGTATTGATTTTTCTTAGATAATTTGTCGAGACAATAAAAAAGGTAAGGACTGCGATAAAATACCAGAACAAGATGTTTCTTAATCTACAGTCAATAACGATGAAGTAAACCAGAATATAAAATACCCTTTTGGTCCATCAGAGACTGCAGGGGATCTTACAACTTCACGGAAGATTGAACAACCATTTATCGAGTCGTCGCTACGATCGATTTAAATGTACAAAAGCAATTTTTTCAAAGAACTGTAGTAAGTACTTATATGGTTTTAAGATCTAGAGTAAAAATAAAATAATCATGAACTTAAACTTGCTAAGTTGGATTTAGATGGAAAAACAAAAACTCGACAAATCATTGCCATTTTTATTAGATGCCAAAAACAGTTGACTTTATTGCAAACTCCCGCTCTGAATGCAACGAAGCCCAGATGTGGCTGATGACAAGCGCTTACGTAATAAGATTAAAGGAATTTGTGTCACGATGGTTCATAGACATTGTCATAATAAACCTCATCCGCACGCGTTAGGTTGTTTTTCTAGGAAATTGGAGACATGGCACATAATTCATGTGAAGGAAAGAGACGAAAACTATTAAGGCCGTTTAAGAATGACAATATTAAACTTCTGAAGAGTCGGTTCAAAAAAGGAGGAGATCTGTTTTACGTGAATGGTTTATGTCATTTCCTAGGTAATAGAAACCATCATCTCTCTTTTATAAATAATGTATGAGCTGAGAAGTGTTAGAAGTTTTTTCACCCAAAGCAAAAAAGTTGCGTGCCTCATAAAATTGGCACCCGCATTGATTTAAAACAAGGGAAAGGTCACAATCGATCGACCTTGCGACCTGATAGCAATAAAACGTTTGAAGATTATTACAAAGATAGCTCAACCAATTACATGGAACTGATCCTTTTGATTTGCACGATTGCACGTATTAGTTGGTACTTGTGAATGACAAAAATAAATGGGAAAAGCAAATGACTTTAATGGATGATGGGCTTAAACTGACATGTTGCCAGCTCAGATTGAAGATTTTTTGGAAGAGGTACATGTTAGTCTTTTTCGTTAATACAGTCACTTGTTCCAAAACTAAAGTAAAATATGTATTACGCATACATACACACAATATAATACTACTAATACACGATAATACTAACACAGCCCGTTCTAACCCGTTGATTAGCAGAGTCTTATCACAAAATTTCACATTCATAAATACATCCGGACTCCGAACTGATAACCCTGGCATTCGGGCTACATAACCGCCAAATACGTTTGCTCGTGCTCACTGATATATTGTTATTTATAACTGTAAATATGTCACCAAAATCCGTGCCATACATATTTCATGTGTTCAAATGGAATTGACCAAAATTCTTTACCTTTAATTATAAGTTATTTAATACAGTAACAGCCAAATTTTGAAAGTAGACTTAAAAGGTAGGTAGGTAGTAGGACAACTTTATTAAGTCACAAGTTGTCTTTAGCCCTTAATTCATCTATTAAATTAATGTACACGCCAGTCTCGTTCATAAAATTTATTGTTTCACGATGAAACCTAACCAAAAATGGTCAAAATGGCCACCGAATAAGGTACAGAACAATTTTCGGATTTGCCTTATCACATCATCCTTCCAGGATGATGTAAGTATCAATTTCGATACTGTTGGTTAATTCAAATTGTTTTTCGTAGTAAAACATAAATTTAATTTTTATAAAGTACCTGTCTAAACCTTTCCTGAAATCAAGGCCAGGGGAGTATTTTGATAAAATGAAAGATGACGAGCCAATAAATGCTTTGTCTGGTCAAGAGGAAACTTGTCAGTCTTATGTCTGCGTGTACTACGTTGATAAAAGAAATAGAACCTTTGTGGTATAACTATCCACCCGCCATTTTTTCCCAAACTTATGACGCATGACGGCACTGGCAGTGTAAGGATACTTTCTGGATGGAAAAAGATTTTTCTTCGAGATAGTAATAGAAAGAAAGTATTGGTGATTTCTCGTATAGGGCGCAAATTAAGGGTTTCTTTTTCATGTGACCGATGCATTATCGCACCACGTTTCGTATTTTTTCGATTTTCTGATCACGAAGTCTAACTTAACTTTTAATAAAATAGTGAGGACACAGCATATTATCCGCTTTCGGTCTGTACAATAAGCTCCTTCATTTTCCATACTTGTTCAATCGTTTGTAACGAAAATCTTAAGAAGCTTCGCGTCTCATTAGTCAAAGGATGAAAAGCCTTTGTTAGATTTTCTTGGAAAATCTTCAATTTGTTATTATATTCGCCATATTAAGCAACTTCTTAAGAGTCACCTGATTTTCTATTTTAAGGCCAATCGTATACTTATAACTGTTCATAAATGTCCGAACTATATTTAACAATGAATACTTTGAAAAAGACAAAAATAAAAAAAGTCACTACACAAACTACTGCTGCTAATGCCAATCAAGACCTTATTTCATAATTACGCCTATTAATGACGGACAATTTACCTTTACCTAGTCCAGACCTTAATAACTTTGCCGGTAATAAACCGTAGTTAACAGCGACCACATTATCACCAAGTTTTATTATACAACTAATTTATGCCACTTACGTGGGAAAGCAAACATAATGCACTTTCCATTTCTTTCATTCAAAAACCGACAACACGTTCTTGTACAAAAGGTTTATTATTAAACACGTCATCAATCACAGGAGTGTTATTAAAGTAAATGTTTATTTGAAATATCTTATCATAAATGGTATCTCTTAGTACATGGGTACTAGGTTCGGGATGGAATTTGTGTCACGGCCGCTAACGACACTGGCGGACCGCAAAAATGTTTTGCTAGCACGAAATTCAAAATGTAGATGGAACCTATTGTAAAACCAACCAGGCATAATGGTGAATCGGTTACATTGAACATTAGAAAGTTTGTTATAGACAGACACTCGAAACCGTGCGGTGAAAATTTAACAAACACTGGCCATCTGTGGGTATTTTTGGGAGCATAACGATTATTTGATGATAATTCTTAATGATTAGACAATAAGAATAAAAAAATCAACAACATCCAAAGACTTAAGAAAAGTAATAGATTTATACTTGATTTTTTTTTATTGGTTACAATTTCCATAAATAGCCGCCATAACGCAAAAATTTATGCATCTTCAAGGTTTGAAATTCTTTCAATAAACCGTTTCTAGATAGCATTCAATGTAAACTGCTTAGCAAATAACAATATGCTTTGACTACAGCGTTCTTAAAGAAGGAGCTATGATAGTTATCCAGTTGGAATTCAATTTGAACTGGAGCGTAAATGGTATTGGAAAAGCAGTATTGGACTTGGCACTGTAGTAAAACGAACTTAATACGCCTCAAGCCTACAAGGGATTATTCCACGTTTGTTCTTGTTACAAGGATAACATGTATCTAATTAATTTATGATTACATCTTCCCGCTCGCCTGTTTCTGTGGAGAAGGATCGGATGAGATTTTCTATTCTGAGGTTGACCAAAATTCTTTTGAAGAAAGAAGACAAAGAGAAAATCAGTAAAAAGACTTGATAAATTGAACAAAGGATTATAGGACACTTACTGAACAATAGTGACTTTTGTAAAAGGAAAATTTTATGTAGGAACCCAGATAACAAGGCGAAAACCTATATTTATATTTAGGGAAGAAAAACAATGAAACATTGCAGAACGGTGCAACAGTTTATGCTTTTCTCCCACAGCCATGGGTTAAGCTAGATAGCACAAGTGTTACAAGTTCTTAATTGTATGGTTTCCACTACATTTTAAATCCAGAAAGACAAACACCAGTATGGAATAATCGTTTAAAACGACCAGCAATTCTATATCCATAATCAGACAAACATGAATACAAAAGCTCCAATTTCTACTACGAACCACATTCGCATTCTCAACAAAGCTACGCAGTCTAATTATCCGTCTGTAGATTAAACAGATACATTGAGTAAGACAATTAATTAGCTATTGACCTTGTTCCTAATACGATCTTGCAACAGACGTTTTGTTTCATCTCTTTAAATACCCACAAGGAAACAGTGGTGCGAGATAACAATGTAATGGGTTCGCTAACCGTTATAAAGTTTTACGAGCCCACGTTTATTGCAAATTATTTTTGGGCGTCTAGTGACTTTGATTGCGGCGATAAATAAACATCGTAATTGACTGCTTCTGTTTTTCACTGAAGTTTGGCGTGACTTGTTGCGATTAGTGTTCCTTTTTTGTGAAGCTACTACTTGTGGTACGTCATCTTTATTGAATTTTTGATAAGTAGGTGTTTATAGCAAACTGAGAGAGGCATAAAAACTAATAGAGTCTCTCTCGGCATAATGTTTTTTTCTTCGAAATAATTTTAACCTCATCTACCCCAAGCACAGGTAGTTAATAGAATTCTAGTTCTATCCCAACCATTAAAGGTGTAAAAATTGAATTCTATAAACGTATACAATGTTTAATGTCTGTGATATTTATTGACTGTAAATTTTGTGCAAAATTGTCGAGTTATTGGTTGACACAGAAGCAATTAATCGTCCTTTATTTACATAATAGCCACACATTGGCGGTCGTTATGCAGGGTGGGTGTTAAGTTAAAAAAAACATTATTTACTGATTTATTAATACGTTATAAATGTAGCAAAATAATCGTGTCCATAAAAAATACACAAAAGATCAAATAATACATTTTGGTCAGATATTTTAATGGTTACTTTTTTGACCGACAAAAATATTTTTCAAAGTCCGTTAAGACTTCAAAATAAAAACCATACGTTGTTTAACAATTACGTAGATTGCATGTCGCTTTAGCACATGTGTGGGGTTAACAAACTTTACTGTAAGCGTCCCCCTGAAGCGCGCTGCGTTGATGTAAACATCACTTGTTTGAGGACAAGCGCAACTAGCCAGCGTTGACTCGTTGTCACACTCGTTATTTTTAGATCTAACACTTAGTTTAAACAACATAACATCAGTGTGAATATCCTTCATGATAAACGGACTTGCATTTAGCAACCCCGCAAATCCCTTCGGTTTGATTTATGCGAGCAATTTGGCGCCTCGCACACTCAATAATCGAGTAATCTGAGAACACAATCAGTCACGCCTAATCGTTTTATTATCAACTTAAAACGGTTCACTGTAAAACAATGACATAATAATCTTTTTTAGATATGAAGATAATTAGCATTTTGATTTCCAAATTGTTTCTAAGAAAGCTGCTCTGTTTACGAGATTCGCACGGTTTACGTAAAACACAGGCGTCGAACAATAAGGAAGGAATTTTCATAAGAATGGTTTATTGGGCTTTCAAATGCGGCGTCGGAAAAATATTCGACACCTGGGGAGAACAAATTAGCCGGCACTTATTAAGCCAAGCCACTTAACGAGCCTAAATGTAAATAGTAAACCAAAACCCAGAGCTAAAAGCTCGAGAGCTCTTTAGGAGGGGTCATTACAATTTAGAAACTAACTCCATATTACTGTATACTGCAAAATCGCTAACGTTATTTCTATTAATAGAATACTTCCAGAAATTTTAGAATCTAAATGTTTCACATTGATTATTATGTGTCTAGCTCAACAAAATAAGCCCGTAATAATAAGTTGGAAGTTTTCTATGCTATTGAAGAGATTTCAATGAATTCTGCTACCAAGATAAATATAGCTCTATCTTCTAGTCATATGGCTCCTCCAGCCCTAAATGGGGACGACGGTTGTGAAGTACCTACTTTTTGATTTGTTAATGATTTTCATTTCTTACAAACAAGGCTCTGGTTGTATAACAAAGTGGCCTTTGACAATCACAGTGATAATGATCTAACACCAATTAACAACAATGGCGAATGTATAACATAGGGGTGGGAAAAGGAAGAGTATAAACTTCCTTGTTATGTGAGATCCACACGTATTATTTAGTCTTCTAATTGAGTTACATACGTGTGAAAGGCTACTGTATTAAAATACCATTTCAATAACACTTCATAGAATAATTTATACCTAATAATAGCAATTTTAAAGGTATTTGTTATGGAATAATACTTTGCTAATACATACCGTCGAATGAAATAGGTATGATAATTTTAAATATTTTACAAATATCCTCGTTTGAAATATTACAGTCAAATTAAAAGGCCAAGGCTACGATATGAGCCATTAAAATAAAGAATGAGGATAAAACAACTCCCACAAATCATTGTTTAAAGTATTTTTAGAATATACGCTAAAGTGGAGATGAGCCTTTGTCAAACTTACGTAAAGAGCTTCCTCTAGGGAAATGACAATAAGATAACTGGCAAGTGATTTATGGCAGTTCCTATACGAAGTCCTGGCGATGGTTATCAATGGTGGGCTAAGAGAGAAGCTAATGTCCAGCAGTGGACAGAAAACGAGTAAAGATGATGGTGACGCGAGTACATTCGCCAACACTAAAATAAAAGAACAGCGGGACGCCTTTAAGAAAATTAGAACAAAACTATTTCAAACACCAGATGTGTTCTGGGAATCATTGCTAAACTAATAATTGATATATTAATGCATAACGCAACCCACAATTTCATTACCGAAGATAAAAATATTATTGCTTGAATGTTACTTAAGAACAAAGGTTTCAAATAGAGTTCTTCCAATTAATAATGGTGTAAAAAGAGATAAACAAAACTAGGCACATATTTTAAGAGGTACTAATGCTGCTCTGCTTTATACAATTATCATTAACGTATACTCGTAGATAAAAAAGACTGAATTAGTGCCAACCATCAAACACAGCCTCAACACATACAGAGACAATTTTCAAAGTTCAAATGAGTACAAACAGCAGCCGCGATCGCGGTCGGGGAATACATAATATCGATTCCTTCAAACGACAATTATGTACCGACGACATCCGGGATGCCCTAACCGTATGCTGTTCACATTTAAATGAGGCTGGCCGATATGCTCTAACAATATCTATAGAGGATTTTAGATCACAAGACTTAATGGTGGAAGAAAGAAAAAATATAAGTTTTTTAGCACAGAGACTAGGCTACTACTTTTTACTACTGAGATTGTAACAAGATTGGTTTATCCTAACGAGTAGCGATATAATTTCTTATTCTTTCTTCTTCATATCAATCCACATTTTGGAACGAGACTTTCTGACACTTACGAGGCACATGACCTGATCACTGACAGACAGGCTGATTCCAATTCAATTTTGTCCTTACCAAAGTGTTTTTGTTGGATTCATTGAAATAAATGCTTTGATTTTGACATCAAAGTAAAAAATCAATTCCTACTATTTGCGAATCCCGGAAAATCACATACACATGCATTTTAAAAGACTAGTAGACCAAAGTTGGGGACAAAATAGCTTCATATTCTTAGCTTAACTTCATGTTAACACAAAACAATTTATTCCGTACATAACGCACAAGTACTTCAGGTACATGTTAAGCGGTGCTAGAACAACGGTCAACGAAGTCACCATGAATACTAATTGGTTTACCGTCACTAGTTCCAACATAAACATCAACCAATACATGTTTAAGCGCTTAAGCTGCTTTTTGGAGTTTAAAATAACGTTAGACAGTATTTATCGGTTATTAAAGTACGTTATTAATGGCATTATTGAATACGTGTATTAATTTTAGAATGGAGGAAGATATTAGGAATAATACTTGAGAACGGTATATGGAAAATGATTTAATGACTGGCTCTAAAAAAATACACTAATCATGTCATTATAATTGGCATACAGGTGTTAAACCAAGTTCTCTTCTAACACTGAAAAGGATTTAGAACCACGCTTGCTAAAACTGGATTGTCAATTTCAAAGTTATGATTAAAATTATAAGTTCAGATTTCCTCACCTTGTTTTCGTGCACCTTTTGTCTATGGTGTCTAGGTAATCTTAGAAAGAAAATATAATTCTGAATAAGTGATATTAGCGACTTAACCTAACTACACTCGTTGATTAAAAATTAATAATAAAAATGCAAATTGTTACATACAGCATAATCCAGGAACAGCGAGAGAAGAGATAATTTTTAGGTTAATCACAATGTGACTTTGTTTAAGAAGACACATCGATAAAAAAACATAGTCTGAAGACTGCGAAGCAACAATAGAGATTCTAACCATATCTGCATGACAATTACAATGACAATTATTTTATCAAATAAGCTCATTTCATCTTAGCTCTAGTAAAAGTGGGCGCGTTCAAACCGAATAAAATGGAACGTATTAACAGATAAACAATTCATAGGCGATACAACATACAAAGAACACGTCGTTATTTATGCAGTACATTTGAATTATAAATGTCACCGTTTTATTGGTGACATCGATTCATTAGGTGTTGATTTGTCAAAATAAACAAGTCGTATATTTGGATAAAATAATTCGAGCATGATGAACCGACACGACCGAACTAGCCAAAGGCCTGAATAAATGGTTGACATATAATACTTAGGTCATATTTACCCACAGAACCTGTATTTTCTATTCCGCGTATTTACCAACATTTCATTTTTAATGGCCTAACTACATACTTTAACATCTTTATGTTAATTTTAAACATTCGTCGAAAAGCGTGACGTTATCCAAATTATTTCCCCCTTTGCAAAGAGAACAGAAATTACCTGACATAAAATTATTTCTAGGGAAACCACTTACATTCGTTTTTATTCGGAATATCCTATGAGTAGGCGTAATAAGTATATTTTTTAATTCTTGATACTTTTAGGTGTGGGGCAAGGCGAGGCAACGATGATTCATTTAACCTTACTAACAAAGAGACCTAATTTAAATTCATTTGATGCCAACTTGTTAATTAATTAGTATAATAACAATGAAAGTTGTTGTTTACGAATTCTCAGTCTGCAATTATAGTAGCAACGGACTTGAAGAATTGTGTTGTGATTGTAACCAATACAGTTACGTTAAAATATTAATTACTATTAAAATCGTTATTAAGAAATGTGAATATTATATTTGCAATACCAGTACTAGTGGAACACCTTTATCTGCGAATAAGTTATCATCTTTAAGTGACGAAACAATTTTGTTCAATACAGAAATTATTTTTTCGGAGCTGATGTTTACAGTCCAAAAAATCCATAATACAGTAAATCCATTCTAGAGAACTATGCTTTTATTAGAAATAACACTACAACAGCTAACTATAACTATGGAACAGAATAAGCTAACAAAGTGACTATCTCAACATGACCAAACAACCTCAAAAATCTAGTCAAACACGAAGAGGTTAGTTTCTATGGAACGTTAGACAAACAGACGGCACTTTGCACGACATACTACTAAGGTCGGTTATAATAGTTAACTAAACAAGCGTGAATATGTTCTGTACACATTCGTATCGATTAAATGTTCACCTCGTTGATATGACGTGATATGTTAAGCCGGGGATTGTGTGATCTAGACATGAAATAATAGTAATGTTTGTGAAGAAGTTTTTATAAACTGACGTCTTCTTAGACAGCTAAGGCACGACATTTTAAGGAAAGACAAGACAGAGGTGTAAAAACGTGAAAAGGTATACGCCAATGATGCTAGAAATCAAGCCCAAAGACTATTAGACCTATGAGAATGCTTATAAATCTTGTTGCTAGTTGCTGCTTCCAGAAAATATTACGACCTTCAACGGAATATTTAATCTAGAAAGCTAGTAAACGTCGTCTACAAAAGTGAACTGAATAATTAAAAAGGCAGAAAAGAAATCTGACGAACATAAAACAGACTTAACGTATAAGAAGTCTCAAAAAGTCGTTCCTCAAAAAGACTAACAATTCTCGTAACGTCTCTTGAGAATATGAACAAAGGTGCTTTTGGTAAAGGAGCTCCAAAAACCTATTTAGTCAAATATTCCCAATAGCCTGTTTACTGTTATGACACGAGAAAATTTCCTGCGTATAACTATACAGGCGCAAATATTCTGATGTATTCATGAAAGTTTGATCTAAGCGCGTAAGTACACTTGAAGTTGGGTCGGGAGTGAATTTAATTTAATTCATGGTAGAAAGCCGTTCGATTCAGGTTCCTAGACATGAGAGTACATCTTAAGACCACTAAAGGCTAGCTCTAAGAGCCAGTATAGGAGTATGAAGGGATGGATGGATAAGATAAACTGCTAATAAAATAATTTGCTAAATTCGTTGATTGGTACAAATATGAATTGGGACTGTGTAATTTTTTTTGCCTAACTCTCAATTGGAATCCATGCATTTGGATGTTAACAGAGACCTTTAACTTGCAATCAATTCTTTAGAACTAAAATCATCAAAAAAGAGGTATTAACACAAGGTCATATTCAAGTTTGGAACGCGAGATATCGAATTACTCGAATAGTATCATTTTACATGAAACGAAAACCGATTGAGAATCGAGTCTTGAGTTAGGGTTACTTTCTCGAATACGAATCTGCATTTTTAACGCTCTTTTAGAGAGGTTTCGGCTTAAGAGTAGAATACGGAAACGGAGCAGCCAGGTAGAAACCTTTTCCCCTTGTTTTAGCGAACAATATTTCGTCCTCACCAGTTTAGAATTGAAATTATTATTTTATTTACATCTTAGTCTTTGAACCATGACTTATTAAAGAAATATAGCAGTATCGGCTTCGATTTATCTAGAATCAATTTGATTACGGTCCCGTGTCACAGTAAAATTGTCAGCTTTGATGTTGTAAAATAAAATGAGTCATCTGTTTCTGATAAAATCAAAACCTGTTTGAGGTTGTATTGATCTCATATTGGCAATGAACTTGGTTGCTAAGACGTTAATAATAATCTTGTTCAAACAGAGATTCTCGTTCATCGGAATTCTGATCGGATTTGTGTTTTAAATCCCTCGTGTGTTTTAATGGATTACTATATCGAATAGCAAATCCAAGATACAGAAATATACTTTGTAGTATTACTTACATCAACAAGATACCGCCAACTCACAGGAACCATTCCACACTGTTGGATCACTTCAACAATCCTACCACACTGTCGCTTATCTAACAGCACGCACACATAACCTGTAACAATGGACAAACTATGTTAAACAATTGAACAACACGTGGTAAATACATTCCAAGCGGTGTTGAATACTAACACCCTATTTGACAAATGTCAGTCAACTTGGAAATACGTTGTGCATATCTTCTTTACGCAAGAAGTTTTTTTATGTGATAGGGCAAACGAGGAGTCGGATTAACTGATGGTAAGCAAGTCGGTGCCGCCCGAGGCCACCCGCAATACCAGAAGAGTTACCGTACGAATACAAGTACGTTATCAGACTTTTGTATATTTGGAATTCGGCAATTTTAAGACTGGGTGGCATGATGATGACGGTAACGATGTGATTTATAGACAGTAAGAATCTGATACTTCCTCTTGCCCCACCTAGAGAGGGAAAAGCCTTTTGTTGTTGTAGTTGTTGATGACCCCTCTTAATAAAAAATCCTAACCGTCAAATGTATTACATAGCGGTTGTGCTAATAACCATTATCAGTTTGAATAATAATTATTATCAGACTGTAACGATTGAATCACAATTATAGACACTTATATCTAAGCTTAATATAAAGTAATTGGTATTCTTGGCAATAAGACTTATATACGGAAATTATAAAAAAAACAGTACGCAATACTAGAAAGAAATCAAAAATAGAAATTCATTAAAAACAAAATAAAAAAAAGAGAAGAAAATCATTACTCAAGGCAATCACCGTGAGTTGAAAGCAATCACGGTGTATCAACAAATTTAAGGAACCTTGTTTCGAAGAATCATCCGACAGAAATGAGGAAAGAGAAATATAACATTTCTGAGAAATTATTGTAAGGTCACCTTCCCTCTTTGGATCTAAATTAAAAACGTTGAGCATGACTCAGCTTCTTGTGCCTGACTTAGTAGGCACTTTAGAAAATACTCCACGAGAATTAAGGCATTTGAGTCCAAGGAGCTACCACAAAGGCAAGATGAAAGCTAAGTTTTAAAGGATAAAGTATTGAGAAAGGCAAAGGTAATCAAATTAGAAGAATACATCCATAACTTAATAGTAAAAAGAGAATTTTAACCAAGGAGTAATCAGGAGAACACAGAACCTGTTTGGCACGTAACCAAAATGAATAATATTAAAAAATAAATGCACTGGATAGAGAAACTACGAATGTTTAATTTTTCAATCAATCCGTTTCGGCGTTTCATACGATTTGCGCGTTATTTAAGTTACTAACGTAAAACCTAAAATTCTATGTAAACATCCAATTAAATAAACCATTAAGAACACAAATATAATAGCAACACCAAAATTTTATTTCGTTTCTCTTAATAATATGATTATAAAGGGTAAAAGCAAAGCCAAAACGTTGAACACCCGTTTTGAACTTTCAATAGCTGTGATTAAGTTTAGTTTACAGAAGCAAGTGGTCTATTCAGTTTACTTTCACTGGCCTCGGGCAAGCATTGAGATCCACACCTTAAACGCCAGCCAAGAGACGCAAATAATTCCAATTTTGAAATTGTATTTCAAATATTTCCTTTTTGATTACATTTAAAACTACAGTCGTATTTTGTTTTGTTTTGTACCCACGTCATATTAAAATGTTATTACCCATTTACTGAACTCACTTTCATTAGATTGCAAAGGTTATTTCGTATTAAAATCAAATTGTCACGTATTATTTATAGCGATTTGCACTCGTTTTTTGATGTCATTTCGTAATCGTCACTGTAAGTACCGTGACATCGTTATCTCAGGCAAATTTCAAGAATGCCACTGACTGATTCGATAATAACTAATCTTACTACATAGGAAGGTCGTTTTAATACTAATTACTAATTATCTCCACACGTGTTCTAGCACCTGTCACCAAATTCAATCATGGAAACCATACGAGGAATAGTCACTATACTTTAAATGACATAAATATGATTTTTCATATACAACTTGACGACGACCCTAGTGATCTGTAAAAGTTCTTTAAAAGATTTTGGACATTATTACAATAGAGGTAAAGCTGGTTTTTTTAAGTAAGTAGACAGATTGGAGTACGATGATGTGCTGTCGTGTGCACAATACTTGACAACAGTGAAGTAAATTACAAATTAAACCTTGGACTGCCTTTCCGCATACCAAAAGGCTTAGAACAGAGGACAGTCACTAGTTGCGATTATGACGTATCTATTCGGTTGTTGCTAGATCTATTATGTATGAATGAATGTTTTCTTGCTAATGCCCAGCTGTGTTTTATCTAATACTAGACTATCAGATCTACAACAAATACGTGTGAGTAATCCGATAACAAGAGTTTAGGTTTTTATGGCAATGACGTGACTATTTTAAGTGGTCATTTTCACTTCTTATTATTAACGGGTCTATGGATTAAAATATACGCGATATATTCAAAGTGAAGTTAACTTGAGTTTAATTGCCGTAAGTTGAATAAAACCTTATTTGCCACACTTCTAAAACGATAAAAAACTTTCTTTAAAAATTATTACGGTTGGCAATGACAAAGTAAGCATAAAAACTCCATGAAACCTTCCACTAGCAGTTTGAACGAATCAATAATTTATTTTCGTACAAAATTATGTGTCGCGTGTATTAGGCCATTTAAGGGCGAAGGCGACACCTAGTCTAAATAAAAACATTTCCCACGTTCCATGATGTCATGTCAACGACCTTAAAAAAATATATATGATGGTATTTATATGATTTACTATTCTATGTCACTAATTTTACGGTTCAACTTTAAATAGGTACTTTTACATTTGTTGGTAAGTTGAACATTTTTCAACTGTGAATGACTGCAATACTATTTCATGATTATTGTTAGACTAACTACTCTAACGCGGTTTCACCCGCTGCTCGGCTCCATTTAATACTAGCGTGATGTTGTGTTTGTAGCTAAATATCAGTGAAAGAATTTTGGCAATCCGACCCGCAGTTCCAAAGATTACCCCCTATATACAAACTTACAAACATACAAACTTACAAATTTTGCCTCTTTATGATATTAGTATAGACAAGAAACTAGGTACGTACTGTCGGATTCTAGGTATAGGTTATCATTTTTACAGATTAGGTAACAGCTGTTGTCTATCAAACACACCTGTCCGATTGTTTACAATACCTACATACTTAAGATAATTTCGTAAATAAATACCTAATTATGAGTCAATAAAGTCCAAGAATAGGGAAGAGCAAATAAATGTTGCAAACTTGTTATTTGAATAACCACCTCTAAGGCCCAGTATTAAATTTCATTTTAACGTAAAATATTAAGACGAACAAAAAATAATATTATCATAAATCACATGTTTTTATGCTATTATGTTTGAACCAGTGAACTGTAAAATTGAAGCCTTTTCAACTTTATGGTCACGTAGCTAAGGATCATAATTTGCTTTAGACATAGTATTTTATTCAGTAAGCGTTCTTCGTGCATTTTTCAGAACATGCTGTGCGATAATAGTTCTTATTCCCTTTACGTTATCCAACTACCTGGCATATTGGATTTTATACTGAGTTCAGAATCAATGAAAGTAGTAGCATTATATCGTTTAAACTAAACCACTTAGAAAACATTGACATTCAAACAATCAGTCCAACCGTTCATATATTATGAATAGAATAAGCAAGTAAGTAACGAATAAATTATCATTAAAAAAGATGCCAAAACTCCTTCAAAATGGTCAAAAGATGAAAAATGTAAACTTTGAACCATTCAATCAATGGTTATAAGGCAGTATAGTCGAAAACATTAAATTGGAGACTCTGTTGCCATTCAAGAAAGAAAAAAAAATGGTTATAATCTACGACAAAAACTAGTCATAAAGATTACATCGATAAACACTTTTACGAAACCGACGATCAAACAAAAACTTCTTCATGATCATCGGTACCTAATGACAGTTTACGTGTTAAAGGTTGAATACAACATAATATATAAACATTACTACTTCTGCGCCATGAAATCATACACCACACCGATGCAAATAACTGAGCTACTGCATTTTCTGTAATATCTAATGAGGTGTGTCAACGCTTTTGGAATGTTAAATAAACAGATTCCTATATGTATTCAATGCTAAAGACTAAAAAATACCTAAATGCTAAATGCCTGATAAAAAATGCTATTTTACACATACAGACCTATTATCATCAAAAAAAATATGTGTCCAAAAACAAAATTCCTCGATTTAGGTATACAGCAAAAAACACACCATTTGAAAATCACAATAAATCAAAAACACAGAATCACTACACAAAACTGGCACATTCCATCGTGTATTCGACCCCTCCACATCACTAGTCTGTGAGCGCGGTAATCTGCGCGAGAGCACGCAAGCTTCCGTCCGTAACGCACACCCACCACAAGTCAACTGAGCAATGTACGAGCGAGAGAGGTAGCGATTGTAATGATCCAATCGACGGACAGGCGGAATGTTGATATTCGATAATACTATTGAACTGGATACCGGATAGGATAATCGAGAAAAACTCTCGACGAGAATCGAATTCGGATTTTAAATGTTTTTGTTGTATTTGAACGTCAAAGGTATAATTGCATTTTGGACATTAATGATTCGAAAAGTTATTCCGAATGGCAATAAATGTTATAGGTACCAAAAAACAGCCTTTATGGGAAGTCTTTTAAAAATATGGCAATGTCACTGAATTAAAATAATATTGAGAATTCTGCTAAGCAATTATCACCACTCGGAAATGGGCGATAAAAGACGACTGAGTGAAACGCCCCTTTTCGAATACGTAGACACAACATGGTTTTCAACAACAAAGTAAAAGTGAGGATGATATTTCCTGTGTATATATTTATTGAATTCGTCAGGAGCTACTAAACGCTTGTTACTTGCAACGGATTCCACGTATCAGTTGCCATCCGCCGCAGCCATGCCGCTGCGCATGAGTAACGAGGTCCCGCCACACTGTACACTAGGATAGAAGGTCCAACATAAGCTGGAGCCCATTCACGCAATTTCCACCTCTAATATCTTAAATTTAAGTATAAAATATTTGATTCCTGTTTGAAATGGTTAAACTTCTTTAGCCCCAAAAAAATCTATAGCCGATAAATATACTAACAGATAAATAAGAAGCGATTGAGAGACAACATGATTAGAAACTTCGTATTCTGTGTCTGAAAGAGCGCACAGATTGCATGAAAATAATTAAAATTAAGAAGATACCTATTATTATGCAATTGGTTACTCGGATATTGTCTATTACTTTCATCCGTGTTGTAGTCGACCTCCTGCACGTATTTACAATGTGGTAAAAACGCAACACGCACAGAACCAGCAATGATATGCTCATCGCGTCCAGATTTAGAAGATAAGCCTACGCTAGGTAGTGAAGAACACTTAGATCATTCTAGTTTATAAGGAAAAATGGAATAAGGTTGTCGTTAATGAAGTATTATTAGATCTAGCTCTATTCAAACTTCTTAAAGTGTATTAAGCCTTCACTAATTTTAATGGAAAACGACCAAAACTTTAGTATAACTTTGAAAACAAAAGCCGACCGAAAACACGAAAATTAGGGCAACGGCTATTCGACCGCAATTATTTCGTCAAGCGTGAACAATATACTAAGTGGAGTACCTACTACACAATTGAAAGTTAAAATTTCGGTCCAAATACTCGTAATTTATACAATAAAAGCTACTGTACAAAATACTCTCTATAAGTACACAAATAAATAAGACATCCAACCAGTTATATTTTTTGTTAAAATTGTTGTAAATTATCACACTTTAAAGAAAATCTAATCAGACCAATAGGGACCTCATATTTTACCTTAGCACTTCTTATAAAACTAGTAAGAAATCAGTTCCAAATTAACCATGGCCAAACGATATCATAAATTACCTCTACTCGACATCCATTAAAGCCATCCATCTAATCTTAAATCCTATCTCTAGCTTTGAAATCAAAAAGTTTCAATATGATCCTTCACACTAACGACACGTAAAACCGATACCAAATCGAGAAGAGAAATTTTACTTGGTTTACTGAGAGAGATCTTCAGTAATGACCTTTTCAAACTTGACGGAATAATCCGATATTGCTATCTAAAGTTAGGAATTACGATAGAGTAACATAACTTCAACCCTGACATTCAAAATTTATAGACATGATATCGAAAATAGATTTCAAGAATTTGTATGGTCTATTTCGAAAATAAACTGGGAGAAGGGTTGAAAGTCAAGAAGACTTCGTGAGGCTCATTAGTTCTTTATTTGGCAGCAGGGTAATACGCGAAATCTTCTTATCATAATGAGACGATTTAGTTACACCATGTCAATTAATAAAATTCTTCAAAATCATTTGTCTAATATGTGTTATCACTACACAAACTATCAAATGAAATAAAACATGGGGCAAATTAGATGTCGATTTCAACAACTGTGGTCTTATAAAAGAACAAAACAATTCAAGGTCGTAAAAAACCGCAAGATTTTGTCATACAACTAAAGGTCATGATAATGAATAGTAAAATTGAACGACATTGAACTTGAAAGGTCAGAGTCATGGCTGTATTTCAATGTCCAAAACGACACTGCCGGTTTTCATGTTAATCACGGAAATTCGCGTATGAATAAAGGTACGAAATGAAACATTTTTGAAAATTTCGACCGGAGTGATACCACGGCCTCACAGAAGACCGGCGTGAAACAACCACAGCGTTGTGTTTCGCCGTGTGAGTGAGGTTACCGAAGGCCCGATCCTTCACTGCCCCCAATCCCTCCTGAATCCCTAATCCCTAAAAGGTCGGCAACGCACTCGTAACTCCTCCGTTGCGGGTCTCCATGGGCATTGAAGTATAAACTAAGCATATAAATACTTAACATGGTTGTTTTTTAAGAGTTAGAAATTCATAAAAATGTTAATTGAAAAATAAATATTGCAACTATTGTCACACTACAGTGCGGCAGTAATGTCCTGTGATTTGATTTCAATAGAATAAAAGGTTAAGAGGTTTAAAACCGCGGCGCTAACAGTACAGCCAAATACTAAAAATCGGCAAACCTAGCGTGGACTGAAAAACACTATTTAACGGCTGACTCTTACAAGATACCCTAAGGCATTTTGTCGCTTTCATTATACAATGAAGCGTAAATAAAATAGAACTATTTATTTTGGCACAATAACAGATCGACAAAAATAATTTATTTTCGCTAAAGAATCTAGATATTGTAACGTCTTATTCTTACACGAGTAGATCGGAAGACAAAGGGGAATAAAAATGTTATTTATAAGTCACGAGCTGATCAAGGTACAAGCTTAGGAAGCCACATACATCAATAATGTCACGAACATAGTTCGCAATAGTGCGTAACAAATGCTACATGTAGATGATAAGATTATTAATACATAGCTAACTAACCTACTTTCTTTGATTTGCTAGTAATTACAATGATTTGCTTTACTGATTTGCTTCGCACGGGTATCTGAGTTCAGCCGGGGTTGCGGGGTAAGCGCAATAAGTCACCGCGACCTCGGCCCAGACCAGGAGAAGGAACAGGGGGGTTTTTAGTCAGTAAGAGTCTGACACTCCCTCCCGCCCGGCCCTGGGCGGGAGAAATCATGTGATGATTTTCCCCTCACAAAAAAAACGGGTATCTGACTACTCCGGTATCAGTCATTTGTTTTGCCATCTAACGGCCCCGGCACCGTAGTGATGTTTATTCCTGCTATGCTCCTTTACTTCTCTACAGTTTTCTTTAGTTAGAACCTTTTGCTAACAATAAGGTACATAACAAAAAAAAGGAATCGTGAAACTTGTCGTTATTGAGTTATGCGCTTACTAACACATTTCGCGATTCGTTTTTATAATATAATATTATTATAGGTAGTAGTAGGCTTAACATGTTCAAATGAATGTTTATATAATGTTTTTTTTTAATAATGACTTATTAACCTGAATAAACTGAGAAAAGCTCGACTGGTTTCAATTTACAGTGGGACTCTTACCTGAGCCACGTGCTTGTCGTCATCGCGACCGACTAAGCAGCCGACTAATGTACTTTTCAATATTTTTTTTACAGAAGAAGATACATTTTAATTGTGCCCTATGTTGGAAATATGTAATTACGGTCTTCTGCAATACGTCCTCCTTCCAGGAAAACTAAAATATGAAATAGAACATCTAATGGAACCCTTTGCAGTTATAATCATAACAGTAGATCAATTGCCAGTTCTCGAGGATTCACAAAAGAAAGAAAACTTTTAAGAATTAAAACCTAAATGATGATGTAATCAAACAAGATTATATAAAAAAACCGAGATTTATAGCGTTATGAAGGGTAAATGTTCCGTAAACGTTTTTAGCGTACAAGGTTCAAAAAATAATGTTATCACAACGCTAACAAGGAACTGATAAGGCAGAGTGCTTACAAAACTGTTTGAGGGTCGCACTAAGTGGTGATGAATAGTTCGGTCTTACGTTATCTTCGACGTACACTAATTAATTTTAATTACATTTCGTGTTTAGGACGTGACGCCTTTGACAGCCATGATGGATCAAAACTTATTTTCAGATTTAGAATAGAAACCTTCCAATTTCGATTTGTTCAGGCGAAGTGATATTTTAAAGATTAGTTATGGCTAGAAACATCTGAGCATCTTGTTTGAATTTGTTTCTGCCAAGACGAATTTAATTCTGTTAAGACTTGAAAATGGAATTCAGCGAAGTCGGAAATTTTTATTGAGAAAATTACTTAATTATTTTTTCAAACGCCTCTATAATATACCCCTCTAGATAAGATTATACCTAACATGTGTTAAGTAACGGTATTTTGAACCAACCAGAACTTTAAAAACAAGCTTCCACTAAAATGAAGAAGTTATGCCAAGGCAAGACGCTCTTCAAACAGCTCCTGAATTTACGAGAGCTCTCATGAATTATTTTAACGACTTCCGATTCTAATTATTTGATACCGAAACGTGGAACATCATGTTCTGATCTATTTATACCGATAAGGGAAGGTACGGAAGGCGGTAATGGCGTAATGTCATCATCCAAACGAGACACCGTCGAAGGAGTTTCGAGTTTCTTGAACTTTCCATTGATATCAGAAATTTAACTATTAAAAAGTTACGTGTCTAAGAAACACTTTTTGCTAAAGGAAACCTTTAAATAGTAATGTTAATCGATATGCACGTGTAGCAACTACCCGTACATTTAAATTTTTAAACAGTTCAACGTTCAGTCCGTTATTAGGTGGCGTAGTTCGTACGCCCCTTCACCCCAACGTACAACTTAATATTTTATTGTTTACTTTCCAGGCATTCCTTGTTAAATTGATATCCTTTACTGTTGTATTTTTTAAACATCATTTCTATAGTACTTTAAGCCTAAACAATGCAAGTTTGTGTTATTTATATTAGACTAGCTACTCTCGCGCGGTTTCACCTGCTGCTCGGCTCCATTTAATCGTAGGTGATGTTTTGCCTATAGCACTCAGGAACCTTGTAGCTATCTATCAGTGAAAGAATTTTGGCAATGCGGCCAGCGGTTCCAAAGATTACCCCCTACATACAAGCTTACAAATTTTACCTCTTTATAATATTAGTATAGATTTTGAATCAGAACAAGTAGAAGACGCAGCTGGTTGGGAGTAGTAAACACCATTAGCAACAATAATACCCCATGTAGCTTTAACGAGACGTCGACCTTTCGAACGGGATAAATAATAATGTCATCTCATATCTGAACACGAATTCTGGATCACAAAAGCCGAAACGTGTAATGCCCCTTCTTAGCAACGCCATTTTTATTACGCAATGGCGGGCACATTGGGCACATGTTTCTCAAGCAAATTGAACAGTTCGGCGGTCACATGTGGACGTGAAGCTGGCTAATTGGCGTCAATTCTCACTTCGTTGACCCAGGGTGAGGGACTCATAGTATCGAATGTCGAACGATGTCGATTCGGTAGGCTGCCGCTAATAAATACCGCGACATTGACGTTAGCCGATCTTGTATGAATCGATGATAGGCAAGCTACGCTGTCGTGTTTCTCTTTATATGCAGCCCTCGTCTCGTATTGAGGATTTTTGACTGACTTTCTGGATGCATATTATGAATGATGCATATTATGAATGATGGAAATTGTGAGAAGCAAAAGAATCGAGAGAAATTTCCGTTTCGAATCCTGTATTAGTGTTTTCGAAATTGTACAAACAGTTAAATAATTCTTCAATACAAAAACGTGAACGACCTTGAGAAAACTTTATTGAGTTCGATGTGTAAGCACACAGATTTATGTGAATTTCCATTAAATAAGAATTAGGGAATGTAATAGTAATAGTATAATCTCAATATTAGTGGCCATTTCGAAACTGTCCTCTTCGATTTATTACGACAGCAAGGCATTTCAAAAGGTTAGGGTTAAAATATAAAAGCAAACTTTTATCAAGACTAATATAAAAGTTTTTTTTCATAAAGGTTTGTAGGTAACCTTTTTTTGTGACTTTGACAATAAAAAATACAATTCAACTATTTGATAGCTATTATTTGTTACCTGAGAGCTTCATACTGATTTCATTTCTACTATTTGAAACTGAGATTGTGGTCTAAAATTATTATTGTTCTAGTATAATCATCCAGTTACGGAAAATACTGACAGAATAACTCTTATCAGTATAATATTACCAATTTTTCCCCTAAAATAATACTTTTTTTGTTGGTGTGGTAATATTAAAAGCAGTTATTATTTTTTTACATTGTGACCAATATGTAAAAACTAAACACTTACTTCACTTATTATAAGAATTTAGAAAAAAAAGCCTGCTTGGTTTGTACCTTTTTTAATAAACAATAACTACATGGTATGAACTAAACAGAGTTGCTTTTTCTGAACCTATATCCCTATTTATGCTTAAATCTTTAAGACTATGCAACAGATTTTGATGTGAGTTTTTTTAATAAAGTGATTGAGGATGAATGTTTATATATGTATTGTATAATAACACCTTTTAAATGGTGGAGAGTTTTATTAATTATATAAGTTTTATTAATGATAGAATTTCTATAAACTAGGCATTAAAGTAGATATATCCATAGATGGTTTAAACAAGGTTTCTTTTTCAAGAGTATTTTATTCACATTAGACTTCTGGTTACTGTAAGTTACAGCATAGTTCAATCACTGTGTTACTTCTTTAATAAACAAAATAAACATTATTTATTTACGAAAAAAGTTTATACTTGATAAAATTTATTTGCCAAAAATAAAAATAAACAGTAATTAAATAAATACCACATCAGAAGTCAATGAAATGTGATGTTACTGATGCTACTGCTACTAACTGACCAAATCTAAAGGTCAATGTCCTATGACCTATTTTGCAGATTGGTGATATGATAACCTCCTTACAATTTAATTCAGGAATCTGCCTTCAGGGTTCAAAGTCACTCTCTTAAATGTTTTCAGTACTAATATTGTTCAGTTGCATCATATGATCAGTTTTTATGATTGTCATTCATAAAAACCAGTAGGACAAGTCTTTGACAATTATTTGGAATGTATGTAAATAACTAAGTAATTCAAATTCTAAGTAATTTACATGTAAACGCACAAAAAGTTATTTTCCATACAGGCACTAAAAGTATACCAATTTCAAGTTTATAAAACTGCATGAATAATGTTTTATTAATTAATTATAAATCTAAACTTTCCCCATGTACAATATCAACACATATTGTAGTGATTCATCGGCGGGAAGTCGGCATTATTAACATCGCTACTGGAAACTGGTTACGAGTCTTGAGAATATACAAATTCTTACAAGGTTATGCTACTGTAAGTAAATTTAATTATAAGGGTTATAGTCTGTTATGTCGAAGACGACGTGGATTTCCGTGTAATATTACGAGAATTGTCATAAATGTCACGTTTTACTGCAAAGGCGGAGCCGAGCCGACCGTCGACAAGCTTGGGCGATGGCGGTCAAGTAACGGCGGCTTCAACTTCAAATCATCAAACTTTATATCGCTTATCAGTGGCTTTAGTAGATCGTGAGGATCTATTTATGAAGTAATTTAGATAATAATGAATACTTACCACATGACAACGATAGATTACATCAATTTTCAACATTCACTCACAACACAAAACACTTGGCATCCACGAATCACGATTCTGTTTGACAGACAATGTCAGACAGTCACTCGCTTCGATACTAGCGCCACGTAACGAACTTGACTGAAGTTAGTAATAAGACGCAGAACCACCAACATCATGAAGTGATCACAAATTTTGAGCATAAGTCTATTTGCACTCAAGGAACACGGTCTCGTATTATTTTTTAAATAAGCCCCAATTCAAAATAAGCAGCTCAAATAACAGAAAAAATATTGAATTGTTTCTTACTAGGTCGATTTAGTAAAACAGTTTTCTGAAGTGCATTACCTTATTCCTGTTTTGCAGTCATATAAAGCAATTACAGAAAAAATATAAGTATTAAGTTAGGTGAAAATTATAAAGTCAATATCAATAATATACACTTTATAATTTTATAAAAATATATATTTTAGTAAACAATACAATTGACGAATCAAGGTTTTAGTCCCTAATTGAGCCAGAAAATAATCGGAAGTAAATAAAGGACGAACAGTATCAAAACATATGTAGGTTACAACCTCCGATAACATTTCAAAAGACAAGGATGTGGGAGTTTCACGCCACTTTTCTGTAAGGGCAAAGTATCAATCCGGTAGAGCCGGCTCATTCGTGCCGAGCTATGGCTCTCCAACACATTTTAAATATACTTACGCATTATTATGGGATTTAAATAGGTCGAAATAGTAGAGAACAGATGCTATGGTGCTGTTTATTGTACACTAATAAAAGACTATGAATATTAAGGCACCTTGGCTTATAAAGAATGTTTTTCAATATAATAAGTTATTTTTAAATATCTTCTGTTCTGTATTATCTTTAACGTTAAATAATTCAAAGTATAATACAGATCAAAGTTATCATAAAAGCAATAAAGTACAATGTTTGTGTTTCAAGTCAAGCCAGAGCGCAGCGCTCTATCATATTCTGGCACACTTTGCACACTGGTAGTTACTTTAAGTACTTTCTCATCTCGTACTGTACTGTTTGATTTTTGTTGAAAACGAATGTCTTGTGGCTTCGTGAAAGAGTAGAAAACGAGTAGAGAAAACATTTCGACGTCAGAAGAACTATGAAATGACTAGACTTGATTCTTTCACACCTCCTTTCAGAACTCTACTCTTAATTAGCGTTACAAGCTACACGTGAATTAGCCGAATCACTTACGCAGATTATTTTCTTTTACATTCAACAGCTTATTTCTGCAGTTAGGAACATTTTTGGAAGACCTCTTTTCTTCATGAGGTCATCCCTATATACATTTTTTTAATGGCAATCATTTCGATTATGTCAAATTATATTTTGAAGATAAGATTTTAGAAATCGAAAAATAAAAAATTGAATTTTACAAAATAAATAAAAATGTTATTTCGACAATACATTAAAATTGCACGTGCTTCAAAATCGCTGTTGTACAATAATTATATGCTGGATAGAAACCGTTTATTAAGTCCTTGTTTATATAATTCTTGTAATATTCGAGCGACTAGGTTAGAATGAGTTTTTCTCATTTAATTATTTTATAAATTAGTTTTACTTTATGTATTTGTTTTTTCAGACCGCTATCAACAAATTCGTGTTTAAGTTATGCTGAAAAAAAATTAGAAGTACGACATTCCCCTAAGATATCCCAGAACACGTTAGTTGAAGATAAAGTTAACAAACCGGCTATATCTTCAGAAGAAGTACTTGAAAAATACATTGCAGCGTTAAACACAGATATATTCCAAAAGAATAGAGTGTATAAGAATGACTTAGTAAGAGTACTAACTAAAGTGAAAGAATTGAACTTTTCAACCAAGAAGCAAGGCTTGCTTTTGATTCGATGTTGCAGTGATTTATTGCCAGATGAATCGGCATCGAGCAGGATGGAGTTGCTTGAACAAGTTTGGACTACCATACAGTAAGCTGTTTACTCAATACTATACTTTTAATTCATAATTATTACTCGAAATACAATAACTTCTATAAATGTCTTTTACATACTTATTCGCAAGATAATAATTTGGTTTGTAATATTGTGTGATAAACTTATATTTTTTACTTTGTGGTAGCATAGCCTGCGCTCACTTCATTTTATCAAAGTATTAGCTTTTACTGCAACTTTGTTTGTGTGGAATAGTCTCTTCTTGCAGTTTTTTGTTTTAAAAACTATCATGTCCTTTCCCGAGTTCCGGACTATGTCTGTACCTAATTTCACACAAATAGGTTCAGTATTTTAGGCATGAAGAAAATTCAGATAGAGTTATTTTCGCATTTATAATATTAGTTTGGATAGTTTTGTCATTATTAAAAAAAATAAAAATTCAATCCTTTAAAAATTAAATAGATTTTTTAATTTTCACACCTCTGTCATCCCTTTGGATAAAGAAGTTTTATGTATACTAAAACCTTCCTATTATACTTATATATTTCCTTACTATTATACTTATATATTTACTTCCTATTATACTTATGTATTATATATACTTTACAGGTCTCACACAAAGTTTGAAGTTGAACATTACAATGAACTCTTGAAGGTATACATAGCAAACAATAGGACTATTACAGTTAGCAACTTTATTAATCAGATGACACCAGCTAAACCCACCATGACAACTTATGAACTTATACTAAGAGCCCTTGGAGAGGTTAGTTTTTATATTTGTAAGCTTAAAATCAGTACTATAGATTTAAGCCTTCAGGCCTGAGCTACAGCGATGACTTATTTAGGGGTATGGTTTCACTTTCTCATTTGTTTTAGTATAGTCGCTATTGTGAGACATAGTAAAGTGAACTGGTGTTGGACACCAAGCCAGAAACAACCGGAGTTGTGCTATTTAAAACTAGAAGACCTTCATACAATTTTAGAATAAATTTTAGTTCCTTGTTTATAATAACTTATACCAGCCTATATAATGGGTTTTTTAAATAAATTGTAGCTTGTTGTGTATATTAACTTATCTTTGCTTATATCACAGCATAATGGTTTTCGATTCTAAGCCTAAAATCTAAGCTCAAATTAGATTACAACTTTTTGTGATAGAAAGAAAAATCTAAATGAAATCATGATTTGAAAAGTACTGGCATATAAGAAAAAAATCTTTTATTTCCTATGCTATTTGACAGAATTTATATATATTAATGTCTATCAAAGAAAATACCAATTTAAATGTGACGAATAATTTCTAAAATGTTAATTATATCTTTTTTTTATTTCTATTTTTAGGCTGGTGATCTGAACCAAGCGACAGAGGTGATATCCAACATGAAGGCCCAAGGGCTGCCAGCTACTGAAAGTATATTCAATTCTCTTATTGTTTGCCAAGGAAAGGCAGGGTAAGTAATGGCTTAAGTCAATTTATGTGTATATGGAATGTTTATGGATTACCATTATTTTTATTAAATTAAATGTCCTGTGCCTTATGTCAAGCAACCCAGTAGTCTCTCAGCCAGTTATTAATTGTATACCATATAAAAACATTTTTGCTTCACATAATGCGATGGACAAACAGGCATATCATCTAATCAATTAGTTCCATCCAAAGACATTTGTGACATAAAATGTGTGTTGCAACTATTTTGTAAGGTTTGATTATTGGGAAATGGGAGACTGTGTAGGAATGTGTATGGGAATTACATATGATATACTACAAAAATCTATTACATAAATGGTCTTGTATTGTAATACACAGTCTTTGGATGAAGTTTTTAAATTATCTCTATGACAAGTTACAACAACTCAAAAGTTATATAAGAATTGCAAAACATAAGCTTCCAATGACTTTATTTTTCGAAATTTAAGTTTCTTTACTTGTGCTTTTCTATTTCCAGTAACGTCAAAAACATAAAAGAAGTATTGACGATGATGCGGTCTCTCAATGTTAGTCCTTCAATTGACACATACACAGCCACCGCTAGGGCTCTAGCATGGAACAAGAAGTCTAAAGCTGTTATAGAGGAAATGGATGCTGCAGTAAAGAACGGGTTACAATTCACTGAAGCTCACATTATGGAAATTGTAAAGACTTTGGCTGTCGTTGGATTATATCAGCCAATACCAAAGGTTTGTATCATACAAATAAATTTTATTCTTGATGAAGTCTATATGTGGGCTATGTTATCATATTTTGTAATAGCCATGTCTGCAAAGCTTTGTGTGTTTTGCCAATTTAATAATTGGATACTGCACCTTGAAATTTTTTGGGGAAAAAGACTCAGAATACAGAACAAACCAGAAGGCGTCAACGCGCTTCAAACTGAAGCAACTAAAACCACTCTTAACTAGAGTAGTATGAAATTTCTACGATCAGTCAATTTTGGCACGTGGTATGTCGTGACGTATTTACGAGTATCAATTTTAATTTCATTATGCCGTCTTGTGTTATTCCTACGAATAAAAATGCGTCTGGAATAATGAAAAATGTGGATAAGATTACATTTCATCTGCAAGCATCGACTGCAATAGTATATTTAATTAATTATTTAATTTTTTATATCGATTTATTTTTCTATGGAAATGATGCGGCCATTTTGTGAGTGTTGTCATTTTTGGTGAAAATTTTACCCACTTATTTATTTTTTGTGAGTTATATTTTTGTCCATCATGGAGCCTATGTCTATGTAACAAAAAAAAAATCATACAAAGGGCACGGTTAGATTAATTTTGGAAACGATCTAGCCAGAGCATAGTTTGCTCAATTCACTTTGAAGAGATATATTTATGACAAGGGTAGTTTGAAAACAGCATTTCCTACTAAGGTATATCTATACTAATTATAATGCTGAAGAGTTTGTTTGTTTGTTTGCTTGAATGCGCTAATCTCAGGAACTAATAAAAGTAAGTAGACTTTTGTTTTAGTTCCGAGTCTAAACAACATTACATATTATAAAAACTTAACCAGCAAAAGGGAACGCAATAAAACCTTTTTACTTATTGAAGCTTTGTTTTATTTGTTGTGTATAGTAGGTGTAACTAAAATTAACACAGTTAGAAATCGTCAACTTTTATGATACCTCCATGAAATGTGTGAATAACTAGTCTGTTGCATTTATCGTAAGATTACCTATTTTTTTTTGGGTTTACCCAACAAAATATGTCTTACCCTCCTGTTGTAAAATTACCCCAAACCAAGGGAATTGTTCCACTGTCGGCAACACTACGCGGGTGGAAAGTGCGGCTGGCGGGGGGATTGACGTAATGTTTTTGGACACATTTGACAACATGCAATTATGAGTGAACGCGGATTCTGGTTTGTTCTGTATTCTGAGGAAAAAGACTAGGTAGAGTGGTATTCTTAACTCTCTGAAACCCCTTCTGACCTAGACCTGCTTGAGACCTTAGGCTACTTGCTGGCACCCGCCAGCGCAATGATATATCGCGACAATAAGAAAAATGGAACAGAATCGTTTTTAGTCAATAAAAGTGACTCTGCCTTTCACCTATCCAGGGTAGAAGAATTATTGTTTTGAATGACTGGCTAAATTGTTTTAAATTAATATTAAATATGGATATTAATTTTTAAGTGTTCTCTCTTAATCACTTTCAGGTTCTAAATTACTTACCACAAGAAATTTTGAAGTCTCCATCAATAACTCCGTTGATGCAAAGTGTTACTACTCTACTTGTGTTCCAAAATCATCCACTGGCTGCGTTGGAAATTTATAAATGCCTACCTTTACCCTCGTTTGGACCAAAGGATGATCAGGGCTTGCATGGCCGGAGTTTGGTGCGAGACTGTGTGAAGGCTTCTATGGTAATTTATAATGTGGAATTTTCCCTTAATCTCACTTTTTTAATGTTATTCCCAGGACTTAACTAAAGTGCATCTATTCTCAAAATGTTATGAAACCACCATAAAAACTCTACATTTTGGCGCTGCCTTTGAAGCTGCTGGCAAAAAAGCTAGCCCATGTGTTATTCCAGACTATATTTCCTATGGCGAATTTCATTCAGATCCATTCTGTAGTTTTTCGTTTAAAAGTTTCAAACAATAGGTCTTATTTTTCGATATAAGTGTTGCCACCATAAAAATCAAATTTTTAACAAAAAAAGACTTACACCCGGTTTCCGAAAGGCCGATCATGTTAAAATCAATTTGACTCTAATCAAGTCATCTGATTGGTTGACGGAATTATCAACAACCAATCAGATGACTTGACAAGAGATTTAACAGGAGATAAGTTAATTTTAGCGTTGACATGCCTTTCAGAAACCGGGTGAAATTCAACTAAATAATTGCCAAACAAAAATATTTTATTTTTTTCCAGCCGTCAAGCATAATAGGCCTAATAACGCAAGAGCTGATGTCATCGGGTCGTAATCCGATAGCTTTACAAAATGCTTGTGAAGCTGCCCTACAGTTGGGCAAAGTCCCTTTAGCATTGGACTTAATGACTAGGATGAAACAACTTGGGATAACACTCCGGTCACATTACTTCTGGCCCATTTTACTTCATAACTCGAAGACTTATGGCGAAAAAGGTATGTAGATTTCTTTAGAGAATTATGAAGGGATCGAACTTAGTGCATTCTGTGTTACATTTTGTCTATTTTTAAACACATCTGTGTAGTTTTACAAGCATTCAATTGATTTGGCAGATTAGCAAATAGATCACATGATAGTAAGCAAACAGTCTATAGACCAGAGGGTGATAACAAGTGCGTTACTACTGGGGCTATAAGGATTTAAGGATTTCGAAAAAAATTGGAGGGGCGGGGATAAAACCTCTAGTATCCTAACTCGCATGGTGATACGTTTATTTTACTCCGGTGTTCTGTTAGGTTGAGTCATCAGTCTGGTTGATCTGGCCCATTTAAGTCTATGCATGGCTCTCTCGCTTTAATATTTGCTAGCTAATTGATTTTAAATTAGCTACACCCGAGCGATATTACCCTCTACTGGTCTCCTATGATAGCCTTAAATCATTTTTAATTAAATTTCTATATTATTAATATGGATTCGTCGCCGTAAGCCGTCATTGGCGTCGTAACAACTATGAAATATGAAACGTAATTATCCTTTTTCAGGTATAATGAACGCTCTAACAACAATGGTACAGATGGACGTCAAGCCAGACTACGACACCATAATGGACTACACCCTACCATACGTCAGCTTCACATCACCACAGAATTTAATGAAGAAATTCATTGAAACTGGACTTACAGTATCGACTGTCTTGACGCCGATGATGCAGACTTTGTTGAATACTGGACAAGTTAGAGCGGCTAGTGAATTGTGTGAGTTTTATATTTGAGGATAAATAGTTTCTGAAGTTGCTGCTAGAGGCGCTGGTGTCGTTTTAAGTCCTGTAGGCTGAAGATTATTTGTGTTCTCGGATCAAGTTGCTATTGGAATTTGACATTGGTGTTTGAAAATGGATGTTATTAAACATAATATAAACCTTCCACTTTAATCACTCTATAGGTATATTAAAAAACAGCATCATTATTCGTTGCGTAGTTTTAATGATTTACGCATACATAGGGATATAGGGACAGAGAAAGCGTCTTTGATTTATACTATTAGTCATTACCGACGAATTTGTAGATTGAAAAAATCCCGTAGCATCTTGATCTAGTTGTCAAACTCATCGCTTTCTTACTAAAAAGAAGAAAAAAGAAAACCAATCAATTCTCTTTTCTCAGGCGAACTCTTTCAAGGGAAAGTTGACACAGAAAAACTGTTGAAACCTCTTCTAAAGGGTTACCTCATCAGCACAGACGTTACTGCTACCATACATACTCTCGAAGACATATCAGCCAGGTCCATTGAGAAGAACAAAGACTGGGTCGGCAGGTTCCTATGCAAGTTTATGGTACATCCGAAAGTGAATAGTGATATCACTGATGTTTTAAATTTGTTAAAGGTGAGATTCGCTTCACTTATTTATTTATTTATGTATAAAATATATGTTCAAGAAAAAAAATGCAAGGGAGATTTGACTGCACGGTTCGTGTGGTGGCTGGCTGCCAAGCAACGTGTCGCGGTTTCGATTCTCTCACAGAACAACTTCTTGTGTGATCCACAAATTGTTGTTGCGGGTCTGGGTGTCAACTGTCAAGTGTATGTGAAATATTTTTGTAAACGCACCCACGACACAGGAAAAAATACTAGTGAGAGGTAACTTTAAAAAAAAACCTTATTTTTTTTGAAAATAAGTTTGAAATCGTTAACCAGCTTTTAGCAAGTGTTGTGATTAATGCTCACATTTTTTCCGTGTGAGAAATTGAGAGAGCCTTTTGGGCTCCGGTATAGATTGAAAGTAGTCGAGCTTGCTCGAAAAGTTTAAATTTTTATTAATTTGTTGTCTTGCGATAGTTATTTTAATATATGCCATAAATTCTTGACTGTATCTATTTACTTTGTTTGTCCATGATGTTATTAACACTCAATTTCTTGTTTTTCAGGATCTAGAAAAGAGCTCGCTAAAGATCTCCACAGTAGCCGCAGACTTCTGCCTGTCCCGTTATCCTGATAAGTTTGGGAATGCCGTGGCAGATCGGTTTCGTGACAAAATCATTGCATTGACGGATGAACGGCTAGTAGATGACGGTGATATATTCGATCAACAGTTACCGCATCCTGTAAGTTATATAATTCGTTAGTTGTCTTGCTACATGCCTGATATTAATAATTAAACTTATTTATCTAATTTTAATTTTAATATTTTCGATAAGTATTCGTTGGGTTTTGCGATCGAGTAGTCCCCAACATTTTTATTTCAATTTTATTCCACGTTTTTACGAATGAAACTAAAAACAACCAAAAACGTCAAAGTTGAAGTTATTTATTTCAACTAAACCATAAATCCGTCTCAAAACCAAAGTTTGGCAGTCTGTTCGTCAGTGAAGATAGATGCGAGTTCCGAATAGGGTAGTTTCCTAGGTAAATATAAATGAAATCGACATTTCAAATCAATAAAATAATTATTTATCGATCTGTCGATTTTTTAGCTAATTTTTAAGAAATAAGTAGAGTTTTTGACGCAAACATAAAAACCATAACCGTATTGTAAATTCGAATGGAGAAAAACGAGCAAGAAACTCTATCGTTACTCGTTTTTAAAAACTAAACTATTTAGATAAGATAATTTTGTCAATGTTATGTTTGTAAGTTTTCTGTATAGTTTGTATTTTTTTTATATATGTTAGCCTATAACTTATATGTGTGGTGTAAGCCGTAAATGTAAGTTGGTGTATAAATAAATAAATAGATAATCATTTAATATTCCAGAAACAAATGAACGAGGAGAATTTGCGCGCTCACTTGTCGGAGTTGGAAGCTAAGGGCATGAACACCAGAGGTACACTCAGGAAGCTACTGCAGCAATACTGCAGAGATGGAAATCTGCATGCAGCCAGGGATATTGCTGCCAAGTGTCAGAAGGAAGGGGTGAGTGTTAAAAGAGGCAGAAATATGACACATTGACGTTATTGGATTGTAGCGTTCTCGTATCGAAAGAGGGTAGAGTCATAGCTACTGCGCCAACCATTTTTTATGCCATAGGATGGTAAACGAGCAGACGGATTGCCTGATGGCAAGCAATCGGCGCCGACCAACACTTTTGTGGGGTATCCGCAACATCAGAGAAGTTGCTAGTGCTTTGCCGGTCTTTTTGAGATTAGGGTTTCGGAGATTTAGGGATTGGGGAGGAATGGGGGTCGAGGAAGAATTGGACTATGCGGTGATATCTTCCTTTCAATGCTTTCTTGACATACGAAACTAGTCGAGTTTTATGTTTTATCATCCTATTTAAAGGAATACCGCCGTTTAAAGCAAAAGTCATATTCTAAAACTCAATTTGAGACGGTTACGGGTTAAGAGCAATGAGGCACCGCCACCTCGGCCCAGAGCAGGAGAAGGAACGGGGGAGTTTTTGGTCAGTAAGAGTCTGACACTCCCTCTCGCCTTCCCTGGGCGGGAGAAGTCATTTGATGATTTTCCCCTGACAAAAAAAGACTGAATTTGAGACAAGTCCAACTTGTAAATCAATTACAAGAATAATCAGACATACATATGAGTGATTTCTTCTATCCAAATGTTGTTTGGAAAAAATGTGATAAGGCCGTCCATTGCGCCCTCTATAGCTATAAGCCCCTTTTTTCGTTATTGTAAATTTCTGTCAATATGTAGTTAAAAAAATAAGGTATAAATAAATAATACCACGCCTTTATTGTAGTAAATAAGAGGTAGAGGTACACAAAATGTAGGTCAAGCTTAGATCTGTTTCTATTTTTTATCATTTTCATCTCCAGGTATTCCTGTCTGCTGGTATGAAAGCGGCGATATTCGATCTTCACGTCAAGCTCGGTGAGCTGGACCTCGCTGAGATAGCACTAGCGGACCTCAACAAGACCTCACCTAACTTCACACTGGACGAGTATAAAGTTATAGACTTTGCCACTCTCATGGTCTACAGAAAGAAGATTGGCCAGGCATTCGATTTGATTACCCAGCAGTCTAAAAAGAGGTAAGATAAGAATGCAGTTTTCGTATTCGATTTTTGATTTTTTTAGAGTTCTGTACTCAAACGGTACAATCTGTATGCTTCTGTATGCTTGTTTGTCTAAACCTATAAAATACTATAAAACTTTATTTATTTTAATTTCTTGTGCGCACAGATGTGTATGTTAACAGTCAGGTGCCACCTGAAAATTAGTGCTGTGCATAAGCACAGCATATACTAAGACGGATCCCTTGCTATGCTGTATTCATTTTTAATGTTTATTTATCTACGTTCAATTTGTGTATGTGAAGCAAAATAAATCATTTCATTGGTTTAAAATGTGGATGGCGGATTCTCCTTTTCTTACTTTGGTACGGTACCAATCGCACATTAAAGAGACCACCACAGACAGGGCCCAACAGGGTTAAAGTTCAGGCCGGGGTTGCGGGGCAAGCGCAATAATGGACCGCGGCCTTGGCCTAGAAGAGGGTGGTTCTTTATCAGTAAGAATCTGACATTTCCTAGAGAAACTCCACCTTAATTCATAAAACCCGAAGCGAACGCCGGCTTTCGCACGCAAACCTATTGATTTTCTATTTTGTCTCGAATTACCACGTTTGAAAGGTTAAAGGGAACTTTTGTTCACGTGTGGTAATAAAAATATAATTTTATTTCCAGAAACGTTATAGGCGGGCGAGGCATAGCAATGAATTGTTGGCGACTCCTCGACGCGACGGCAGCCCAAGGTTCTCACGTAGAAGTTAGAAAAATGTTCGACCTACTAGTCGATAATAAGTACTGTAAGCCTAGTAACATCATGCTGGGACCGTTAATACGAGTGCACTTGAAAAAGTAAGTTTTGTTCTGTGTTTAAGGAAAATAACTCTTTTTCGTAGAGGAAATACAGTTTATTTTTGTGCAAGATGAATTAAATTTCATTCAATATCACACTAGACTTCCTCTTTCCTTTTTCGGAAGGATGTGATTTGCGAAAATAAGTCTTATTCAAAACGAAATAAAGTTTATTTTCGTGCACAATGCAAATAATACTATTTGTATAAAATAATAATATTATAGTAGACTGTCTCATCTATTTTGTCGGATGGTCGCCGAAATAGGAGCCTGCATAGGCAAAGGATTATTAGAATTTTCTTTTTTTGTTTTTCTTATTAAATGGCTCTTCTAGCTATACTGGACATGCAGCACCACATATACGCACGAAACTCATAATCTAGTTTTTATATGTTATTGTAAAGTGTTGTTTTATAGCCTATTTGCAAAAATAAATATATTTTTACATTAACTGGATGAAAATTCTTATTTACAGTGATAATTTACAAGAAGCAGTGAACGAGTTCGTAGCTCTAGCTAATAAATACAATAAAACACCATTGAAACACGAGTTACTTTGCAAAATACTTCATACGATGAGCGACGGCCAATCAGAGGAGAACTTCTTGACCAATGAGAAGAGCAATGGACGATTGAACAAGTTGGCACAGATAGTACTCAATATTGACAAGAAGGTCCATGGTCCGGGTGATGTACAGGTAATATATTACTTTGTTTCTTGTTTATAAAATATGTTTGCCCACATTAGGATTTTTTCCTGTGTCCTGGGTGCGTTTACAGACATAAACGTCATGCCCAGTCCCGGAACAACAGTTTGTAGATTACACAAAGAGTTTTTAAAATTTTTTTTTAGTGATTCGAATTCCAGCGACTTGACGAATTACCTGATGGTAAGCAATCAGCGCCGCCCATGGACATCTGCACCAAAAGAAGATTTATGACTGCGTTGCCGACTTTTTGGTGATTTGGAGATTTAGGGATTGGGTCTTCTGTAACCTTACTCACACGGCGAATGATTTTTTGTGAGGCCGTGGTATCATTCCGGTGGGGCTGACCCATTCGTGCCGAAGCCGTGACTGCCCCACACTTATTTGTTTCAATTAATAGGCTTTTCGTTTATGTAATCTAATAAATATTGATTTATGTTTTCAGCTGACAATAATATCAGCGTTAGCAGAAGTAGGTTACAAGAAGACGCTTCGCAAAATATTCCTAGACCCAACAATAAAGATTCACCCGGACGCCATAATGAGGCGCTGTGAGCGGTTCGCTGACGAGAAGAAAGTGAAAGCCTTGGAAGTAATCGCTGAGTGCGCGAGGGATTTGAGACGGGTGGACGTTATAGAGATCTATGACTTAATGCTGGATGTTCATCGTAAGTTTTTTTTGTTGTCTTTTACTTTAAATTGCTGCCAAAGAGCGAAAAATGTAGTTCAGTGGCTGTGTGTTCCAATGATCTGATGCATCGCAAATTCTAATACCTAATAATTGGGTAGTTTCCTAGGTCAAAAATAAATTATTTCGACGTTTCAATACAATAAAATATTAAAAAATAACTATAATTTCATTCATCGATCGATCGATACACAAAATTTTAGATTTTTTTTAGCTAATTATTAAGAAATAAGTAAGCTGTTTGATGCAAAAAAGTTATGACATCATAGCTCAGTTCTTCATACAAATTTCATAGTAAAGTATTGTTTTTGACGTTTGGATAAAAGTATTGAATTTGACTAGTTGGAAACTACCGTATTCACTACCGTTTTTTTCTTGTTTAAAAATATTTAACTTTTGTAGTTATGCAAAAAGAAAATAAGCCGCAGTGAGAAAAAAACAAGACATTTCACATGTTTTAAAAATATAGTAAAAAGAATGGTAAATTAGCTAATTGTTTAGTGTCACACGATTGGACTCATTGGACACATTGTCAAACTGACCTCTTGTTAGATAGGCAATGTCTGTAGAACACGTTTTCCTCTACTAGTGCGGTCACTAGCAGCAAAAGGTGGTTTTTAGTTAGTTACAGTATGGCCGCCGTATCTTAGCGAGTCTGAAGTTAGCCGTTTGTCTGCGCAATGGATCTTTTAGGAACAAAGTTGCGTACTGCTAATCGGCTAACTTCAGACTCACCAAGATACGTTGGCGGTATTGTAGAGTTTGACACTCCCTCTTGTCCCACCCAGGTTGGGAGAAGTCATGTGTTTCCCTCGAAATAAATCCTACATGTTTGAGTATACTGTACCTACTTAAATTCCGATTTCGCATATACAGTGCAAGAAAAAAATGTAGGTTAGATTTGGCATCATCTTTATTGAAGAAAAAAAAACGAATATTTACTTTCTTATTCCGTTTTTTCAGAACGCGATGACAACTGCACAGAAGCATTAGCACTCTGGACGAGAATGCAAGATCAAGATATTACGCCATCACAGAAATTTGTACATACTTTAATAACTATGATTAAATCGAACAATAGAGACGTTCCAGCAGGATTAGCTATGTTACTCAATAAAGAAAAGAAGAATGCATTGAAAGACTGAGGTTTTTAATGTTGCTGTCTGGTTAGCTTTATGTAACAGATCAATTTTAAATATAGAACGTGATTTGTATGAATCGAGCTCTTTGGTGAAGTAAAAAAGGCCGTTAATGTTACATATTTATGCCCGGTTCCTATAATTGAGAAACGATCCGTTTTAGTTACGAATAGTAGTTTTATATACGACCCGTAAGCTAAAACCGTTCCTATAACAAACGTCTCGTCGTGCAACTTACTGACGGTTTGCAACTAACGGATATCGGTAAGCGAATTTTATGGAGATCTATGGTGTCTGTGGTTTTCCTATAAATATTTTAACCGTCAGTAGACGGTCAAGATAACTCTTCGTAATGTCATTTGGTCGTAATGCGTATACAACGACGATTCGTTAAATATAGGAACTGGGCATTAATCAAAAAGTATTTATGTATATGTGCTTCCAAACTGTCAATGTAGATTTTCTCCGTTCTGAGAAATAAGATATCGATGTTTCTTACGTATAGTTTAAACTAGAAAATCCAGTATATAATTTTGAACCTTATTAAGTGGTGTTACAACCGCTTTTAATTGGTATTATTTTGTATTTTCTGTCTAAGATTTGAAAAAAAGTATCAAAATGTACCAGTACCGTACAATTTGACCATTCAACCGTAATGTAATTTGAACTCAATGACGTCTTTATACAGTCATATTTTCCTTAAAACCGCACTGGTTGTAATTTATCGTTAAAGTGTAGCATTTCTTAGTTAGTAAATTATCTAGTTTTGTTATACAATATTTGAATTCATCTGTGATATTAAATTATTGAAGTAATAAACTAAATGTTGTTTACATACGTTGTGTGATTTTGAAACCTGGTTTGTTAGAATCACTGCACAGTTGACGCGGTTGCTGAGCAAAACCGGCGGTCATGTGACGGGTTCATTTCCCTCGCAAAACAACAAATTATTGTTTCGGGTCTGGGTGTGGTGTTTATGTGTGAACATTTATAAATAAGCATAGCAGGAGAAAATCCTATAGTGTTTGAATTACTAGCGTTGACGTCAACGTCGTCAGTGCAGCGTCGACGCTGCACGACGTTAACGCCGCGCACGTGGTGCTGTTTGGGGCGTAAAATAAAAAATAATGAATTCCGACAAGGAAGCATTATACTGTTGGCCCAAAAAAAGAAAATCTCATCGTCAATTTAGGGTCCAATAGATCACAAAAAAGCAAATATTTCGCACTGTCCTTTAATGTTAAAAATAATAAATAGGAATTTTATAAATATTTGCAAATGGAATAGACTAGTTACACTTGTTGCCAACAAAGATGACGTTAACGTTGCGCAGATGCGTAGACAGAGGAGGCTATGTGCAGATGCGTCTGCGCAGCGTTGAAGCTACGTAGACGTTCGAGAGACGCTGACGCTCCTAAAACGCCAGTGATAGTGGCCCTCTCGATTTTAAATTTATTTAGTCAGTGCTTCCTCACGATATTTTCCTTCGCTTTATTTCAGTGGTATTATAATAAAATACTTTTAATAGAAAGAAAACACATTTTATTTACTCTACAAACATATCAATAAGACTTAATACTACTTAAATCCTCAATAATCTTCTTGTTTAGGGTGGCCAGTTCTTCAATAGCTTGTTTCTTGAGCGGTTCATAGTCTGCCTTTAATGTTATAGACGCTATGTCTTCTTCTAGAACCGTCTTCCTCGTTTCTAGCTGAGCTAACTGTTCTTCCAACGCGTTCAGCTTCGTGTACATTTCATTACCGTCTAGACTGGCCTGTAAGAAGTAAAAAAGCTTATTAATTCTCAAAAAAAAAACAATGAGATGTCATTTTTATTTTATTGAATTTTTGTAACAATTTTTAGGTATTTTTGAATAGTACTATAGTGTGCCATCCGTCGTCAGCGCGATGTCGTCGAGACGCACACTGATCATGAATAAGAGTCCCGGTATGAATTGAAATTAGTAGAGCCCGAGAGAAATTCAGTCACTCATTTAAATAGTCATTGAGACAGGTTATTACTTAGGCAGTTGTGTTGGTAATGATAAATAAATCTTTTTAGAATTTTTGGGATACCACACTGGCAAGAAAGCTATTTCACTTCATAACAAAAATATATGTATGTAGGTATTAAAGTAATTCACTTCACTACCGGGTTTTCACATCAATATTAATGGGACTGCAGGGCCTTTAACGTAGTTTACAATTCGCAATTTAAACAATAGATGACTTACTTGTATGCTTTTCAATTTATTCGTCGCCTCTAATACAGCACTTTCTGTGGGAGCCAACTTTTCTTTGAGCTGCTTTAGTTCCGTCTCCAAAGCCTTCTTCTGTTCTTCACCTAGAATATATAAGATACAATTATTACGTACAAAGCTTTGAACAATGTATTACGTCATCACCTTCTTTTTTTATTATCTACCTTCATCTCGAAGCTTCTCCAAATCCGACAGCGTCACCAGTTCTTCTTTCATGACTCTCATTTTCTCTGGCAATGTTTGTAGTTCTGTGGCGAGACGCTCCCTAGTTGCTTCAGCCTGTTACAGTAATATAATACACATCTTTACATTTTATACACAGTCAAGACATCTTTATTGGTGAAGACCACAATTTTATTTGCAAGTCGGGTTAGTAACACTATTTTTAACAATGGCTGAATCCGTTTCGTTAAGAATCGATGGGAATTTAGCTAAGAACCAGAAAAATAATATAGCATGGGATAGTAGAATAGGTAGGGTAGGATAGGTTTCGGGGTTGCGGGTTAAGCGCAAGGAGGCTAGGCTAGAGCAGGAGAAGGAACGGGAGGGATTTTAGTCAGTAAGAGTCTGACACTTCGTCTTGCCTCACCCTGGGCGAGAGAAGTCTTTCGATGATATTCCACTACAAATAAAGGGTGATGCAAAGGGTAGTCAAATAATTTCTTACCTTCTTCAAGTTAGCCTGGAACCTCTCATAATCTTTAGTCAACATCTCAACAGATTTCTTGCTATCATCATATTGAGAAGTGTATCCATCTTTCTGTTTCAACGAGTCAATTTCACTCAAATCCAGATCGATGTTAGAACTGCTATGTTCTAAGGCAAAGACGATATCTTTTTCTAATTGATCAATCTTTTCTTGTTCCTTCTTGAGATTTTCTTCGTAAGAAGCCATAAAGGTATCCATTGTTTCTTCTCTTTTCTTTAGTTCTCGATATTTTTGATGTCGATCAGAATTTCCTTCTTCCAAATCCTATAAATTTTGGGGTAAAGTTATATTATATATTAATGCAAAACTATAATAAATGAAAAATGTGAGAATTTTTTTAGGGTACCTGTTCAGCCTGTTCGATTAGTTCTTGAACTTTCTTTATTTGTTCCTTTAGATTTGCAGCGTTACTGTCTAAGGATGAGATAGCGGCATTGTCTTCACGTACCTGCAAAACAATATTCAGAACAATACCTGTCGGTACTTACTTATTAAAAGCCATTTATTATGAGCTAAGTCTTTACCTGGAGTAATAGTTTCTCTCTTTCTTCTTGTGGATCCAAACGATTGTTCATCTCATTCTTCATATTGTCACGTTTCTCTTCTGCAGCTGCTAGTCGACGATGTAGTTCCAGTAGATGGACCTTTATCTAAATAATATCGAGTTATAAGAATTTATTTTTTAAAGTCTAATCTTTCTAATTTCTTTTAAAATCTGTATGTAGGTACCTGAGATCCAGATATTTCTTTATTGAATTCATCTTTTTCTCTATTCAGATGATCAATATGTGTCCTAGCTTGTTCCACTTCTTCTCTCAACGCAGAAGCAGTTGCTTCGAGTTCATTATATTCATCCTTTTGTTCTTGAGTCATTTCTGCCAGCAGCTTAGTGATTGTTGACTGTTCCTAGGAAACATTATATTCATCTGTAATGCTAGATCGAGTCATTTCTCTCTCATCGAACAACCAACATAGTTTAGCAAAATTAGTAAATATACCAAAATAAGCACATTGTGCATATCTGTTAGTTACTAGTAAAAAGTGGATGTGCAGTCTTGCTACCGAGTCTAATACAAAAGTTACCTTATCCATCTGTTCCCTTAATTGTCTCAGTTGGTTCTCCTTTCTCTGTTTCTCCATAAAGACTTGCTCAACTTCTTCTTGCATCTTCTGGTTACTGGCTTCCAAGTCCCTAGTCTGTTCTTCCACACTCAACTTATTGGCTTCGCCATTAGCTATACGGATCGCTGTGTTGTAATCTGCTAGACGGCCTTGCAAATCTAGAAATATGAAAGGGAAGATTTTGTTATGTAATAATAATATCCTCCTACAATAATGTCTACTGCATCTGTAGTCCATCTGTTGTGAATAAGGTAACGGGAAGCTTAATCCTTCCCTCTCCCCATCTCCTCCCAATCCCCAAAAGACTAGCAATGTACTTGCGACTCCTCTGGTGTTGTACAATACGAGCCGACCAAATGATGTAACAAAGAAAAATGTTTTATAAAACTGATTGAAAAAGAGTAACCATGGAGTTTCTTACTCGTTCTTTTCCATTGAAATCTACACTTTGGAATGAGCAAATAGCTTCACTAGAGGACAGACTGACACGCTAAATGTTAAAGTTCTTGAAATACTTTATCCTTTTTTTTTGCTTGACGTTCAAAAGTGCCTACTGTGGTCTAATTGAAATAAAGGATTTTGACTTTTGACTTTTGTAATGTTGTGTACATAGGCGACGCCGATTGCTTAACATCAGGTAATCCGCGTTCTCGTTTGCCACCGTATCATATGAATTGAGTAATACACGTTGTGCTTCAATTAACAAATTTTTAATTCGCCATCAGTAATCCAAACTTACCAGTCAGTTCCAGAGCTAACTCTCTGACTCTCTTCTCGTAATGTTTCTTGGCTGATCGCTCTCTTTCTCCAGCATCAGCTTGTTCACTTAGCCTGGCTATTTCAGCCTTCATCTCCCTCACCTTAACTTGCATCAGCTCTTCCCAATATCGTTTATCTTGAAGTTGACGGGTACGGAAACCTCTAGCGGTTCCTGTTCGAAGACCAGATATGCCTTGCTGGGTTATTGGTCTATCGATCTGAAAATATAGTTGTTTTATTTTAATTAAACTCTATGATAGTTTAACCTGTATCTGTATAATTAATTAATTATCATTCGTTCTTAGGTATTTAGACTGCTTTATTGGTTGTTCTTGTGTAGTTGGTACATAGCCTTGAAAATTTTACAATATTAAAAAATTAAGAAAACATAACAACATTTCCTATAACCCGCTCTGGGGTTAACACCTCCCAGTAAAGACATTTTATCTGATTGTGGCATAGGAGGACAAAGACTCAGACGGAAGTAACTCACTTATTAAAATCTCAAAGATTGTGTTGCCATATTTAGTTGGATTTCCGCCGCTTCTGGTAACCTCATTTGAACAGCGAAACATGACCCAAGCGTTTTCCCACTGAACATACCCTAAAAATGTCTTTTATGTGCTTGCTTCTTTAATTACATTTATGGTTTGTCAATTACTAATATAGGAGGTAAAATTTGTAAGTTTGTTTGTAGGTATCTTTGGAACCGCTGGTCAGATTGCCAAAATTCTTTCACTGTAACTTACGATAATTAGATGACTTTCATTACTAGAAAACAGTGGGCTGTTATTACAATAGATAAAACGTACCTACCATGGAAAATCCTGTCATGGCGGTCGGCTGTCGGCTGGCGGTGGGAGGAGCAGGCCCAAAGCCAGCTGTCGACAGCCGTGATGCTGTACTGCCTCGGTAGGCTGATGTCGGCCTCATTGTGCTACTTCTAGAAGAACAAATGTATCTTTTTAAAATTTTCTACTGTATTAAATTAATGGGTGTTATTATAAAGGTTTGAGATTGTCAGATTGTATGTACCGCCTGATTTTTACATTAAATTATGTATCCCCAAGTAATTAAATTTCCTGATGGAAGTCTTTAAAGGGTAGGTATACATATATTTGTATGTGTTTGTTGCAGTAGTGAATGTCATGTGGTTGATAAATGATGACGATAATTTATAAATCAATAAAAATGTAGACTGAGTTTCCGAAAGAATTAAAACTTTTGCAGTAAACTTATTTAAATATATTTAGGTGTGCGTAACACAGAAAAAAATTACCATATGTATAAACATAATCTATCCAGATGATCTCTATATATTTAAAAATAATGCTTTATCTCTGTACCAAAGTATTACCACACATTAAAACTTTTATAACTAAGTATATCTACCTCCGATATCAATGACTATGCGACGCCAAACTTCAGCAAACACGTTCAGTTAAAACAAAGGCTCGTCGACAACTACTTATTACCAAAACTCCTGATAAGATAATCAAACGAAAACACTAGAACTCTCTTACCAATTAATTAACAATATGAAGCATTATAACAAAATATAATAATTGATATAGAGAAGTCTACCTTATATCTATAGGCACAAGAACTTACCTGGACACAGCTGAGCCAGTGTTTGTATACTCTCTGTAACCACGTCTGGATACGGGTCTAGGGGCGTCCGGCCTCTTACCCCCCGCGCTGCCCTCAGAAAAATCCATAACAATACAAAGTAATTAATTACTTTTTTTCACATTAACCAGGTCAAACGTCTGATGTCGACCGGCGCAATAGATTTGTTGTTTGACGCGTTGCCATGGTAACGTGGATGACTTGACGACTGTAGTTATTGTACCAGCCAGTGCTTGGTTGATTATTCCTTTGCTATGCATTCTTAAAGAATATTGTTGCTTATTTATTCGTAGGCAGCTTAACACAAATTTATTGAATTTATTATCATGTATCTTATTGGCGCCTAGGTAATTTACGATAGCAACAGCTTTCACGAGATTAATACCAACTTTTATATTTCACTTATTTAAGTTAAATTTTTTGATACTCTTGTTTTCTATATCATAATTGCATAGTTTCTTCTTATTTAAGTCGATTTGTTTTTTGTCTACATAAATTTTCAAGTTTGAAGAGCCTTATGTGGTATATACATATATACCTATTCTAAGAAGCTACTTTATAAACCGACAAAAATGTTTTGTTACATACTTACTAGATTTCGAACCCATACTTGGATTGCTAGTCGCATCAACTTTTGGACTGCCACTAGCTCATCAGTCACACACTCGTATCAATAACTCATTTGCATTGACGTCGATAAGCATTTTATGCTTAAACTATCATTATATTTGCATTACACACAGATACTGAACACGTAACTGAATTTAGTACCCGCATTCGGATTTAATATAACGGATATACAACGTATTATCTCAGCTCGTTCCAAATAGCAAACGAACGCAAAATACAGTATTCAAACTATACTGAGCGCACCTGGCTGCATCCAAAGCAATGCATTTTATAGAACTAAATATTGTTCTTTCTTCTTGTTTCTACTTCTCCAATGCCCTCGGCATCTTTGGCATTCATAATGAGTACAAAATCTACGTACAACAACTACTATCAACACTGGCGTATCCAGATTCATCTCAAACTTCTACCAAGTGGATAGAACAACCGTTGGACCACTTCAACGAAACAGACACCCGTATATGGAAGATGAGGTATTATGAAAGACTTGATCTTTGGAAACCTAAAGGACCGATATATTTGTTCATCAACGGCGAGGGAGAGGCAAGTGATGTATTTCTCCAAACAGGAATATTATATGATTTAGCAAAAGAAACTAATGGTGCCATGTATTTGTCGGAACATAGATATTATGGGAAAAGTAAGCCTTTTAAAAATTTGAATGCTGAAACTTTGGCGTATCTCAGTTCTCGACAAGCTCTTGCAGACGTTGCGAAGTTGCTTGAGCACATCAAAATGTCGGCGAGTTATAATGAATCAAAAGTGGTGGTCGTCGGTGGGTCTTACGCAGGTAACTTAGCAGCTTGGATGAAACTCCTGTATCCTGATCTAGTCGATGCTGCTCTTGCCAGCAGTGCACCAGTTCTAGCGAAGAAAAACTTTTACGAATATTTAGAAAGAGTTAATTATGACTTTGAACAATATGGTAGTGATGGGTGCACTAAAAGAATAAAACAAGTATTTCAGAGATACGAAGAATTATTCAAAACAACTTCAGGAATTGCTCAGCTTATGGAAGAAGAGGAAATTTGTAAAGACGTGGACATGACAAAACCTGAAAATAAGCAGATTTTCTTCTTAGACAAAGCGTCTTATTTCATGTACGAAGCGCAATACGGTAACGTTGACACCATCAATCATTTTTGCGAAGACGTTAAGAAAACTTTTCATATAAATTCTCGTATGGAAGATAATGTCTTTATGAGCAAAGAAGAGAACTGTTTTAATTATGATTTCGATGAAATGATTGAACAGATGAGGAACATTGACTGGGCCATGTCTTGGACTTACCAAACTTGTACGGAATTCGGTTATTTTCCAACAACTGATTCCGAAAATCAGCCATTTAATAATGTACCTGTGGAATTATTTTATTTGATGTGTAGAAAGGCTTTTGGAGAGCAGTTTGACGAACAACGTATCGATGAAGGAATTGAACGTTCAAATGATATGTACGGAGGTTTACAACCAAATCTTACTCATGTAGTGTTTGTTAATGGTGAATTAGATCCTTATAGTAGATTGGGAGTATTAGAAGACGTGGCATATGATGCACCAGCGAAAATCATACCACAGGCATCTCATTGTAGAGATTTGTTCTCAGACAGATCGAAGGATCCAGAAGAATTAAAAGAAGCAAGGAAATACATCAAATATTTAATTAAGAAATGGATTGGTGCTGGGGAATATAAGAAGCCTTAGATTATTTTATTGCACAAATGTGAAGTGTCTTTTAGACATAGATTTGGTTATTGATGAATCCCTAACTGCTCTTGGAAACTCCTTCCAAAGTGTATTAATAACGTATGCAAGCTATCCAACCCAGCAAAAATGATAAGTATAGTTTTAACTGCCATATAACAGAGCCTGTTATTATTTGTCCAAGAACCGTAAATTGATTTTGTTACTATTATTTTCCTCTCTTAAAAACGTTGCTCTTAAAATCCTAATGTGAGACACCAGAATGTTTTCCTGTGTCATGGGTGCGTTTAAAAACAGGAAATTCACATACACAAACCCAGATCTGAAACAACAATCTGCGGATCCCAAAAAATTTTGTCCAGCGCGGGTATCGAACCCGTGACACCAACCAGTTGCTGGTTGCACAGCAGCCAGCCACAAAATTTTGTCCAGCGCGGGAATCGAACCTGTGACACCAACCAGTTGCTGGTTGCACAGCAGCCAGCCACTACACCAACCGTGCTGTCTGTAACACTCCTTAGTTTCTGTATTTCTCCATTATTAGTTTCTCAATAACTATTATGATTAATATTTTTTATATCCGTATCGCAGGCTAATTTAAAAACTTTAAACACTTTATAATACCTACATTTTATCCTGAGCGGCGGCGTTTTTAACAGAGGACGAATTTTTCTCTCTAGTGAAAATTTTCTGTGTTACTTAACAAAACAAATTCGGAACTCAAATGTAATAAGCAATCAATAAAACGAGTGTATTTATTAAAATAATTGTATATTTACTCATAAACGGTGTTCCTATAATAGGTTACTCGATAACCAACACCCAACACAACATAATACAAGTGGATGTTGATATTTTATTACTAAAATTCGTAAAAACAGCAGTAATTTACATTGTGCCAGAGCTACAGGACTTAAAGAACACCCATTGGCGTATATTTATAAAAAAAAATGCTATACAAATTATTGCAAAATGCCAGTACGTTCTTGATGCTTACAATACCTCTACTTTCATCCAGCACAATCTGACCTTGCATTTTTAAGATTTCCATGCCATTTCCAGTTCAGCTTACACTGGAACTTTCCTTACATTAATTCTTATCTTCTTCTCTTATAGTAATCAATTTTCCTGTATCACCATCTTTGATTTGGAAAAATACTTATACTTTTTGATGTGCCTTCTCTCATATAAAAGTATCATTATAATTATCTATAATAATGCATAAGATACAATATTTTATTGGTAACCTGTGCAGCACCTCTAATTTTGTAGCTATATATCAGTTTTGGAAGCATATAAAATAGGATCCAATAAGAACTAGATTAATTAACACCATAGTTACTTCAAGGATATTATTTTAAATTGAGATTTTATAAGTAAATACTATGAAACAGCAATAGAGTCTGTTCCATTTATCGGTAGACAACAATTTCAAGCTGTCGATTTTTAAATTTCGAACATTTTGTTATTTTGTAAATAAATATGGCGGTTTGACAGCTTTTGTCAAGTCGCCATCTTTTATTCATTTGAACCCTGATTTAAAAATAGCTTTTGTATTTATTAGGATATTGTTTTTTAATATCTTAAATGTCCTGCCTATACAAAACATATCTAAATATACAAAAGTATGAAAATCTTAAATATAAATTGTGACAATAAATTACATTTAAATTGTCAACATGGTTGTACATAACTAGATATACTAACATAATAATATGTTTTATTATGATAATTGAGTATTGTAGAAAATATATCAGGAAATACATGAATATAAAAAGTTATCGTAACTGTGAAGAAATGAAGTATTTACAACAGTATTTTATTACATCTAAAATTGAATTCCTAACTTATTCCTAGAAGTTATTATTTAAATCCAATAATATGCAATTTACACAATTAACAAAAGATATTAACAATTTGTGATGCTTCGAAATTAAAAAATGTCTTCAAGCTTCCTCATCAACCTCTAGAGTACAAAACGTATTAAAAAAATGAGTCAAAGTTTTTATTAAAAAACGAACTACTTTCGAAGTCATTGGATTTACCGAAAATAAGTTCATTACATTCTTGAAATTTATAAATAAAATAACAAAAAAAATCCCTAATCGATTTAAAATTCCCAACCCTGTTTTGACTAGGATTGCCACTTAAATAATATAAAAAGAAAATTATTATAACGACAAGACACATTGTGATGACGTTGAACACGAAAATCGTTAAATATTGGCAGTGATAGTTAACTTATTGTTTTAATTATTTATACCTAATTTTTTACAATTATCAGTTAAATACATTACTATAACATGATGGTAAAGTTGCTAAATAAAATTCTTACTCTATCACTTAAATAGACACAGAGTTACATGTGATGCATACAAGAAATCTCGGTATCGTTAAGCAAATCATTTGCTTTCCATTATACAAAAGTAAATAAAGGTATTATCGACCATCAACACATTTCAAATTCCCATTTATTTTACAAACTTTTCAATATTTACAATATAACAATACGTATCTAGAATACTGTCGAATCGATTATAGATTCATTCACCAAGCTGAAAGAAATCTTTCAATCTTTGGTGTCAGGGCTTTCACAAATTAATAAAGATCATCAACGTTTACAAAATGTGACGTTGATGTCGATTTGACAGTATCCTTGTTAAAATTCTAGGTTAAGTTGCCAGGTGTCAGGTGATTCGCACTCTAGTCCCACTCTCCAATAAACATGTGACGCGCGTGGGGGGCGGGTGGTGGTGGGAAGCCACGTCCAGGCATGGGCAGGCGACCGTACAGCGCGTATGGATCATAGTGCTGCTCTCCGTCTGCAAGTAATCATCAACCATGTTTTACACGTCTAAAAACCGAAAACTATCTCTAACAAAATTATTCTTTTAACGGTTGGCGTGCCAGATTGGCTTCTTATTGCTCAGCGGTTTCCAAAACTCAGGGTGAACTAAATCTTTGCTATCTATGTATTCTGTAAATCTTGCGGTGTTAGTGGAGATGTTACAAACATTTAAGGATAAGCAACGGGTTTTGTTATTGATACAATAAAGACAAATACTACTATTAGTTACAAACACAAGGAGGGAACAACGCGGCGAGGTATCTTCTTCTTTCTTCTAGCATTTGAGCTCTGTTCTCTAATCTGAAATTGTGCTATTGAAATGTACATCTAAGGATGATGGCTAAGCTCTCAATAGAAATCTTGCAATTTTGAAGAATCAAGATTTGACAAGGATGTCAAGAAGGAAGTGTGGACGTGAAATACTAGATACTGGTGAAGATGAGAGATGAACTCAGAAGTGTGGAAAGTGTAGAAACGAAGCTTACAGGCGAGTTGTGCTACCAAGCGAAGCGATCTAATATAACAGAAAGTTTAAATACCAAGATTGGAGCGAAGAGTCCGCGTTGAGGCGGTGGAATTAAAGTGCGGGGTTAGTCTGTATATACACTAGCGCGGCTGCTGGATCACGAGGGGTCGCAGCCGTTTCTGTTCCCTGTTCGGATAGAATTGGAACATGAGCTTCTCTTTTCTGGGGAGACGTTCGTACGCACCGATTCCGCTCTCGTAAGAACGAGCGTGCCACAAAGCCTGTGGTGGCATTGGAGCGTGTGCAAACGGAGCCATGTGGGGCGGGAATGGACCAGGGTGGGCGTGGGCCACGCTGTAACGCTTGCTGGGCACCGGAGCTTCCTTCAAAGTGAGGCGTTCGGTCATGGTTGGTAGAACTTTAGCGCCATTGGTCTTCACGAAGTTGGGCACACGCGCCCGTAGACCGCAGTAGTAAGGATCATCTGAAAGTAAGATAAACACATTTTATAATTGGACTCAAATTACATGCAAACAAGTACCGATAGACGTGTTAGTACCTGGAAACGAGCCTTTACATAACATAGTTATCGTTCACGTATTCCTATGTTAGAGCAGCGAACACACGCTTATAATACGGAACGCATGCACGTTCCATGTTCCGCATCCTACGCCTGGCTCGTTCCAAATACCGACGATTCAAATATCAAGGATACGCCGAAATGCCAGGCGTCGGTTGCGACACCGGGGTATTGTCTGTTCATAACCTCTGCACCGAGCCCTTCTTATGAATGGAGATCGAAATCAAGTGTTCGAAATTAAATCGTGCGAATGTGATCCAAAAACTCGACAATGACAGTCAGGAATCCGCGAACATAAACTGCTTACGCATCAGATAATACGTAAAATTAATTTGCATAAAACTACCAAATTCCAACTCATGCGTATACGTCTTTTAATGTTAAAACATAACTGTCAAAAGTGTACTCAAACGTAAACTGTGCTCATATTTCAAAAGAGACTTGGCGCTTTGTCGGTTCGATATAACTCTTAATATTTTAAATAGTATCTACTCCTTTTAGACGGTGCTTGTGGTGCTTGAGTAAGTGTCCTCTTGTAATCTGTGATGCATGGCCATGCTCTTGATACACTACCTAGGTACTCTGTTGTCGTTTTGTGTACAAAAAGATTTCTTAGAAACACAAAATTCCACTTTGGATACGTACGAGTGATTTCTATATTTAAAATTATACTATAGGTCATTTCGTCTTGATTTACCAAAGCATTAACAGTGTTTAAATGAAAAAATATATATTAAGCCAAATGACTACATAATTTTACTTACGTATACTTATAAAATGTTACAAAATTGAAAAATAAAGAAAAAATATATGCAGCCTACTGAATGTGAGCATAATACTTAAGGTAAATACAGCGATCCCGACCCATATCGTGAATCTTTAAGAGCACAGCCCTAGTATATCAGTTTTATCAGAGTCCCATCAAAAGGTATCGAGTTCATTGTGCCTATAACCTTAAGCCCATACTCAATATATTATAAATATTGCCTTAAATCACGAGGTGCGTGGACATGGGTTTATAAATGATGATCTGACTAGAGTTGTTGATATAAAGGTTCACACTTGCAAGTTCTTGCAACGTGCCTGAATAAATTGCAAGTCGCATTCATAAATCCTCTGCATTGTCAACGGCATCGTGTTCAAATGGACAGTTCTGGTCGCAAAGGGCGGTGATTGCTTGACTAATACTAGTGGTAAATAATATCTTTGTGATTGGACGTTGTGAAATGTAAATAGAAAGTTTTGTAATGAATTGACAAACGTGGTGTCGACTACGAGTTTAATAAAATCGCATTACTTGTAAATTTGTAAGGCGATGAATGAATGTGACTCGATTTTATATCGACTCATAGAAATAAACGAATACGAATGAAAAAGTTCAGCCAAATAAAGAGACCGCAAATCCTATAACAGTCGGCAAAAAGTTTTTACAGACATTTGTCGGTGAAAAAATCGCAATCGAGCACAGTTCGCTATCAGTTGAACCTATTTGTCCATTACCGAGGAGTTATGAGCATAGTAATGACCATAGTGGGCGAGCGATCGGCAGTCCGCTCTCATTGTAGGCGCCTCCAGAAACCTCTCCTTTTAAATACTGTTATTACCTATTCAGCAAGACAGAACACCGTGATACGACCCACAGAATTTATACGATCCAAGTAATTAATGCTATTTTTTTCTGATTTTCTTTTTGGACACTTCTTTGTTTCTAGAATGGGAAAGTTAATTGAAGTTCCACTAAGTTATGAATGTCCTTATCGAAGTTAATTAGGGGCTTGTTCTGAGGACTGAGATTCAGTGACTTCTTGCAGGCCTTTTATAAGGTCAATATGAAACAATAGTGTAGTTTCATGGGTCCGCAAATATAGAAATTGTTTTACTTAAATACGATCAGTAGTAACGGCTGTAAGTTGATAGAGGATTTTTTGTTCTAGGTGTTTATATTAGGCTCGTTGCGATTTCAAACTTTCTTTGAGAATAAGACTTAACTTACCGTATTTCTTATTGTCTTTGCCTTTATCTGATTTGCCTCTTGGGAACTGTGTTGGCACGCGTCCGTCATGTCCTTCAATGTCATCGTAATCAGGCTGCGAAATGAAAAATATATTATTATTAATTATACATACATATAAAATGCACATATAATGGGGTACAAATTTTAGGAACAATTATTAAATATTCTACCGAACCATATTTATTCCGTAATTGACAATATCACTGAATGTACCTATCTAATGTAGTCCTACAACGTTCTTGGCGACATGAAAGCCAGGCGGCGGCTAAAAGAACGCCCAGAGCGCAATTACCATGTAATCTGTCCTCTAAACAACACATATAGCGCCTAAGAACATGTAAAAGCAAGTAATCCATGTATAAAACACGAAGCAAAAATCGGATGCAATAATATGAACGTGTGGGCGCCGTACAATCTTTTACCTTGTAACGAACCAAAGATGGCATCAAAAAACAAAGAGTCGTGATATATAAAACTCATAGAAACAGGATCTTATCAAATAAAGGTTATGGAAACCACCCTGGCAAAACATATCGGTTCAGGCAGTATATTTTCTTAATAAACACCTAGCGGGCATAAAAGTGAGGCCTAACAGACACACAAAGGACATTGTTCATTTGTATGGTGTCAGAAGCTGAGAAGACCAGGTAAACCAATAAAAGAGTAAAAGCCGACGCTGTACTATGTAGTCGCTATCATTTATCTTCAAGGCGATGAGATGTGAGATACGTCAGGGTTATCTTTCCCGCTGGGCCGACCATTGTCCACTCCACACAGTTGCGATAGCGCATGTCCACAATTATCTGACAAGAAGTCGGAACCGACAGGCGTTAATCGGATTGAACTTTCACCTTCGATGTTTATATCTTTACAATTGTTATGTTTTGAGACGTGATTTACCCAATGATGGATGAATACGTTTTGTTTAGGAATAAAGAACTATTGACGTGAATGTATAAGAACATGACAGCCACCTTACAACCCTGCGCTCTCGATGATGTATGGGTTACATTATAACAATAATGCTTACACAGTCTCTTATTCAACAGACAAATGGTTCTTCAAATGATTCAGAGAATCCATTGCTTCTGCGTGTAGCAAATACATTGGATTTCGATTAATTTAATACCATTTGATTCGCATTACCGACTTTAGATCCATTAGGTAGCCTATTATAAAATTGATCAAATGATCAATGTGTTCTTTTATGTTATAGAAAAAGCTAATTTGTTGATGACGGAAAAATAAATGACTTGCAGATTGAACATGAAATAGATAAAATAACAAATGTAAACGAACCGAATAGGGAAGGTCATAGCAACGACAGGTTTCCAATTGTGGAAAATATTAATGGAATTTAATCAACGAAAGGATTAAGATAATTGAAATCTTAAGTCGTCTGAGGATTTTGGACTCAGGCATTTAATACTTTTTGCGTATTTTCGTGACTAAAGACCTTAAGCTGACATAAGATTCTGATTCGGTGCGGTGTACATTTCTCGTGTGACTTATTTGTTGATTACGGTCGCCAACCATTATTCATACGGAGACATTTTTGTATTTCAATCTGCATAAATCGTAACTTTATCACTAAGTAGATTTCAAATGTCATTTTTATTCTTTACGTTTGCCAAATGTGCATTAAGGGCTAACAAAGATTAACGATTTTTAATTTAGGTTACTTTATTATTATTTCTGATGTTCTTAAGAGTCCAGTAGCAATTTAGATATGAGATTCTTGACGAAAAAAATAATGACACGACAAGACACACGAAAAAAAGGGCGCTACTAAAAATACTTTGTCACGGCCAACACTCGGAGACAACGGAAATGTACAAATTGCTCTAAAAAAGGAACAAAGCTCATATAATAACATCTTAAAGTAAGGGAATAATCAGCGACATAAAATATACAAAGTTCACCGAGGAGCGCAGGCGGTATGTTTATTATAAGACCAGAAATAAAAATTACATGTAAATTATCGTAATAAAAATAACCTCACAAAATGGCATCACAAAAAGTACCACCATGCACAAACTTTACAATGAAAAAATAATTCGTAATGCAATTTTCACTTCGAAAATTACTTTGTCGATTCGCAACCGCATCTTACTTTTATATCAGTGGTAGAGGATTCAAGTTTATTATTATTCAATCATGAAACTGCAGGGCTGGTAAATCATATCCTATTAAATTAATTTACGATGAGCGAACTTTTTAAATGAGACATTGAAAATCGATTTTATGCGTACTTATAACGGACTATTGAAGTAACTTTAATGATCAATTTTATTGCCCTTTGCACAAGTGCTTTGCACACTATTTTATTGTGCGTTTGAGAGCGCTCGTTTAAGCTGATTAAATTGGTCATACTACATTTTCTGTTACTGTTCAAAGTTGTCTTGTTTGAATTTAAGGGATATAACAAATTTTCTATAGTGCTGATTAAATCAGGAGCAGTTTCAATTTGAATATTAATAAACAAATCTAAATCAAAAATCAAAAGGACATTTTGATTATACATTCAATTGGTTTCTGCTATCACCAATATTTATCCACGACTTACAAATACAGATCCTTACATCCAAGTGTGCCAATTTAAGCATGCAGGTGCAGAAGCATGCAAAGAGGTCACCAAAATCGATAACTCACTTTGTATCCACGTACCTTGGGAATGTCAGCTGGACCGTACCCATTCTCCCTGGGCGGTAGTTTCGGAGGCTTGTCACCTCTCCTCTGTCCCATCTGCATCATGAGCTGTTCTCTAGTGGCAGCAACCACTCCATGTCCATTGTTATTGTGTCCATTATGTCCGTTGTGTCCATAACCTCCAGAACTGCCACTGGATCCTGATCCGTTGGCGTTGGAGCTGGCGATGCTGTATGGGTCTTCATCTGGGATTGGGATGCGTGGTCGGTTCTTGATGTCCATCAGTCTTTGAACTGTTGACAAAAGTGTATTGTTAGAAAAACCTTTGAGTAGATGATTAAAAATAACCAATGGTTTCAGGAAATATTTTTCAGAAGGAAACGAGGAATAAAAAGTAATGTTTTAGAAAAAACGAAAGCTAGTAGACTCCTCCTTGACAATAAGGTACACATAACATTTAGGAGTTATTTATTTTTCATACAACTAAAGAAATATAGGGAATAATACCTACTTGAACATTAGTACAACTATTAAAATGACCCGACAAAAAAGGACATTAATGATTCTTCGACATTAATGTCAGAGTTCATTGTAATAAATAATGTTATTCAATTATTCATTTACCTCGAAAAATGTTATTGGATATTGAATTATTCGTTTCAAATGATAGTCTTTGCTAACAAACTATGTATTTTATAGGCATCGTAAAACTGACAACTTGTATTTTGGTTCAGCTGGACCAAAGAATTAATAGTTAATAAAGTAATTTAAATTCTATTAAAATATTTGATATATTAATTAACATGGTTTATGGTTATCTAACATGAGCATACAACAATTGGAAACGTTTAGCGACGCTTGCACAACACAAATGTAGTTTCGTGATGTTCAGATCGGATGGCAATCACTCCTCTTCACGACTTCAAACAACCTACGGTTATTAATGCGACGGTAAAGGTCTGTTGTCTTCATTCCACTTTACCACACGTACCTTTGTCTCTAATCATAAAAATAAACGAATCGTCCACGATTAACCAACTTTACTATTACACCGCAAGGCTGAATACATAATCTTCAAACAATAAATGTAAATTCACGCGAATATTGGCTCTTTTAGTTGCGAAATATCAAAGTGGATATAAAATTTATTGCTTGAGCGACGGTGCGGCACAAAAGAGGGAATAGGTCTAACATCTATCTTGTGGTGTCGGATTGTCTAAGTCCTAAATGTTTGTTTAAACTAACATGTTTAATCATGACGAATGATCAAGCAGAAACGATTTGAACTGTGGTGTCTGCCTTGCTCTGTGCACCACATTAGACAATTATCTATTTATTACAAAATGTTGTTCCTAATTGAGCCCTCTCATTACGATGATTACACGCTTTTAGACCACTTACAAACCATACTATTACGGTAATGTAACTAAATATTAAATATTATTCGACCAATTGTTTAAAGGCTTTTAGCCAAGATAGCAATTACAGCAATTTTGATAAGGAAGTCGATGTTCTTTTGTTTGAGCAGCATTTCGCAGATGCAGTGTCGACATTATAGAGATGTTGTGGAAACGATAAAGCTTTGTTTCGCACATAATCTAAGTTTAAAAGATAAACCTGTGTCTGGAAATACCGTAGACGCCATGTCGCAACGGGATTAGAATCCCGATTAGTTCAGCCAATGAGCTGAATGCTAATAGCCGAGTAACATACACTGACTGTTTTTAAATGCTGAGAAAATTACGTGCGTCTATTCACAAAAAATGGTTTTGAGTTCGCTGTTGCTATTTTTAAAGCAATGTGTCAAGAGCAGAGCATGGGTCTAATTATTCCAAGATTAGTTTGATAAGACATTTTACTAGGCGAAAACGAAAGCTGAATATAAAATTCGCTTTAATTGATACCATCTTCTAAATTTTTCTTTTAAAGCTTTTGTATAACTGCACCTTTAAGATGTTGCAAGACAAGAACTATTACAGCCAAGTTTGATCTCCAAATTAGAGCTACTAAAATCAAAGTATACAGACCACTCTCGTTCAGAATGCTTCCTATTGTCAATCGATTCCAGTTTTGCATAACATCAGTCACGATTCACGTCAGTTCAAGCCTTCAATGATTCAATAGGTGCTCGTTACAAATTCAAAGTGAATTTAATGGGTTTATGGGCAACGATTGCATTCGTATGATCTAGTTACAAAGTTTGACCTTTGTTATGAAATCGAAATTTTAAGTGTGTGACGTGAACATTACTCTATTTTGAGGGTTGGAATCGATTTAATGAGAAATATGATTGTCAGCAATGTAGCTCTTATGAATGTTTATACAAATACAATTTGACCATCTTTATACAGGTGAACTGATCAACAATAGATATAAATAGATTAATTATGGAAATAACGAAAGACACGACTATAATAATAAGGCACAATTGCTACCATGACACAGAGGTTAAGCTTTTGCTGCTATATCAGTAAAAGCGACCAGTGGCCACGTTTAAGTGTCACGATTCCCGTACAGAAAACATTAGCTACATTACCCAATAGATTTATTTGAGTTCCTTAACAGATAAACAGTGGCAAGACCGCGAAACCACTGCAGAAAATCTATGAACGCATCTTATCCGTGGTGGAAAATCAAGGGAATCTCTCGGTGCGGTTTCTTTCCCATAGCCTCACTATGATTTGTGCAAAACCAATATTAGATGTTGAATTGCTGTTAACATGCCTAGATGGGGTTAGTTAGAAATTTCCAGTATGGTTTGAGTGAAATGAGGTGCAATACATCTTGAGATCGAAGGAAGATTGCATTGTTGCACAACAATAAGCAGACTACTGAGAAGTGAGGCTCTGCATAGTTGATGCGGTTACGTGCTATGGGAACTGAATCAGATTTGAAAATTATCTATATAATAATAATACCTCGATTCACACTTGCTGCTTACGAGCAAATTACTAAGGGTAATTCAAATTTTCTTTTGATATGAATAAAACAGGAGTGTCGGTAGTTGCAGACGTGATGACGCACGCTCGATATTTGTGTCCCATCTTGTTTTCCGGAAGTCTCTTTGGGCAGCCAATTGTATGTACATTATTACTGGCTGATCACCTTGTCTCAGTAAACCGGATCACTTTTGAACGAGTCCTCAATAATTACAACAAGACTACAACTACTGATGATGCTGGTTTTAAGGCCATCTCCAACATCAAAATACTGAAGTATATAATCAATTTATTTTTGGTCTGGACTTTCCGCACTGTATCATTTTTTCTCTCCTGCTTAAAACTTCAATAAGCCCAAGGTTAATACAACTTACTTAAACGGTCGCGGTTGCGCGTGAGAATATTACTGTGCATTATAAGAATTTAATTTTGTATATTCATCAGTTAATGATAAGTGTAGAGGTCGTCCCATTGTTCCATAATACCTGAGCCCCAGTCCCCGGAGGTCTAAGACAAGGTAACTGTAACATTGTCAGATCTTTGGGTGCCTCAAGTCATCGTCTACGTATGCAAACATACGCCTATTCAATGGTAATTACTGTCAACGTTGATGACGCGTAACTGATGTTCGACAGAGACCTTGTAACTGATGATATGGAAAGACTTAAAATGAACATTATAACAAATAGCAAAATACTTTTAAAACATTATAATGATGCTACAGTTGAAAGAGACAGTGTTAAGGATGTTTTAACAGTCATAAGAGGTGCTACAGTTGGGTTAACTCCCACGCGGATTGTTTTGATAAATACTGTTCACAATGTGATACTTTAATGGAATATTTTTATGTTTTGAGATAAAGGGGCTGTGTTCTCAGTTCTGGGGACTCTTCACGGGGCCTATGTGTCTCTGTCCGTGATATCGGTGTTAGGCAATTTATTCGCTATGACACGTATTGTGCGTTTATGTCCCTTAATGCTGCTATTGCAATTTTGCTTGTTTTCTCCTCTATTGTTGGGAACAGCGTGAAATCGTTTACTGCTTCTGTCACCTTAACGATGCGACGTGGCCAGTTACAGATTAAGGTTATTTAGCAACGTTATTTGTAGGCTCATTTATATCTTTTTATAAAATAAGGTGGATATAAATGATCATGTTCATTTTATTAGATTTCAAATTGAGGTCGTGTTTGTTAGAATTGTTTGTTTTAATTTGTAATTTGGTAGTAGGCGTACATTTCTTTCTAAGGTTAAATTAAATTGATTTTTTTAACCTATTCGACCAGTTGCTTGGAGCTTGTAATTATCTAAATATGCGTAACATTGGACACGTATGTGTGTTAGGCATTTAATTGGTTTTGTGACCAATTTATGAGTTTTATTGAAGTGATCTGAAGCAATATGTAGACGAAACCACTTCCTGTTCAGTTTTTGTTAGATTAAACGAAGAACTGGTGCTAGTTAGATTGTATTGGTGTATGTGTGAGTGCGCAGTTGATTTAATTGAAGGTAGTTAGAAGTGCGGTGTCATTTTAATAAGTGTACGCAATTTAAAGTTATTAAGAAATAACAAGACTCTTTATATTTTATTAAGACAATATGAGCGTTAACGATGAGGCAATTCAAAGGGATAAAAAGGCAAAATTAAATTTTATAGTAGAAATGTATTTTGTTTAGCTCCTCTTTTTTTTTAAATTACTTTAATGCCAAGAGATTCGATGTCAAAGCATTATCTTATATAATTTTCCTTGTATACTACTGACCTGACCGCAAATATTTTCCCAAATCCACAACCCGCCTACCTTGACCATGCTTTACTTAATGAAGCTTGCATTAAAAAAATGGAGGTAAAAACGATGCGTTGCTCACACGTTAACTTTTTTTACCAGACTGACTGACTAGCCACACTAAATAACTCAAGTGATGTTTTTAGTGCGGAAGTGTTTTTAATATGATTTTACTACAAAACATTGTGGTTTATATAAATATTTCAAGCGCATTGTTAGTGAAGATCACGTCAATGTTAGCGGTATTCTAGATTGTGAGACTTTTGTTCAGTTAGATGAGCGTGAGCGCGACAAAATAATTATTTTGAATCACAAATTGTTTGTTTATATTAGTCTTGCTTGTTATCATGGCAAGTTTTATGGCAATAAAATCGTTAAGAGTTTATGAAATCTTTCTTTTCTGACTTAACCTCAAGGGAATATACGAGTAGTGTGACACGCACATTTGTTTCAAATCTCTCCACATTAAGCTCCACATCATATGAGTGCATAATTACATAAAAAGTAATTGCCCTCCTATTTACGAACCGTAATGGTTCGTGGGAAACGTATCCATCATTTTTATCAAACATCATCTTTTGTAGGCAATTAGTTACCCAACCTACCACTTACGTGTACATTTTTAACATTAAATTGGATTTTTGGGACAGAAAATTAATAAGATTTCTGACATTGTCAGGGGCTTCAAAACTTTATTCAATTCATCTTTTATTTTATAAAGAGGTGCAACCTCGACTGTAATTTTATCAAACGGCGTTTAAATCTCACTTGAGATAACTTTATCTAAACGCAGCATCGTACGTGTTTCACCACTTTTCTAAACAGCGTTCTCTTATTTAATTCCCAACAAAAGGTAACCAATCAAAAAATTAATCAAATTGACTGACAGCTCTTTTGCGTGTTACATCACTTACATCACATATTTCAAAATTTCCATTTCTAAAATAATTATCAATTTGTTTTAAAAGAATAGCCCATCAATTTTTAACACTTTAACATTTAGTACAAAGATTATATAAGATATGATCTGCAAAGTGCAGGCTTAGAAAGTGACAGTGAACATTGTTCAACCAAGGTCGGCAGCTGACGTGACAACCGGATTCAAGCCCTTGTCAATGTATGTACATAGTGAACAAGTTGGTAGTGATAATGTTAATGAAATAGCAGACGTTGTCGTACGATGAAGTTAAAGACAACGTTTCAAGAATTGTTAAATACGAAAATGAATTAGATAAACTTATTGACAGTTATGTTGCTAGTACCGATAGAGATCCCGTAACTACATATAACGTGATGATATGAGCGTAACTGTTTACACAAACACAAAACATTTGACCAGATAGTGAATCAAAATTTGGTAGTACAAAAAATCAATGAACCAATGAAAAGAATATTCAGTTAAGTACCTAAAACTTCTAATTGAGACGTCAATATCAACGATGAGAATAATGATAATTAATACAGTCAGAACATCATCATAGTTTGTGTTTTCTTGATATACTAAAATGAATATTAAGATTTTACTGACCATCATGATAATTTATTTTTTGCCGTCACGTGAATCACCAAAGTGCATAACATCGCTAAACCTAAAACCTGCATTGTTTTTGTTTCTTTTTCTGTCTTCGATATAAAATCTTTTGAGAAGTGTAAAAAACCGTCCCGATGCATTAACATTTTATATTCACGCTAAAGGTTTGGCCAGATCTGTATACCTACAATTTTAAGTTAGGTTCCCGAGTTCAATGACGTCGTGTATTTTAAAATCTAACATCGTTTTAAAGTAACTGTACTTTTGTATTATTCTTATTTTTCCTTAGAATAATATAATAACAGAATCAAGAACATACTTATTCTAATGTAAGTATTGCACCTACGTAAAAATCGCTAATTATGAAACGTCATCATTCAAGGACAAGTCAATTTGTGTTCAGTTAACTGTATATATGCATTTAGTAAGTTTTTGCTTACAGCTATTTATAGTTTTTCAGGGAATTAAGTTTTTATAGTTATAGATTAAAACCATTGGTTATTTTAATTCTGCATTGTATCCAGTATCAGATTTTCATACTTTATCACTGTACCATACATAATCAGTCCAAATTTCAACTGCCTAGATATCACGGAATCCACTTTTATGTGATATGATCCGGTAATAGACAGACAGGATGACGGATGGATAGCGGAGTATTAATTAATACGTATGTCGTTTTTACCCTATGGGTACAGAACTCAAAAAACGATACTTACCCGGTGGCAGCTTAGATTTGAGCATATCCATAGCAACGACGTTGATTATGAGCACCCAAATGGGGCAGTCGAGAAGATCGGAATCCGACTTTACAAAGGCGATAGCACTGAGGCACTGTGTCTCCAGTCGTCTGCGGTCAGGATACGAACGGCGCAGCTCACGGTTAACGTTCGATTGGAACTTCTTCATATCAAATAACTGAAAAAGAAAATTTAATATTAAGCTATTTAGCTCGCAACTACTACTCGTACTAAAAGTAACGTCAATGTAATCTCTTTTAAAAGTAGAGCGGTTAAAAGGCTGCCTGTATTTCCTGATAATCTTAAGTATGCTTCTTAAGCATAGATTTAAGACGCAACCATTTGAGAGTATTAGATAGTGGGACTAATAAGGATTAGGACTAAAGTTAATAAAGGCGTGTTTCCGATAACTACTAATTTGTATGAGGACCACACTATAGTAAATAAAAGAGAATACAAAGTAGTAAACACTGCTATCATTCATAATAAAGATAATTTTAAAGATGAGATAATACTTAATCAAGTTATAACAAACAAACTTAAAGTAACAGACAGTAACAAATAACGCGCGAGTACATTTTTTATCTTAATCAACACGAACGATGATCTAAAACAAATTGTCGGACGATCGATTGAATGCGTTTAAATTAGAAGATCTTATCGAATTAATATTACATAACAAGCCATCGTTCGATAATGAAAAGACAATCGCTCGATCAAACAAAATCCAGCCGACGTCATGTAGGGTGCCCTTCGACAAGAAGATGTCATGCGTGAGCGCTGGTAATTAAAATGAACAAGCAGTTTTTGTAGTAGCTGTACCTTCTTACTCTAATGGTAGGTACTATAAAGCAATTTAGTAAAAGTCTTTCTTCTTTCCATCTCAAGGAATGTCAATTATACCAGACGAATCAATAGACCATAATTTAATCATACCATCGAGTTTTTTTGTCAATTTCATAATTTTCTTCCAAACTTCAAAGTCACGAAACTTAAAATTCCGACACGAAGTGATCTAAATCTATCAACATCGAGATAAAATATGTTCCCAAAGGTTCCCGTTTCTATTGAGGAGCACCGAGAGACAAATGAAAATGCCGAGTCAGACGCATCGACGAAATTGAATGAGGCTTATAAAGTTGTTACATAACGAACCAGTGCAAGCAGTTGTCGAGTTGACCGACAGTTCGGTCCAGTAGATCGGAGATGTTATCTCTAAAAACTTTGCCGACGTAATTCGTAAATCATCAGCGTCTAAGTCGTTATATTGATGCATTTCAAAAATCTAATTAAAAACTAAAACATGCCATTGTTACAACACAAACTCGTCTAGTTAATTGAGTATATTCTGGGAAGTGATGAATTGTTTTACGCAAGTATCAAATTGAAATGGAAGTTTTGACGTAAATGTTTTGTAAAGACAAATGGTTTGGATCTTCCGTTCTCACAGAGAGGTTCAATGGGAATGATGAACATACATGTACTATAACTATAACGGTTACACAATATTGCAGTGTTATATTATGTCAGACTAGCCTATATAGTAAAAACTATAAAACTTTAATCGAATGCCAAATGGTTGAGAATAATTCCAACTTTATTATACTTTGGAAGTAGTCTAGTTCCACTTAAAAACTGCGGTTGACACTACTGATAGTATTGTTTTATATTAATTTAGTCACAAGGGAATTCGGTGTGGGAAACGAGTTGAGCTCGGAAAAAATCCCAGAGATCAACCGGTTTCAACATTTTACGGTATTGTTTCGAGGAAATTAGAGTCTTTTAATGAAGACGTACATTGCGGTGCAATAGTGCAGCGAGTCAGAGGGTGACCTATCAAGACCTCTGGACGTTTTAATTATTTATTCTATGAAGAATTTTGTAGCTTGGGAATGAATTTCGTCTTGGATTTTGTTTGATATTTTAGAAAACACTTTATATTTCAGAGCCTTTCTTCGATAAATTCTCTTAAGTTTTAGGCGTAACACCAACGTTACAAAGAGTCCAATGTGCCAAATAATATAATTTTAAGATGTAATATTTCTCACAATAGCCGTTAATTGAAGCATCGTATTGTTTCGGCGATGCGTTGCGCACGGACAATGGTTTACTTTCTGCAAATTCGCTTTCGTTACTCCCAAGGAAATAGAATAACATTCAAACAAATAAGTGAGGCAATGACCATTCCTTCCCTTGCTTAATAGTGCTATCTTCTCTCATTGTTCGCTACAGAATTACGTAAAATCTTGTAGGTAATGGAGTATGAATTGGTAATGAATCTTTCGGATACGAGGAAGTGAATTTTCCATTGTCTTCTACTTACATCGTGTCAGATGTAAGGAAAGTATTTGTATTAGTACGCCTAATAGCTTCACTAACTAATTTGTGGTCGAAGCCTGTTATTATATTCACATTTGCGTTCGCTTTGTCATTAACCGTATTTACAAATGTCATGGCCTGTACTTGAATGGTATTCTCGTTACTAATCTACAATTCTACAAGCCTATCGTCTTACAAATAATAGAAACGTGCACTTCATAAATATAAGTCTATTTTTATGAACTTGGAATTCAATTCACACAGTTTGTCTTTTATGTATTTTAACAAAAAATACGTCCACAAAGAGCATAGTTGAGAAATTATTTCATAACATTGAAATGTTGGTAAATGAAATTACGTGGCAATGTCATGGTCCGAGAGAATCGTGCTCGGACACAATCTGTGCAGTCGTGATGCACCACAAATGACTGATGCACTAACGCAACGCGCATTAGAGTAATGCTTCGGCCTCTTAATTTTTTTTCTATGATGATTATTGTCTTTAATAACGACGAACATAAGGAAATTATGGAGGCAGAAGCAGCGAAAGATGAAGTAATAGTCGAACAATAGCGGCCTATTGTGTGTGACCATGCATCAAAAGACGTGAGTGAATAATTTTAATCGTTCGACATAAGGCTAACGTGCACAAAAGAAAGGAACACAAGTAATCAATGTTTGAGATACCAAACAAGTAATTTTTAGAGAACCTCAGGCCGATGATCTTGTAAGCAATTTAGATCATTACGTGGGCAACCATGAAATTAATAGGCAAATGTTACGACATTATATTTCATAAACGCATCCATCTTGACGGAAATAACTTCTTCTGACGCTTGTTTGGTATGTTACTAGAGAACCAGTTTACCTTGCCTTCCCATAAATTAGATTTTAAAAACTTATATTTCAATAGTAAAGGCTAGAATTGTGATTTGATTTCGTTGGACGTTAATTTTGTAAATAACATGGCTGGTGCAAGAGGAAGGATGACTAACGTGTAATTAGATGCACCTATTGGACTTGGAACTAATTATTGTGGTTTAGATTCTATCGGAACAAGTCTACCCAAAGTTACTTTTTTTGCTTTACAAAAACATATATTTTCCTTAGAGGTTTTATACTTATAAATGTTGTGTATGTAGATTGTTTGTTTACCTCCTCTTTTTGTCTAGAACTAGCGGCCCATAGGTATCGTACGGGTTTCCAATTACTTCGCTAACGACGAAAGGGTTCCAATTTCCCAACTCTCCCCTCTACTTTAGAAAAAAATAACTTTCATAAGAACCTTTTCCTCACAATTACAAACATACCAAGAAATTAAAAGGTAAATTGGTAAAATCGTTGGAAAGTCATGCGCTTACCAACTCATTATGCGGTTCATTTTTATATTGTATATAGATATAGATTGGCTAAACTAATTAGACTGTTTTCTGAAGACATTTTACAAACCGTTTATAACATAGAATACTTTGCTTTATTTCTTAATCACTTCACTTAAGTTCATTGATTTTCTGAGTTGGTGTTAAAGGAAGCGTTACATTTTTATCGTTCAACGATTTAACATCGTTGTTTCAGTTTTTTAGTCCGGCGGCATTAACGTTTTTGTTATAAATTGTTAAGCCGCGATATTTGTAACACTTAAGATAATGATGTCCATAAAAGTTTTTTTTCGTTATTTGATAAATGGTTTTGTTTAATATTATAAACTCTTTTATTATATGGTTTTTGTTTGTTTTTATTAATATGTTAATGCTATGTCTGGAAATTTTGTAAATATTTGTTTAATAGCTGTTTGAAGAATAAGGAAAAAGAAAAATATGCCTCCGATTACATTGTCTTTAAAGTTCTTTTTGGCTATTCATTTTCTTTACAGTGGCTGGATTGATATTTCGTGTCATAAATTGTATTATCTGTTTTGGACATTTTAGACCGACTTCTTAAGAATGTAATTGTTCTTACCTTAAATATTTTCTCTTGTTCCAATGCATATCCAGGTAGCTTGACTATATCTTGCCCAATAGCCGTCTCTTCGTTGCTAGTGGCTGCCGTACTCTTCACAAACACACTACTCTTGGAATAGCGTCTGATGAGTATATTACCGGCGTCGTCCATTTTAATTTTGACACCCTGTTGACAAGGAAAAGCAATATTAATAATTATGCATGTTCTTATTTATTTGCAAATCTATCAACAACTTCGCTTAGTTTTTTCTTTACATAATGTAAATGTATCAATATTTGTTGTCGTGTTGACTTTAAACATTCGTTTTACCAATGATTTCAATTTATTGACTCATTAGGTTTGTGTGGAATTACGAAACCAAATATATAACTTAAATAATTATAGCAATTTCCATGGAGCAATGCGCAATTCTATGTGCTTTTAATATAATGGTATCAAGGTTTCGTTTGTTCAAAGTATGTAACAACATCGTTTACTTTTGCGGTTTGCGTACAAAGCTATATATTGTAACGTACTATTTGCAGCAAACATATTGTCATACTAGAACCTACGCTTCTTTTCCTTCACTTCCCTATTAGTTTCGTTTGCATCGAATTCAACCTTGTATTTATTATTCTTTTTTAATTTTTTTACATTTTTACAAATTATTTAAATGATCAATTGCTATTGATTAATTTAGTGTTAAATTGAACTTAACAAAAATTAATAAACTTTGATCATTTTAATGTGCCTTATGTAGGAATCCTAATTGTCAGAATGGCATAATGCCAGATCTTTACTAAGTAAGTAACCTTAGTACAAGGATGTCTCTGACTGACGTTTAAAGATTGTATCAGCCGGATGCCACGAAATTGAACACTCAAATTTAGAGCTCGAATGAAAAGTGAATGTGATTCAGAATAATGTTCTCCTGTGAAAAATCCACATGTTGTTAATATTACCAGTCCATTTCTAGATTTTAAACATGCTTCTTCTAATGATGAATCAAAGGTTTCTTTCGTGTCAGCTTCAAGAAACATTTCATAAACCAATACTTAAACTATTTATGTGATATCGTCGTGATCGTTCCACTTACCAAGTGAATTAACTATCGTAATATAATGTTAATTAATTAATTAGTCTTAAGCAAGCAAAGTTTATGAAATTTCGTTCCTAGTGACGGGAGAGTTGTGGATGCAATCGCTTTGTTGTGGTATTGAACGAAAGATGCTCAAGAGAGACGTTTTTCTGGTATACTAATTTCAAACAGATTTTTTTGTTAATCAGTTAGGACAATCACCTCCATAACAATACTGTCTTCACTTATAAAATTATGATATCATAATTCAAAATCGTTCCCTTATCTACCATCAGCAAGGTCATTGCCTTTGCCACAGTTTTTACTTCCACCATTCATCACCTGATGATTAATGACAAGACAAAGCTTCTCAACAATAGTATTGGGACCAATCTGACCTATGACATCATGAACTTAGCGAACTCTAGGTGCATTTCAAAGCATTAGAAGAAGTACGCGGAAGATAGGGTCTTAAGGATACTTTAAAGTAAAAAATGGCGTAAAATCAAAATCAATTAGTGTTAAACGTGTGAGAATAGTTTTTTATAATTTGTACAGTACTACAATAGATGTTTTTTTTGTTTCTGCATGATTAATAGATGATGAATAAAGTACTTTGCATATATGGTTTGCATAATGATCTTTATTAATGTTGCAATTGATTTCTTAATGCTAACAATTTGAAGGTTTCACGTTGCTTCAACTGATTTTCGAAATGGTCTGGGTAGTAAACTTGCTTTTCTAAAAAAAGGTATTGTGAATTGAAGTATGGCATCAGCAACTAGGGTTTGAATTCAAAGAATATTAAAAGTACCCATCAATATACAAATACACGTAAAGATATTAACATTTTTACTTTTGAACAACAAATACGAATTTGAATTTAATTGACACGGCATATTTTGAAAAATAAACTGAAATAAGTATTATCAGTAAGTACCTATGTTTTCGTAAAAAATTAGATCCATGACAGGTAACCTTTAGGCGACCTTGTCATTTGGAAAGATACTGAAAGCGAATGCCTTAATACACGAATTACGTTACGTTTGTACTGATAGAAATCTTGTTGGAATATGTAATGAGTTTGACGCTTCCTCCTCTACTACGTTTTGTTTAATATCATTAGTGTTTTAACTCTTTTTGTTATTTCATTTAGGATTTTCTGCATATAATGTTTTGTTAAATGCTGCTTCCTTATTTATTTTTATGATGGAAGGGATCTTTTTATTTTATGTAGCGTCACGTTTAAAGCAAAAAACAATTATGTTATTGAAGTGTTTATGTTAATAGATATTTTGAATTATGTCTTGGTAAGTTTTGGCTTAGGAGATGGATTGCCTGATTTGTAAATATAAAACAAAAAATTATATAATGCAAACGTAAATAGCAATCCTAGGTTTAGATAGTTATTTATGTTATATATGTATTAGTGATTGAATTGTTAACAATTTTGAACATTGCAGACATTTGTATTATTGCCAAACAATAAAATTGAATTGTAATGAATTAATAGACTTATAGACTACTATTACTGGTTTTAAAGAAAGGAAAAATAACTTTATTGGTTCTCTTGACATTTCCAAATTTATAATCTTGTTCTAACAACACATCTTTTAAGTATATCTGTTAGTTAATCCTATCTATTGTGTAGGCATTAGAGAATAGTTCACGTTTCCTTATAGTCTGATACATTTCCTCCATATATTCAATGAAGGAATAAATTAACATAAGTAATCCAGCCGGTAGTGGGAAGTTGCATGTGGATTGACGAAACGCATATAATTGTCGCGCGGTAGAACCGAATTCCTTTTGATCAGCCAGCCGTTGATAATTCATGCTAGTCAGTGGCTTTGTGTATATCGTTACCGTTTTAGTGGAGAGGTAGGCTAGAGTTAAGTTTATCGTGTTAACAGTTGAGTGAACAAATTTTAAGAGAATTAATCTCAATAGTTTGTTTGGGTCCGTAAATGGCGTCGGGCGATGTCGATGACATGAGTATGAATTGTTTTGGAACCGGGTTTTCTATAGGATATGATATTTTTTTTGTGTGGAAAAAATGGATATGTTATATAATATGACAAATTTTCCCAAAATCAATTCTTAAAACATAACTCAAGAAAACACCTCAGACAAAAACTCTTCACCGAGACTCATATGCGGTTTGAACACACGATGTAACAACAATAGCAAAGGTTAAAGATCAAATTTTTGCTTAAGCAGTGACAGGTTTATCCGCCGACAGCACATAATGATTCGTCTCACTATAATTTGTCTGTTTTGTAATCAAGTAACACTGTATCGAATCAATCTCCTTCATTCCAAATTAGGCCGGATACATGCAGATCATTCTTGCGTCTGACCTCATGACTATTTGTATATTTATTTCATTTGTTTCAAGTACATAGTTAGACACGGATAATAAGAGATGGTTGATCATTGTGATTTTTCTCATTAAGCTCCCGGCCTTACTCATGTTTGTGATCACAATTGTATACTTTATTGTGTATATGATCAATCGAGCTAACAGTAATGATAGTAATTACATTATGTTCTAAGCTTTCAAGGTGATTCATAAAATTAGATTTATTTCAGCGAATATAATTTGGATTTGGTTTAGACTGTTTTTGTTGCAATACGCCTTTACCTACCAATTTAAATTATTAAAACAGAAGTAAAGAACGAGTTACAGACTCTTTATTGCTGCATTTTGTTTGTCATTTTCGGTTTTTAGGCCATACGTGCCAGTAGTTGGTGCTTGTACATATATTACAAGTACATCATCTGCAGTAACCTTGTCTTTGACAGCTCGATACCGCATCTCATTTGTATATCAAGTATTTTGATTCTATTGTTTGGTTCATGATATTTATTTTCCATAGTTATAAACATGTTCGTTTGAATGTTAAACCGTTCTTCTCCATCACTTCCTACATTATTGCCCTGTGAACGACTACGTATTGTTTCTGTTTGAATTCATTGTCTTGATCAGCTGTCAATTTTTTTTGTTCCACTGGTAATTTGATGGGACCTATGATTGACAATATAGTTCCTTCTATTATTTTTTATGTTGCCTTCATTTTGCATCTAATAACGAAAAGCAACACGGCAGGTAGATTAGAAATAAGATTGAAACCTTTGAATTTTGCCTGCGTTTAATTTATGTTGACAAGTAATATCATCAAGGTCTTTGCTTATTTCAGCAAAATACCTGTTCCTAGTATTACTAGATTTTTAATAATATTTTAATCGTTGTGATTATAGATTTGAACGCTTGCTAAAACATCTGATTCGTTCAGGTCGTAAAGTTCTGCATTTTCCTATTTGGTCGTGAGCTCATCAAAGTTTTTAGTGTAGGTGTCAACGCTCATCAGTTGACGGTGTATCAGTGTCATGCGTGGCTGCATCATTAGTATTAGTTCTACGTCGACTTATCCAAGATCTAAGATAGTTATCTCGCCGAGATTTATATACACATTATGAACCATTTGCCATATATGTACGTGCCTGTATTTTGAAGAAGACTTCAATGTCTAAGGCGTGTCGTAAGATTTTTTATTAAGTTTATGAAAAAACTCACCTGTCCTATGTGTCTTCTAACTTCTTCTGTTTTCTGATCTCTGTGTGGGTTATCAAATCCGCAAAGACCGATTCTGGAAAAGAAGAAACGAATACATTAGATAAAAATTGTTAACTTATAGTAAGTATAATTTCTTTACCTTCCAAAGTTTTATTCAGATATACAAAACACAACATAAGATGCGACTGCACAAGTACGTGATTTGTATGCAGCATACACGATCTATATTTTTTCAAGCGATGATTTTTACATAGTTGGGTCTTTGCCAAAGGAGGATGTTTTAGAATAATGTTGAATAAGTAAAAAGCAATTTTAATAAATAAAATTGCATTGTTTATAGCCATTGGCAACCGCAAACATTATTTACGTGTTTTTTTATAGAATCATTCATTATACTGATTTTTACAGTGGGTGGGTTTCTTGGAATTGCATTTTTATCAGAAAAATCATTGTTTTATTACGCACTACGATATTTATTTTCGTTTCTTTGACAAGACTGAGGACTGCAATGAATACCCAGGTTTATCAACATGGAATACATAGTCGATTACAAATTTATGCGTTTTTTATACAAAATCTAGTCCGACACTTGGTTCTCATGTGTCGAATTGAATAATGACGACATAGGAATTTGTACTTCATTTGTATTTTGTAAACGTACTATCGGAATATCGTTTTCTCAAAACCGTTCCTTGGCATTGTCCTGAGAATGTACACATTGACTTTAAATTGGTATTCAAGATTGTTACCAATGCCTGCTTTTGTTTACTGATCGGGAATTTCTATTTGATTCTTTGGGTTTATGTTGTTTTCTATGCAATGGGTGAAACGATTAGCTTTGATGGTGGTTTGAACGACAGCAAAGAAAACGTGTTAGGTAGTTTCGCACCAAGAATTTATATTCCATTATTTGTCATGGAAAGTGAAAGATGGGGACGCTTTATGATTTTAAAGTATATAGAAATGGTGACGGTGTGGTTTGGTATTTGTCAAGGAATTTCTTCCTTGTGTTTGTTTGGAAGAGCGTGTTAAATTGTATTATCAGAGTCTATTCAAATAGGCATAACATCCCTTTACGTCTAAAGGTTTCGATTGGGTTATTTTACATTGTCATCAAAATCTATTTACTTACTAAAAACTTTCAACAACTCAATAACACAGCTTAGACTTAGGAACCGTATTCAGAATTAAGCTACCACCTTTCTTGACATTGTCACGATCTACAAATAGAACTGCAGGAAACCTTAGAGCCTCAAGATCATTTTTTGCTACATTCACTATCGATACCATTTCCACGGCTATTGTTGGAAACATTTTTTCTATAAAATTATTCTCTATCTTGATATTGACATACATAGGTATAATTGAAGGTGATAACTCAGTAGCATACAATAGCATGGTGTTAACAGAACGTGGTCAGACACTATGTCATTTTTCAATAAACATATATTTTCATTTGACCTTCCTAAGATAGCGTGTTTGAGAAAAGAGATTTAGGTCAAGTGCCTTTATGAGTGATACAAACTATGAACATGATAGCTACTATAGTTTTTAATTATTATGTTTTACACGGTGACATTGGAAAAGGTTTACGACAGATGTACTTGTGTTAAAAGTTCGTAACTTCGTTGGTAAGTTTAAATGATTTAGTGATAGTGAGCATGCTGTTAAGGACAATTATTAAGATTTATTGATTCGAACTAAATGATAAAAATTTCGTATGGTGGAATAAGTTTTGCATTATTCAGACGTAGTTTTCTTTTGTAACCGATTTAAATACTTTCGACTAAATATTGATTTAAAATATCATGTCATTTCACGATATAGTAGATTTTATAATTACGGTGACGTATTGACGATGACCTCCCAAAAACTACAATATAATATAGGGTTGACCTCCACTCCTCTCCTCCGAAACTTAAACTCATTTTATCTAAGTATTGTTTTAATTAAGAAGGACGACATAGATTTTCACTCCCTGTCATCAACCATCAAATAAGGTAGTAGTAGTATGAAATTAATTCGTAATAAAATTATGGTAAGTGAATATTAAGAATATTGGATTTTTTATTTTTGGTGTCAGACTAGGGTTTTATCGTTACATTTAAAACATCTCTGCCTACCTCTTTGAGGAATAATAGCACCCGTCCCAGTATTTTATCTTTATCAATGAATTTCACTTCATTGTGATCGTCCATGTGGTCGATGTAAATTGAATTTAAAAACGAGTTTTTCGGAAGAATTCTTTTGAAAGCCTTTTATAGTCATAGTAAGTATGATACTGAGGTTATTGTAGGTATCTGTTTATGTATTCAACCAATGTTTTGTTCCATTTAAATGTAATTTTAAAGCGAAATATTATTTCGAGGTGTTACTTACGGCATTCAAATTTTTAAGGTAAAAGTCCCTACATTGTTTTGTTGAACTTGTGAATTTTACGATGAAAATTTGAGATTGGAGTTGATTGTATCTATTGTATTAGAAAATACTAAAGTTACTAAAGCCTAATAGACGTTTAAAAATACCTTTATAATTAAATAAGAAGTAAATTTATAAAATTAATTAAATCATAATATTGAAAGATCGGTCGTCGAACCACTATGCGCAAGAGTTGAGCGGTGAACGGCGACCTTGGCGTGCACAGGCGCGTGCCCCGTCACCGGCTACTGTGTCATTTCTCGCGCATGCGTACCGCCCTCGCTTTGATTTGATGATTTTATATTAGAACTTACTTTATAATGTACCTTTAAAACAAATATTTTATATTATCTAGTGTGGGAGAGCCAAGTTTCGGCATGATTTGAAGAAAACCGGCGTGACACAACTACAAAGTTGAATTTCGCAGTGTGAGTGAGATTACCGGAGGTTTCCAATCCCTTCTCCTTCCTTTCCCCATCCATTCCTAAATGTACTTATAATTCCTTTAGTGCTGCGGGTGTCCATGGGCTGTGCTGATTGCTTACCATCAGGCAATAATTCTGATCGTTTGCCGATCTATCTCATAAAAAAATATAGCAAAATTGATAATGAAAATGAAAATTTCCACATTGAGATTGCTACCCCATGTTTTCATTTAAAATTTGACGTAAAACCTACCTTAAAAGATAAGAAAACCGATTAATTTTGTCATTAAGTCTTCTGACCCGTGGAACACCTACAAGCCTTCTGAGATTAAGGACATTCGTGACTATACAAGGTTATGTCAATTGTTTTAATGAAATGTACTGTCTTGTACTGACTGATATTGTTCCGTTATCTAATTCAATTATGTATTATTTCGTCATTAGGCGCAGTCACGATATACTGGACTATGTTGGGTGCTTACTTTGGAATGCCATGATAATTATACACTAGTTTGATTAGAACACAAGTTGGTTTGGTCGGTAATGAGGCACGCATGGGTCTGACGATCAGTTTTGATTTCCTAGTGATTCAAATAAAGTTGGAAATTGAGTTTTGGATCAGAACTAACTGGATTAGACTTAAATCAAGATTGAAAAATGATATGAATCTGGTTAATTATGTTATAGAAGAAAATAGCAAATCAAATTCTTTGTTACAATGACACTTCAATCTCTATGAAAGATTTAAAACTTCTCTACTCTTAACTAGTATGAAGAGTGTGAAGTTTAAACTTTTGTCATCAATTTAGTATGCGTATTTACATTCTGACCTACATAGCAAAATTAAGTACTTAGGGTAGATGTTGACAAACTGATTCAGTCATAAAAACGCGTGGGAAACCAGAGGATAAAGCAATTCATTTTCATACAAAAACGTTACTGATGAAGGAACAAATAACGAACAATATTTTTGAAAAATGATACAATTTAAAAGCAAATATGACTGTTAATGACGATGATTACAGACAACGAAAAGGTATAATTTCGTGTAACCGTGACAAATTCGGAGGGCGAGAAGAATTGGTATCGCTTAATGTAGTTTTTGTGATAAGTGATTCAGACGGATTACATGGTAGCCAGGGTTCAATGGATGAACTTAACATTCGTTATGGTAGCGTAAGTAAACAAGGAAATATAAGTAGCGAGACTTACGAGTACAATACTAAGGAATAAAACAATAAAGAATTAAATAGAAGAAATAGAATTTATAATAGACAACTTTGGTAGTGGCACAGGCCGAGAAGATTTATAGAAAGCAGCTTTAGCACAGGCCGAAGAGAATACGACCATAAACTCAATTTAAAACTTTTCAATAGTCATGATATTATTGAAATGATTTCATGACTTAAAATACAAACTCTTTTTCAGTAAGAAAGTAATTCTGTCAAAGAACTTCTTTGATCTGTATAATAAAGATTAGAAGTAAATTCTAAATCAGCGAAGATTTTCCAATTTCTATTGCGAGTAATAGATTTTCTCTTAGAACAATAGATGCAGGAAAGTGACCACTATCAACAAGTTCATGGTCCAAGGTTCGACGGAACTAAGGCTTGAACACTAATCTCAAGGAAAGCCATTGTGTATTCTAAATGTAGAGTATTTTCCAATAGATTTGCTTTCTAGACTTTTTATTTTTATTTGTTAAAGTAGCGATACTGCCTGGCGGTTGTTAGTTTAAAATTGGAATTGTTAAACGATTTTATTAATTGTCTTTTTCATAAGGTGTTCTCTGAAATTGTAAAGAGATCGCGTATAATAATCATATCCCTTAAATAGACAATTTCTTTAACACATGAAAGTTTCTAGAACATTTAAAATGACCATCGAATGCGATATATTTAATCACCGTATTTTACAGCGTTTCTGGGGTTAAAGATCACGTCGCCACACGGGCACTGATCGAAGCTATAATCAGTTTCCTTGTTAAAACTCGTTTTATCGAGAAAATAGGTATAAAGTGAAATTAAACGTTCAACCTTTATTTCATATATTGCATCGTCCGCACGTCAAGTGTTTGAAGAAGAAAGTTTTGCTGTCATTGATCAGCGCACCCGATGATAAACTGTTGCTAGTGATGCGAACATGTAGTTAACGATTAATATCGATGTTCCTCGAACATGTATATTTTTATCGATTTATTATTAATGATCAGTCTAATTATTTTAATATTCAATACTTAATTTCAATAGGTATTTCATATCAAATGTAATGTGTGTATCGGTTTTAAAATGATTTATTGATTTTACTATGTAGTTTCTAACAATAAGTTAGGTCATAGTCTGCGAAAAATACATAGTTACCACGTTTTTTGTTATTAACTTTACCGAACGCGGAAATGAATTGGATTTTGGGCAAAAAAATATCGTGATCAATTATTTATAGAAAAGATTTTTGACGCTATGGATGTATTCGTGTTTTGTTTGAAAAACCATAGTTTATCTTATCGCATTGACTATAAAGTATTAGTTTTAAGACCATAACGTGTTATTATAATGTAACTTGACTTCAGTTTTTTATTAAAATCTTAGTTCTGATTGTAATCTTAGTTTGGGAACATCTTTGATCAACTGGCTAGACACGCAAAAACACAACATTATAGGTACCTTCAATTAGTTTCGGTTAATTGGAAACAGAAAAAAAAACTTAAACATAATCTCAATCACGTTTTGGTCTACATTAAGCGTTAAGTGGGTGAAACATTTCTTCACAAAATATAAAAATAGGTGTATTTTGTCGATATCGATAAAAAAGTAGCGGGAATTGCCGCAGCACTTTCGTTCGCGGAAGCAAAGCGGCCGTGGTTTCGTTGAAAGTAAAAGCTGATTGGTGGGTACCGGATTTAGCTACTTATACATAGTTTGGATTCAATCAACTGGTGATTTGTTGCTTCTTTTTTAATCCTTACTACATTTTTGCCTAGGTAATGATGACACTTTATTTTTCATTCATCTTTTATATAGGTTATGTTTCGTTGTTACCGACTTCATTTGTTATTATTAAGTATACATATGTATTGATATCTATACATAAAATATTATAATGACGTATATGTATGCCTGTATGCCTACAATTGTCGAATAGCGACAGCGAATTGGATATATTCTTTTCATTTTCGGTATTGTTAGGATAAATTTTGTATAAAAGGCAATTTTGATAAAGTCATCGAAAACATGTAGAAATATTACCCAGGCGAAGCTGGTGCGTGTCGCTAGATTAAAATAAAAATATTATCAGAGTTTACTGACGCAAACCGTTACTGTATAAATACTGTCGTAGAATTATAGTCTTACGATACTACTTTTAATATTAAACGAGAGAGAATATAGAGTGAAGCTGACTGAAGCTAGTCACATCAGAATACACAAGATACTGGCATGTTGTCAAAATCACATTAATTTATCAAAAATGTGTACCTTCAAAATTAAAAATGAATGGTTGTACACTCCGAAACGATGTCTCCCAATCCTTGGCATTTAATTTGAGCTTAGCTACTAATTAACATTTACAATACAATATAAACAATGCTTAAGCTGTAACTGTTAATAACTTTGTTAACTTAGACGTAAGGTCATGTCCACTCACTTCGTAAAACATGGAATAATCTTTGTTTAACGTAAATTTTGAACAATGCCGATTGATCAATCATTATATTTAAATTCTATAGATTGATAAATAAAATGATTGATGAAGTAATTTTGTTTGATTGAATATCAATTAGCAATGAGCATTGGTGTCGGAATTTGGAATATTAATTATATTTTAATTAATGCAAATGTTTATAACGTAATGTTATTTTTATACAATGTCATGTTTGGAGTTAAATTAAGATGAATTGTTTGGATAAAGTTTTTTTAATCCAAATTAGAAATTGAGTTAATTTTAGTTTAAATATAATAACCGCCGCTTTGGGCCGTTTAGGGCTACTACTCCCGGCCTCAATAGGACTAATATTCAGCAGGGGTTGCTGGTCATGTGCAAAAACGTACCGTGGCCCCGACTGGCCTTATTTTTAGTCAGTAAAAGTCTGACACTTCCACCCGATTTAACAAGGTTTTGAAACAAAATTATTACTACTAAATAGTTCAAGTTATCATGGATTCTTTGACTGCCTACAGACTGCCACATGTTGTCACATATGATGTTTAATTCGTCTTTGAGTACCGCAGTGAGTGCCTAAGTTTTGTCAATTTTCGGCGCTTATATTTGGCCTATGAACGCATTAGAAGACATGATTAAAAATAAATTTAAAAGATCATCATCATACATGACTTATTCTACCTCACATTTTAAAAGAATCCTTTAAGTAATTTTTATATTGAAGGTATCAAAGCATATATAACCTTGCAGACGTATGTTATCATTTATTATCGTTTTTAAAAAGAATTTTCACTCACGCAAAAGTGAGCTCTATAATATTTTACACGTATGTAAAGTAAGCCATTCACCATGAATGGCAATATCAATAGCTATTCTCGATTCTTATGTAAAATCCTTGTTTGTGGCTTGTCTTATTCAAGTTTCTATAGAAATGGTTGAATACAACGGAGGCCCTTTCATAGTGTCCGTCGTAAAAATATGCGTTGATTTAGATGCAATATCTTAAACAAGGATGATTCTTTGGTAAAATTATTAAGTACTTATCTTTAAGTACTTTCTGTTATAATAGTTTTGTTGTATTTATTTGAAGTGTGTTTATTTTTATTTCCTGTAGATAATGTTCAGTATGATAATACAATATGATGAGCTTTTTAAAAGTATTTTGTTTGCAGTACCAGGTATCCTATATGCTATTCCAGACTATGCCAAAGTTCACACAGATCCGTTTAGTATTTTTTTTACCTAAAAAAGTATCAAGCATCCATACTTAGAAACTTTGGCGTTTATCTATACTACATAGGTAGATAAGATAATAAAGAGGTAATTTTTTAAGTTTTTATGTAGGTGGTAATCTTTGAAACCGCTGATCGGATTGTCAAAATTCTTTCATTGATAGATAGCTGCAATGTTCCTGAGTGCTATATATATGCTATATAGGCTATAAAACATCACGCTAAGACCAGGGGTTAAGCCGCGGGATACTTATAATTACCTTGTATTACCTAGTATTACTTATAAGTAGATAGATTTTTACTGCATTCATCTATTTAAACAATGTTTGAACGTATTATTGGAACTACGGAAAAGATCGGCTTTACGAGTAAAAGCCAGTCTATCATACATATTAAAATAGGCTAACAAATAATCCCTGACCCGATAGATTTACGTAGGTACATAGTGTAGGTGTTACCCATCCTGAGAGTGACTATTAGTGACTAATCTATCTATTGTTTCCGTAGGAGTCACCTCCGAACCTTGTGGGTGTCATCGGAAGTAAGCAAAGCGAGTACCATCAATTAAAATACACCAAAACTTTTAACGAAACAATGATAGTGTGTCATGACGTCATCGGCACTAAGGTTGAGCTTCATTAAATAAAATTTGGTGTGATTAATGAACGAGGTCAGTAAAGTTAACCTAAGAATTGATGATATTTAGAAATTATATTTCAGACTAGTTTAAGAAAATCTATTTCAATTATTTGTTCAAGCCCTATGTCAAATGTCAATAAGAATACTAATTCATCTAGACTATTTATTAACTGGGAATACGAAATTGAAAGTGCTAGAAATGTTTTCTTAACTGTACCTACCTCAAATTCACATTAAAGATGTTCAAACAGTGAATAGCAATATTTTGAAGAAAAATATCGCACAGCTGTATAGGAAAGTATGCAACAAGCCTGACTACAAGTGTATATACAAGATCTTGATTGTTAACAATAACTTTCTTCAACATAACAATTCTAAACAAGTTGTAAACTAAATAGCCTCAGGGCTACCATGTAATGAATACATTACACGCTAGTACCACTATAACATGTGCACAACAACTGTTTAATACGAAATAAAAAGTTGCCAGTGAAAGTAACAGCAGATAAATTGATTCACTAAGTGCGGATTACTAGAATGATCTATTAAAATGAAAATTAATGTGGCGACAACTTAATTATCTGCTTTATTTATTGCTTTTAGAGACTTTTTTTGCCAAGCAATTTTTTTCCTCCCCTAAGCCGTCCTTGTATAGAAAGCTGTTGGTCTTATATATCAATATGTAGTATGTATATCCGTAGTATTCTATGTAGTTGAATGTATCTTGTCCCATAAAGTTGAAGAGTCTGATGTCACAGACCCATGTTACAATTTTTATTGCCCTCAATTTGCATGCTTACGCAGATCCAGCAACCCACCAGCGACCATATTTCTATCCAACAAAATTCAACAATGCAAAACTGATATTAACATTCTGTGCCATTCTATCGAATGCCCTCCACAAATCCACTCTTACGCATCATAAAGATGTTCGTTGTAGGTCAACATTGTCTATTAAACAACAATAGGGCCTGTGATGTGATCCATGGAAGTATGGAAGTGTATTCGTTGATTCGTTCTGTGCCAAGGACTGAGGTGATCGGATGCGCACCGCTCTGTCGCCTTGCCTTCAAAATCGGGTCAATTGAACTGATCGAGATGCGCACGAGAACACGAGTACATTTGGGTCTGTTATTATGCACATTCACATTTGAATTAAAGTTGAAAGGAAACTGTTGTAGTGGGAAATTATTATCATGTTGCTGCAAGACTAAAACATGGTTACCGAGGTAAACAAAGTTGGAACAGATATTGAAATGTCAACTGTTGCTACTGTTTTGGTATTATGTGAATAAACATGTATTTCTGAGACATAATGCATTAAAAGCATAGCAAACGGTATTAGTATCTACGAAATGACTATACTCTCTAGTATAATTCTTTAAGGAAAAAGTATGCAAAATGGAATATCAATATAGAAAAAGAATAGAGCTGCATACACCGTTATTTGAAAAAGGCAGCATTAAATTTATAATAGGAAACTATTCATTCATTTGTTTAACTCCAAGAGAAAATGGTAAAAAGAAACGTTTTTGAATTATAACTCTAATACTAAAGTATAAAGATTGAAAATCGGATACAAACTAACGATAATAGGACTGTGAACAACAAACACTTCCGTTGTGAAGCTTTCCGGACTCGGTATCGTATCGATAATCGATTACATATCATGCGTAAAATCAATTGATACAGCACGAAGAATCACTTTCTTTTCATCATTATTTGTAGCATTAACAACGGTCTGATTATCATCTGTTACAATTTTATTGAGAGCAATGTCAATAATTCCACTTTCTTTTTCTTTTACTTCATTTGTTGATGTGTCTTTTAATTTTAATCTTTTGATTGCACTTCACTATAATTGTTTGTTTTCACTGAAATCAAATGCGGTTCAAAATCAATGGAAACAATTAATGCTGTATTTCTTTACGTATCATTTGGAAACTATGTCAGATGTTCACGTCATAATCTGAGATTAACATCATTAATCATAATACTGTTGTTACTTAACGTAAGTATTATTGCTGTTAAGTTTCTTGAGTCCGTTTTGTAAGACAACCGTTTTAGTACAAATCTAAGTGTTTCTACCAAGCCATGCTATAGGCTATTGCTAAATTACCTTGACTTGAACTATCTAAGTCTTCCTGTTTAAGGTTTGCTGGAGAAATACTTATCTAAGTGAACGGTTGATACAGTTTTGTGGTGTGAAGAGAAACTTAGATAATATGTATTTTATCGTGTACAAATGAGCAAAAAATGCAATAGAGTAGAAGATCACTGTAAGTTTAAAACGCAAAAAATTGATGATATTAACGAGGGTTTGAAAATGGAACTACAGTTTTCTTTGTACAACTTAACAAATATACCTGTAGATATGCAATAGATTCTTACAAAGACGTAGATATGTAAGTCGTTTCAAATTATAGAGGCCGCATAAAATAACCGGGTTCGAGAAAGTTCTGCAGTGCCGATACTAATGAAGGTAAATTAACAGACCTTAATACTAGATAGTGGAATGTAGCACATTACTAGGAAATATACAGAAGAAAAAGAAAGGGTTTGGGAAACTGGTTTTCATACTTTTGTTGTTAGAAAGTTTTTTATTCTAATACTTTGTTCATATCGCGATAATGTCGTCAAGCCAGTTTACCGCGTTTTTGTGATTTCTCATTATTTATGCAAAAATGTGACAAAGCGCCTGTATTTAATGTTTGGAACAGGTTTCGCCAAAGTTATATGGAAATTTTGGCTTGAGTTACTTTTTGGATTTCCCTTAGTAACATATTTTATTATTGTTTGTTTTTATTTGCTTAGACGTTTAGGTTTTAGTTGTATCCGTGTGTCTATCTTTATTTGGATTTTTAAAGAATTACCTATATCTATATCTGTAGCATTTATACCTATCATTTTATTTTTACCTGTTCATTGATTACTAAGTTTATAATGCCGAATTTGTTTTGCAAATTTCTTTCTTTGTACAAATCGAGGCTCAATGAACATTTCTTAGCTAGCTAAAGTAGGTTTATTACACTTTGTTATGACTAATACTTAAACTTTCACAGTAAGTAGTATTCAATAACTCTTGTCCAACATTAACCAAGATTATTCTATGAGTAATGCCTCAATAATTCATTGTTCTTACAAAACAGACTATGCTCGGATATTTGGTACAATTTAGCACTAAAGTTCAGGACAGGCATAAATTATGGGAACTGCAACCAGTTATTTATGATTTACTGGAACTACTATCAACGTTCGGTGATCGTCGGCTGATGATTGTGAAATGAGAAGTTAATCATCACGTTTAGGAGGAAGATTGATTGGGTTGGCTTTCGTAAAAATATTAGGTTTGCTGTTCTTTGAAGGTTTAGGAATATACTTTTACTAAATGCATTAATCAACGTGTGATACTTTTTATGTTATTTTTATAATAATATTCGTTGTTTCATTCACATATTTTATGTGGAGATAGTATAGCTGATGCGATATTGAACGAAATCTCATAGATTTATATTTTTTTTTATGGAATAGGAGGTAAACGAGCAGACGGATCACCTGATGGTAAGCGATCGGCGCCGCCCTTGGATACCTGCAACACCAGAGGAATAACAGGCGCGTTGCCGGCCATTTTAAAAGGAGTACGCTCGTTTCTTGGAGTTTTGAAGGTCGTATCAGTTCGGGAATACGGCCGCCGGAAGATCATTCCAAAGTTAAATATAATAAAGATAAAAGTGGCAGTTCAAAGCGTAGGAAAAGAAGATTGATATGCTAATCGGATGCTTCATTTCTATCGTATAATACATTGCCAAGTTCTTGTATGGATGTTTGCCAATTTTACTTTGATAACGGGTGGATGACTGCTTCATCGTTCGTCAAGTCTCGTAGTAGCGAGATTCATAGTTTTTCTTGATCGAGTTGGCCAAAAGGATTAGATGTTTGATTTTTAGCCTTCCTTAACAAATGATATACGAGTAAGTTGGATCGAAATTAATATTAAGCTTTTTGTTCTATGATGTTTTCAGAGAGTATCTTTACTAAATTTATAAACCTCTTCACGAGGTCTTGAACAGGGTCTCACAGGTTGGTTAACTAAAATAGGTTTATGACACTTTGCTATAGGTTTATTAGTATGGGATTTTGAAATTAATGTTACGTATTTCCCTTTTATTTCTGAAAACAAATGCTTAATACTGTATTACTCTAGTACTAAAAATATTGCGTCAACTTTAATACTAATGAGCCCTACCCATACATCGTCATCAGCGTTTTCTCTATAAATAATGGGTCAATGTGAAAAAATTGATTGAAATTATGTTTTGACATGTTTTTCCGCGTCTGCTTTGAGTGATGAGACATTGTTAGATGCAAATTAGATTTGAACTGTTCGTGTAATCCTTGTTTGTATATTTTTTGTACGTAGATAAGTATGTATCTGCTGGTGATAAATTAAAACTTCTATATGTATTTGAGGCTATTTTTCTATTGAAAAGAAATATCAAAATGGTGTTATAAATTATTCATTTCACAATTACTAAGTTGATCCTAAAGTTAGTCATAGTTCTTTATGGTCTTATGCTTTTACTTGATCTGGCAATGGAACCCGAGATCCCAAGATTTCTAGTCATCACAGCTTTTCTTTTACTAATACCCAAAATATCGTATTACTTTATCGTTTATACACAGCACATGAACTTACTCGAATCCATCAAAAGAGATTCAACTTTATATAAAAGCAAATAACGTTGAAATTATATTAAAGAAATTTTGATTTTATGTCTACAAGTACATTACTTACTGGACGACCTTCGTCACACCTACTGAACTGTTGGCACCAGGATGTTGGCTGCACGACATTTTCGACTGAGATTTGCATTTATTTACCGACAACTGATATAGTACTTATTGTCTCATTATTTTTCTTAATATAATCTTTACAGAAGTGTTTGTAGACAGGTTTAAACACAAAGGCCTACTTATCTTTTCTTTTATGATTATTTCATATATTGAACGCCATGGAGACATTACAAGGGCCACCGCAGTGGGCAATTTGCCCTCGTATTTTTATGTTAGCTGTCTTATAGATATTTAAAGCATCCAAAAAGTAATGAACTAGCTACTCTCGCGCGGTTTCACCCGCTGTTCGGCTCCACTTGATCGTAGCGTGATGTTTTAGCGTGTAACACACAGGAACATTGTAGATATCTATCAGTGAAAGAATTTTGGGATTCCGACCAGCGGTTACAAAGATTTCCCCTTACATACAAACTTCAAATTTTACCTCTTTATAATATTAGTTTAGATAAACTTGCCAGAGTAACAGAATAGAAAAGGTAAGTAGCTGGAATTTTGCTGAGCAATAAGGTACCGCGGCCTTAGACTAAAGCAGGAGAAGGAACGGGATGTTTTTTAGTCAATAAAAGTCTGGCACTCCCTCTCGCTTTACCCTAGGCGAGAAAAGTCATTACATACCCAGATCATAATACCAAGGGAAATTTCAAAATTGGAAGAAAGAAATATTTAAGTTTTTTTTTGCCAAGGTCAGAGTATTTTGAAATTATTTTGTTACTTACATCAGACCGAGTTAATTACGTACGTGACCAGATCCTTACGAAAAGATAGCTTGATGATGTTCTTACCTGTGAACAAATAAAATTATCATTAATTTTTAAAATAAATGAAATAAAACCATTAAATACTCGTATAATATTTTAAATTCAGTCGTAAAAAGTGACTAGAAAGTTCTGCTTAATTTTTCTCATTCTTCTAATCACATAGCTATTTCTATGTATAAATGTAGATTAAGTTGCAATGTAATTACATGACAAAAATCCCATGCTACACAACCCCTACAACATAATTGAGAATTTTGATGAAAAAACATTCAACAGCAAGCACGCCTAACGTCCAGATCAAACCAAGTTAGACTCATTAGTGACCACAAGATCATATACAAGGCATAATAATGTATATCTCAGAATTTATTTAACAGCCTTCAATATTAATCATATTGCTAAATTAGATGCAACGTTACTAAGCGAAGTGCATAACATAAATACCTTGGACAGACCAGCACCTTCTCAAATGCATAACCTCAAATCAAGTTACGCACTTAAACTTATCAGAGATTTGTTACTCAAGTCAACACATTTAGCATTCAGCCGGCAATTAGCTCTTAATTTAGACTCTAAATATCCTGCAATCGTCGAATTTAAAGGCAACGAACTTAAAATGTTTGTGTGCAAAAGGTCAAATCTTGCGATTTAAAAGGCCCGACACGATAGCGTTACGACACCGATGGCGCATCGTACGTCGCGATGATTTAGATGAAATTGAATGTGAAACGAATGTAATTTGAGTGATCAAAATAAATATGAAGCGGTGTAGTAATGGAAAATTGTATGTTTCTTTAACGAAGTTGCGTATATCCGTTTTTGTGGTTTGGTTTAGCTTCTGCCCTTTTCTGAAATTAGTTTTAGGAGGTCAATGTTGATGTGGAGTTTTTTTAAAGACTATGACTCTTAAAAGGAACATGTTTAAATGTAATGGCCAAAAGCTAGTTATCAAATATGATGATCACTCTTTTGTAATCCAAACTAATCCAAACTTAATAAAATTATAACTAAATGTATTTGTCTGTCTTTTCTCCACGTCTAAACTACTGAATCAATTTCTGTGAAATTTGGTACAGACATATTTTGGAACTCGAGAAAGGACAAAGGATATTTTTTAGACCAAAAATCTGCAGGCAGTCACTATTTCACGCGAACGGAGTCGCGGGCAAAAGCTAGTAAGACAATAAATAGTCAAACCCGTATTGGTCGATATAGCTGGGAGCATGCATCTAATAAAGAAAACAATGATTGCAGAAATATATAAACATGAATATATTTTGTTAGTTATTTAGTTGGATTTACTGAAACAATGTAGCACGCAATATAATGTAAAAGTAAATGGGAGGTATTCAGAATCTGTGATTGACCTATCACGATTACCTAAATAGAACGTCAGACGTCTAGTGAAATATACAAACGGAGTGTAGGTATATTTTTATATTTGAAGTAATTTTATACATTTTGTTTATAACAAACGCGAAGCATGCCTAAGATGGTCCACCTACGTCATGCGGAGAGACAGACATGTGCTTCAGAAAGCAATGGCAATTGCAGAAGACAAGAAAGAAAGAAGACTGCCGTTATTGAACTCATTAGTACACTGACTAGTAAATTTTTTTTTATTATGTAATAAGTCGGCAGACGAGCAGACGGATTACCTGATGGTAAGCAATAAGCGCCGCCCATGGACACCCGCAACGGAGGAGTAACGAGTGCGTTGCCGACCTTTCAGGGATTAGGGATTGGGGAAGGGTCCAGGGAGGGGAAGGATTGGGCCTCCGGTAACTGTAGTTAGGAAGTCCCGACAACCAGAAACCTATCCAGGGTTTATACCTCTGACACAGAAGGATAAGGAGAGCCGACTCCATTCTTCACTCTCAAAGTAGGAAAAGGCAAAGGAGAACTTTATATTTTGAATTGAAAGTTTAAAACTCCAAACTATTGGTTTTTCATGAGACGCATACCGTGGTAGGTACATGTTATCATGGAAAACAAAGAATTTTTTTGTCTATAAATAAAATTTTCTGTTTTAATTTAAAATACGTAATCAACCAACTTCGAAAGAGCACATTTTAGTTATGTTATTAAATAATTTAACTTCTTGAAAACTCAAATCAATTATTGATAAATATCAAAAAAGTCGTTTAGATTCAATTATATCGTTTAGATTTTATTAATTTTGTTCTTGAACCAATTTCATTCCAATTCACTTCCATCGCTAAACGGAAATTAATAATTTCTTTTAATAAGTTCACAAATAATTATAAAAATTTGATTTCCTATATTTTAATTGTAATAGTAATCCTCATACGATTGCCTCGTTGTGACTTTCGAGGTTTAAGGTCTACAACTGTATGCTTTAGTTATATTTTTTATTGAATAGGAGGCAAACAAACCGACCTGCTGGTTGACAATCGCAACACTAGATGACTTAGAATCACTTTTCAAGTTTTTAGAAATTGTATGCTCTTTTCTTGAAAATGGCTGTGTATAAATGACTTAGTCTCTTTATTTTTTTCTGATCTTTATCTGAAGTAATGAGTCTTTTATATGTGTATTACATATTTTAGCGAGTGTATGTGGACGATATCTATATATTTTATAAAATGCATCATCAATCTCATATTTCGAGAACATTCTTTAGCTCCTTTACTCGCTTCGCGACTAATGCATCCACGCCCAAGGTCACACAAGGCCTTCGTTTAGAAAAGTTTACTGCTCGCCTCAGGCATAATATGGCGTGTTAATCTTGGATTTTGATAGCTACAACGACCATTTAATTATGATTACTAAAATAAATTACCTAGCCATTACAGAGACACCTATAATAGTATCCAAGTTTCGAAATTTTAGCTCTATCCGTCAATCAGACCATTTATCGATCTCTGTCACTGTCAAACGTCTAGATTTTTATTTCGATTTTCTAGATCGTATTACCAAAGACATTTTTTTGGTTATGCTAATCTATACTTCTATTTTTACTTGTTTTGTTTAGAGTATATTAATCTATAAGAGCCCTAAGAAAACTTGTTATGAATCTGTTAGTCTTGTGAAGTGGTCTTTTCATATTGCTAAAGGTCCAGGAGTCTGTTTTCACCATATATAACTATATCGATGAAGAGATTTTTTAAGCAAGATATTACTATTCCCCAATTCTAAAATTTACATGTCCGAGCTATGGGTTGGGCCCTCAATGTCCTTTAGGTAATAGGTGATATTTCAATACTTGTTTTTGATATATTCAAAACACAACAAGCCCATCCTAAGGCCATTTGCCAACCATTTAAGTATCACTGTTAGTTCTTAGACCAAACAGGACAAGTTTCTTGCGAAATAACTTAAATGTCATCCGTATAATTTTTCGTCATAAAATGCAAATAAATGTTGAAATAAGATTTTAATTAATAAAAGATATGTGAGTTATTTTGTTTTTCTTATTGCGAAGATTTCGGCAGCTTGAGTTCGGTCTTTAATTTTTTGATAAAGTTTCCCGGTCCAAATTGGTTTTTTTTCTTTTATTTTTTTTAAAAAAAAAACGTTGCCCCACTTTAGGATTTTTTTTTGTGTTGTGGGTGCGTTTACAAACATGTCACATACACATGACACCCAGACCCGAAACAACAATTTGTGAATCACACAAAGTGTTGTTCCGTGCGGAAATCGAACCCGCGACACGTTACACGGCAGCCAGTTGCCCAGCCACCGCACCAACCGTGCAGTCAAAACAGTTTGCATGTGTATTTTAGGTTTCCAGACTTCTTCGTAAAATAAGATTAAGAAAAACCTTCATTTATAAAGATATATATATATTTTGTGGCTCTAAAAGTTACTTACTTTTTTGTTACGAAAGAAATATGTTTTCTTATTACTTGGCTTTCACCAACCGCTTGTTTTTTCTGCACTACCCTATGCTTGTCTGTCACAAAATGCCTTAAGGCATTGAGTCGATTTACTGTGTAGGTTGCGTAATAATTGCATTTCGAAACAAATACTTACCCTGTGCCAAGTCTAGCGTTTGAATAAGTTTTAATTATTATCTAATTCAAAAAATACTCAAACTTCAATAATGATTGATTACGAACCCAAACAATCGAATTCAGAAACAAGGTCGACATAATCGATTCGGTAATCGATATAGTATCGATGAATCGATTGTCAGAAACAATCGAATGTTGATGATCTTAATTGATGTAGGTCAGACAGGAACGCTTTGGCACGGGGTTATTAATAGTATGTGTGATGGTAATCATAGCTCTAATGAGTTTTGTTTGATTATCTGTCTGAGTAGAATTAAAAAGGTCGAAAAAATGTCTTAAAAAATGTTTTAGGTATAGAATTCTTAGGCATAAATCATGATAACGCTAGATGACTATCTCCGGATCTCCTAAGGTCTAATTTTATTTAAGAACTAGCAGAGATATGTATACGTAGATACAGTAGATCAAGAGCTTACTGGTCTTCCACTATTCCACACTTCGTGCTACTATCATGAATCTCAATCCAGAAAAAAGAACTTAGGTCCTCATGTTTCGTACCAATGAAATAAATGAAATAATTGTTAAATTATAATCAATAGAAAACACAATTATTACACAAGATGCTGCACGTTTCGCGTCGCGTGCGCATTTATCGCCTAAAGCGAGATGCGCGTGAGATCCACAGATTACATTGTCACTGCGTAGGGCCCACTTTCACTTCGTCATTTTCACACCGACTCTGAACGTGTTCAGACGTGTGATACCATCTTTATTGCCCGTGTAACACGGAATTACTTAGTTCCAGTTTATTAGGGGAATTAGAGTAAGTTCTGTTTTGTAATAGTTATGGCATGAATAGATAACATGGCTTATCTTGATGTTCAAGGGAAAAGTGTCGTACAAAATTTTGTTGAAGATTATTTTTCGTCGATCGTGTCAAAATTTTCACTGCTTACATTAGGAAGTAATTTAATAAATCTTGGACCTATGAATCACAAATCTCAATGGATAGAACAAAATATTCATAACAGCAATACAGATGAATCTCAAACAGAACTAAACAAGAACAATAAACACATGCCTGTAGTTGTAGCTCATGTCAAATTCATGATGGTAGCAAAGCGCGAAATTCATATCAAATAGCCCGTGGAAGTACAAAGCATTTGACATTCATCTCAAAAGCAGCAACTGGCAACAAGAAATACGAGTTCATGTCGAGACTACACAATGTATTGCTGTTTCCATGTCGGATATCATGATAAAGCTTTTCAATATTACACGTATTTTGCATTGTTTTACTACAGGACGGTGCTAAATGTCGTTTTTAGGTATAAATGTTAGAAACTTGCGTAGAAACACCAAGTTCTTTGTTTTCTGCATTAGATATTGTTTCATCAATAACAGTTTGCTCATTATTGTCCATATTATTATTGTTCTTTTTCATATTTTAAGAGATTTTAGTCTCATTTTGGGGAAAGGCAAAATCCGTTTTGTCAAAGTCATGTATTCTAGTTCAGAACTCGTGTATCACCCTTTATACAGGAACAGAAACACGGAACGCGCCTCCGTGGGTCGAATCAACACCACTAATCTTTTTATTAAACGACAGAAGCGACTTAAACTAACCCACGTGCGCTCTAACATCAGATATGCGACATATTTGCATATATTGACAGTTTAGATCAGCGCAGAAAAGTCAATGTGAGAGTCCACACATCAAACTGATTTGTTGTTCGAATTTATACGTTAAGTACACGCAATAAGTGCTTTGTTAATTTATTTTTATCAGTTTTACACACTTTATTATTGTCTTCATTATCATTGATGTGATCGGGAGGCTAGTGCAATTAATGCGTAAGTGAATCGATTGCTTTAGGATTGAACAATGTACTAATTTTGTTAAACTTATCATTTGTTTCATCTGCAGCTTTAATTGTAGCTGTTTTAGATCGTGATGTTGTCTGGTAGCCGTAAAAAGCAATTAAGTCAGTGTCAATCAAAATATTGTGAATGTTGTCTGGCATCCTCTTCTTTGATAGACATTGATGAATTTACACTCTACTAGTAGCTCATGTAATCCCATCTTGATAATTGGCTGTGTCTTTCACTACTCTTAAGGTGTGAACGTTTTCTCTTTAGGGAAAACTAAGGAAACGAAATCTTCTATCATAAGACCTAATCTGTCTATAATCTTATTAGTGTTTTGTTCAGTTTCACCCTAATCAACCATAGTAATAGTATTTACATTGAAATGCAGTTTGTCCAGTATATTTTTAGTTAATCGGTGTAAGTCGTCAAGAAGCTAGCTAGCAAGTTTAAAATCTTAATTGAGTTCTTACGAGTTGTTAGAATTGGAATTGCTTGGCAGACATTTTTATAAATTAGATCTAGCACGCGACTGCGATTTAAATAAGTAAAGTGGATAATTTAAATTGTTTAAGGTCGATTAATGAAAGTAAGCGTTTTCTTGTTAAAGGAACTGGTTCCAGTTGTGAAGTTAGCTTAGACACAGTTAGGAACACAAATTGTAGTTAATTCTTATAGGTAAGGATTGTCTATGTAATAACAGTTTGTTGACTTGGGTTGATTACTTAAGTCCAATCCTTTATTCCTTTCCCTCCTTATTACCAGTTATTACTTTTCTGAACAAAATTGTAGCTAACAAGATTGTTGTTAGTGTACCAAAATACCAAGGAAAATAAAATTATTTTCTTTTTAAATTGGACAATTTCAATTTGGAACATGTTCGGAAATGACTCGTGTGGTGGAAAAATTCGCGCACTTCAGCCTACAGGCATGATGTTCTGTTTGCACAAGCAAACTAATTAATAAATAGCGGTCAAGAATAATATTCAAATAAAATTAAATGAGGATTTTTCTATCAGATATTTATCTTATATTAATGAATTAGGAACTTCCTGAATCTATTATTCTTAATTTTAATCACGCAATAATACCTTTTAGAGAACAAAGGGTTCTCTTAGAACGATTTTATTCGATTATCGATATTTTATATCCTCGAGATAATGATTGTAATGAGCTAATAATACTGGTAATTGATATTTATGTCTTCAATTATATTTTTATAGATTCACAATGATCTTTTATGGTTTGTATTGAGTTCCAAGCAATTTTTCCCATGCTGTGGTATTTGATTTATCATGTGGTGGCATTTTAAAGCAGTGCTAGGATCCATTTTGTTTCGTATCGAAGGACCATATTTTGTGTCAGTCGTCTGAATATGGATGTTTAAAGATTTTTGAAAGATATTCTTTGATTTTAGAGTTGTTTCTGATATAGCCAATGTTTAAATCATCTTTATGTTCTTAATTATAGTCTGAATTAGGAAGAATAATATAGTTCTCCATTATTGTTTTCCACCCAAACAAGGCGAGGTTGGTGAAAATAGGTTGAGTTACCACACCATGTTACGCAAATGCTGTATAACCGCAGCTTGGGTTTAGGTCCACCTAAACTTAAAGGTAGGCTTACGTAACTGTGTAATAAAACAATTTGACATTACACAGCACTTTCGAATAATTTATTTTTTTAAGATAGAAATACAATTAGTGGTTGGTACTAGGAATGCTTGAATTAAGAATATTAATATTTTTTAGGTAAATTTTATTATAACTTCTCAGTAAGTGCTACCATAACAGATCGGCAGTGCTTTTTTTTACCACACCAAGTCGCAATATTCAAATCATGTTAAAATATGAAGTTGCAATAAAATCATGTGGAATTCAATTAAGCCGTTCATGTTTCTTGATGTGTATCTTAATTTCTTAATCTTTTCACTTTTGCAACGGACTTAACAATTAAAAAGTGATATCCAATTTGCCGCACAACAGTTTGCGTAATGTCTGAAACAAATTCATTGACACTGACCAACGCGATCTCTTACAAAAGCCTACCTCAATGCCGCCCTACTTTCCAAACGTATCTACAGCTACAATTATGTGGACAATATAACAAACAAACAATTATATCACACAGTATACCACGTTACGTTTGCTATCAACAAAACACAAAACCTGTCTTAACTCCACACACTAAAGTTCAAAACAAGATACCATGAGATATTCGAGCAGCAAATACAGTTGTTGCTATCGACGAAGACAATAGAATCGAGGACATTAAGTTCGTGCAAAATGTTTCTGGAATGGCACATGTTTGGAGCGTTTAATATTCTGATGTAGGTCTTGCCGGACATGGAATAGAGTTCATATTAATTTGCTGTATTGAATGATCAGGATATAGGACCAGTCGGCGCCACAATGTACTTTTGGAAGTTGGTATTATGAGGACAGTTACGAAACTAGAAGTAAGTGGGCGTTGGATCTGATCTAGATCTATGGTTACAGCAATTGACTTAAATGCTATGGACTGTGGTAAATTTGTCTGTCATTATAAAATTACTACTTCTGTAGTTACAACATTGTCTGATTACATTTTGTAACAAAGGACTTCAAACATTTCTATGGAAAGGATCATTATCATATTTTTCTTTTTTCACATAATCAGTTCCAAGGTTCATAAAATTTCAATCAGAAGCGGAGTTTTTAAGGTTATTTTACTGATATGTACTTGCTTCTATATTATTACGGTCTTGCGCTTAAACCAGAATAAGCAACTCGTACAGTGCAAACGTTGCAAAACAATTTGACGACAGATTACTCTAGGGTTGACTGTAATAATTTCTTTAATTATTTCTCGAGATGAGATAATATTAAAATTGCTAGTAAAAAAATATTCCATTACAAAGTTTTCAAGTTACACTTACTCCTTTTTTTATAATATTTATTCTGTAAATAAATCTTCTCTTGTTTTTTGTGAAAGTTTAAAAAGACTAACATAAAAGAAAAACGGTAAATACTAACTATTTGTGCTCGAATATTGTACAAAACCAGTTTGTTTTAAGAATAAAGTCAGTTATTTTGTGTAAATTTTATAATTTCATATACAAACCGTTGCTTTTAATAGTTTCTTGTGAATTGGTCTAACTTTTCATCTATAAAAAGTGTGTTATGTTTCTCGTGGTCGCCGTTTAGTGTTTTAATTCTGGTTACAAACAAATTTGTATTTTTAACACTTTTAAAGTATATAAAAAGCATCTCAAAAAATTGGTCCTTTGACCCACTTGTCATTACTTCTTTAAGAATTCTAATCTAGTACAATCTCTACAAGACACAAAGTCATCTAACATTAGAGATCCTTAACCACAAACATGACCTACCCAAAACTACAGTGTGGTTCCACAAAAACCAAGGTTCTCCACCCATTGTGCACTGACACACTGGTTCCGTACAAAGAACATATCGATAAGAACACAATAAACAATAACGTTCGTGTATTGCGATTACGACACTGTTATGCGACTAACGATTGTCGGATTGTTCGGAACTTGCGATTAAGCGACTTTTTTCCTACGTTACGTCAGAAATTCTTGGGACTAATTCAATAGAAAATTATGCTAAGATTGACGATATGTCAATTTCGATATTCAATGTTCAACATCAAAATTATTATGTTGAAGAAAAAAAGAAAAAACACGAGCAGACTCCTGACGGAAGACAATCAGCGCCGCCCATGGACACTCATAGTACCATGGGAATTACTACAGGTACCTCTAGTGGATTAATAGGGATTTAATGATTGGAAATACACAATGTAAGTGTTGCTTCACGCCGCTTTGTGTGATGCCGTGGTATCACTCCAGTCGAGCAGTCCCATATTTTGTGCCGAAGAATTGCACTGCCACACTTAATACAAAACAAACAACAATACAAAAAATCAAGAATTATTAATTTAAACCAGAACTTAGAAAAGTTAATACTAAATAAAATAGAATAAATGCATAAAGATGTCACAACTAAGAAACAATAACTGCTTATCAAAATAGACAAATGGTTTTAGTGCGACAAATCGTCTTACATGACGAATGATCGCTCGTTGCAAATTATGATAGCAAGAGTCGTGTGGGCAGATTGACGATCTAGTTTATCGACGGGGCGTCGTCAGTAACTGGGTCGCATTGCCAGGTGGGTTCATTGGTCGAGCTTGTTGTGTTAGGAAATATGTATTTGAACTTACAGTGTTAGTCTTTATACGGTACAAATGTTATAAAAGTTAAGCTACTTGTAATGTGTACTGATATTATTCCATTAATCTCAAGAATTATTAAGAAATGGAGTGCTTTAAATCACTTTAGAAGCTTAACCAAATTTTGTGCCATTTTTTAAAAGGATTACTAGGAAGACATTACTGTACATTATCCATTCTGCTTTCCTAAGTTGAGTTACAGCTATTATCACTTAACTCTAAAAACTCTCTTTTTGTAAAAGACCAAGAGACCATTCTTTTTCATTTTAAGTAGAAGGGTTTTAAGGCTAACGCCTTAAATGGCTCGTAGCATACAAAACTTACGTTAGAAAGGTAAGAAATATTCGCAACCACGGCTAAAAAACGACCACTCATAAAGAACTAATCACCAATAAAGTGAATCTACATTGAAGGTGAATCGTAACAATTATATCTCACATCCCTACTTTTATTTTCTTCGAACGCGGTACCACAAGTGCATAAACTCCACTTCCTACAAGATAGGTCCAATTAATTCACATAAAATTAGAAGCCGGCTTACTATCAGCCGGTTGCAGTCCTAATTATTAGGGAGAATGTTCGATCTTTATTGTTCGCTGTTAGTCCAGGCTTACATTAGATCTAGACTAATTAAATGCTAGTGTAAGAGCCTGGTTTCATTAAAATGGCGATTTTCGTGTGTGTGGATCTGATAGCGCGTGCACAGTCGGCGACACTTCCTACTTGTAGCCAGTGTAAAAACTGGAGGCGCAAATCTTGCTTTAAATAAATCCCGGATTAAACGGAGAGGTGGGTTTTGAGGTAAATGTTTTAAAGTAAATTATGGTGGCTAGTTCGGTCTTAAGTAAATGTATGTTTATTGCAAATGCATGTTTTATGGTTTTACTGCGAGTATTGAGAGTGGCTGTTTGGTCCTTTGAGTCGGAGACATTGTATGATCATAAAATAGTAAAGACGTTACAGAAAATATTGGTTTGAATTTATGATTTAAACTATTTAACTATGACCGAAACTTACTTTAAACCAAAATGGCACTATTATGTTAAACAATAAGCATCTTACTTTCTTTGTTCGTATAAGATCCGAAAAGAGGAAAAATAAAATTATAAAGAACTAAGAGAACATTGACACCAAATGAATAGCAGTATTGTATAAAGTCACTGCGCGCACGGACAGTGCACGATGATCTACGACGCGACGGACTTCCGTATCATTACGGGTTGGAGGGAGCGCAGGCGCGCGCACAGATCACATCGGCACGCGCCACCACTCTTATCATCTTAATTTTATGTATTTATTCAATATCCCGTGAATAGACGAAGAATGAAGGAAGTATATGGAATTTGTTGAGAAAATTTCTTTAGTTTCTGTGATTATACTTAACAATATTAATAAAAATTGTTAAAAAATGTCGCTAGTAAATAAACGTACATGTTAATTAATTGAAGGTTATAATTTGAAAAGCAATGATGTGCAATTAAATATAAGTACAGAGGTGGACGATAAGGGGACGGTATCAGAGCGTGACGATTGGCACACATTCCTTAACAAGCTGGGAATGAAGGAGAAAAGCGATTCTGTGCAAATTCTTAGCGTTTGAGCAGAACTTGTTTCTATCGAGGGATTCCAAAGTATAGTGATTATGAATAGTACTTAATAATAACTTAAAAGTAATAGCAAGTAATTCAGCTAACGAGCGTAATTACAAGCATGGGAAACAGACAAAGTTTGGCAACAAATATTGCTACATTCGTAAAGTATATTTATTACCGACAATTCTTACTACGACCGCTGCTAATCGAATAGCAATAATTCGGTTTTCTACAGCTCAATCTGTCATAACTTAAAGGAAACTTGCAGTACCTCTTATTTCTACGTCGTTAGTGGTTAGGTCACGTATTAGGAACTAGTTGATCACGTTTGTTTGAAACAACTTAATATTTAGAGACAGCTTTGCGAGGTGTGAGAGAAGTTCAACGTTCTTTTTTTGAATCAAAATTAAATGGAACGTCAATTTTATTCGCTTCACTGGATATGTTGACTTTATCATTCATGACATTTAATACGGTAAATGTATCATTAAAGATGTAACAATAATTTATTCGGACACAAAATTAATATTTGACGTCAATACAGGTTGCTCCATTCTTCCAAAATGTTAACAAGATGCATACGATCAAGCCAAATTAAAAATAGTTCTTGTCGAAACCTGTCTGTTAACGTATCAATCCTCGTAACCTCGATGTGTGCTGGCCACTGTTGGGCAATTGATTGCCATAATCAAAACGTTATCGACGTTTTCGCACGCGAGGTTGCCTAACACTACCTCACCATAAGGAGAGACTATGATAATAGTATACGTATGGATATTGAAGTGTTTACAATTACTGATTTTGTTGAACAAGAGGCTTGTTACTGCAGTCTCCATATACTAAGGATAATTGGACAATCAGTGCGCTTGAAAGGAGTATGGGCTTGCACTGAATGATTGTAAGCTAGATAGAGGGACTAGTTACTGCTGAGGTATTGTTGTGAATTTTGTGTTTTCAGTTATCCTGGCGTTATTTTTTTAAAACATCGATGCTTGATTCCTTTTTATTATTTTGGAAAAAAGTTTAAAATGTACACACAACTTTGTACTAACCAAAACACATTCGATTTCAATTTTTTAAATCTCTTCTCATTTTTTCATTATAACAATTTATCACATGCTTCGCTCAACACCTACTCATTCGCCAAAACTTTCACTATCACGCGTGCTGACACGAATTATGATCTTGATAACAATTTATTCTTCACTAGAACAGGTGAAACTACAGTTAGTCGTTGTCGTAACCTTGCTTGGACCACGCTTCGTTGGTTTCATGTCTTTTGTTAGCGTTTACTTCGGCATCTATATATAATTCACACAATTCATTGCCTTTTAAAAACTTTGCGTTATTGGCCTTTTAATTATGGGTAGTAAATATAGGCTCATGTGTTTGATACTCGTGAGATTTTTTACTGTAAAATTAAATACTGTTTTATAATTTCGTTGGCAGAATCAAAACTGCTGCTGATGAAGCTGATATATCTTTAAAAGAATATGTATATGTATCAGATTCTAACGTAAATAACAGTCTTGAAACATTACTTAATCGGACATGCTTTAATTAACAAAGATCTAAATTAAAATTTTCTTATCTGTGAATAATCGAATCCGGAACAAAATAATAGATTGCTGAGATTACTGAACTTATTAAATTTATAGCTGGTTCAATACCTCGATTGTATAAGTGAAACCAAGTACAACAGTATAATAGATGGAAGTCGATATTTAACCAAGCACAAGAAATTATTGACTGAGTAATCTGTTCAAGGAATTTAATAAATAACATAGCAATAAAACTTCCGAAACATTAATTGAAAACTAACCAGTTGCTGTATCTTTCTTAAAAAGTGTCAGTGGCCATTGAGAAATAAATGATTTATATTACCCGCGATCAATATATTAAACTTTTACCTTTAACCATTTCCTAATTAAAGCTGGTCTCAGAAATAAGGTCAGACAAAAGACAACTGATGAAAACGAAAGACAAAGCCTTCACACTAGTAAAATAATGAGCCGAATGTCTCGTTCTAATCGATAAGCGAAACGTATCACGACAACGTGACTCTAACAGGTCCTAGTGTGGCTGAACCAGAAACAGTTTCACAATAGTAATTATATTGAGCAACGATTTACCATAACGATAATAGTGAACAATTAAAAATACAAGTAGTCCACACCATTGACATAGAAACTAATGAAAGTAATCAACAATTTATGGAACTTAGCAAGGCTGAAGTCAATGAAGAAATGCTTAAAGAAATAAATAACGTTGAAAACAAATTTAAAGATATATGAAAAAGGGCAATTATTTAATGTTAATGGTATCTTACCATTAAAGTTATCAATAACAATACAATTAAAAATAATAATGTAACAGAATACAATAAGACAACGCGTAACAATGAATTGGTGTATCAACCATAACGACCTAACGAACAAGAGTGACAGACGAGTAAATTGAAACCAAAAGCTGATTAAGAAGTAGAACAATGTAAAGACAAAACAACTGAAGAAATTGTAATCAGAACTGTTAAACTGACATTTATTGATTAGGAACAAGAAATTAATATGTTCTCTGTTAATAAATAGGATTGTTTAGAATTTAGAGCAGCCACGTGCCACAATGGTGCCGGCTCAATACTAAGTACTCAGCAATGCAGACATTTCGCAATTATGCTCAGATTAGTTGGAACTTGATTTATAATTAAAACAAGGTACGTTTGTAAGATTGAGTAATATCTGGTGCGGTTGCGTTAGATATTGGCTGGTTTTGGACTCACAAGGAATTTGTAGCAAAACTGATTCCAGATTAAGATTATTTGAATCATTAGTAATTCTGGTTGTATAAGTGGTCTACTGGAAGTTATAAAATGACTCAGGTGATACTCATGGAATATAATTACCATAGCAGTTTCACCCAGTATTTGATTTAATGAAATAATCGTTCAATTAAAAATAATTAAAATATTCTTACCTCATGCCGTCAAATCCGTCGTCTGAGCCATTGATAGTGAGCACGGGCGCACGCGCATACGCTTTGGCAACGCGTCTGTTCCTCTCAAACACTATCACCTTCGCCCATATCTCGTCATCTATCTGTGTCCATTTATCCAATACTTCCTGTATGTGTTCCTGTTGACAAAAGAAAAACAATATAAATAAAACTATTTTTGAACTTAGTTCTGGCACAGATTCTATTTTGTCACATAATATTTCTACTATCTAGCTATCATTTTCTTTAAATATATTATAGGTATATCGTATGCAGAAAATGCATTGCATTTTTACTTTTGCTTTATTTTTATATCAATCCGATCTATATCATCACGATGGGGCCCTACAATGTTAACATTACACAAATTTTTAAAAGTAGTTACATTATGAGCATTTACTAAAACGTTTTCATTCATATTGTCTTGCAAAACGTCTGCTTAAGGATAACCTTGGTCGGCGTTACTTTTGTAAGGTGCGATTAGGAGTTTAGATATTAATCCTAATGTAGCAACATTGTTGCAATCAGATGACAACGTCGCAGCCGCAACAAAGTTCCGCTCTACTAATCCTCTCAGTTTTGCTTCAAGTGTGGTTTATATGAGGCGGTGTGTCAAATGAGAGTAAACATAACTAGGTGTAGCTAATTTTGTATTGTCATGACTTTAGCAGCAATAAAGTAAGTTTTCTTGTGCCTTCAAACGGAGGAATGGAAGCTGGATAGTTGTAAATTAATGTTTAAAGTAAAATAATTGGTCAAAGTTTCCTGAAGTGGCGATTAAATAATTTAAAACATGGGTTGGTGGTTGTGGGTCCTCTTAGGAATACCACATAACAGAAAAAGTCATTGTCACAAAAATAACAAGTAAATGACATTCGAGAACTTAGTTACAATACAAAGTAGAATGGCGCCGTCAAGAATGTAGGTACACGTATTAATAAAGCAATCCTTGAATATAATATTAGTATTCAAATAACAAAAAGGCTGTGGGTGGTCATTTCTTGAATTAACTGGTTACTATTCTTTTACAAATTATTTATGAGGAGCTGAATGACTCAAACACAAAACATGATGACGGACAAGCAAACATAAATACTGGCAATTACCGACTTTGCAAAAACTCCACACAAAGCTATCGATGACGTAATAACACAATCAATCAATATTGCGATGATTTATAACAAAAATATGGATGATACTGTATGTATTGTTAACTAGGAAGAAACTAATCATGTGAAATACAAAGTAATAGCAACCGTATTGTATGGGGAAGTAAGAATATTTTACCATGAAGTGAAGGTGGATTCCGTATTCATTTTAACGGGTATCGGACTGTGTAAACGTGAGTTTTTGCTGGTTGTAACAATAACTAGGCAATGTTTGCTAGCTGTTACTAAAAAGTTGGTTATAAATAGACCGTTGCTTTAATAAGAAGTTTTGAAAGGATTTTGATAAAATATTGCTTTGGGTCAGTAGTTTTGGTATATGAATAATTGATAACGAAAACTTATTTCTTGGTCTAGTGGGTGCAAATCAATATTTCCGAAAAAAACACTATTGGGCTTACCAAATTTAGAATCCATGTGGAAAGCAACTACTAATTGTAACGTAAGCTGTTTCTTTAATTCATAATAATCTATAACGTGTAATCTACCGTTTTTTCTCACTGTCAAATTATGTTAAAACACAGATTACCACAGTATATCGTTATAATTAAAATATAATTTAATATAACATTTCAATCGCATCAATAATCGTTTTTTAACCTATTAATAGAAAACAAATGTAGCGGATTGTATTTTATATCTATGCAGCCAAACAAATATATGTAATTATAGAATGGTCATTAAATTGACATTATAGATAACAAAATATTAAGTAGAATTTTAATACTAAGCGCAGTATTTCCATTGTTTAAAAAAGATTGTGAAAATATCGAAGTTTTAATGGCTAATGGCGTTAAAATAAATTTAGATATAGGACTTACATTATTAGCATTCATCAAAGAGAGTTTTTCTTTGAAAAAGTTTAAAGCTAACAACACGTCGCCTAAGGACAAGGAAAAAAAGATACAGGCAGCAAAGAACTCATAAAATAAAATTGAAAGTAAACAGGAACAACAATATTGCCAAAGAACAGTTAAAATTGCTATGATCAACGCAATCATATGAAATCGAAAGCCATCGCAATTATGGCTAATGGTTCGTGGGGAAAAAAGGAAAAAAAGTGCTATTTATACAAGAACTAGCTTCAACGTACTGAGAAATACTCATAAATATATATCAGCGCCATCTTTTGTCTGCTTAGAATAATATAATAATTAAAAGATTCGAGTTTTGCACCAATTAGCCTTATACCGCCAAACAAAAGGTTAGATGAAGCATACAGAACCTAAATGAAATAACTCAAAGTCTAAATTTATTTAGCCCTTAATACAACCGAGATTAGCTATTCAGAAAGTTAAGAAATGGGGTCTCAAGTCATTACGCAAATGATCTGCTTACTATAAGCCTTAATGATTCTTTACGATACTAAATCGAATTCGCACTAGCTTTCTCTTTTCTTCATCAAATTCTAATCAGAATCAATCATATGCAGTGCATGCTTTGTTATACGTATTAGGGATGCAAACCTATGCTTCTATCGATAAAGTTACGGTTTTCCTTAAACCCAAAGCATCGAAAGAAATTGTCAAATTTAATAGAAATCGGAAAATATTTTTTCTTTCTTACAATATTTTTTAATAATTGCGATATAATGAAATTTGTGGTTTTCTTAATTGCAACTACAAAACTAGATGTCGCTACTGTAGGTTTAGGCCTATGTCTTTTTATCATTTTCTAAATTAACTTTTGTTTGTGGTTATAATAAAAACAATTTGTTCTTAATGGCATCTATACCTCCAATCCCTACTCCCAGCTTCTCTTACAAGTCACCCTGCAGTAAGTAATGCACAATTCGTGGCGTCATCCTTCTCATAATCTAGCCACATATTGTCATATTCAGTTCGTTATTTGTACTGAATAGCCTTCGTTAGAGCTATTTTGTATTTATTCGCCAATGGACGGTCAGTCGTGCTTAATCATTCCTCTGATTTATCGCTAAGGATAGAATATTGTATCAAGATAAGGTTTGCGATGTTTTAGCAATGACGTGACGTCGACATTTTGTTTCACAATACAGCAAATGATATATTGATGGAAAGTTATGGCGGTACTGTGTGCTTCTGACAATATAATACTAATATTAGTGGCTATTATGCTTGCATTTGTTTGAATGGAATCATTAATTATCTTATTAGATAGACAAGTGCAACTAGTGCGGCCAGCGGTTTGATTTGTGGGCCAAGGTTGAAAGTTCAATTGCGCTTCAGTTGCATGCTGATGATGACTGACAATATGGATTGCTTTATTTTGTTCTAATTCTTCTGTTATGGTACTTATATGTTCTTCAAAGCTACTGAGATATTTTGGAACGCGTTATTTATCTTTTTTTGTCCTATTGACTTATTTATCTAAATGCAGTAGAATTCTTGGATACAAAATATTTATAGCAATAGATACTTTTGGTTCATGACATACAAGATGTTTTATATTACTTATTTACTCACTTAAGTCTTGAGTATCTATTTCAGAGCAATAACCAGTACAATATACATTAGCCTCTGCACTTGATTGAACATTTTAAATACGGTTAGGTGCGAACAACGGCGTCGACTATGCAAGGTTGACCACACCTCGATCGCCTTAAGATATTTCCATTACACCAGCTACTTGCATCTTGTCATATTTATATCGTAATATATTCTTGTAAACCTGTTCAAACTTGAAAGAGATTTATGGTATTTTTTTTATTTTGCAGGACTTTTCACAATATTTGCCGAAAATATTTGCGTTATGCAGCTACTTTTGTTCATATTTATGGTTTTGTGATTCAATGTTGTATGCTTCTTTGGGTTAAAATCACTCTTGAATTTTTGAGGCTTATAATATTTAATTCACTTGTAAAAAACTATACTACTTTAATACGAAAGCTCTTATTAACATTTCTTTCGATTTTACCATCACTATTAAAATTTTCACTATCTATTCAAACATGAAAAGTGAGATCTCCATTGGTTACGACGACGGTACAAACACACAACACTTTTTGCGATCACGATGTTACATTTCGTAAGTATTATGAGATCGCATGTTAGCATTTAGCGTGCTTCACTTGTTTTCAAACAAAACTCAATTTACTCAATTTACGCAATTTTATTAATAGGCTCGCTATCACGTCTGTCAATATGTACCTACATCTGATGTTTACTTGTAATTAGTTTACGTGTTTGGATTCAAAATGATGGATTAACATGAGATGAACACGAGATGTGTTGGGTTTTTAAGTTTTAGACGTGCTTGGTTAAGATCTTTAAGAAATGGTTAATCATATTTATATGTATTGTCTAGCAAATTTCTCAATATCCGAAGAATAATAAGGTAGCAAGTTTCACGAAATATATATATTGAATAAAAAATTTACCTCTTAAATCGATAAGAGACAGAGTTACAAAACCTGCAGATGATGTCATTCGGTAACATTTCTAAATAAATATCAGGATTATTTAATGTAAGCACTAAAACTTGTGGTTTCTACCTGAGACTTGTCGCTTTTTTCCTCAAATTTTGGGACGTGCCTCTAAAACTTTTTGTAGCCAGCGAAAACATTTTCAGAGATAATAAAAATGCTAAAAGGTACAAAGGTTTAGGTGTGATAAATCACTTTTAATTAGAGTGTGTCTAACACTTTTTGGCATTTTAATTTAAGGGTATGCATCTAAGTTGGTATGCAATGCACTATATTTTTAGGTGATGATTGTAACGATCTGGCAGTTTTTACTACACAGTTCAAACGACCAATAATCTATCATTTAAGAAAGTTGAAGTAATATATTTTTAAAATAATTTGAATCGATTAAAAGATATATTCGCGATTCTGACGTTGACAATGATACAAAAAATAGCACCAATCATAGTCATAAATTACCTAATGACAAAAATGAGATGAAACAAAAACCAGTCGCTTTAGAAAGTGATAACAAAAGAAATTCAAATAGTTTACTGGATAAGACTCAACCACAAACTGCATCGACTGTGAAAGATAAAGTCAACGTAAAAGAAAAACTTAACCAAAGTCCTAAAGGTCTACATTTAATGAAGGTTAGGTCACTGACGGAATTAGAAACAGCGTCCCGCTGGGAACTTTAATATTCAACCCGACTGCCAAAAAACTGCCTTAACGTCCTTGCATCCCAAAAAAAAGGAATTTACTTTTGGAGGTAGTTCTTGAAAAACATCGACATTGGGTTAGGTGATTTTGGAAGTTTTGTAATACTTAGGTACTTTTTTAAAATTATAAAAGCAAATACTTGAAAAATCTGTTAAGCACTTTGAAGTTGAATCCAAAGCACTTATAACAAGGGTAATATTAGAAAAGTAACCTATAATTTGGCAGTCGATATAAATAAAAACGAAAACTAGATTGCAATCAAAGATTCTTATCACGAATTATTGTGTAATTCTCTATCACATAACTATAATGCTAAGTTGCATAAAATGCGTGCGTCCGACCATATACGAAAACAATTGTAAATTACGATACATTACCAAGTTGTGAAGGTCGAAAGCAAAGTGTAGTAAAAGTAGTGCATTCTTTAAACAGGGCTTCAGGAGTAGCATTCTTTGTCCTCGCCATGGAGTAGATAGTGAGGAGAATTGAAATGGTGCTACAGAAATGAGTGAGATTAAGGGCTAGTGAAATTCTCTCAAAGTCTAGAATCAGTTTTAACTCCAAAAGTCTAAGAGTCAAATAAAAGTGACCAAAACATTGATATAGTGATTAATGGTTAATATAATTTAAATGAACAACCAACGCGCAACGGGTAGAGGCATTTTCCGTATGTAGACTATGATATCGCTTCTAAATACTTTTAATACATACAATCACAAAAAGCGTGCCTATATTAACCTGCACGATCAAAACTATGCATGACTGAAGCTCATTCAAGACTGGCCCTTCTATACATGCATTAAAATTCACAATTGCAACACGTTGGCTATTGGTCTACAAACGCAAGTAACAGTACAACGGCCTTGCAGGGTCGTTTCCTGCATTCTTGTACTTGGTCCTAAAGTATGTACGCAATATTTTACTAAAACTTTTATTAATGATGAATGTTACCGGCCAGTTTTCTTAAATATATATTAACATTGAATAAGAAACTGTAAAAAAAGAAACTGGTAAAAAACTTACAAGAATTATTTGCAAGCTTTTCTAATGATATAGACAATATTTCAAACTCGCTAGACAAAATCAGTTTATCGCAAATTATAAAGTTAAATCGAATTATATTTTTATTATTTAAAAATATTGTAGCATTACCAAATTCAATAATCATAATTTACGTCAATACATTTGCATGAAAATGCAAGCGAACAAAAATTTTAAATTACTTAAGTGAAATATTTATTGTATTCGGCGATTTGTATTTAAACTCATTCATTTTTGTAATGCTTGCTGCTGTCGGAATAATTTTAGTATACAATATCTTTGGCTTGTGTCCCAACAAATGGGAGACATGAAATGATTTTCGAAATATTTAAGGCATTTGCTTCAAAGTTATTTTTGAATGTGACTTCAAAAACTTCCATTTCATTAATAATGTTGATGATAAATCTTACTTTAGCTCTGACACCCGTATCTTTAGGATTTGTATCAATCTCTTTTTCTTATTCTGGATCTGAATTCAATTTCTGTATTGATCGTGTTGTAAAGTTAGCCCATTATCCCTTTTTCGGATCGCTTTTTTGGTTTCTTAATTAACGAACGTTAAAAATGATCTCTTCCTTTGACTTTGACATTTTATTGTTCATTTTAAAGTTATAATTACACAGACATAAATGACGACAAAAAATACAATACATTTATCTACAGAGTTATTGTTTCGATAATCATAATGGAGAAAGGTCGCAACTCAATTTTAAATAATCTTATTTGCTTTTTTTTTATTTTATGGGCATGAACATACAGTCACTGAAACCAATTGAGTACATAAGCGTTTAGCTAACAAAGAAACTTTAAGTAACATAGCAGCTTTAATAACAACGATTGCACTAACAATGATCAAGTTATAACCAGCCACTAATGAAGACTTACTCCTAGTTCTTGAATAAAACATAACTATCATGTCATCTGTATAATTTGCCTGTAGTTGATTTATTCCTGTTATGTGGAGCAGCCTTGGTCATCTCTTGACGACCTTTGATAGAATGCTTGCTGTTTATAATAGTGAATGGCTGTGCCAAGCTTTTCTAGGAAAACGTAGGCTTTAGCCCTTTTGATGGTAGTGTCGATGGAACTGGTTCTCGTATATTGTATGTATTTAGTAGTATTACGAGTAGTATATTTCACAATAATGTGCCCTTAAAATTTTTAAACTATAAAAATAAAACTATACAACAAAAAAAATGTATGTACGTACGCAATTGGATAATTACTTTTAGTAAATTATGGATTTGTATCAAAGGACAATTCGATACATTCACCTAGAAAACGACAAAGCGGAGGAGTTGCTCTAGCCCACAACAAAAATACGTCTTAGTAATTAACTATAATCATATAATTGACCGATTAACTAACAAATCGAAATATATTTCAAATTTTATGAACAAAATTATAATAAATGATGGATATAAATCTGTATAATCTCATTTTAATCTGATTTTGATTTAATAGACCATAGGTGAAGCCATAATTGTAATGGCGTACGATGACCTTTGATGAAGGCAAGTCACGAATCTGCAAATGTAATAAATTCTTCGATTGACTCGTTATATCATTGAAAGCGAATGGTGTGTGGTTTTGTTGGTTATAATTGTACGATATGATATGCTATAAATTGGCCATCTTGTTCGAATTACTTTACGAGGTTTCACTGCTATATTGGTGTCCCAAAAATAGTATAATGTTTACAGAAAAAGTTAAGGTTTTGCTATAAGTAAATGTTTTTTTAAGTTACAGTTTATTAGTATGCATTTTGCTTATATGGTACTGGCAACAAACATAGTTATAACTACTCTGTAAATTGCAAGTATCAAATAGATTTTGTTGTATCTATTGTTATTAATAACTAATTTAAGCACCATAAAAATAGGACAAAAAAAAGATAGTTACTTTTGTTCAGCTCGATCAATTTACATTTCCGTGATAAAAGAAATGAGAAATAAGTGAAAAGAAAAATAAAATATAACAAATAAAAATCAGAGATAATTCATCTAAGATCCATTAAACAGTGAAAAGCGTTAACAAAACGATACAAAAGTGGTGTTTAATGAGACGTAGGAAGCTGCACTTAATAACACGCACTAAGCCTTACGTAATAATGCATTCAATTGTTTGAAGTTAAATTGCTATACATATAAGATTGGCTAATAACAGAAAGAACCAATTTTGTACTTACGTAAGTAATTGAATCTTGGAGATGAGCACTCATTTTGAATTGAAGATGTTCATGCAACATTTAATCTAAAATTGTTTGTAAATTGTTTCAAACCTTAAATTATTTCAATTTTCTTATTAAATATTCTTTTCCTAAGCAATATTATGATCAATAACATACTCAATTTTAGCGATAAAAAATGGGTCATTGGATGTGACAGGATTGAATTTAACTTAAAATATCGTTAACTCAGAATTAAAAATTTATTTGTATATAACCTTAAGGTTATTTCAGTGACCAATGAGACACAAATTATTATAGACTCATAATGATACTGGTTCGCCCTTACGCATATTGCCTTCAATATAATAAAAAATATGAAAAACAGTTACTTTCAGTTTTTATTTGCTACTTGAAGTAGGTATGGCAAAAGTATTGTCGGAAGCTGTTGAAATTTAAATTAGGTTCTTACAAGCAAACCATGTGAAGTTCATTTTGTTCTATCAACAAGCCAGAGTGTAAATTACTTGGAGTATTTAAACGTGGGTTCAAGAGATTCTATTGACGTTCATACCATAACGGTCTTGTTCAATGAATTTAGGTTTTCTTTCGTCATCACTCGCTCAAATGGATGACAAAAGACCATTCAAGTCTTTACCTTTAACAGGTGTTCCATTATCTATAACCAATTCTACCTTATCTATCTATTAATTTAATTCCTATATGCTCTTCCATTTTCAACCTTAAATCAAAACTCTGTGTAACCAAATTTGTAAATCCATGCTATTAAATATTTTTTGCTAAATGTAGGACCTTTATGAGTCAGTAATGTCACGAACGAGAGATTAATGATTAGGAGTTCAACGATTAAGATGATCATAATGACGTAACGTTTAATAAATAACTGTTATCTAATAAAGTTTACGTAACAAAATATTTTTTGAAACTTTAGTATGTTGCTAAATATTTGTATATAAAAAATGGTAATGATGTCCCAAACATCGAAGGATCATTTTCTGAATTATTAGGTAACGAAACCGGCTCAAGGATGTGTTCTGGGGCATCAGTATCAATTGTTACAACTGTAGATAGTGTCAACTATGTATATAACCCTTTTATATATCAATGCCTATCATAACTAAATTAACAGATACCATTAATGCACCTTTTTTTTACCAAAAATCTCTTACCACTCACCACACACATCGCCGTCTTAACGACTTACGGTTCTTGCACAATTCTAACAAACTCATGTGGTCTTAGAAACGTTTGTCCACATTTCCAAGAGGATTAAGAACAAGTGTTTCTGTCTTGTAAGAATACTACAATAGTTGATTGATTACTGGATGACAAACCTGTTCTGACTGACGAACTGAATGACTGATGACTGACTGAATATGTCCGAGAATGTCTCATGGTGTGTTCAAAACCTATAAATGTATGGTTTAGTAGTGAAAAACAAACTTTGAACTAGGTTTTTGGGATTCAAGAAATTACTTAAATTTGTGCTTACTAACAAACAATTTAAAAGTCTTATGTAAGGCTTGAAAATATAAACCTTAAAACTTACGTAGAAATACTACCTTTATCAAATGATATAACAAGGTTCGGAGATAACGACACTACTGTAAATTATCTTAAACATCTACCTACTATAAACTTCGTCGTGTGAGAATCTCCGCACGCATTACAAACACGCACAGTCGTGAGCGAAAGTCTATAAGGGGCATTACGTAAAATTTTAGGCAGCACTAACCGTGTAATTTGAATATATTATACTTAAGCCAAATTAGAAATAACATTTGGCAAGGCACAAAAAGGTAAATAAGTGTGAAGGTCACAATAAAGTAGTACTTGTTGGACGCTGCTTATTTTGTGTAAGTGTCGTCATAGAAGAGCGGATCTTTAGGCACGCCAAAACTAAATTGCGTTTACATAATTTGGAGTTGAAGCCTCAAACAGAGGTCAAGCGCCAAATTAAGGTAACACTATTATAATAGAATTAAACATTACCCATACAATTGCTTATTTTACACGCAAATATTCATAGTTCCTGAGCCATCAATAAGACACCTACAAACAAACGAACAAATCGCAAGAGATCACTGACCATCATAAAACCGATACTTCCTATCGATGAAAAACCGACTTTATTTTATAACTAGTTGAGCTGACTATCGATTGAGATAAAAACTGCATATAAAAGCTGCAGAACAAGACAGGTGCGTGAAAACGAAAGTTGTTCTCTTCCTGATCACCAGTTTGCCTCGACTTGTAACCAGGTATGGCTATAACTATTTAGACTTTGATATGCAAGGACGTCACAAATATGCAACAAAAGATCGATAATAGTACTGTATGGAAAACCACATTGTTACAGATATTTTACTAAATAAATGTTTCATTAATAATTGCTTAAGAACTCATCAAAAACTAGGCCAATAATGCAGCCACTTGAGGTAAAATTAAGAGTTCAATTTTTACTTAAAACAAAAAACAAACATAATTTGTATCCATAAATCACTGCTAACAACCTGTTTCAAAATGTATCAATTACGGAAGTCATTAATAACTTAAGTTTCAAAAAGCACTATACATCGGAAATAAGTAACAGCAATCATCACAAATAAACCCAATTAACAATCGTATATGAAGCGTTTATGTAGGCAAATATTAATGCATAAACAATGATAATATACTACAAATATTTAAAGACCAATACAGGAAACATATCAGATTGAATTAATATTTTTTATGAAACAGCACGAGCTATATGAAAGGAAGAGTTGGGAGTTCGTATCAACTACTTTCACTGAACAGACGCTAAAAAGTGAAACTGGAATCGGCGTAGGCAACGGAATGCTGGCTAACAGTGATAATGATGACGTAAAGAAATATGTATAAAGAATTGTTAACTTGTGCATGGAAAGTTTTGAGAATAATACAGAAGATTAAGTATAACCTAAAGTAAAGTATAAAATTATTTACAATATCGATTACATTAATAGTTATGACTTTAAAACATATAGGCGGTGATCTGAAACTGCTTAATAATACATGTATACTTATAAACGAGCAAACTATTTACAATGCAACTATAGCAGTTAAAAACTTGATATCACCATTGCAACGTGTACAGCAAAAAATGTCAATACGTATATTAAAGGCGCAAAAATGAACTAAAATGAAACAGCTGCTGACGAGAAGTTTGGAGGTCGTCCAGTTAACGTAATGAGGGAAAGGGAAGGACGTAAGGATATAATTACAGCACATCATGCAATTCGAGAACCTCAACAAACTGTTAAACGAAACGTAAATAGCCTAACATTCGACCGAATTGAAGATCACAATCATTCTCATAATATTCCACGAATTTGCGTATAAATAGTGGGTAAATTACCAATATCTTGATACTAAAATCGAAATGAAGGTTGAACTTTACAGAGGTCGGAGTTAACGAAATGTCAATTGTCTGCAACAACGCGTTGTTTGCACTAAATGCTATAAAGATATTCGTGAGATTGATGTTAATCAAAGATTTGGTAATTACACTGCTTTGAGTAATGTTATAATTTGTAATTACGTTGTTTGTAGAAATCTTAGAGATTAAGATACATTTGCGGGTCATGTCCGAATTCAAGTCACGATGCTAAACAAATAAAAGTGGGCGTGAAATATTATAACATGAGCCACATTTTATTGCTAAAGGTTTGCCACGATTAAGCCCTTGTAGGGAGCTAAGACGTGGCACAGATTACGAAAACTATACTAATCGGTACACAAGCTTTTTGAATCTGAATCAGGTCTTTATTTAACAAAAGATTTTCTGTGCCAAAATTACTCAGCTTTTTTGACACAATGCGTTTTGAAATTTAGCGTAATCATGACGATCGAAATAACTTTGATGTCTTACAATTGGTATATAAAAACACTTATTCATTGTATGAGTCGTTAATTTTATGAAGGGCTTAAAAGATAAAATAAAATTTAAGAGGCCATTCACAATATGTTTTACTTCACATTCAAATAATTATTAACACCAAAGAAAGATACATTGTTTTGATTCCACAACAAGCATCGTCCAATAAAATAATATAACAACTCATACCTCGCCTATGGGTAAGTTTGGAAGCTACCTGTTGCTTAATTTAAAAATAATATCGGCCAGCCGGATGTGGAGTGCATACAAGTGTCTTTACTTTCAAGGACAAACCGAATACCAACTGTTCCCACGTCAAAGAGCATCTGGGACGATGCAGTTTTAACTGTCTTTTGTTTTCGAGGATACACCTTTATTTGGAATTTTTAATTACAGTATATTTTTATATTATTAAGAGAAATATTTTAGTAAAAAAACAGCTTTCTTAAGTTTTATCAGTCTAAGTGTGCTGTAACCTACAATGATGCAAATCTATCAATCCACGTAACACCTAGCATGGAGCAAGATACCTACATCATTATTTTCAAACGCACGACAATCTAGTCTTCAATTACAGCCGCGACCTTTCTAAGGCGCAATTATATTGCACGCAGCTAAATATCAAACATACAAAGTGACAACTGTATGCTTTCGTAAGACGAGCTCGACCAAAGACATTACATCATTACTCTATTAGACCACCTTATTTAAATGTCAAATATTGACCCATGACACGTTACCAGTCTTATTATTCATCAAAATTCCGGAGGCATGTCCATGCTTTTTTTGGATTTGGCTAATAAAACTCATTAGATTTGACAGTATTTTCTAAATTTCACAATACTTGTCGCAGTATTGAATCATGGTGGCTTCTTTGTATATCTTATAAGGTTGTGATTGCGATAGTAATCTAAAATTAACGAAGCTTCATCGATGTATGTTGTTAAATAAATGTTACGTATCGCAGTTATTGTTACTATGGATCGTTCGATAACTGTTATGAAATTGGCATGTAAGAGGTTGTTACACGCAAATCAACAATGCAAGATGAAGTAAATAAGATTGATTAAACAGATATGGAAACTGCTAATATTGTATTAGATAAAAACGAGAATGAGCATTTTAAAATTGCAAAAGAAATTGTCGTTGATAGTTTTTAAGCTATAAATTATTAATATCAATGAACTGTAAAAAGTGATAAAAAATAGATATGACCTCCGAAGTGGAAGAAAGTAGCAGTGGATGACACAATAAACAATTTAGCAAAATAAAATGAAGTTCATCTCTTTGTTTAGATTCTTAGCTATCCGTTTTCACTTTCGTTACATGCGTTAGTGTGTGTCGTGTACATAAGATCGTTGAACGTCACGCGGATCGTGATCTCAGTACAATTAAAGTGTCCAAAACAATTACTATCGCAGAAAGATGATGGGAGAAATGTTGGTTATGTAAAACTAATGGGAATTTCTTTGAAGATGATACAACTATTATGTACTTTTTGGACAATTTAGGCTAAATCTTAGGCAGTTAATACGAAATTGGAAATATTATTATTTTCGTTTAAATAATATGCAATGTATTATTACTTTGAATATTAATATGATGTTGATAATTTTTGTCGTAAAATCATGCTAGACAGACAGCTGGGTTGGCCAACAGCAAGTGTCAGGTGAGGTTTCGACACTGCGCAAACGCAGGCCGCTGTAGGCAGCAAATAAGGACACTGCTGTATAATTGTGTGTACAATCGGCGAGTGATTAGAGCCTTTAGTTGCTATGACACGAATGTTTGGATCATAAAGTGCTAAGAGTGAGAGGAATGCTGTAAGAATAAATTATTTAGGAATTTAGGTACCTGTTACAGAATGCTAATAATACGATTTGAGGAATGCATTCGATTCATAATATAACCCATCATAATACATTTAACCGCAAAATGCTTTAAATTGAAGTATTAGTCAATGATTACATTACTATCTAATGAAGAAGATAATGAAAATCACTTTTATATTGCGACATTAAACTAAGACGTTAAGAACACTATCGTTTAGCCAAAAACTAAGAACGGAATAATTTCCATCATCAAAATCATAATGGCAATTTTTTAAATAAAAAACTTGTAAGAAACACTCAAAGTAGAATTCACAATGACCTTAAACTACTTTTGGGTTGCATTCATTTCTTAATTTCGGTACGGTTCTTAAAGCCTTGATATTAAAAGCGTAGTTTGGAGTCAGTGGAGATTCGTGACTAAATTGTAATAATAATGCACTTGCAAAACGTTAGTGCAATATTATTTCAAGACATATGATTGATCTAGCTGTACTATGGCGGGAGATCAATAAAGCGAGGATTGTAAATTCTAAGAAATTATAGTAGGTATTATAAAATTGGTGTATTAGTTGCGACTAGACGTAATTAATCAGATACTATAACCTAAGAACTTAATGTCAAACCAAAACCAGCTGCAAATTGAGGATTTGAAGAACCATCTTTTGGAATTGGTGCTTTGGTGATTGAAACTGACAAGTGTGCAGGAGTCATACAAAACGAAGCCAACATGCTGTATAATTAAAATCATATTATAGCGGTATATGAAAAGAAATTGAAACGAATTGAAAGTTCTTTATCCGCAAAAATACTTGACAATCTGCACGATCATTACGAGATTCAAGTAACAAAAGCGAACATGAATGAACGTTGCAGTTTTGATCGAAGAATTTTGCTGTATTGAACTTTTAAGGTCAACCTGGCCCTCCCACTGTCATTTCAGATCAATGCCCTCACATATTATTATAACGAGCGATTCTGATTTTTGAAATGATTACTCGCACTTGGCTGGGTTTGGAGGAGTATAAAATAAATTGTCTGTTATCATATTGATTTTTAAATTAAGACCAAGTACAGATAAATGATTTATTTTAATTTTTGTTGTTTTTTCTTCAGTTGTTATTGTTGCTGTCGTCTCATTATTTTCTAGTTCTTCCCTCTTTTCGTCTTTCTCTTGATAATTTTTTTTGGCTTAATCATCTACTTAATTATCTATTAATTTCCATATACCTTCACTAATATTTTCGTATTGAGCAACTAAAAATTAAGTTGTGCAATTGTTTATCTCAAATGAGTTAATTAGAGTAATCAGAGTAGCTATTATCTAAAAGACTACGATCGTTAATAAATATCTATGACTATTTGAATCACTATTTGGTACTATTTTCCTAATAGTTCAGTTCTGTTATCTGTACGACTGTCACTTAAAGTTATGTATAGATTAATGTACATATATTAAGTTTCTGTTGAACAAGGTTTTAATGTTTTTACACTTTTCAAAAACATTAGAAGTTACATTTGCTAGCAATCAACTAACATAGACTTTTAGTCGTTCCAACAAATCACTTGCAAATTGACATTGTATAGCCGTAAGGTCAAAAGTGTGCGCGACCAGATGGTTTCTGGTCAATTTTCTATGCTGTAACTTGTTCATTGTTCGTCATCGGTCACGATCGCGATCAATGGGTCAGAGTTGACCGTACAACGATTGACAGACAAGCAAACATTGCGAAAAGAAATCCTCCTTGAGTAATGTTTGTTTAGCAAATAGTTTGGCATTAGCTAAATGGCAAGCGGCGCCGAAGTTTCTTGAGAAATGTTAACCATAATTCAAAAACTAGTAATTCTAGTCGAGTCGGTATTTGCTACGAAATACACAAATGAATTCTGACTTTTCATTAAAGTTTCAAGTGGGTTTAGTAAGAAATTTACAACCGAACTAAATCTTACGCTAGTCTGCGGTTTGTTTCCTTTTAGGATTACATAATTAATTGTCCATGGCGTAACTAAAGAAACAACGGAATTCTGAGAGAGAATCTCAGGGACTAAAGATAACTATTGTTGATTTGTTCTACTGATTTAGTTTACACAAAATATTGTTATCACACAGTGTGTTGTTATAAAGTTTAGAGAAAAACATTATTTGAATATACCACTATATCAGTATCAGTATTGAAATCGCTTTGAAAAGATAAAATGGAAAATAAATTTTCTGCCACAACCACAGGAATCAATAGAAAAATCTATCAATAATGCAATGTTTTGATTGAATGTGGCGTTCGTGATTCTAGGCTTTCACTGTCAACCGCAGATATTATATCCGCGAAAGCCTTTACAAAAACTATAAATGGTGGCGTCGAACAAACAACATTGTGAGAGTCAATCGAGACACTATTGTGTGACTGTTACGTCACTGCACAATCAAACCAATTTCAATACAATGCTACTGAATTTAGTGCACGTATGAATGTTATCTTTTCTCAGCTGTCGATGGATATCGAAATAGCGATGCTATCGTTTGCAATGTTGAAGCTAAATGAAACGTGGTAAGTGTCAGATATAGTATATAGTACGGCGTGTTCTCACGTCCTTAATAACTGTGAGCAGTCGGAAACGATTACAAAAACGTAACCAAAGACAAAGAAAAGGAAAACGTAATATGTACGCGGAACAACTATGGGAGATAGTAGTGTTTAAGTTGCAAATGAAGTTAATTAATTTCAATTTGTCCCTATTGTGTAAGATGAAATTGTGTTAGAAGGGCCAGATGCTTTCACAGGGATTACTAACCACAATTGTAGTGAGAATGAAAATTATCCAAGACACGTAAAAACTAAGTCTAAAGAAAAAACAATTGAAATGGTTAAGAGCATTTGTACTTGTCTCACATCGATAAGTATATCACCAATAATGTAAAACAATTTCTCTCAATATCACTTACGATGGTATAAGTGGACACACGTATAGGACTAATTTGTGGAAAGTCAAAGATTTCACTTTGACAAATTGTCATAATGGTTTCTCCTATGATCTGTCATTCACTACTATTATAGCAGTGACTGTGTGAACTGAGCCGTGAACATTACTTACATCGGCTCGACGACCTCGTGATTGATGCATAGAAAGTTTAAATACCAATTTGGGTATCGTCAGCCTATTATGATTTGATTGCCTGCTCATTAGCCTTTGATACAATGGCAGGAAATGGTTTGATGCCTATAAATTGCTGGAGGTTACGTTTTTAGGATACTTGAGAAAAAATATCGTTTCTTCTACTCTTTTTGATTCGGTAACTACAATTGAATTAGAACTATTTACTCTTTTAATCGTGTGTTCTTTTTTCTGATTTAATTAATTGCGTTAGCTTATGCCTTGCGATAGTCAATTTATCATATTATTATTATTCAAATTTCACATTGCAATAGTGAGGAAACAGTCAAGCACGTTTCAACAGGCGCTGCCACCTCACGTTCGTAACATCTTCAGAATGACGCTATGAAATTCAAACGCTTTAAGGCAATGAAACTAATATTTATATAGGACCAAATAAAGGGCAACTCAATCAATATTAAGTAATAAATTTATTTAAAATTGTTACTCTAGTAAAAATTATAGCAATTATATAGCTAGAAGAGAAATATCTTTGAACCAGCATAGAGTACCTCAGGGTACGATTCTAGGTCAAACCTAATTTAAGAAAAAAAGATTAAGAAATCTTACCTTATAAAGTTTATCTTTTTGATACCATACATCCTCTTCTTCTTCTACGGGCGCTGCGAACGCCTGTGTTAGGTCGTCGCGGGAACGCGAAAGTATTCGACGTCGAGACACCATCTCGCCACCCACTGCCGTCTCAAACGGGATTAGGCTGAAACAAGGAAAAACATTCATTACATTTTATCAAAAAAATAGGTAATTAAAACAATAGCCTTTAGCGAATAACATTTTGGCTCCGTTTAAATAATAAATATTTATGCAAATAATGTTTGAAATGCTCCAACCAAAGTATTTTTACACATAAATTAAAAATAGAATGGAATCATTCAAAAAGCTAAATTGACCAGCAGATTATGTATACTGAGACGTCTTTTAGTTTCTTTTAAATGAAACGGAACTAATTCTTTATAACATAAAGTATTATGATTGGTGATACAATTGATACTATTGTCAAACTTTCTATCGAAGAATACAATTATACATAACACTGTTATGAAACACGAGGTGTGGCGAAAGCTAATATTGGCATTCATGTTTGTAGACATATTATTCCTTATTGATGTCCATTCATAGATAATGACAGCCTATTAAGAAGATACAGTCTTGTTTAAATGTCAATTTATGCTTATAATCAACATTTGTATTCAGAGGAGCGTGATTAATTGTCACACATATGTTTAATCAGCCAAGTACTTTGCGTACAAAGATAAAAGTTCAACAAGTTAATCTGTTTTTTTTTCTAACACTTCAATAAAGCGGAACTTGGTTACGTGGAATATTTTTTTTATAAAGTCGTACTTATAGTATTTTTTTAGATGTTACTTTTACAACGTCAATGTTTTGTTTATTAATTGGATTGTAAGTTTATATTGGTTATATTTATTTTTCATCATCTAAAAATATATTACATTCATCAACATTTTTTTCTTCATCGTTTGTTTTTTTACCATCATCATTAATGCAGCTATAGATGCACTTACTGTTTCTTCGTCATTCGCTTTTTTATATTGGATGTCGTCTCAAAACATTAAAACAAAAACGATCTCAAAGTAAATCTTAAAACCACTACAAAAGACTAATTTCTCCAACAACACATCCCACCATCTTATCGTAGGTTCTTAACAGTACACAAAGCGTCGGTTCGTTTGCTTCCTTCCGACAGCTCACAATGTGTGGCATTGGATTCGACATTGGGGCTCGCACTCCGTGTCTAACGATCGCCTCCGTCTGTTCCTCCCATTCATTTGATACCCACCATGTTTGTTTTAATCGGGCTTGAGGCTTGAGATTTGAGCTCGTCCTTTATTTTAGTTGAAGTTTTCATTTAAACATTTTCTTGACTAAGTACTGCAGTTATGGAATCTATCAAATCATTCGTTGCAAAATGACGTCGATATAAGTAGAATTTTTTCTACACAATTTCTATGGAACTCTTAGAACCAATCACTTGAATGTGATATGGATTGTTAGCAATTTATCGTTTATGCACTTTCTTTACTTTATCGTGCAATATCGGATAAACTCATATAATAGCCCACATTTGTTTTAGAGTCTATTAAAACCAATTGCTGGAAAGTCGAAAGTTAAGAAGTTTTCTTTAGACGATTTTCTCTAATTTTAAAGTTATTTCGTATCATTTAAGATGCAATTTAACTTTTAGTGTAGGTTTTATTATTTTAACGTAAGTACTGTTTTATGTTTATTGCGTTTGATTAATGGTTATCAAAGGTACTCAGTTTGGACCGTATAAAGTATTTTGAAGTTATAAGTATTTACTTTTTCTCAGTTTCCTTCACTTTAAGTAATAGCTTTTCATTGTAACATTAAACTCTATTAACAAGAGCATTCAAAGCCTTCCTGCTTACTCGTATCTTATGTAAAGTTAATGTTTATAACTATCTATCTATATATAACGTCTATACGAGACTTAAGTTCGTTCAGTCAGTGGGTCAGTACTTTCACACTTGATTTACATTGCTCTAAATAAATATCGCAATGCCTGTTACGACATCCGATCTAGATACGTTTGTTGTCCGATCTCGAGAGATTCTGAAATACGGCACACGCAACGCTCCGAATAACAGAGGGAAATGCGTTCCATGTTATCGATTCGTGTCGATTTATATCTCGATCGTTTCGATATGATAAAATGTATGATATATTCAAACTCTTTGAATACAATACCAAAGTTCATATAATAAAAAAAAAACAAATGAAAATGAAGTGTCAAAACGAACTAACTTCGCGCGCTTTTTTCAAAATGGCGGTGACATTGTACGAGTATGTGAAGTATTATAAATTTCTTGATATTTATGATAAATTAGTTAAAAATGTTAAAATATTTAGCCCTAAATTGACCTGTTTTCCTCATAAAATATTTGTAAACAAACTACTGTTAACTTTTATCGAATGCTAGGCACGTGCTATGGCATTCTTGTCCAGTCGTTGAACGAGTCGCGTGCTTGGTCTGCAGTGGTTGAATGTTCTATATTGAATTCAAGTTGTGTTGTTTCATACCTTATCGTTTCTAATATTTATCTTGTTATTTTTTAAATATTAAGGACCTTACCATTGTGTCTCTTAATGTAACTGCTCTGAAACATCGGTCTATCCAATTTTTTCAAAAGAATTTAGCTTAATTTTTTGTGAAAGGAATATAGCCATTGTAAGTTTCCATAAACACTTACTAAAAGTACTGATATAATAATTTGAAGCATAAAATGCGTACTTCTGATATAATACATCGTAAAGACTGATCATAAAACGTTGCACCTGTAGACGTCACAGGACCCGTTTACAGCACGCTGACCCATATTGAGAGTTGAATGCTTGAGAGACAAGTGTTGCGATCGGGAACTTATCGATTTCGAATCGATTTCTTTATCGAATGGGTGAATAAATGTAACAGTGGATGATTGGTTGTGTTTAAATAGACGTTCAGATTATGATTGTAGGTTTTAAATTTAAATGGGACACATTAACGAGTAGGTTTTTATACAAATGTATGAAGAAAAATATAGTAAAGAACGTGCGTTGCTCGTAATTTGTTTCATAGTTTTGACATTTCACGTATATAGTCAGCAATAAGTGGTGGTCTCAAAAAAAAACTGTACGTAACAATTTGCCTAATATTTAACATGTGTAATTATGCAAGTCAATATTTGAGTACCTACGTAGTATGTAATTACTTATGGTAAATAGAAACTTGTAATATATAAACGACATTTGTAAATTACAATACGGTAATAATTTCCGCATACCTTTTGACGTTAAATAGAGCAATTATTCAGATTACATTTATCATAAAAAAAGTTCAAAGGTTATGTGTATAGGGCACAAATTCGCTAACGTATAATCGTGACGATTTTTCTATCGATGTTCGCTATCGATATCGAGTCGAGTGAGTCCCGCTAGCCCGCTAGAGCTAGTCATTACGGGAGTCTCTTAGCGGAACAGGTTTACACTTTTATTTTCTTTTTACATACGTGAAGGCATCCCCGGGCAGGCGCAATTACTACGGTACATTTAGGGTTGTACATAAACGTCTGGAGAACTAAATTATTTATCCACTTTTAATAAGAATTCAAGATTATAAATACATAGAGGATATTGTTCCACAATGCAATTTTTAATTAATATGTTTTGTCTTAAGGTCTGAATTCAAAATCTACACACTTGTTAAATATAATTCCTATAACTTTACGGTGATTTGAAATTGATTTATTTAAAAGAGTTAATATTATATTTGTTCTTGCAGTAAAGAAACAGAACATATTACTTCTTTGGAGTCATCTCAAACACAGAAATAATTTCTCATAGCGTTCTTGTTATATATTTTACTTATAAATATATTTTATTCTATTCTCAGATGTGCCTTATACTATTACAGATTTCAAGCAACCAAATAAACCTAAGTCTTTGATAATTTTTATATGACAAATTTACAATACAATCTTCGTTCATTGTAGTTATTAATGCTATCAAAGGATACACACAGGCAACCCTGTTTGTTTCACATCTGGATAGCACGCGCCATGATGTAATCGTTTGATAGTTTGTTGACTCGCCATCGTAACAGGTAATTGTTATTTACTAAAGACAAATGGGATGCTCTTCTGTATTTTATCGAGTTGATAGATAGGTGTTATTTCATCAAATAATATTATGTTCGATTTTTTATAGTTTTATTGTACTGTTACATTACTATTTCTTTTGTTGATTGTGTACTCACATAGGTATATGTTTCATTCGCGTGTTTTTTTTTTGTTGTAAATATTTATATGTTTATGCTTTTTATTGAGAGAAAGTAAGTCTGTCACGTAAATAGTGGTTTTTTAGTGCTTTTTAAAACTCAAAGTAGACTTCAAAACCTAGAACTTTATGCAATTAGTGGATTATTGTTTAATTAGATACAAATTAGGTAAGCAGAAAAGCTTGCCACTTTATCGTCGCCCATAGTATTCGAGTCAATAAGCTTTATGGATTATCGTAAAGTCTTATTCGTATAATAATACTTGTGTCTTGTTTAATCAAACGTTTCTTGCCCAAAATACTGTAAAAGTATACAAGCAATTAATTTTCATTACATCGTGAGTAATACTTATTAACTTTTACTGCTTAATTATTCACAAAACTGATGTAACAAAACCTTATTTGCCAAACATAATCTGCTCTCAATTTGTTCTCTTCCATTTTTGGTATTTAAATTATAATTATGGCACTTAGTACCAAATACGTTGGAAGTCATAAATGTAACAGATATGTAGTTTCGTATACGTATTCATTACATTTTAAATTCACATTAAGACATTCGTTGACTTGTAACTACATAGTTTATGTAGTAATAGATGTATATTATATTATATAGTAATAGATAAAAAAATTGGGAACACATTCCTACTGTATCAAGCTTTACGCCAGTTTAGGCGTATACTTATACAGTATATTATTATGTATACCTACACATGAATATATTTCTTGTTTTTCTAAGATTATTATAGCTTCATACTTTATTAGTATTTGAGTAAATTTCGTTGCCAATACAATAATTATAATTTTCAAACTAAAAGTTTGTTGTTCTTATTTTAAAATTGGTCAGCTGAGTCCAAATTCTGTGGACAGTAAGCATGGACCAATGACATAGTTCGTATAGGTATGTAAATATAACACAACTTAATACAGTTACCGACGCATTACGAAATGTACAGTTAAAAATTCAGTAGAAATTGTATAGCTCACATTCTTGTAAACTGCTTTCCAAGTCAAATGACAACGTGGTCGCGATTCTAATTATATGTTGCTATTATGTTTTCAAGACAAAGAGGGACATCTCAATTAGTAACCGTACCTGTAAAGTTAATTTCTACCTTATGTGTATGTGTAGTAACGTTTGTATTTCATTTTTTTATGGTCCTTTGAGTTTGGTCCTTTCGTCACTTTAAGTGTTAGTGAAAATTCATCTTCAACCTTATGTTGAGAGCAGTAAAAGATAATATACTTCGTATTTTGGTCCTTTGAGTCTAGTCCTTTCATCACTGCCATTTTAAAAGTTTCTTCTATTGACGATTTGATGCGTCCCCTTTTTAAGAATCGTTATTGTTTGACAAAACATGTTTTCACAATTTGTGTTTAGAATTACTTTTGGCTGACCTGTCCTCGTTATAAAGTCTTGACCATTTGTGATGTTGCTAATTATTGACTATACTGACTGTTGGTATGAATTGTCATCTTTAGGAAAGCTAGGCGTATCTGCGTTATAGGCTATTTTTTTAATAATTACATACTATTATTGGGTAACTAAAAAAACATTTGAATAACGCCAATACATATCTAAATGATTGCCTTCTCAGAGAATCATTAACTCAGATCATGAACAGCAATCAATATTCAGCTCATCAAGAGAAAACCGCTAAGCGATGCACATGCGTTGTTCGATTTCAATGTCGCCGCATATCGATATAATCGTCGATAATCGATTCGCGTGGGCGCCTACCTGTTAGAAACGGCAGACTGTACGACTGAATACAAAGAGCCACGCCTACGTAGCTAAACAGATTATTAGTAATATAAGCTGGTCTATCTATAATCTAGGTTTAAATTATTTGTGATAAACTATCCGACTACTTTCACGCTTTGATAAATTTTATAGTGAAACTAGTAGCGTTATTGGAAATAATTTACAATCTGTTTAATGTCATATCAGTGTTACCAGGAAAATTATTTTTGTTTTGCTTTTTCTTAAGACTTTAGAGTGTAATAATACGCATCAAATGTAGAAAATATTTAAAAATATAAAAGTATTATTATTTATATATTATATATTTTTAATAAAACGTTGCCCCACACAAGTATTTTCTCCTGTGTCGTGGGTTTGGTTTGGCGTTTACAAACATACAAATTCACATACACAACACACCCAGACCCGAAACAACAATTTGTGGATCACACAAAGTGTTGTTCCGTGCGGGAATCGAACCCGCGACACGTTGCACAGCAGCCAGTTGCCCACTCACGGCGCCAACCGTGCAGTCAAACAAAGTGGTTGTTTAAGAACAGAAAATACAAGACATAACCTTTAAAAATCATTATAGTGACTGACAATATGCATTACAACATCTAAAATGGCTACCAATAAATCTAACGATAATTTTTGTTGCGCGGTCATCGCCCTAAGCACTAAAAATTCAAATAATAAATCATAACAAATTGCACCATAGACCTACGAATCGTTTAAATCAATTATCTAAATATGACAATTCATTTGTTAAACTTATACAGCATGAGTCTTCGCGGTGTGGACATATCGAAAAAAGGAGCTCCGTGGTAAATATTTATAATATGCAGAAGAGAAAAGTGTTGATAAATGTTTAATTTTACTACACATCTTTGACGTCGTAATTTGATTGTTTATGAAAAAACACAGTTTTTTTGGTACGCAAGTGCTAAAATAATGATGGTCCCAGTACCACCGGTGTCAGTAGAATCGGTTTTTTAGCTAACTGAGCCGACCAATAGATATGGTTTCATAAAAACCATATATTTTTGTTACTGAACATTTTGTTCTTTATTTGCTATTTTGAATGACGGGGGAAAATATTTTGCATTTAATAATTGAGGGTTCAGTTTTCGCTTATATTTTTCAATCATTAAGAAGTCTATCTAACTATCAATATGTTTCTTATTTTAAAAGTTTCACAGCCTTTTCTAATATCCATATGTGCATATTATAAAGACTCGTACTGTGTGCAAGTCCAGTGAAATATTGGGCAATATAACCCCCTGGTAATATTACGTTATGGCCAGTTATTCAATCTGTGTCACAATGTCTACATTGGGCGGTGCTAACCAATCGGTAAGGGTTAGTTCACACTGAGACGCGTTTCGAGGCGAAACAACTATACGGTAAGGCACCAAGTGCCGCTGCTAGACGTAAAACATGAAGTGTGGATTTTGTCGTGTAGAAAATAACAGTGTGAACAGACCCTAAGTAGACATATCGATACTTGTTGTAAGGTTCGCAACGTGTTTAAACATAGTGTTGGTCTGTTGTATGCAAATTTGTGTCATTTAAATATGGATGTTATGACCCAGTGATAGAATTGTTTTCGCTTATGTCGGAAAATGTTAGGTACTGTTTCTTTATATTACTAGTAGATTAGAGAAATTTTGTAAAAAAAGGTTTAATACCTAATGAGAATGTAATGGCTCGCTTTTACTTAAAACTTTTTAGTCACGCTTTCAGTCAATATTAATATTTTATGGTGTATTATAATTTCAATTTTGGAACAGATTATTTCGAGCTATGGAAACAATTGATTTTGATTTCAAACAATAATATATTTAGAGTTTAAAGTTAAAACCTTTATAACCTGAGTTTGGTATATACTACATCAAATTGTTTTAACTTAACATACACGACAGATCGACCTAACATACGAAGGTAACTAACCTTTTGACGTGTTTTAAATAACTTCCTTTGTAGGTAGCCCACACGCTTACGTAATGCAAAAGGTCATTATGTCTAAGTGTGGGAGTCCCATAATGTAGTGTTAGTAATAGTTTTAATACTTGATCATTATTGTAATGCAGTTGTGCACCTAACCACACGATAGTGTGTATTTACCCTTTGTTGAAGTCAAAAGAAAGAAAGAAAACTGTTTTTATTTGGAATGAGACATGAAGGCCAATAACAAAAAAGAAAATACAAAAATGAAAAAAAAAAACAAAAAAAAGTTTGGATAACAGGACAACAAAATAAAATAAAAATAAAATGAATCAAAACAATAATACCCTTAGAACAGACTAACACAAATTTTATTTTCTTCTGGGGTCTTCTAAAAGCGGTGTCAGTCATTTATTTTGTTAGTAAACTACTTCGTTCTCAAAAAGGCTGCCATTTCCCATTTTCACCTCTTAATTTCTATTTTTTTTTCATAGAGAATATTCTTCGGATCTTATCCAAACTAATATTATGAATGCGAAAGTAAATCTGTCTGTCCGTTCGTCTGTCTTTTCTTTACGCCTAAACTACAGAACCGATTTCTGTGAAATTTGGTACAGACATAGTTTGGAACTTAAGAAAGACATGGGATAGTTTTTTACACCAAAAATCTGCAAGTAGTCACTATTCCACGCGAACGGAGTCGCGGGCAGAAGCTAGTCAAAATAATTTTTGGATTGGATAAACGGGGGAAAGTAGGGTTTATGTTTTTACAGGGATGCTATTTGTATAGATACGGATTTGAATGTAGATGTTACATGTTACATGCCTAAAATAGCATAAAAATCTTATTACCGTAAGTCACTTCTAGTTCGTACGTCATTAAGCATCTTTGGATATAATCTTAAGTTTTTTAGGCAAAAGGACCAGTTTTTAAAACATAACCTATAATGGCGCTCTCTTTTGTTAAAATATGAATGAAGAACCTTTTTTATAACTTTATGAATGGTGTTCCTAACACCTACGCTAACACTTGATAAGGGAATCTGCCAAACAAAAAACATTAATGAAACACGAAATATGTTCATATTTGATAAAATACTGTATAAAATATCCCATAACATTTCATGCCATTTTGAGCTCAATAAAAAGGTAATAAAACAGACAATGGCTTGTTCTGCTTTAGTAGATGTTATCTTTAAAAGTGTAGCCGAAATGTCGTCTAGACAAGCCTGGCTACTTAAACCTAGGTTAGAACAATTGTCAAACTTTTTAAGAACTGGTTCTTGCACTGAGTTTAAAGTGAGGAAAGCAGTCTTGAGTTGGAGATAAAACTAAATGTGGTAAATGTTACGGTTTTTTATTTCCTTGCAGCTGTGAGATCTAAAGCAAATGCAAACAAAAAAAAATACAAAATATAAAGTTTAAGTAGCCTTTTTTTAAAGGGGAAAATCATCAAATGACTTTCTCTCGCCCAGGATGACACCAGAGGGAGTGCCAGACTCTTATTGACTAACCATCCCCCCGTTCCTTCTCCTGCTTTAGGCCAAGATCGCGGTACCATATTGCGCGCCCCGCAACCCCAGTTAAAGAAAGTCTAGGCCTAGGACCGACCTTCAAAATCTAGTTGAGTGAAGAATTATATTATATTTTAAATAAATAGTCTATATAACTTCTATAAAGAAAATAGATACTCTCCGAGAGAGGGAGAGTACTATTACCAATGTAGGAATAACAAAATAATCTGACTACGTAAAATGCCCATGGACAAACTGATACACACATCAAAGCAATCGCTGTTATCCAAATGCCGATTCAATCACGATAAAAAACACACATAACAAATTACATCTTTATTATTATGTGTGTGTCACAAAATAACAAATGAATTAACAATCTCATAAAACAAACAACGACGAAAGGTACGAGCCGTCACAAAAACAGTTTGCCAAAAAAAAGGTCGCTTATCACTCGTCGTAAAATAAAAAATGAGACAAGAGACTTGTACATGCAAACATACATAACGGGATAATTCAAGTCATATCGTTTTACGCTGTATGACTAATGGACTGGATGTAACAGAATGGTAAGGGTTCCGTCCTTATTTCTGAGGTCATGATACCGATGAACTATGAACGGTTATCTCAGGATTTTCGCGGACGTGATCTGGGTGTTGAAAATGGCAGTTTTTGTATTTCGAATGAAATTAGAATGGTCCTTGAATTAGTTATCTAGTAGGTTCTGATAAACAAACAGATTTTTCAGACATCTAGTCTCAAGGTATTACAAATCTACATCTGATTCTAGATTGTAAAAAAATAACTTCGATTATACAAAAAAACAGTTTTAATTATTGAATTATATTTAAGCAAAAATGGCTTTATTCGTTTTTATTACACATCAAATAATCATAACTGGACACGTACTTCAACGCAATGTCTTAAATAAATCTTACTAAAATCACAAAGATATTAACTACATTGTACTAACAAAACGCTATAAACCCATTTACGTACTAAGCAGTACTTATCATCGGTAACCATCGGATCACATTCTTTATCTCGCAAATTTTTATGCGTGATCCGTTTGGCCCAAATCTCGTGGTCCCAATTATATTAAATGCGTGGTATTACTGTTTGGGGCTACGTAAATGTCAAGGGTGATTGTAGGATAAATAATAGTGTTTTTTTTGAGTCTCGAATACTGATGATTAAATATCTCCATTGCAAAAAAATGGACGGAAAAGTTGATGACATAAATGTTCTAGCAGCCGTAGACACGTAAGGAAAAATTTGTCATTATAACAACGAAGGTACGGTCACCTGCCTTCTAATTACTAAGGCTAGTTAGATTATTATAACGTATTGATAGGCGTCTGGTCTGCAGGACGAATGAAACTCATCTTTAATCCACGGAAACCGCGTCGGTTCTTAAATATATAAAGTTGAATTGATTGTTTTGTATCTATTTACTAATTGTACTATTAAATCTGTTGTACTATGTAGTTATTTTAATGGATACAGAATTATTTTCAAAAGATTATCATCGTTAAATAGTTTTTGTTTTTATTAATCTACAATATAATACTTTTTTTTGAGGAGCGAATACACAAATTGTCCTCTCCCGCCCGAATGGGTCGAGAGGCAGTATCAGATTCTTACTGACTAAAAACTACAACATTTCTAATTATAACATAATTGCGCTTGCATATAAATAAGCTAATACAGACGTAAAAAAAACTAAGTACCGGATACTAAAAAAAAACTAAATAAACACACAGCAATCATTTAATAAATATCCTAAAAATTCATAGAGTTTCCGTCGATTATTTTCTACATAAGGCACGGCTAGACTGTGTGACTAGACTGCACATACGGTTCACGTCATCTACAATTATAACCTAAGCTAAGAACTAAGTAACTTCTGCCTAAAATGGACATTGGCGGTACAGACAGAACTGTTTTTTACTATCTCAAATACTCGTGAGAACTGTTAAAGAATATTAAGTTGTTTATTTTAAGACTAAACTAATGTTAGCTATTCATTAGAACGAAAGGACCAGGTTTTTTGGTCCTTTGATACGGAAAAGGTCGTTCGGTTGGAAACTTGCAAAATGGATTATTTTTTACAATAATTTTCATGATTAATATGAAGTAACTGCATCTAATTTTATTAACATTGATTGAGAAAATATTTTTTATTTTTATTTTTATACTGCGTTTAGAGTTTTCTGCTTTGAGGTTATGTTTTTTTGCCTTGCTCCATTATTATGTCTATTTACTTTAACAGGTAATAAATTAAAAAAAGCAGAAAGTTTGGACTGTCGTAAATCTGGTTGCGTTCTTGCATTATATTATATGTATATTTATTTCAGATTATAATCAGAATTGTGCGCTTAGAAACTACAGCTGAGGCGATACAATCTAATTAAATGTATGTAGTTATTTATAGGAAATTTATTAAGTATTATGACACTTAATAACTATTCAATTATGCGTTTTATTAGATTGCGTATTGCAATAGGGTCACAGGTCATAGTCGTACATAGGAGTCATTTAACAATTGTTTTAGGAACAAAATGACCATTGAATTGGAAAGAAAAAGAGAGAAAAGTTGTTACTTAACAGTATGGTTGTTAGGTAAATAAATAATCAGTCCCTAATGAAGAAATAAAATAAATCTATTCATATTCAACGTGCAACGTATCATTCTTAAGAAATATCAATTGATGCATCATTTGACATTTGCAACGTAGCTTGTGTAATATTTATGTTGATTTTATTTCTCAGGTCATTCTTGCACGTGATTTGTGAGCTATTTTTAGACGTAAATTTATTTAATATTTTTATGAAAAAGAAGCAAAAGTGGATTGTTACTCCAAGTACAATTTATCTAGAAACAATTTTATGAATTGATTCAGGAGTAAGTACAAATCAGAATTTTAAATAATGTCTAGTAAATGAGACTTTCTTGATTTCCCATTATTTTCATTAGATAATATTAATTCCATTTTGTTGCTATAAATAATCCTGCTATGTATATTAACATATCCATCGTAGTAATACGAGACGCAACACTAAAATATGTTTGCGAATTATTTATTATTTAATGTTTCGCTTGGGGTTTGGTGAATTAAATTCAGTGACAAATAGGACCATCTTTAGACTCTCAAGCAAAATGCGGATTAGTAAATAATTAAATTATACTTTGGCTAAAAAAAATAACAAGCAACGTAACCAAAAAGGTTTCTATCAACCAGCTTAATAAACTAACAACTCATTAATCACGGATGGAAGTTCTTAAGTAAGTAATTGCTACACGTCAATTACACAATTATCCAACATACATAGTAAGCATTAAGATATTTATCCATGCTAATAGAATAAACGGCCGGTTTGTTTGTTCATTGTTTGTTTTATGGCTTTACCTTAATACTTAGGTAAAGAAAAACTAGCAACCAAGTACCTATCTATCTAGATTTTTGTTAATAAGATTTTTATTTTTTTAATAAAATTATAAAAAAGTCACTTTATTTTTGCTGATTTTTTTTTTGTATTAAGCTAATTTAAAAACAAAACGAAACATTAGTAACTCAAAATTATTTAGTTTGCTGTATTGTTTCACAAAGTAATTTCGACTTAATTATTAAAAAAATAATGGTTTATACCATTTGTGTTGTACCTACTTACTAAAAATATATAATGTATAGATATTTTATGTGTTCATGGGTGAACACGCAGATAAAAGCTAGTTAATCCTATGTATTTACTCATACAACGTCTTAAGGTAAAAATTAAATAGCAATTGTTACGCCATACTTGTGAGAACATTTTTTTATTGAGGAAACATCTAAGTTCTTGTACCTACCTTGTTAGTAGCTGTGAAGTGTCAACGTTTTGCCGCCACTTTTCTTTTTTTTTTAACATAGAAACAAAAAATGGCCGCGCTCTCTTTTAAATTTAGAATAAAAAGTGTATTGATACTTTTTTGCCTGCGATGTAAATTGAAGTAATGTTTTTTAAATGCATGCATGTAAGTATCACGATAAGCGAGTCTATAAAATAAGAAAAATGTTGCCACAGTTAATAAATCTTTTAATTTTTTATTGCTATTTTAGTTTGATTATATTATATTGCAATGATAGATAACTAGATCAATTTTTTATTGAACGTTCAATGCTCGGGTTTAAACAAGAACTTAAAAAACGCGTAGGCAACGGCAATTACAAACTATATAGAGGTTACTAAAAGTAACCTCTATATTTGGAAATTACTTAATGACTATTGACCTTTTTAAAATTATTAATTAACGTAACAATTTCCTGGCACCATATATCACTGAATCACAGATGCTTTTAAGCAAAATAAATAGGTTCAATCAAATAAGTCGCTTCCCAAATCAATTAAAAATATTTTTTCTTATACGTTACAAATAATTTATCACCAATGACTCCATTTTATGCTAATCATAATAAACCTTAACATTTAGAAACTAGTATTTTTTTATTTTAAGTGCGAAATGTCCTTCAACTTGTTTGAGATGAGTATTCATTAATGTTTATGTTGTAAATTTTAGGTACATTTTACTAGATATAAGATTAAACTTTAAAGACACTAATGCATAATCCTACTAATAATTCATTAATTTTATTTGACTGCACGGTCGGCGCGGTTGGTGGCTGAGTGAGATCCACAAATTGTTGTTCCGGGTCTGGGTGTAATGTGTATGTGAAATTGTATGTAAAACGCCCACGACACAGGAGAAAATCTTAGTATGGAGCAGCGATTTAAAGACTCCATCCATGAGCAGCGTGCGTGAGAGCCCATAGACAACCACAGACCTATTAGACCCATAGAACAGGGGCTCCACAGGGCCGATATTCAGCCGGGGTGGTGAGGCAAGCGCAATAAGGTAATGGCCATGGCGCCATGGCCTTGGCTTATAGCAGCAGGAGAAGGAGCGGGGGCGTTTTTAGTCTGTAAGAATCGGACACTTCTTTTTGCCACTCCCTGGGCATGTCAATTTTTGATTTTCTTCTAGCATAAAAAGACACAGAAGGACAGCGTATTCTAAGTGATATTAGCTTTTTCCTTAATGTACGGAACATTAAAATGTGACCAATAGATACATATATATATGTATTAATTTAGACCATAAATTCTTCTTATTCTTATCTAACAACTAGTTTTTTTTCGATCAAGAAATCACGGAGTAATATCGTGAACTGACTAAACAAGTTCGATCGATTTGTTTTAGAGTCTAATGTCAAGTCAAAACAAGTTCTGTTTCAATAAAAACATTGTTTTAAATAAAATATTTTTATTAGGTATTAATGTGTTACAAGTAGGATGATGATGTACGGGAAAAAATAGTAATAGATTTGTCTTGACTAGTTTGATGTGTTTGCTAGATTTGCACCTACAGGTTGATAATAATATTAGGTAATAGAAGATGCAAAAGGTATTTTTTGTTTAAAAAAAATATTTTGATTAATACGATTACGAGAAGCTTTTATATTATATTATTTTAACCATCGAGATGTTTTATTTATCATATTTACCGATATTTTAAATATAGTACCTAGCTATTTGATTTTTTTACGAATTGGTATTTTTTTCATATTTTTAACGACGCCTGCTCAGGCTAAAAATATTGCTACATAGTTTATTTTAATCATTTTCTAGTAATCCTAAGGAGCTAGTCAATTTAGACAAAAGCTAGTTGACTAAAAAAAAACCCTACTTTAATCTCTATAGTTAACAAACAAAAAAATAACCTTAATCAGTTTGAAACAATGTCTAATTAAAGACAGTAAAAACATGTTACAAATTTTTTCTAACAGAGATAATTACGTTGAGTATTTTGGTAAAAAGGAGTATCATTTCTGAGGGCATACCTCACGGTTTATGCTTTGATAGTTTTTATTTGCTCTTTTGGCATAAGCAGAGAAAGTTTATAGTTTCACTAGAACAGAAATTAGGAAGCAAACTTTTTGGTCTTTACAAGGGAAGAGTTGTGATAGAAATATTGAGAAAAATTGTTTTTTTTTTGTTTTCAATTTTTGAATTGGGAATCTTGGAGAGAATAATAATAATATATACTTCCTAGTTTGTCTGGTTTTTTCTTTAGTATTAGATTTACTTACGTTCAGGCGTTTTTAGAAGATCTGGGGTGGTTTTTTGTAACAAGCAATAAATTAAGGTATTAAAACAAATATTTTCTTATTTCGGAGAAATAAGTTTTGTTTATTCTTTTGTTGGTAATTTATTTTATTTACTATGTCCTAAATTGTATATATAATATCATATCACATATCTATCATCATCCATCATCATTGTCACTATCTACCAATTAAGTCGTCAATCCATAACAAACTATGTATTTCACAAAAATTACTATTTCCAACTACTTAAACGCGATCAAATATAATTGAAGCACAAGCAATTAAAAAAGCAACACCCTCAAACCTTGGCGTAGATATGGACGATGACCGGGACAAATTCGGCTTTTTATTCGTCTTAAACAATTTGTGATTCCGTAAATCCATTTTCGGATGGAATATTTACGACCGAAATTTCACCAAAAAAATTTCAAGAGATCCACACAATACACACGACCACTCACAAACTACTGACACTGGCAACTATTAATTAGAACATTGTATTGCAATCTAATTATCATAAAATTTCAGGTTTTAGCCTTAACGAAGTCGTTAGAAACGAATTGCATAGTTTGTTGGCAAATCTCACTCCGACAGCGTGTCGGCTATTCATATGAGGGAAGGAGATAGCGATACATTTGTCTGACCAATGGAAAGAGACGGCGATGTTTCGTAACATTACTGTCGCAAGCGCATGCTTCTGTTAATTAATATGAGTTTAGTTGTTGTTGATGTTTGTTGATTATAATTGACGTAAATAAAAAAAACTGTTCTTTATGTGGCGAAGAGATATATTATTGTGCTGTTATTAATAAAAACTCTATTGATTGCTGCTTGCTATTAATTAAGATGCTTTGACTTTATTTCACAGATGGTCTTGCAGCCTTAAAGCATATGTAACCCCTGGTGTCGCGTGTTCATGGGCATCACTGATTGCTTACCATCAGGTAATCAGTCGGACAGTACTGAAGACTCAATCGCCGTTCAAAGAAACAAAAGAAGGCGTTAAAATTATTTCACTATCTTAATTAAATACATGCCCACCACAGGTATGTATTGACTTTGCTCTCAGTCGGTGCTTGTTGCTATAAAAACTTGTTAATCTTTATTAGCATTGCAAATTTAATTTCGCAAAGGTCACAATTCAATCAAGTGATTGTGCTTGAACTCATTTAGAACCAAACATATGTAAACGTGTGTATACATGCAACGATGATTCTGTATGTAAAACTGATTGGAAAAGAGTAACCATGGAGTTTCTTGCTCGTTCTTCTCTATCGGAATCTACACTTAAGAAGACTGACCGACAAACTGACACTTTTTATCTTTAAGCTATGTTTGACGTCCAAAACTTCCTGTAAGGGTCTAATTGGAATAAATGATTGTAATTTTAATTTTGGCTTTATTATTTTAATTCAAAATTTGCTGTATATGCCTTATTTTTGCCTTATTCAAAAATGGCTCAGAGATCAATCAAAGAAAAGATAACGAAAGCCGAATACCGCGTGCAGAAATTTGTGTATGTAAAGACTTTAAGAAGTTTGATATTTCCAAATTGCTCTTAATTGGTAATCAATTGTTAATCTATTTAATGTAACGTTAATCTTCTAACAGTAAAGTAAGAATTAATCTCAAAGTCCCTTGTACTACGTATAAAAATAAAATTGCTACTAATTTGTACGAAATCGAGACCTACTTGACTTTAATCGCTAAGTGGCGCCGCCTAGGGAGTGCAAAAACAGATGAGGCTACAATCAGCTTTACAAGAGCCTGTTTATCTCGCATATAGATGTGCAAAAGTTAGTAAACCATGTCTCAGAAGGCCTTATGTGTTGTAAAATAACACCCTAACTGTCGTATCAATTGTCAAAGGAACGCCGCCTTGTATAAGATTATCATGCACACTACTCTGAATCACGGTTGGTTTGACATTTCACATTATTCCGTTCAGATTTGACCTTATTGATAATACTTCCTATCTATTTTCATACAAATTGTAAATAAAATTTTACGAAAGCAATTGAACTAAGACCTGATTTTTAAATATTTTGATCAAACTTAGTGTAGATGTAGATAAATGTTTTGTTTTTACTATGTTTCGGGGTTTCTAGTCAAGCGCAATACCGTACCGCGGCCCTAGCCTGGAGTAGGAGAAGGAACGGGGTGGGTTTTTAGTCAGTAAAAGTCTGACCTTCCATCCAAGGCGTGAGGAGTCATTTGATGACCTTCCTACCTCAAAAGGAAAAAAAATTAAACCCTTCGTTTAAGTTTAGCCCAAAGCTTTAGGGTAAATAGTAGCTTATATATTATTCCAAACTTTAATGTATTTCTGTGTCAAATTTTACGTTCAGTAATTTTCACGCGAAGGACTGACAAATGTTCAGTCAGGGGTCAAAAATGCAATTGCACTCTACCAATTTTAAACCAAAATATCTTTGTAGAATAGAGTCAATGGTAGGACTGCTTTAATTTATAGCATCGAATCTAAATTATTGAATAAACTGGCTGTGAACCATTGAACTTTCACTACAAAGAAATTTTAGTCATTTTAAAATTGGTAGAGTGTAATTGCATTTTTGACCCCTGACTACCTTATTCCTTACAAACGTTTATAAAATATTACATTTCACGATTAGTTGGATCTTTTTTTTCGCAAAAATCTATGCAGTATGACTACTACTCTTAACCGTAAAGGAATCTAAACAGAATGAAATTTACAGGTGATTCACGTCACAGATAGAGACGGCGGCCTCTTAACTGTGTGACGTGAAGTTAAATTGTAACCGAGCGGTTAGAATATCCTTCCTTGCAGTTACTGTTACCGTCACAAATACTAACGCTATCTATTATAACTGTGAATCTTCTATGTAACATAATCTTGCTAAGTTTCCGTGTTGGTTTTCCTTAAAGCGTTAGTTTGTGGAATTTTGATCTTTTGGTTTGTACGTAAAATGGGGTGGAAAAAGTTTGACTGATATTTTACAATATTTTTTGTAACAGGATTTTTTGCTTTTTTCGTGAGCTACTATGGTTTACCAGATGGGATTACAATACGTAATCTTTTAGTATGGTCTGTACATGATAAAGGTTTAGACACGTTTTATCGAAATTCAAAAAGTATACAATAAAAAGTCATTACGAAATTTTTTAGTTAGTTATTTCTGAATACTTACAGAATTGCTATTTAGAAGCCAGATTTTCATTCAAACGTGAACTACCTACATAATAAACCAAATTTCATTGCAACTTACGTTTACTATCAATTAAGAATTGCACAACGTTAATGGACCCGCGTCACTTCACTAAGTTTAAAAAAAGAAGTAAATTACAGTTCAGTACGTAAGTAGAGTGGACTTTGTTTTTATTTTTCGAAACCTGAGAACAACTGAATATTGACGTAATAATAAATAGGTTTTATGTAACTGAAAGTAAATGAAATAATGCACAGCAATGTCGAATACAAAGAACTGAATGACTAGATTTTGTAAGTAAGATTCGCTTCATAATAAGTAAAATAAAAATTGTTTGATTATTTTTAGTGTAATTAATTTATAAAAATAACTTTATGGAAGTTTTCTGGAGGCATTTTTAAAATGAATTTATTTTTAAGAATTATCTTTGCAACGTCATCGCCGCTACAGCTACGCGTATACATTGAAGCAACAAATCACTTAATCGCCAATGACTTTGTAACAAAGTCGATTAAAATAGTAATAATTTACAAGACAAATTAAAAAATACTCTTGTTACTATTTGGGACTATTTGAATAGTCTTTCTGATAATCTCAGACTTAGACTAAGTCTAGATTTAGAATCAGTCTTAAATATCAAACTTCATGTAAATTAATGTTTCTCCTTGACAGCCGTTGGCAAGGGCATTCTAACCTATAAAATGTAATATATAATCTGTGTGATGAGATCTTTTTTCTCAAACACTTTTTGTCAGTTGGCGCCAAAAAATATATTACAACCGTTAGGTATTCTTTGTTTAAAAATGAATATGAATATTGGGTGCCTTCGTTTAGCTTCTGGGCATTTAATATTGAGCTTAGTTTCGAAGAGAATTAAGTTTATTCTTCTTTATCTTACTTAGTTTTTATTTGTATGTTTAAGTTTTATCTAAATAATGTTGTCAATGATTTTTTTACTTTTGTTTTATTAGACTATCGATGAAACTTAACTCTGTAGATATTTTTCTGTTCTTTTTAAGCGCTACAGAATTTATAAATCTTTTCCTTATGCATCCATGAAGGCAATACGTTTGTCATCATACGTTTTAAATATTTGTAGTAGGTACAACCATCAACATATTTTAAGCTTTATCACAGAAAGATAAGTGTTAAAATTCAAAAAACTAGTTGGCATAGTTAGACGTGCGAGCATTTGCACCTAACGTTCTATATAATATAAACAATTTCAAAACCAACATAAATAAAACAGTACACTCACCTACCAGCGTGACGGTTTGGTACCGCACCGTTATCGTACGCGTGTCGCGAATGCGTAATTTGACCATTGATAGGTTAGTATTGTAGCTAACTGTACCTATGTATATTGCATTCTTAGGAGTTTTAGTGAATGGGAATTCAATACAGATTCAAAATAATATGGAAGGTAAATTAGTCTGGTAAGGTAATTTAGTCTGGTAAGGCATATATTGATATTTTTAAGGCATAGGGCAGTGAACAAGAAGGTAAATCGTCTGATGGTAGGGACTCAGCGCTAGCCATGGACACTCGCAATACCAGAGAAGGTGCAAGGTACACAAAAAATAACAGTAGTTACATTAGCTAATAAGCTTGAAATTAGTTTGAAGTCATATCTTTACAATAACTGAAAATAACAATATACTTTGTAGGTGGAACTTATTTATGAAAAAAGATATAAGTAAGCATTAAATTCACTCTTTATAACGAGCAACAAAGAAGGTTGTAATCAGGTTGAAACCTAAACATTTTAAGAATTTTAGGAGGCTTAAGCCATAAATTATACTATAAATTATATTAGGTACTACGGACTATCGAATTCAAACATAATTTGTGACCAATCAACATAGACCTTTATGACCATAGATACTCTGCTTATATACATTTAGCTATGTATATATTATATACAATGTGTATTCATCATCAGCCTATAAGTGCCGACTGCTGATCCAAGGATTTGCACACAGAGAAAAGTTTGAGCATTAATCACCATGCATGCTTAAGTTTAATTAAGAGATTTATAATAAGATACTATCTATCCAGGTTTCCTTACGATATCTTCCCTTACCGATTGCCAGTGGTCTCTAAAAACACTAAGACAAGTACATATAACTTAGAAAAAGTGACATTGGTAATTGCCAGGTTTCGAACTCGGCCACCACGACCTTCATTCAACGTGTGCTGGTCACGTGTTCAAAGATAATTAGTTACTATTTAGTTATTACCTCAGTTGATGATAATATTGTCAGGTATTTACAATGGGAACCATGTTAGAATGTCATATAAGTATGAGATCATAACATACATTGTGTATGACTGATGTGTTGGGAAAATAAGTGTATTATTAATAATAATACATATGATTTTTTCCTTTTATGACTGCCTACTAGTTTCTACTATAAAAAAGAGAGAAAGAGTAACAAACGTCATAGTAATCAAGATTCGTGCTCAAAACTTTTGCGTTTATATAATATTCGTAGTACTACGGTATTAAGTACCATTGTGAAAATTATTCGGTGTTCTTTTTGATTACAGAATAATTTTTACACATTTCTTATCTTAGTGTCAAATTATCTAGATTTACTATATCAATATACCTACATATACATATCTACTAAATCTGTAAAGATTTTATTAACCTAGATAAATTTACTTTAAATTAATTTATTTTAAATGTCGTGGTGGCCCGGAGGTTAAGGAGCCCTCTTCTCATGCATGAGGGTGTGGGTTCGAAACCTGGCAATTACCTAATTATGTGCCTTTTTCCGAGTTATAAGTACTTTCTATGATTATTCAGACACCGTTGACATATGGTGAAGGTAAACATCGTGAGGAAACCTGGTCTTATAATTTCAAATTATAAGTTTAAAATCACTAATCCGCATTGAGCAAGCGTGGTGATTAATGCTCTAACCTTCTCCGTATGAGAAGAGGCCTTTGCTCAGCAGTGGGCACTTATAGGCTGATGATGAAATGATGAGATAAATTTACACCTCAATTTTCTAGTATAAAAAAAAAATATTGCTTTCAAAACTAGATCATTATAGTTATGATTTATATTTGCTTTTTATACTTAATTTAAGAAGTCCTAATTAAGTTTTAGAATCGACCTTGCTAATAGTACATTATCAGCAATGAATTACCTCCTACAATATCGCCTACATATTTTTATACCATTCGAATCGCGTGGTCAGAACTGTTTAAAAAAATATTTATTGTACTTTTAAGAGGACAAGCATCTCGTCTGTCTACAAGATAACTGATCTTATCAATTGTGTTACACGCAAGTAATTAATCTTGATGAGATCCTTTTTTAAAAGAACTTAGATGTATTTTCTTAAGATCTGTTTTTTTGTTTTAGGTAAGGAATTGTGTAGGTGTCACATTCTGCGGTAAATAATCTCGGTAAAACAAAATGTCGCATCATGTTTTTATTTTTTCGAGTTTACATATAAAATTTATGAATTGACTAATATTAGAAAAAGTGGATATGTGAATCATCCAATTTGTTTTTAGCTTTTAGCCGGTGTTTAAGCCAAAGAACTTCAAATCAAATATAATCATATAAACATTATTAGAAAAATAATCAAAAACATATTCCAAAAACCTTCTAGACTGCTATATCCTGTTAGTAGTAGCCTCTTTTTAAATATATAACACAAATTTCACCTCATTGCCATGCAGGAGGCATCCTGACACGTGTGTGCGTGTGTGCGTTGTCTGTGTTCGTCTAACATGACATCATACGCACACAGGGTTATATTAGATAAGAATTAATTTTGTAATCTGTGTAAGTTTTGAACCAATGCTGTTATTGGGAAGTGTTTTTAATAACAACAGTATTAATAACAGTCCAATTTCGAAGAAATTACAATGAGCGAGTTTTATTAACAAAAGTGGTCTCATTATTATTCGGAATATTTCATTTACATTTATTTTGATTCTAAAACTCGAAGTTTGAATCCCATATGCTTTCATCTTCACTGAGCTCTAATCTACATTAAGTATTTAAAAATGAAACGTAAAATGTGTTGGTAAGCGCTTAACAACGCCTTGACTAATTTTGGTCATGTGAACGTTCTTATGGAAGTAAATTTTAGAATACTAGAGAGGAGAACTGAGAAATATGATTCCTTTCGTCGTTAGCGAGGTAGTTGGAGACCCGGGCAAAGCAGGGCGGGCCGCTAGTATTTAATAAAAAAATAGACTAAAATATCGTGCATCCATCACCACCCAACACCTGACAATTCCATTTCCAATCGAATTTCTATTCCAGACATATAACAACGATTGCACTCTTGTACACGCTTGTACTACGAAGTACAGTCAAACACACCGTTCTTCGAACTGATTGGAATAAGGCGTTTGTATTCAGAGTGTGCAAGTGCATCGATATAGAGGGTGCTTCCCTTTGTCGGCCACGTTAGTACCTGACGTACTTCCTTACTTCTAATGTTACCGTAATTCTCAGAAAATGTTGATATGTACCTGAAACAAAACACAATGAATCTTATTAGTATTTATTTAAGGAAACTTTTTGATATGTAACTAGTGTAAATATAATTTTCTCGCATCACAATTTAAGTTTTACCTTATTGTTTACTGATTTTTACCAAATTTTATAATATGCATATTCAGTAGGTCTGAAAATCGGCTACTGGCTATTTTTCATACTCCTAAGTGTATTGATCACTTAGGAGTGAATTGAGTGATTAGAGTTGAATGGCAAATCAAAGTTTGCCGGCACTGTAATTTTAGTACTTATAAAAACTTATAGTTTTTTTTATGTTGAAATATTTAAGATTATCTTCCGAAATAGTAGATAGAGATGTCTCATTAAATATTGGTGGTACGAATAGAAAAAGAAAATTGTCATAGATTCCCTATTTAACAAAAAAATGACATACAAGCATTACTATAAAAAAGCTTCCAAACTCAAGCTGCGATTCAAATACGTCTTCGTTTAGGAGTTGATACTTGTGACCACGACATATAACATACAAACTTAATACGATCATACATTTAATAGTTGTATATTCTATATTTATCGTTACGCAACCAAGTATCAAAACCAAACTATGTTCATGAATCGATCATAACACTTTCACCGTAATACAGGGACGGATTCTACAATTAAAAGTTGTATAAGTAATGTGTCTTATTTATAAGGTTAATTGATGTTATGTCAGTTGTTGATTTGTTTTGACTTCTGTTGTTGTTAAGAAATAGGTGGTAATGTAATGTGTTTTATTTAATTTGTGACTGTATAACTATGCTTGTTATTAATAGTGTGCTTTTTAAATCGATAATTCTGTGGGTTAAACTTTTTAGTAAAAGTAGAAGCAATTTAAAAAGACTATACATATTTTTTTATTATATTCAAAGGTATTCGATTGTAGCCAAATTCGATATTTAGGATAAAACCTCTTTCGTCCAATTACAATTTCAAAATAAACTATGTTCTTAAATCCGAGTCTGTATTCGAACAAAATTGACGCTTCATCTATAAACCGGCCAATTTGAGATAAATAGCTGATCGTACACCCGAAAACATAATCAGGTTACATCTGAAACTATCCACTTATTACTTTTTTTTTCTTCTCATAATGGTGTCTATCACACGTCACGCCTGACTATCAAATGATTGATAGAGGCCAGTTATCAATCAATTATACACTTTGTACCTGTCAGAATAGGGTTTGAATTCAATCGTAACGGTATCGATTAGATGTTTTTTGAATAATAGCTCGATAAGTTTGATGTGTGAGATCAATCGGCCTGTGAAAGTTAGGGCTATTTCAATTGTTTTCTTTTTGTTAAAAATAATGCCTCGATAATTTTTTGATGATAAAGTAACTTTAAAGGCTTTTTTAAGCTGGAGTTTGGGTTTTAGGGCCTCCGAGAAATTTTAACAAGAATCCAAAATGCCTAATCAATCAGCTAAAATAACTATAAAACACTGAAAATTCCCATAGAAATTAATATTTCTTTCATAACAAGCCAATGTCCTCAATCAAGACAATAGCACCATCATTTTGAATCATCTTCATCGAAGTCACGTCGCTTTATGACCCGAGTCAGGTTCCGGAGTTCACTTCCTCTACCATGATAGACAGCACATCAACCTACGCCAATTTTTAAAATATCTTTATTAAATTATCAGTTTTAATACGTGAAGGTAAGGTTTAAAATGCATTGGAGTGATTAGTGTAGGTTTGGAATATTGATTGATTCACTCATCAATGATTGAGTAATTTTTTTTTGGAATGACTAATTTTTTTGAATATTATCGTGTATATGTCAAGTACAGTTAGAAAATGAAATGTTTTCGCGTCAGAATCGAATTGTTGTAACATATTACTTTTACTACTGCACTCTGAACTTAATATACAGGTTGTACGTGAAAACATAATACTGAAGAAGTATAATTTTGATTAAGTAATAATCCTTTTTGCTCTAAACTTTTTGTTTTAAATAAAATTGCGATTTTGAATTTGGAACAGGATGGCAATAACGCTTATCTAGGCTACCTATATATTTTATATGGTAATACAGACATTGGTACCTATCTATTTTACCTTTTTGTACTAACATCATCTTCGTCAAAAATACTACGGTAATTAAATTTTTACTTTCTTCATCTACATATTCATTGTTCTACATATCTAAGTAATATTGTCACGTTCCAAATAAGACATTATTTAAAATTAAAACTTTAGAAAAACGCCGCATTTGACGGTGCATTGTTAGATTTATTATTAATAAATAATACATCAGCGCAGGCGCACGTCAGTGACGCAACTCCCGACTGACTCGGACGGCCAGACAACTAATCCCTCACTGACAAATCAACCGCCATCCCAAATCCGATTAATAAATCATTTCGAACGGTTTTCGGTATTAAAATAAAAAAAAAAATAATAACTATTCGATTTGTATGTATCAACATTGCTTTTGGTTGTACAGTTCGATGTCAATCAATATTTGTTTTGTTTGTTCTATCTATGAGTACCTAAATATCAAAACAGGTATATACGGTCGAATTAAGAAACCTCCTCAATCTTTGGAAATCAATTATAAAGTAAGTGTCTTAATTTATTAAAAACTATTTAATGATACCAACATCCAAAGATGAAGTTATTGCCCATTCTTTTGTTTTGTTTCAAAAGGGATTTAATTAGCTTTGGGCCTTGTGCGAATCAAATTAATATGGTGTCTATTAAAGTCATAACCGCTACTTGACAGATGGACAATTTAATCAAAGTACAAAATAGTATAGTAAGAATTTCTTATATAGGAGTGAAATACTATTTTGAGCAGTTTTAAATCAAATTAGTCAAGTCATTTTTTTAAAGGGCGCCCATCGCCTTATGGCTTCTTTGACTAAAATCCACCCCGCGCCTTCTGTTGCTCATTAACTACATTGCGTTTTACCCGCAACTCTAGCCAGAATTTCAAAGTCTTAAATAACAATTTTATACATTCGTGACTTCAGATAAGTCAGAGATGACTTGAAAGCGTATATTCAGTCAGTAACGTAATGTCAAAAGTCAATATTATGTCACAAATGATTCACAGATACAATTAGGCACAGTCGCGTTGCGTAAGGATGCACCTTTCACCTAAGCATGCAGTTCTTGACTGTACCTCTTGTTTTGTTAATGTAAGTACTGTCATGTAATTTTATGCTTTATTTGTTTGCAATTGGGTTACAATTACGATGAAAGTCAGAATTACTGTTAAGTCCTTTCTTAAGTGATGATCAAACATGTAGGTATATTTTTTTTGAAAAGCAATGTTATTGGCATTCTTATATCTTGTTAAAGAAATTACGTCCAAAGTACGAGAACTTAAAGTTCTTTTATGGACAAAAAATGAATTTCACTAACCGTCACTAAACAAGTTGGTTCTACTACATTTTTGGATGTACAAAAAGACTTCAACCATTTTTGTGCATCCAGAAAAGTTTATAGTCAGTAAGTAGATCAAATAATGACAATAGTTTGCTTGAAAAGGATGAAAGTGTCGACACAGATTGTACACGACCAGAGTCGTCACAATGCAATGGGAACTCCAATAGCTTTTGAAAGAATCCGTCGTGACTTTTCCCATTCACGTCATATTCTGACTGACTTTTTTGTTGGTCATCAGGTCGGAAATTGTTAAAAATCGTGTTCACGAGATAGTTTGTTTTTTTCATATTTTCTGTTTCATATTTTATGAAATTTTGTTAAGGTTGTAAATGCACATGTCTATTTCTATATGAGGAATCTTAACTTTGCTCTAGTGAAATAAGGTTTTAAGGAATTATATCCTCTTTACATGGCTTTATTAGAACAAGGAGGGCACAATAAATGGGTCGGCTCGACCGGAGCGTGGAGTACTAATATAGAATATACAAATAAAATTCGTATATTTTTCACCACATTTTTATGTCTTTTTATCTATTACACGCGTGTTAAACAAGCTAAGAAAAAAAACCAACATACTGACCATTAAAAAGATGTAATAAAATAATAATTACTACGTACGTATTTTAAGACTTTCTTGCTTAACACAAAAGCAATTTCGACTTTAAAACATGATGTTTAAGGTGTACTATTATTTGAAGACGATCGTTACGGTCTATGCTCCCATACTACACGACATTTGTATATAGATGTGAATTTCTCGGCTTTTCTCTTACTTTCCAAGTTGAATAACCCGAGTTAGCTCATCTCACATAATTACGTCAACATGAATATTTATATCAACTATTTTTATGCGAATATTATGTCACTTCTATAAGATTTCTCTGTCTTCACATTAATTAATCTAGTTTTAATTTGCTGTGTTTTTATTTTGCAAATTAATTATTTTCTTTAGGTATATTTATTAGTCATTTATTCGTAAAAAAGTAGGTCTGACATACATTTATCGTTTATAGTTATCTTGCTTTTGTGTAATACTTACAACAACATGTCAAAATATCGTAATAAAACCGTCAAATTTGGTGTTTTTAGAATTATATTAATAAACTTATTTTCCATGATTAACATACATTTCTTAAGATTTTAATCAATCAAATCTTAACCTTGTCGCCTCTTTTTAAAGTTAATTTTATGTATTCAATCGTGAAACCATAGCTTTAATAAATAAATATAACGTCAGTGCATCTGCAAGTAATCTGAACTCATCAAATGCAGTATGTCAAGGCGGCTATCATACATGACAGTTACCACAGACTAACCTTAGAATCTAGTCCAACTGAATACCTAGCTATTTGTATAGGTATGCAAATAGATTCAAGATGTCTAGAACTGTTTTACCTTTTTAGTCAAGTTTAACTCAGGTTCCAAATCTCATTTATGTTACTTTTTAGGGTTATATGCACTTGATAAGATTATTTATATACGAGTAACATGCGGTGAAGGTAACGTGTTCTAGAGTGGAGACCACGTCTAGGCAAGCGTAGTGTAGGGCGCCCTCCAGCTAGGTGGACTGATGACATCCGCAGGGTGGCTGGCAGTGGTTGGATGAGAAGAGCTGAACATCGAGCTCAGTGGCGTGCAATTGGGGAGGCCTATGTCCTGCAGTGGACGACAACAGGCTGATAATGATGCAGTGAAGAAAAACATGGTAAGTAAAAACCTGGTCTTATGGACTAATTTTCAGTTTGAAATCGTCTTGAGCAAGTGTGGCGATTAATATACCTACTCCTTCTTCGTGTAAAAAGAGGACTTTTCTCAGCTGTGGACACTTATAAGCTCATGATATGATAGCGCTCGGCTGAATGTTTATAATGATGCTAAAAGATATTAGTCATATAAATAATTGGTAATCAGATGGCGATAAGGTAAAAGAGGTTTTATTAGTACAATCATAATTATTATTAATTGGGCGTTAATGAAAAACAATAGGATTAAGAAATTCCTTATTCAATCCCCTTCGGCCATTAGAGGCATCACTCAGGTGAAATCAAAAAGGTTATCCCTCTTTTAAAAATCGAATTCAATCATTAATATGCTACTGTCACAACATATCAATTAACATTTAAAAAAATCATAGCCAACAAAAAGAATGATATTTACTTTTTATACAAAAATAAGTATTTATTCTTTTAAAATTTATGAGCGGAAGCATTAATTTAATTTTGCAATTCGAAACCGGATATTGTGAACTATGTATTACGAAAGGAATGCATTGACATTTTAAAAAGTTATTATAAATTTATGGACGCCAGTTAATTTAATGGCTATAGGCCAATGAAGACACGATTGATGACCATAAATATGTTTTATATAAAAATTTTAATTTCATTTTTGTTAATTCAAATACTTTATTGATACTTAAAAATAAATTTGATTAATTAATTCAATAAAAAAACACGCGTTCAACGAAAACTTAAACGTGACTTGATACGGAAGTAAATGAAAAAAAGCTCTACCAACATTGGTCCAGTGTTGGTAAACAAAAAAAAACAAATCAAACTAACTTAATAATTTGGTCCAACATTGGCGCCAATATTAGAATTATTAATTAGTAAATATCCAATACCAGCATTCCGTGTTACTGGCAACCGGAGGCCGAATCAGAGGTCGCCATGTGTTGCCAAAATAGTAATAACAGGTTTTTAAAATGTCGCCAGTCGATAAAATGTACAATTAATTTTTAAATAGCGAACCGTACTGGCGTGTGACACCTAGCAACAGCTTTATTTTAAATTAAGAACTATTTATTTTAGGAATACGTGATAATAATATGATTTCCAATATGTTTTGGCGGGATTTAATCGGAGTATTTTTTATTTATTTTTATATTCATTTAGTTTATGTGTGTTATTGTAAATAAGCCTTTGTGTTATTATTACAAACCTATGGCATTCTAAGACATAGGTAACAATAATATTACATAATTACGATAACAAACCAGTACCTACCTTTAAATTTATTTCTTACTTTCCATTCATTAAACCATCTTGGAAAATTACTAATCGACGTATACATATTTCGGACAATTATTATATTTCCAATTATTAATCACATTCACTTTATCTAAATGAAAACCATTATTTCTGTAACCCGGAGGCGACTTTGTTTAAAATGTAATGTTTAAATGACCACAGAAAAATATAAACCTATCATGATTAATGCTGTCCGTATGGTAGTAAAAGCTAAAAATTGCTTGTTTCTCTATTTCCATATCATAGGAGAAAACTAAGTTTTCGAGAGTTCCAATAGGTACTACATATTTAATAACAAATTTAGCATCCCACAAAAATGTTTGTAATTACAAGGATGAGGTGAGAGGGAATGTCAGATCCTTAGAGAACGCGGTACCTTAATTCGTTTGCCCAAGAACATATGATTTGAATTTCGAACTGAATGCCAATAAATTTTATTTAAAATGGGAGAAACAAAATGGTATTTTTTCAAACTTCTTTTCTATCTGAGATCTATTATAAGGGTCGTTATCTTAATATAGTAAAAATGTTACTTTATCAGTAATATCAAGAGGAAAAATATTAGATTTAGATTTAAAGGAAAGTTTGAGTCTATACCAACGCTTGCTATCATTAAAAAGGTATGTGCAGGTGCAACTGTATCGACCAGAATATAAAGGCCTCTCACCTAGAATAAAAAAAAGATAGTCGGAGACCACTTTATACTAGACGTATGTATATCTAATATGGCCGCCATATGCTCATTGACAATCACTTTCGTCATAATAAAGTAAAAACCAGTTACGAATGTAATTTGAGCTTTAAATTATGCATTTGATTAATTAGAATCGAATAGACGTTGTAATCGATGAATCGAGTACAAGTTTTAATTAATTCTGATATCGATACCTGCATTTGTTGTTAGCAATGAAAGAAATCGGTTTGAGATTATTAGTATTGGGATGATTACGGAGTATTGATGTAGAGGCTGTCTTATTAGCGTGGCGGACATTTAAAATTTTTCTATGGTTTTTGTTTTCTTATTTCGAAGTTGATTATTAACAAAAAGAAGGTTGAATTAGACTCATAATAAGTTAAACTTCTCATATCCAGTCAATTTTATAAAATTTTCGGTATTCATTAATATGTGTTGAGAATTCAAAAAGAAATAAAAAGAAAAGGAGCTCCATAAAATCCGATCTTACAAAAAGTTAATGGAAATAAAAAAAATAAACAACAAAACATTATCTCGAGGACATTTTAATTCCTAGCAAATTATTATTAATAGTTCTAAATTTAAAACTGGAAATATCATCAAATTCCAGCGATCATTCACTCAGTACGTGATATGTTGGTAAGATTAAGCTAATTATGCCAAAAGTTCGTATAATTTCAATATATTTATGTGAATATTATTCCAATGAAAATGACCATTTTGCAAAACTAAATAGTTTTGGTAAACGTGTATATGGGATTTTGTAGTATTATTAGCTCGTTACTTGTTATGCTATAATTCTGAGTTATTTTTTAGGGAAAAATTGTCTAATTACTTTTCTCGCCTTAGAGAAAAACTCGGTCTCGCTCGATGGAAAAAGGAGATTATTTCCTGAGTTAGGTGAAATGTTACTATACAAGATTTATCTATAATGAAAATAAGCATGAGTTATGTAAATAGAAAGATACTACAGATCAGATTTACAGTATCCAAACAAATTTTGTATCGGCAAATTAACGCCAAAATATAAAAGCCATCATTCATAAATAGTTTTCATCCGTACTTAGAATGCTACCAGTCTTTCTTTCAACTTTCAAAAACTTAAAAAATAGATTTGTAATTTTGACAATATTTTTCTCCCTAATTAATAACCAAATCTATACGTATAAGAAGTATAAGTTGCGAGGTAGAAATTAAAACTTACAATAACAACAGTTCTATAGTTTTCAAAAAAGGCTCTTGATTATTTCATTAGTGACGATATGACACGTTATATTCTCACGATTACGTAAAGTTACAATTTATGGCTTGTAGACTATGTTCAAAGGTGGATACAATTTAATAGGCTTTTATATTATAAATATTCAAAAATGTCGCCATCATTCGAAGGCTATTCGATGATCTAAACAAGGACTGGTTTCAGATCCGGGTTGTTATAATTTTATTATAAATAAAAGTGTCTTCTTTATATTTTGATGATATAGATACATGTATGTATATATATATAAAATTATATAAGTAATTATGTTATATATGGATTTTGATTGACTGCGAAAAGATTATGAGTTCTAAATTACATTGCACATTTTTGTGACATACATTTTTTTATTTTAAAGATTTAACGATGGGCTTACTACATACGCGACGTCGCCGCGACGCCAACTATGCTCATAAATAAGAGTCCTGTTGGGACTTGAAACTAGTAGAGGTTTTCTCGGTTAATTCACGTCGTAATTTTAAATACATTTTATTCACAATAGTTAGTATTCAAAAACAAATAGTATTTTGATTTTGGAGTGTTATACAAAGATGACTCATAATAGTCACATTTAAAACTCGGTCACAATATTCACACTTATCATTGTCAAATAAAATGGAACATATAAATAAATTTAAACATTGTTCACAAGGACGTTTAATTTCCTTACACGACATGGTTCAAGAGCATTCAGCTTCCGATTCATGCAGTTCCTAGATTCGATAATTTAAAGCAATTTTGGAATATGTTTTTTTTTTGTTCGGAAGTATTATCGTTCAATGTTAGTGAGTCATTTTATTGATATATTAAATTAATTATTTGGTGCGTGATGGAGGAGAATTGGTTTTTGGATTTGGTTTTTATTATGTGCTTTTAGAACGATTAGGTGACGAAAAGAGGGACCTTTGTTTTGAGTTTTAAAGTCTTAAAAGTTAAACAAAAGCTGGCAGAACAAATCTTGGTGTTTTGGGTCTGGGTGTGATATTTATATGATTTATATGGTCATAATAACACCGGAGACACAAGCAAATCTAGTGTGAGGCAATTTGAAAACATATATTTTAACATAATGCTTTAAACACCGTTATATTTATATGATTTATATGGTCATAAAGGCAGGGAGACAGAAGCAAATCTAGTGTGAGGCAAATTGAAAACATTTACTTTATCATAATGCCTTAAACACCGTTTATGATGAAAAAGAAAATGCAGTAATCTGTAGTAGTTAAGTACTAATATTTTTTTTGCTAGTACCTACTATTACTTTTATTTATTTACTTATTAAATTTATTTATTAACTTATTTTTTGGATATTTTTTACTGTTTGGCATTTTTAGGATACCTATTAACATTTCTTTGTCTAAAATATATAGGTATCCTAAAAATGCCAAACAGTAAAAAATATCCAAAAAATAAGTTATTTATTGTATAGGTACAAATAACTTAAAAGGCAATAAGCTAACATTTCAAATTCAATAAGTTTAATTTAAAAACTATTGAACTACAAAGCCTTATCTGTCTACGAAACAATTTTAATTAAAAAACGATTGCTTCCCACTATTTCAACACGAGTAGCCACTGAGCTATTATTTCTCTAACGATTATAATAACTTTATGATTGTCCAATATATTTTTTACTTACAAAGCTATTAAAGGGTCATCGATTTTACGATTGAACCTACGATAAACAAACATATTAATTTTTGTATAAATATGTACTGTTTATGTGTTTAACTTTTATTTATTTTACTGTAAACGATGATCAATTTATGGCATTAATTATTAATATTATTACATTTTACTCCAATTACACATGCGGTAAAAGTATGAATATTTATTTTTTACACACATTTACCGAGGTTTCGTAAAGACTATTGGAGATTTGTTTTAACAAATCACCAGGGTGTTTTCCTTCACTGTACGTCAGTGGTTTCTTATTAAACCTGGAAACTACACTTATCTAGGAATAAAGCACAACAGTACTAACTAAGTTTCCCCATTTATGAGAACCCGGGCCACCAAGGTAACTTTTAACAAATACAAAGTTTTAAGTATTCATTTTTTAACACTCATATAAATGCAGAGGGTCGGTGTTTACACAACTGGCTACTAATATTTTATATGACACGTTGATATTGCGCTTTCAACGTTCGTTCGTGGCGTCGGCAAATGTCGTCAGCTCAGTGTCGTAAGCAACGCGTGCGACGCTAATTGTAATGGCGAAAGCAAACAGGTGCCCACTGTATGTTTTATCCATTTATACAGAGATGTTAGCTTCAACCATTGTGTAGTGAACTATGAATTGTATGAGCTTAAGTTTTAAAAGCGTAATTGTAGGCACCTTTGAATATACAGTGTAAATGTGTAAATGTGTCGAGAGTAAAATTTTTTATGTCTTCTGAAGGTGTCAAATAGGATGCATTTTTATGTTTTGTTTCTTTATATTTTATGGAGTTCGAAAGTGATATTAGGGTACCATAAAATAGCTTTTCGTGTTTTTACAAAATGGTTTAACCTTATTTTATAGTACAGAAGTGCAGTTTTATGGCCTATTTGCAAAAATAAATTAGTTGTTTCATATGAACTTTCTTAGAAAAAAAGTCATGATGTGTGTTAACAGGAATGTTAAGCAAGATAATTATATAGCACGGATATGTATGTATTTCTAATTAAACGTTCATTTTCTAAAGTGTGTCATAAATAAAGAATTTGTGTCATCTCGTGACTGCATCAGGAAAATCTACGGCGACGGTGGAAAAACTGAGACATTTATCAAGCGATTGCAAATCTTAGGTATTACTTACTTCACAGTGTATTAGAGAAATTCGTCTGTAAATATACCTACGTCTATTTGAATTTCTACTTTTTATACATACAAACTTTTTTTATTGTAAAAACAGAAATTAAGAACTTAATATAATGTAAGTTCTGTTAATCGTATTTTGAAGCTCGCTAAGCAAATTTAATCAATATGTGGTTCTTTAAGTAAATACTTATGTAACTTAATAAGCTGTTGAAACTATAAACACGTATAAACAAGTGAGTTTAGCACAAAACAAACAACTTGCATTAATATTTATTGCAATTATTTCACAAAATAATTTCAAAAACAAAAGAGCAACAGTTAAAATATGTGCAATTATACACGTTAAACAACATTTCAATTATCTTTAGTTGAGTAATACGAAACTCGTATTGCATATTTCTTAACTTTCAAAATTATTAACTACTATAACGATTTGTAAGTACGAGTATAAAGTGCTAGTAATAACTGCTTAAGTTAAAACTAAGGTTAAACATGACTGATAAGGTAATAATAAACACATAACACTAATTATTGAAACAATACAAAACACGCGAACAGGCCTATCAATCAGTACGTTTCTTAAAAGGTGCAATTAATATTAGAATTATCGTATTCAGTAGCACAATCGAAAAACAACCCAATAAACTTCTCACACAGTTCATTAATTTTACAACTCTATCGAATGGTGTTCTAAAATGTGATAAGGTTGAATTTTGTGTGGCACACAATCTTGTTCATATCCTACCGGAATCAGCGTTTCTAGCGAGTCGGAAAAGATAATGGTTGAAAAGATATACAGAAATAATGTTCTTCCGCCGGCCTTAATACTCGTATTCGGAAATGTTCGGGTAAAACAATGCGTGTACGGTTACTCAGTAGGGTCGGTAAAAATGTGAATAAAAAAATATTTAAAAAAAATGGTAAACATCTTAAAGTGGCTTCTTATTGGAAAAACTGGAAGTTATCAGAGGATTTTTTCGACAATAAGTCTAGTAGAAGACTGACAATGGCATTAATCAATTAAAGCAGATTCAATTATTTTGGAATAATAATAAAAGAGTGTTTAAAACAAGTCAATTAAAAAAGTGAACGCTTCTTTACCTATTAACCTAATTCTATTCTATAAATAAATAATACCTACAAAAAAAAAAACCGAAAACGATTTTCCCAACTCTACAAACAACTTTGTTAAAATAAATTCCAAAAATAATTCATTAAATTGTTTAAGAATGTAAAATAATAAGTATGTACTGAATTTATGTAAAAAATGATTTACGTAAGGTAATGAATACGTATGAAATGTATGTGCTATATTTTGTACAAATATAACGAAAAGTATTTTAGCTATGTAATAGATTTAATTATGTAGTTTAATTTTAAACTAGGTACAATAATTTACGATGTTAATTGTATATACCTATATTAATGTTGTGTATACATAACTATTGTCTCAAATTCAAATTGAAAGAAATAAAATATTTTTAAGCAATCCTTAAAGAGGCACTTTTGAAAAGAGAATCTGTGTTTTCTTTAGGAACCAGTCACACGTTCTACGAATATAAATAGGGTTGCAGGTGCCAGCTCAATAATTTAAAGCGAGTAGTCTAGAAGCAGCAGAAGGAACTAGAAGCCATCCCTAGCCAGTAACAGTCTGACACTCACTCCTTCCTGGGTGCGAGAAGGCGTTGAATATATTTTACCAAACAAAATAAATATAAGATATTCTTATTTATGCCTTTACTATTGGAGCTGCTAAAACCTACAGATTTTCATCGCCTACGCCGATAGTGTATGTATATATTATATTCTACAATCTATATATCAAATCGATTCACAATACCATTCACGAATAAGTTCACAATAACTGTTTCACAGCACTACTGTTTTGGTACACATGCACTGACACACCCACACATAAACAACGCAGCGCACACACATGTGAATGCAACATGTGATCACATTACACAACCTGACGACCTGTCATTGTTGGAGTCAACAATATGGCACAAGGATAGGGCTGGCGGTATTTGTTTGTTTGTGATTTTATTTTATTAGTTGGCTATGTGATATTTTGTTCATTCAATCAACTCATTTCAATGCTGGTCGGTAAAAGTGCGGTTTTCTTTTTGGTTATAATATTAACAGAATCCATTTATAATATAAATTTCTCTTGACTTTGTATTACGTATTAACTTACTTTTCATCACGATAAGTTAAGGGTATCTTTAATTTTTTTATGAATTTAAATGTAACACTGCAGTTTATATAAAAATATTTTATAAATTCCTAAAATAAAACCATTAAACATCAAAGATCCAAAAAAGCAAAATGAAATAGAAACACAAAATTTCTCCGTTCGCCAACCCTAATAGTAACGTTATTTGTAATCCATGACAAAGCGGTTAACCGGACCATTAGTTCTTTTGTAAACTATCAAATTATAGCTTGAACTTTACCAAGTCACTATTGTGTTAATTTTTCATACAAAAAGAAGTGATATATGTTGAAATGTATTTTGACTGAAATTGGGTGGAGCGTGGGACATAGCTTACTGTTCGAAGCATAATAGTCTATCCTTGTTCCTATTTTATTTGGGAACATAAACTGTACTCATTTATATTGATGAATGTCGCTTTATGTGTTTTTTTTTTGTAATAGCTAAGCGTTGATCCTCCCTGTTCATTTCTATTAAATTTGTTTTCCAAATGTATGGATAAATTAAGTATTCTTTTTCATTTTGTTTCTTATACACATTTCACAAAAATGGACTTTTATTTCATTAATTTTAATATGTTAATTTTTTATTATTATTAAGTTTTGTAATTTATAACTAGGTGACAATAATAGATGGAGCGAGTACCTATGATCATACGCCAACGAATGCTAAGACTAATTGAGATCCTAACTCCTAACGTGTTGGTGTTTAATCACAGTATTGCATCAGAAACGATTACTACAAACACTGCACAAACCATGATGTATTCTTCTACTGACGTCTTATTGAGAAAACTTAAACAATCATAAGCTTAGATATAGTATATTATATTAGCAAATACATTGATACTTGAGTAAATGTATTCATTATAAATAGTTCTTTGTTATCGCAATAATAAATTAATTAAATAATTTATGAAAAAATAACACGCAAGTATACCTAACACCTGTTTATCGACATGATTAATAATTATGCTCATAATTGTAAATTAAATATTTCAAATTTAATTAGCAATTAGATATATTATGTAAATTATTGGATTTAAAAATGGAATGTTGATTGTTTAATTTATTGATGGCCTGCCTGCAGTAAAACCTCATTGGGTCAAATACTCCTTAAGAGATGCACAAATACTCCTTAAGAGATGCACTTATAAATTGCAGCATCAGCATCAGTTCTACAGCAGTTATACAGTGAGACTAGATTTGAGGCAAGAGCCTTAGGTTTGAATCAAGATCGCTTTTTGAAGTAAATGACACTTGAGGGGTAATAAACTACATTGTTTTGTAACCAATAAACAAATATCGATTTATAAAATTGAAGATGACATAATCTTTAAACTGTTTCTTAAGATCTGTCGTAACTCTGTTTTCGGGGACCTTGACAAGAGCATACGCACCGCATACATTATACAACACGATTTGCATACAGATTTCAAGTAAACTTGTGTTTATACGAACAAATTAATTGTTTCCTATGTTTGAGGTTCCTTTTTGGTTCACGGCAATGAATTCAAAATCGTCTGTTTTTAGTTTCTTTGTTACAATTATTATTCTATTGTGTTTAGAGTTTATTACGTTTATTTACCTAAAAACTAGAGATGGTATTTATAAATTTGTTTAATTTTACAAAAAAATAATAGACTCTACTGCAACAGAACTGTACTAAAACTTCCAAAAATAATTACGCTGTCTACGAACGAAGTTCTTGGATTTTTAACAAACAATAACAGTTGTCTCTAGAATATTTGTATATCCTCTTGTTAAGCCTTAAATACCTAACTGCAGTTGTCTTTACGACTAGCGGTTACATGACAAAATTCTAAATTGCCGTCAATAAAACTTGTATTGTACTTACGTCTAACCTCAACTAATCCTGTTCACATAGCAAAAAATATATAAAAGCCTGACTAACAGGACTTAATACAGTATAAGTATAATTTTACCTATAAATCATTAGTAATGAATGAGAAATTCGGAAAGATCTTAAGATGATGATCACACGCAAGAAATATTAATACAAGAGTATGATAGGATTGCGTGCGGCTTCGAGAAAACGCAACGAACGCGCGACACCGTCGTAATATGCGCGAAGCCGCTACACTTTCGTAGCTCTGCGCTACGCATACAAAAGATTTCAACGAGCGACTCATTATTGTGCTTTAATTTTCATTCAAACTTTTACCGCAGTAAATCTTCGAATAATTGCCCCAGGCTCATTTATTTCGTAGAGCAATTTTTTTAACGTCATTTTATCATGTAAAAGCAGTTCCTACAAAAGAAACAATTTCGAAATTGTTTCCGCGCAGTTCCGAGACGACATTGTGTAACACACCAAACAGTGAACAATTACGCGACGTCTGATTAAAATAAGCGAAAAAACACTCACCGCTTGCAAAAACTGTTTTGTTGTAAGTGAAAGTCGCACCCGTAGTCGCGACTAGTGGGATTCTGTCAACACTATATTGGCACACAACACTGATTGGATCACTTTTGGGGGCATAGAAGCACACTTGAGGGTGTTTTTGGGGGAGTAAAGTTCGTTGGTCCTTGGGTTTGAATTTGGCGCGTATGTGCGCTCAACGGCGCGGGCGCACGGGACGGCTGGCGGCAAGAGACTGCGCGCGCAACTCCCACCATCGCCGCCCGAAATACTAATCACCTTGCTATCGAGACTGTGATTGAGGTGTTTGTGATAAGAGATAGCGGATAAAAGAACATTAATACTTGGATTAACGTAATTTTTCCAGTTAAATATGTTAGAAGAAACTGTGAGTTTTTTGTTCTTCAGTTTTGTCACTGTGTATAAAATTAATGTTTTGATTGTTGATAATATTTCTACACCAAAAAATAACTATCAGTATTAACCAAATTTATATTTGCGAAAGAATAAGTAATACAAAAAAAAAAATAGTGCACTTAAAAAAACACAAGGTTAAAACAAAAAGACATGATTCAACTAGTAAAACCTCCGTCACCTGTCCCTTGTACCACACAAGACACAAGGTGAGACGGATCTAGATACGGCGTGTCATTTCTTCCACAACATATCAGAGGCTAAATTATCACTTGAGGTCGATAGGATAGGAAATTGTGACGTCACAACACTAACATCCAATGCCATTGCCGTATTCGTCATTTATCGATTATAGTTAAAAAATTAAGGTTGACCTTCCCAAAAATGTGTCGATTACGTGTCTTCGGGTTTCTTTGTAGTTTCACGTGCATTTAGTCAGGTAATGCTTTCTGCATTACTTGCTTGAGGTGTTTTTCTTTAGGGTGGGCGGGGCGAACGGGAGAGTCAGACTCTTACTGACTAAAAACCATTTTGTTCCCTCTCCTACCCCAGGCCAGCACCCCTGCTTGGCCCAAATCCTCGGACAAATGAGGTGTTGAATATGTTTTTATGATTATCTGATAAAACGGCTTAACTAATGACATTGCAATTCTGTCGTGGATTTGAGAAATACAAATAAAATTCTAGATTTTTTTTCAAAAACATAATGAACAAATGATGTTTGTGGTAAATGAGTACTACATGTAATATAGGTAATACATGTAATACAGTAAGGGGTCAAAAATACAATTGCACTCTACCAATTTTAAAATGACCAAAATATCTTTGTAAGATAGAGTCAATGGTTTAGGACTGCTTTAATTTATAGCATAGAATCTAAATTATTGAATAAACTGGCTGTGAACCATTGAACTTTTACTACAAAGAAATTTTAGTCATTTTAAAATTGGTAGAGTGTAATTGTATTTTTGAACCCTGACTGATGTACATCCCAAAATTAATAATAAACCTAAATGAAGTTAAATTAAGCAGTTACTACTATTAAGTTATTCACGTTGAGTATTGCTAAAAATTGATTAATATATTCGTAATGATAGAGCGATCAAAATACGAAACACATTTGTGACAACCAAATGTCAAGGGTAAAATTTGAACATCAAAAGTGACAATTTGATTTTTATAAATCGTGATTCTATCGTGCGTGTACGCATCGAAACAGAACGTCACAATCAGTGCTGTGGCACCTTGCTTCACAACTCTATTAATTAATTACTTTGTCACTTATATTTTCATTAATACTAATTACGCATTCAATTTTAAAGTTTTCATTGAGGTTTGGCTGATTAATAAGTATGTCGCCATCCTAAATGCATCCCATAGCAAATGAAATTTATGAAAAAACAATATAAAAAAATCTCCGAAATAAAAATATCTTAATTTGAAAGTTCGGTTTATAAAATAAACGTCAAGGCCTCACATAAAACTAGCGTGAAACCACCACAGCATAGTGTTTCGCCGTGTGGGTGAGGTTTCCGGAGGACCAATCCTTTTCCATTCCCTCCACCATTTGTCCTCAATCCTTATATCCTCAAAAGCTCTCTGGTGTTGCAGGTGTCAATGAGCGTAGGTAATCAGGTGATTGTTTGACAACGTATCACAAAAAAATAGACACACTTTACAAACAACAAATAGTCAACAATACTTTATGTCATCCACAAAATTTCGTGTTTCTCCGGAGACCAGTTAAGTAATTCCGGGATTTTTAATAAAAACCATGTTTTTTTATTACCAGTTCATAAATACGTAACGAAACATTGTAATACAAATCAGTTCAATTACAATTACTGAGTAACCAATACAAAACTTAAGTCCTATAAAAGGGAAATCCCACTAATAGATCGTTGGTTCTAAGAAATTTAGTGATTATTCGACAAAAACTGATGAAAAAATCAAAATACCGGTGACTAGACGTACATAAAGACCATGTCCTTGAAACAAGACGAAAAACCTCGTGAAAATCCGGCTGGGAATAAATCAAAATATTCAAAGAATAATAGAAATAAATACTTAACACCTTCTTTTATTATAATTATTATTTTCACTATTTCGTCGCATTTTACATAAACGTAGCCCACGTTTATGTCTGACTAAGATTTATAAATGTGTCGTAGATGTATTTCACACAAATTCACATACCTACACATCTCACTAAGACACGAATCCACAAAAAGTGGGTCACAAAAAAAATTGTGTGGTCACATTCGGACCCGAGCCTGCAGTCACAATCACTTTAATACATAATGGGAGAAAAATAATAACAATTACGAATACCTTAAATCATGCAAAATGAATGAAAACATTACAGCAAATATCCATTAAAAAAAAACTAAGTAGGTCCTAAAAGTACACCTTCATATTAACTTCCAGGTCGACCGGTAGAAGAAACTAGAATCAAAAGTCTCAAAGAATACGATCTTTCTTAACTCAATACAAATTCAAAATTGTACCTTGAAAGCATGACTAGAAATTAATAAGCACCTAAAACCAACGACGCAGGCTACCACAAATCACCTTTGGAAAGTACCTCAATAAAATATTTCCATGCAATTGATTCATAGAATCTGATTCAATGGACAGCGAAATTGGTTTGACGATTCATTTCTGATCTCAGATTGGGACATTGGCCTCCTTTTAATAGACCTTGACATACTAACCTAGACATCTTGCTTCCTGCAAATTTTAATTCTTTCCCTGATAGAAATTCTTAAAGCATTCGTTGAATCACGGTTCCGAAGGCAAGTGGTAATAAAATGGTGCAATCTTGTTGTAAGAACAGCGAGTTTTGTTATATTCGTCACGTGGTAAAAGTTTTGTAATTGGCTTAAACATTACTTTCGTTTCGCGTAGTGATATCATTTTCCAAAATACTCAAAATGCGAAACTGATTTTTGAACCATAGTTGGAAAGAATATGTTTTTTGTTTAAATATTAAATGTAATACCAATATACATAATCTATGTTAATCCGGATGAATGAAGATAAACATTTAAAAATGCGCTTTTAGTTAATGTTCAGTAGCAGTTTTAATTCGTTACAAATATAGCCACAAAATATTTTTCCATTGTTTTATAGAATAAGAATGTCTACTGCTGCCATTAACGCTAGTATCATGAGAGCAACTACACATTTTAATTGCAATTTCGAACTCACCTGCCAATATTAAAGACAATGGCATAGGTTCTTATGTAGGATTAAGAAGAATATCTCTGGTTATAATTGTTGTATATAGTTAACATTAACAATATGTTGGCAGACTTAAGAGGCAATGAAATTATAAAAATTGGAACATATGTAGATATAGCAACGGATACATTAACTCTGTAAGATATTTGGAAATATTATTTTGCTACAGCTTTCTACACAAAAGTACAGATTAATTACTTAATAAAAACTTCATACAATAAAACATCATAAAACCTCCTTGTGCCAACCTACGCGGTTTGAAGAACAATTAGACGTTACATCAGATACATGCTCGTCAAGATGAAGTGACAAACTCTAGGACAGTGCAGGTAAACAAGTAAAGGTGTTACAGACTAACACTAGACAGACACGGAATAAATTAAAACCTAACTTAACATTTTTTTTTTGTTTCATAGAGTAGTGTCGTCTTCATGTCCCGAAAGTTTAACAGATCCGGGCGTAAGATGGTGCGGGCTTGAAATCTCTGGAAAATACCAATGTGACATTTTCTGCGTTATGTGAATGTGTGAGTTCCTCTCTGAGATTATTTATATGTAGACACAACTATGATGAGACGAGTAGTATAGCCGATTTTTTGATATAAATATCTTTTATTTTGAGAAAAATAAGACACATTTTAAGATCAATAGCGCAGGTAAATAAGTGCAATGATAAGAAGGATGGTTTGAATGAGTAAAATTCTGCCATCAGATCCATCGAGGGCAGGAGAGGTCATTGAATGATTCTTCCATCCAGAAAGATATATTCCTTAACTTGTTTTTGTAATCATTTTTAAAAACTATAGAAGAAACCGTATACTTTCGTGTATTCTTTAAATTCATAATAATTTATAAGATTAAAACCATTTGTCCTTTATAAAACAATGGGGTCTAATCCGTTCCGTTAAACTTACAAACTAACATATCAAAATCACATCGCACATAATCCCTTAACCTTTAAAAAGTACAAAAAGAAAAACAAATCAACAATCGATTACTCTATATCCTATAAAACCGCCGCAATACAACTCTACAATAATCGGTCTATAAGCGCCTTAACACATTATCAACGCGTTAAAATATCGGCATTGACCCACATGTGAATCGATATTCGGTTACAACACTAGCGCTCGACTCGGTGACGAATACACGATACACCTCTATAATTAATGTGTCATTTGTTTATTCAAATTTTTTTCTGTTACCTCGACCTTATGCGAGCTTGGTACTTGTTGATTAGATTTTGAATAACTCTCTTTGTTTGGGTAATGAGATCTTAAGAAATGCTTATAGGCTTAGGAGGATTGGCAAGTAAGCCGATGTATGGCAATAGACTTCCTCCTAATACCTACTTCTTCTTTCTGCCCATAGGAAGATTAGTTTATTTCTGTGTTGGTTTCAATCTGTTATATAGACTACTAGCAAACCCAGCCACGCATTGCTGTAGCTAAGGTTCTTGTCAAAATAATATTGTGACTATAAATTGAGATGTAAGCTATCCTATCTTTCAAGTTGGATCAAAATGCACACGGAATGCAAATCAAAATTAAAATCGGTTTAGTAGTTTAGGAGTCCATCGCGGACTTACACGTGACACGAAATTTTTATTGATTGACATGCTGACTAGGCACTTAGGCTGCATATCCGTGAGCACTCTGCATTGGCCAATCGTAACAGAGCCACCAGACACCTACATACCCGAGACAGAAAACAGATCGATGAGGCAAAATATGTTTTTTTTTAATCTCTGGTAGTTTCAAGTATATACAACGACGAAGTAGACAAAACATTCTTTTTTTAGGACCATTAGGACCGTCACGTCTTTTATCTCCGAAGGGGTAAAAGGAGGTGCACGTAATGGCTAATACTCGTAAACTGTATATCCGTATACTGTTACTGTATACCTTTGATTAATTATTTAACAATCAATCAAACTAGAGGGTAAACCCTTATTGACTGAAATTGTGCTTTCTCCGAACTAAGAAATAATCTCAAAATCTCTAGCTGTATTCAAGAAATTTTTAGCATTCTGACTTTAAACAACTCGATTAAAGGGATTCAAAATTATTTTTTATGAAATTGTGTTGTGTCTCATCGAAATATTTCTTCCTCTCTCCTACTTTTACTTTGCTGTCCCCTAAAGGGTTCATGAAGATCTCATAATTTATAATTTAATCCCTAAGAAACACATTGTTGAATGCAATAAATAATTGAGTATTGAGTAGTGAGTAATGAAAATGTACCAGACAAATCACAAAAAACCCCATAAAACTTGCCTCAAAAGATACCTTAAAAATATTTAGCCTATAGATATTAATATGATAATTAAATAATGATGTCATACCAATGATCTCATGTGAAACTAACTTTCGGTCACCATTTTTTATGGGACCTTCCACATCATGGATTGGACTCTATCGTCATTCCTACGTCATAGTTCGTACCGACATTCTTTACACACTACAAATAATTTCTCAGAAGGTTAAATTAACACAGTAGTCCTGTGTTTTTGTGATTTTTTATAAGTTAACATATAATTTGTTTCTAGTGTGGGAGAGCCATGCTTTGATAGGTGACATCATAACCTCACGGAAAACCAGCGTGTTGTTCACGCAGCATCATGTTTCGTCATGTAACTGACCTTTCTGAGGATCACTCCTCTTTTTCCCCAAATTTAATCCCAAAATCACAAATTCTGTAATTCCTTTTCAACCGGCATAAGGTCAGCAACGCATTTGTACCTTTTTGGTGATGCAGGTGTCCATAAACGGCCCCAAATGCTGACGCATTGTGCGCTTCGTCTGCTCTTTGGCAGCCCTACCATATAAATTAGACACGAAGTATTTTTTTTAGTAAGAAAAGGTTTTCAACTAATTCAAGAAATATAAAATAATATTCTAACAACAGTCTGAGAACAAAATACAAGTCTTAACCCAAAACGTTTAAAAAAATTGTGGCTTAGTTCTAAATGAATCAAACTAGACCAATATACTTACATAGACTATTAACTAGACACACTTAGGGCTGATTTTTCAATAGTCAGATAAATGTTATCTGAGGAATAAAATTGTTGCTGTCACTGTCTTATACAAACATTCTGACGCGACAGCATCATAATTATTACCCAGATAACTCTTATCCAATCATTGAAAAATCAGCCCTTAAACGAAATAGTTCATAATTTCAGTGGGCTAGAAATAAAATAAATTTGAAAAGTTTATCATAATTAGGTACATACTTAGGTACGTCATATTTCCTTCAAACTTACCAACCCTTACTAAAATTGACCTTCTGTCACTAACCCGTGCTGTGACATCGATCCCTCACTTGCGGGAAAACCCATTCAAAAAGAATTGTGACGTGTCTATCTAAGCAGATGAAATATCATACCTTTATGATTATTTACCTTATCTTTTAACGGTAAGGTTTATTTTTGTTTGGTTCAATAAATAGGAACTACTTGACCTTGGGGAATCCTTTGTTGATGACCGATTTTAGTACACTTGACCACTTGAAAAGGTTTCTTGTGATGGTTCAATTTAAGTATATAAGCGAATGGTTTATTGATGTAATTACTACCGTAAATCCGTTACTTTATGAAATATTTAAAAGTAAGAGTGTAACCAATTTGTGGTGTAATAAACTCTATGCGTATATCGTTTCTACTATAAAAACTCAATAACTTTAATTGCTTCGTTTATATCCATCAATGACTCGATCGGCGTCGAGTCGGCGATGAAGTACCTGGGTCTCGTCCTCGACAGCCGATGGAACTTCACGGAGCATTTTCGTCGTTTGGCCCCTAAGTTGGAACGGTCTGGGGCCGCGCTCAAGCGGCTCCTTCCCAACCTCGGGGGGCCAAACGCCTCCTGCCGGAGGTAGTATATGGGGATTGTGCGATCCATGGCCCTCTACGGTGCCCCAGTGTGGGCGCCGGACTTGAAGCGGCGGCCGGCTCGTACGCTGGTCGCGTCCCAGAGGGTCATGGCTATCCGAGTAATCCGCGGGTATCGCACGATCTCCGGGGAGGCGGCGAACCTCCTTGCCGGATCACCGCCGTGGGATCTAGAAGCGAAGGCGCTCGCGCACGTCTACAGTTTGCGCGCAGACGCGCGTCGCCGGGGCGAAGATCCTCTGCCGCGCCAAATTAGTGCGTGGCGGAATGAGCTCCGGCGAGATCTCATGGCAGAGTGGAAACAACGACTGTCGCAACCGAGGGCCGGGCACGCTACCATAGCAGCGGTAAGACCCCTCTTTGAGGAGTGGCTTGAGAGACGCCACGGCGTCCTCACCTTCCGTCTGACGCAGGTGCTTACCGGGCACGGCAGCTTCGGTAGGTTCCTGTTTCGGATTCAGCGGGAGGAAACGCCCGAGTGTCGTCATTGTGAGGACCACCTAGAGGATACGGTGGAGCATACGGTAGCGGTATGCCCTGCCTGGGCTGAGCACCGCCGTATCCTCAGGGAAGTGATCGGCGGCGGCGACCTCTCGCGCCCGGCCTTAGTCGAGGCCATGGTGCGGAGTGAGAGGAACTGGGACGCCGTCTCCTACTTTTGTGAAGCAGTCATGCTCGCAAAGAGAGAGGCGGCCCGCGTGAGGGAGCAATCCTCCTCCTCACGCCCCAGCAGCCGCAACTGGCGACACTACGGGCGTCGGGGATCGAGGGACGATCTCCGGCCACCGTAAGCACGGGCCTGCGGTCGGCGAGTAAGGGCAGCTCGCCGCCCGACCAGAACCAGGCCCGAGCGTACGGCGTGTAGCGTTCCGCGCGCGCCTCAAAGAGCCATACGACCACCACAGACGGGGCCCTAAAGGGCTGATGTTCAGCCGGGGTTGCGGGGTAAGCGCAATGAGGTACCGCGACCTCGGCACAGAGCAGGAGAAGGAACAGGGGGGTTTTTAGTCAGTAAGAGTCTGACACTCCCTCCTGCCCGGCCCTGGGCGGGAGAAGTCATTTGATGATTTTCCCCTCACAAAAAAAAAAAAACCCTAGTGATTTATCTTATAAAGCTAAACAAATGCTAAACTACTGAACAAAACTTGGCACTTAAGGGTCAGTTCACACTGAGAGAGGAAGAAACCCGTCGCGCTCATTTTAAAAAAAGTAACTTTGCTTTACATAACAATATTCAAATTAAATTTTCATGCGATTTCCTAATGACGACGAATCGCAAAGGTAGCCGTGGTAGTTTTAGCCAGCAAGTACCTGACCCTGATAGTTCCTTTTGCCCTACCAAGGGCGAAAAATCATATAATGACTTTCCCACTATTTACTTACAAAAGAAACCGTGTCATCACCTCGGTTCTTGGCGTGAATTGATCCTTACTGACGGTTCTACAAGTAGAGTCTGTTTAATCGTTACAACCTTTTTTGCTCTTATAAAACAAAAAAAAAAATTGCGTTCTTCAACCGACTTTGTTCTTAGTCATCACTCTATTATCTACATCTAGGCTCAAAGTGACCATATTCTGCTTATTTAAAAATCTTTAAGTACTCGAAACAAAAGGTTTTTTTTTCACAAGAAACTTACCAATGACATCATTAGCATTTTTTCAGTGAATTCCAAACGAGAAGTGCGTAGGTACTTTTTTGGGGAACTACTACGGATATCCGATTGGCAAGGTCTGTAAAAATTTGGCACGTATAATTATGTTTTTAAAAGAACCCAATTCTTAATAACAGATATCACTATATTTTATTGGCCGCGTTTCAAATCATGCAGTTGAGAATTAGATCGATTTTATTCGACACTGACCATCAACCTACTAGTAAACATTAACTTATGAAAATTCCCTAATTTTCCCAACAATATCCATGGCGGTTGACGAAATGTGACCTACATCTTTTTTGTATTGGAACATGTCCGCTACAATCTCACGAAACCGCTGCAACTCCTGTAAACCGGCGAGAAAACAACGTAAAATTGAAGTCCGGCGCGCCCCAGAGACATGAATTGGATCTTCGATCCCGCAACGAAATAAATCAGAAGATATTATTTGAGGCGAAGAAAAACTAAATAGTTTCCATTTCCCTCGGTAAATTTAATGCAGGAGACTGAGTGACTTACATATAGCGATATTTATCTTACCGTTCGAACTAAAGGTGATTTTCAATACACAAAAATATATTAAAAATGTAAGTAGGTATCACAATCTGTCCAAGCGCTAAATATTATCATTCACAACTAAAACACAATTTATCAAACTTAAAAATCCTAACTACATTATCCAAAATCCATTTAATTCAAATTCAAATAGGGTTGCACTAACCTACATCGATAATCGAAATTAAATTAATGAAATCAATACACTCTTTAAGATTCGATATCTAATTAGAGAGTTAACAATCGATAAGCGAGATGTAATGCGGTTTCGAAATATCGAATACTGGTTGATGAGAAATTGAAAAGATGACAAGTTGATTTGGTATTCGATTTGAGATGTGGTTTCTTGAATGTCAATGATGGCCATATGTAATTTAATATAACCTATATTAGAATAAAAGAGCAAAAAGTTTCGATGTGCAATGTTTTTGACTTCACAGAGGGCCTTGGATCATTTGATGTTACTTATTTTCCACTTGATTGACGAAGGGACAGAACAGATGGTTATAAAATAAATAATTTAAAACCTTTTTAAAGTTTGGAGCTGGCTATTATTATTTAAACAAAATCTTTAATATGAAATAAAAGTTAATTGCAGCAGATTTTATTTATTTGGAATTACCATTTTTCCTACTCTTTCAGTCAGGCGAGGGAATCAATATTATTGTAATCTAACACAAATTGCCTTGTTTAATTTCTAGATGCTGTGGAGTAGAAGTCTGTATGGTATGTTTGTTTTTTGGATAGTAAGAGCTGCCCTTCTCGCTCTTCTCAAAGCGAAAGGAATCATTTGAAGATAGTGAATATATAGCATTTCTAGGTTTACAAAAAACCGCAGATGGGGAGTCAGAACCTTCGTACATTAGTTCCATATAGCAAAAAGCAAAAAGGTCTAAATAATAATTACAGACAAGAATATTTTCGCTCTACCAAATTTGGTTTGTTTTGGAAGGTGCCATACTAAAAACCCTTTTATGGTGTTGTGTGGGTACGCCCAGTCAGTACGTTGACCCTATAGAAATAATTTACCTTTCTTAGTGTGTGTGACGTCACGTTGTCCTTACAGCGTGACTTTTAAAACGATTGTGCGTTATTTTATAGGATAATAACAGAGACGTGACAGTTGTAGAATAAGCCATAGAATTTTATCGATTTTTCATGATCAACATAATAATTAAGCCTTTGACTGCCGAAAGAAAACTGTTAAAGGCAAATCCTTCGCTAACGGAGATCACCGGTGACCCCCATGGCGCTTAACGTGTTCTTTTTTTATTTAATCACTATATAGTATAAAACAAAGCTTTTTGATCTTTAAAACTACGCAGCGGATTCTGATGCAATTTTAAGTAAATAGAAGACTAATGTTTTTACATAAGTATGTATATATATAATAACGACCAATAAATTTCAGAGATCTCATAACCAACTTTATGTTTGAGGTTCAAATGATCAAAACGTTGGTACCTCTTTTTTTCACCTGAATATTATTTATTGATTTTCTTAAAATCAAATAATTATTGTTTTGTTATTGATGAATAAAAATAAAGATATAGTATTATTAAAAATTAAATATATCAATATTTAAATTTATCGATGACACTTGCACCTCACGATTAAAATTTTTCGCGCACCTACTTCGTAGAATTGCGAACACTGGATAAGTAAACAAACAGGTTTCCATAGAAACCGAGTTGTTTTTCCTTTTAAATATGGAAGCCAACATTTGAATTTAGGCCTGCATTGTTGAAGCCATGGTTACAGTTAGATAGAGCGGAGTCTGCCTCCATTTAGGGATTTTTAATTGGGGGTAAATTATGTTGTTATTTAAGCAATCTCGCTTGGATCTGTTTTAGGATTTTTGTTCTAAACTATGTAATTGGAATCGGTACTAATCTAGATTTAGTAATGCAGTTGATGATTTGTGTTACTTTTATTGATATTCGAATTTTTTTTTAATTTGTCGAGTTTATGGAAAAAAGTAAAACTATCCATAGTAACTAAAAATATGTCATGCCTATTACAACGTCTATTCAGGATCTAAAAGTTGGATAAAAAGGCACCGAGGAATTTTATTTTATTTTTTAATATTAGCTAACATGTTGGTAGTACCAGACTAAATAGGTAAGTAAGAATTAAGATGGTAACATATTTATCAATAAAGAGATGTAGTACTTCAACGTGGAATAAAAAAAACTTGTTTGCTCTAGTGTGCAGACCACAAATGAGCAGAAGCTATCAATCAGTCAATAAAAAAAATTTCGCTGAAGAACAAATTCTGTTAAAAATTAAAAATAGAATTTCCCCGAACACCAATTTGTTCAAGAAATATTTAATTAAATGCATTTTCAAAGATACTAATAACCGATAAGGTTGTTTAAAATTAGTCCTTAGTAAAAATCGCGATCGAATCATGAAGGAGGCGTTACTTTGATTCGGTGCGCATACTCACATAAATCACAATATCAATTAGAAAAACTTTCTTTCGTAATGTAAGTCTGGTTTATATATTAATGTTATTCGTCGTGTTAGTTACTTACTTATGTGGTTTACATATAACATTAGATTGTAATTATTTCCCTTTGAGATACATATGTATTTAGTCTTTTCAATAGTGACCATTGAAGAGTTTAAGATTTGGTTGAGGCGAGAGGGAGATTCAGACTCTTACTGACTAAAAACCATCCCGTTCTTTCTCCTGCGCTAGACCGAGGCCGCGGTACCTTAATTCCCTTGCCCCGTTTGCCTCGACATCGACATTGTTGGCTCTTAAAAACCACGCCATTCTTTTTTCTGATCCAGACCGAGGCAGCGGTACATTACAACCCTGAGTTGAAGAAGGTTTAACGTAATTTGTGCTAGGCAGAAATGCATATTTACCTATAATACCTATAGTACCCACTTTTCACCTGTTATGTCCCCTTTATGTAATCGGGAGTTACAGATTAAAAGATTAATTAATTTGAAATGTTTACTTTGTTAGGTCCAATCTAGACTCAAGTAGAGAATTAGCCTTTTACGAGGTTTTCGTCGGCCGTTAAAGGCTTAATCTAGAGTACGATAGATGTTCAACGAAAAGGCTATAGTAAAAGTTTACTACTGGTACATTGTAATATAAACCTCTTTCTTTTTTGACAATAAAAGCATAAAGTTTACACGTCAAAAAGGGCATTTATTTACAGCAACCAATCACAGAATTGCATATTTAAATAATGCATTACATAACTGGCCGAAAATAACATTTTAAAATTCGAAATAACGGAAATTGTCAGCCAGGCACTTTATTATGAGAACCGTTGAAAATTCATATACAAGTTGCTTTGGTACATCGACAACCGTGTGATGTATGGACTCGGCGGGAGCGCATTTAAAAACCTATTACTCTTAACACGATCCCCAAATGAATACTCAATTTGTTTCAAAATAACAAAAAGAAGAAATAAGAACGCGGAATCGATTATATACTTAATTTAATATCTTTAACATTCTTAGGTTACGCTGTGCCATCGTATGGACATATATGTTAAAATAACGATTTGTGAAATATAATATGTTTAAAAAATGTATAATTAGACTGTGTTTAAAATTTTTCTTTCTTTAGAAAAACGTTACTGTTATTGCTAAAATAACTGTTCATACTCAGAATCTTTTATGAAGGAAAATTTGTTCTAGATTTCAAGTGCAAGCGCAATAATGCAATGGAGCTCCGACTTAGAATGGTGGAAGGAACGAGACGGTTTTAGTCTATAAGAGTCTGATACTCGCTTTTGGGAAGAGTCATTTGAAGATTACCAAGATCGAGAAATATTACAATAAGTTATTGTTATGAGCTCCCCGTGGTATATTGCGAACAATCCATTAATCGCATTTATATAATTGGTACTATAATGTATAAAACAATCTGTTCTCATATCACACAACGTAGTATAAATATGCTATCAAAACTTTGGTCGCAAATAAAAATCGCACCAGCTCTACCGACCGCGATGAAGCGATATTTCGTTATTAAAGATTTTCGTTTTATTTTCACTCACGTAACAAATTGTAGCGTTTAATTTTGTTACGATTACGCCCATCGGCCATTTGCATTTAGTTAATGTTTTCCTTGACAACATTATTATGTCGCTTAGGAAAATGATTATCAATATGGCGCCTGTAAAAATATTCAAACTTTTTCACAAGAAAAGTTTCAGAACTGTGACTTATCAATTAAAAAAAAATGTGGGTGTTCGTTTTGCATTATTCGGCAATATTTACAAGAAAGGATTGCTCTGGGCATCAAACTGACAGGTTGCGGGATTTAAATCAGTACGCGAAATAAATACTTCGGCATGTCGACGGCCGATTTGCTTCCGCAAATCATCTGTCTTACTCTCAGATATTTTTATAGGGTTGCTTCAAGATGATATTAAAATCAATTAAATAATCATGTTTTTTTTTCATTTTATCTACGATAGGTAAACGTACAATTACGCAGACAATTCTAAGTATAACATTTTCTTGTTTTAATATTATGAAATAAAAATTCAATAAAATATTACAAAATGACAATGTAATATTCATTAATTAACTATTGTAATGAATGTAAATTGCGTCGATATTTGCAGTCTCACAATTTTCTAATAGTCATTGTTCAGTATGGCGTCAATTTTACGTAGAGAGAAAATCAGTAGGCGCCTAGCATTTTTAATATAGTCGAGATGCCTAGCAGTTACAGATGTAAAAGCCTACTAGTAAATGTAATTATTACCGATCTCCAATCCCATCTAATTCCAATCCAAACTCTTTGGAATATGATAGATTTTTTAATATTCATTATTTGTAATTTCTGTAAAAATCGGAGATCGATTGAATTTCAACTAGTCTGCGAAGTCAGGAGTTTTAGATCTAATCTAAAACTCCTGACTTCGCAGACAGACAAGAAGCAGATGGAATACCTGAGAGTAGACGAAATACAAAAGAGCTTTTGGGGAAAAGGAGATATGGGGATTGGGAAGGAAAAGGATTTACTTCCAATCAGCTTACTTGCTCAGGCTAACTGATTATACTTTACGTAAATTGCTCTTGTCTCCAACAAAGCCAATGTGCTATCACGGATTGTTGGTTATGCCACAGCATTTTTTTTTTCTGTGGTGAAATCAGCCAAAGACTTCCCGGCCTGGGTGGGGTGACAGGGATTATCTTAATCACTTAAAACCACACCCCCATTCCTACACCTGCTCTAGGCCGAGGTACATTATAGGCTGATTCCGCAACATCAGCCCTAGTGGGCTCCATTTGATGTTACAAAACTACACACATCTTCAAAATACTGTATAATTCGGTTCTCAATATTTTATACACAGTTCAAAACTCAACCCTACAATGTTAATATCGCAGAACAAATTGCGTACAAGTTCTAAGAAGCACAAATGTATGCCGAAAGAAAGTACAGTCATAGTAATTAATTGCAATCATATTATTTATCGTTAATAAATATTTATTGATGACGTGTTTTTATTTATTGATACTTAATATTGGAACGATAGTGTTATGAAAATATTTATATTAACTTCATAAATCAAATACTTTGGTGGTAATTTGAATATTTATGAGTCTTTGCAAAATTAATTTCCTTAAAGTAAGCAAAACATCTTTACGTTAACTAAGGGCTCAGGTTTTACATGCGATCCTTACGTCAGGCAAAATTTTGTCTGTACTTGACTACATATTATAAAACTAGCTAGCTAGCTAACTAGCGATTCCATTCGCGTGGAATAGTGTCTTCCTGCATATTTTTCGTAAAAAAATATCCTATGTCCTTTCTCGAGTTCCATACTATGTCTGTTCCAAATATCACAGAAATCGGTTCAGTAGTTTAGGCGTGAAGAAAAGACAGACAGACAGACAGAGTTACTTTCGCATTTGTAATATTAGTTTGGATAAAGTCGCTTTCTCTGTCCCTATGTATGTTTAAATGTTTGAAACTACGCAACTGATTTTGATGCGGTTTTTTTAATAGATAAAGTGATTGAAGAGGAAGTTTTATATGTATAAATATTGGAGTAATTTGGTATCTGCATTGCACCCATGTGGAGCAGGGGCGGGTCGTATATTAATACCTATGTATAACCTCTAAGCTCTTTGCCTATCAGTTATTTACAAATACGTTCTTTTTTATAATCAATCGTCGTACATATGACACCTACATTTCTATAAAGAGCTGAACTAGGATATTGATAAAAATAACTAAACTAAATAAAAAAGAAATATGTGAAGACAAACTTTAAAACAAAATTCCTGTGAAAAGACCGACAGTTGTTTAAGAACTCTTTTATTTCCTTCTCAGACTTATTAGGCAAGCAAATACTGGCGAATTTCATTGTATACTTAACGGTTTACTGTTCAAAATCTTAAAGTACAAGACAAATAAGAAATTTTGGCCGCGAAACGTAGGCGGCAGGATTTTTCGGGTGAATCTTAACAATCTTACAAATACTTATTAGTTAGTCCTTATAATATCAACATAAGGTTGACTCTTGATGGTGTGAATGATATAGGTGGCTTGGTTTTTATGTTCATTTGTTTATTTATAAGGAAATGTAGTATTCGGTTACAGGCGCGTTTTGTGAGTCTTCGTGATATTATTTGGCGGTTACCGTTACCGAAGGTTGGCCAGTTACTAAAGGTTCGGGTTATTTATAGACGGTTAAATTTAAAGTGACGTGCGATGACGCTACTGATTTCGCTTCAGGGGTGACACTGTAATTTTACAGTGTAACAACTAAATAATATACTTAATATGTATAATATGTTTTAAGAAATACAATTGGCGAAAGCAATTTCCTTTTAGAAGATAAAAGACTCATATAAATAGACGTTATTATTTCCAAACATTGATATTTTAAATACTTTTTAACTCTTTTGTGGCTTCTCTTTCATCGTCAAGAAATAGTTACACAGAATATTTAAATATATTATTATAGGTACTTCTTCAACTATTGTTACCAACAAACTGCAGTTTTATATCTGAAAAATACGAGTTAATTTCGACATGAACCTATTTTTCACACGCTTATCAGTATTGTAGCTACGTATGATTTTCAAGTTGAGATTATATTAAAGTTAAAATATAAATATATTTAAAGTAGACGTAATTTAGATAAACCAATTTTATTTTTGATACTTACACTGAACATGTATTTTTTCCATATCATATTTGACGCAAAAACAAAACATGACATCACAACAAAAAGTCCCGTAGTAATTATGACATTGAAAAAATCTCGACTTTCAATCGACTAGTTCTCAAGTACAGAATTAACTATTTACACTTTAACTGTTAAAATTAAAGGTCCTGATACCAATCCAAAACACTGGCGCCCATGTCCAAGTCTTGCGCCAGAGCAGTGTGATTTGTGTGCTAATTACAAAAACAAAACACTGTAGGAAAATGTTAGAATTCTTAGGAGTATGGCGGCTACTCAATGGCAACATATTTGGCGTTCAGCCAAGTACGACACCAACTCATGTTTTAATCAACTTGCAGTAACTATTTAGCATCCCAATTCTTGCAAAACCCCTAATTGATGTTTACAACTTCACTTTTTAAATTGGTTTCCATTTCTTTTTACAGAAAGAATAAGTTTTCCACTTTTACTAAAAAACGTGGGTTACTCGCGTGTGTATATTGAGGAAAGCTCTACTAGTTTCGAACCACAGAGGGGCTCTTTCTCATGAGCAGCGCGCGTAGACGAGGTGAAAAATTTGAAAATTTTTCAGTTAATTTAGTATAACCATCATCGACATTGAAATTTTTTAGTTAATCTAGTATGTCTCACCATATGATAGTTATAATAAAAACAAGTTTTCCACGCTTAAGAAACTTACGAAATTTAAAGAAGATATATTATCTTTATTAATTGGGACTATTTTACTAAGAAAGATCCGCTTGTAACAAAAAAACTAACTAGGCAACGAACAATGAAGATAGACCTAACGAACTATACGAAGTTAAAGTGAAAAAAAAATTAATGAAAAGAACGCGAATAAAACTTCAAGAACTAACCAATCAGGTACAACCATTCACAATAATAAACACCAAATCACTCAAACCTCATTAAATACCGATCAAAATCACATAAACACAAATTAATTAATCCCTAATGTACCGTAACTCCGAAGTCGGTCAAAGCGTAACTGGGCCATACCACCCGGGGTTCACGATGTACGATCCCGAGAGACTACTCGTAAATCCCGATGTTCCCGGTACCATAACAGTAACTGAATGAGCCCGAAATGTAGTCAGGTATGGTCAGCATTGACTTATGACGAGTATCGATTCTCTTATCGAGTTGTAATCGATTGTTGTTATGATTGGTGCGATCTTTTTGAGTGATTTATTTAATTAGGTCATTGTTTGTAACGGAACTGATTTGAATGTGAGGTCGAACATTTTGCACGCTCACATAAACACATCTATTATTAATTAACTAGCAGAAGAAAATTAATCAAATAATAGGAAGCTTTAATTTCTTAATATTTACTTAATTTTTATAACTAAGTTTTCTCTTATAAACTCTTGCAAACATACTCTTTCTCTCTCTTTCTGGTACTATAACAAATCAAATATAAAATTTAATTTGACTGCGCAATTGGCGCGGTGGCTAGGCGACTGGCTGCTGCGCAACGTGTCGCGGGTTCGATTCCCGCAAGTGTGACATTAATGTGAAATTTTAAACGCACCCACGACCCAGGAGAAAAACTTAATGTGGGTCTATGTTTTATTGCAAAACAAATTCCAATTCACCAGAGCCCAAAATATTCACATTACACAAAGTAAATCCCTGTAATGTATCTCCGCACATCAATTAATGTATAAGGAGTAACTTCCCGTGGCCAGATATCATGCTCCAATGATACAGTAATAAGATAACGGAACCTCAAGTATTTATCGCCGGCTTAATTTCGCTTCATAATAAATAAAACACACTCCCAGGTTCGTGACTCCAAGGTCCCGTCTCAGTGTCAGATACATTGATTAATTTGACAGGACTATACTTCAGATACAACACATTTATGTCATGTTACGGGAAAATAACGTAATGTCATTGAAGCTTTCAAAATTTTGACGTTACTGACATGTGTTCTATTGGCGGGCTGTTTAATAAGTTTTTTTTACAAACCTTATTTGAATAAGGAACGTTGTTCGGATTGCCTTATCAAATTAAGTATTTATTAGGGAAAAATAATGTTTTTTGGTTTGTTGTAATGTATCAGCAGTATACTTTATAACCTAAAAAATCCATTTAACGTGTATCAGAAAGAATGGAAGTGACAAATGACTTGAATGAACCTGTACCACACAATGCGCCTTATAATTGCGTTCAGAATTTGGTAAAGTAAAAAGCAATTTATTAAGAATAACAACGGTCCAACTACATTTTTACCTTGATTACATATTTTTTACTAAGCAAAAACAGTCACATGATAAAAACTTTACGATAATTGACAAAAAGTGTTAGTCAAAAATTAAATAACAGTTTATCTGGTGAATGAACTGGGTTTAATGAAAAATCGGAGTCCAGTAGTTAGTTACCTTAAAGATGTTACAGTATACATAGGTACTAACATTAAGTTAAAAAACAATTGAAAATCACCATCAATCAAAAGATTTCCCCTGCATAGGTCATTGACTGCCGACAGATTACAGTTGATGGCAAATCCTCCGCTAGCGTGGCCCACATGTTGTCCCTCATGGGTTTTTTTTTTGTGAGGGGAATATCATCAAATCACATCTCCCGCCCAGGGCCGGGCAGGAGGGAGTGTCAGACTCTTACTGACTAAAAACCCCCCTGTTCCTTTTCCTGCTCTGTGCCGAGGTCGCGGTGCCTCATTGCGCTTACCCCGCAATCCCCTCATGGGGTTTAACGCGACAAGAAACAAATACAAAGCTCAAATTAAAAAAAAGCCATGCTAAGGCCGCTATTAGCTGCCATTACGACCAAATCTAAAAAGAAGAAAAAATAACGCTCTAAAAATAAACATCAATTCAGTTTTATAGACCACCACAGACTATCAATCGACGCGTCGCAAGTAAGTAAGTAGGTGTCGAATACACATATCGGATTATTTATTACATTATAAACGGTATCGGGAATCGCGCGCGTTTTGGACGCGCCCCGGGTATTTGATGACGTATCTCATATTTATGGAGCGTGTGAGCATTGTCCCTGAGTGTAGGTCGTGATGCATGACTGTGATTCCCGATGGATGGTACTAAAGCCTGCTGCAGACCTTCAGTTTGATTCTAAAATCAAAATATTTATCAAAAAAAAAATGTCTTGTTCGGAAATAACTACCGTGTAAGCTTGCCTCTGTTAAATGTAAAAAAAAATATGTTGTATATTTGAAAGAAAGATGAACTGATTCATTTAAAACTGAAGGTATTAAACCAGCTTTAGAATCTTAACAGACGAGATACTTTTGATCCATGAGGACAAAAATTAACAAATTAATGTGAGGGAAATCCACCAATAACTCGGGTGAACTGTATAACGCACTGAGTGATAGTCGTAGTTTCAGAGATAGAATAAATTTTAAAAGAATAGTTTCTAACACCAAATATATGAAAACTCCCACTGACAAAATATTAATAAAACAGTCGGTAAACAATTATCATCAGCTTATAAGTGCCTATCGCTGAGCACAAGCCTATTCTTACACGAAAAAGGTTTGAATATCATTCACCACGCTTGCTCAAGGATGATTAACTTCAAAATCAGAAATTATAAATCCAGGTTTCCTTACAATGTTTTTCCTTTACCATTGACCAGTGTTTAGATAAACTTAGGTAGGTAAAAATAGGGCCCAGAAAAATAATTCCTAAAGAAGTTTTCTATTTTACCTGTGTTCCCTAGAAACATTTAAATGCCTGCTCTTTCTGTATGAATAGTACTTCGTTTGCGCTGGCCTTTATTTCCACATGGCACCCTAGAGTGGGTGCAGACGTGAAGTTATAGTAGGGGTAGGGAATGCGCCCTTTAGCCCAGGTATAAGTTAGACAGTATTTGTTAGTGTTCGCTTGGTATGCGGAAGTGTGTGTGAGAATGTTCTGGTTCTGTTCGTATATTGTTTTGTTGTAAATTGAGCTTGATATTGAAATATCATATTTGTATACTACAATGTATTGAACTTCGAATTGAAATATAATATTTTAAGATATTTTTCATATATTTTGAACTTTTTGATTATGGGATTTTGTTGTCAATGCTACAGATAGAATAAAAGTGATTGAAAAGTTTTGTCAATGTCTCCTTTTTTACGTATTAGGTTGGCAAACGAGCAGACCCTTACCTGATGGTAAGCAATCAGCGCCGCCCATGGCCACATGCAACGACGGAGGAATTACGAGTACCTTGCGGTACTTTTGGGGATTAGGGATATGGGGATTTAGAGATTGGGGAGGGAATAGGGGTGACAGATATTTATCTAATGACAATTTATAAAAAGTTGACATAGAAACAACTATTGCTCACAAAACAAAAGTAAAAGCTACCACCCATCTTTTTCCATCAATGTGAAAAACATCTGAGAAGCAGTAGTAAGTATTAATAAAATTGCCGTAATAAACAATTCTAAAAGAGTAAAATCAACATCTATATCAATCGGGACATCGGGACGCACAAATAAGCTAACGCCACGCAGCAATGGATGCGGTGTTAACACTGGACATCAAAGTGCGCAGGCGCGGCATTTCAATAAGCTCGCATACAATACTGCCGCATCCAGTTGTCACTTGCACTCATTGAATTATACATCTTTGATGGACAATGGTTTTTATTTTTATTCGAGTTATTGGGTGCTTGTTTGAATGATATCGGCCAGTGCCAGCGGCTATTTACTATCGGCGCCATATTGAAAAATGGTGTTCTGTGTTTATGAGTCTGTGCATACAGTGAAAAAAAAGAAAATTTGTTTTTATTTGGATAAAAATTAAAAAAGAAAAGGGGTCGTTTTGTTTAAACTGAATAATGGATTAGGTTAGTTATGAATTTATGCAAATATCATGATGAAAATTAGCTAGACACATCACTCTTGAGGAAAATTCTTTTGTAATCTTTTAAAGAACACGCGAATACCGAAAAGCTACATTACTGTTTTGTATTATAAGTCAATAAATCTGCACTAAATCAATTTTAACGCAAACCCAAGAACAACAAATCATAAAACATATTTATCAGTGCAAATAAGTAAAAACAAGATATAAACAACACGCGTCTAATATGGAAAATATCATTACCATTGAATTTCACTTGTGTTCGATCAACAAAAATGTTAAGCCGCGTAAGGTAAAGAGAATAAGTAAAAAAATTAAAAATTTATTCAACATTACCTACTTTAAATACTTTTTATCTGTTAGTCCTGAAATAAATTGAAGCGCCCGTGCCACCCAGAGGACAGAAGACAAAACGGAATGTACTGTCGCCAAGAAATTCTTATACACTAGAAATATTAACCATCGCTACGACAATACTATTCCAGAAACTATATAAATAGGTGAATAAATTCGTAATACAATTAGGTTACGTTACAAGTATAATGTGACGTCAGTTTGCCGACCATTTTGTTGAAAAACTTTCTCAACAGATGTTTAGCTTACAGAATTTTCAAATTCATGTGTGACAGAAATTGGAACTAACTGCCAATTTTATTTTCTGAACTCTTCTCCGTTAGTTACTAATGCATACCTACATGCGTATAAATAAATGGTTGTGTACTAATTGGTCTGATAAAGAAAAACATACCACCAGAATTGAAAACCCCCTTCTTTTGGAAAGTCGGTTCAATTATTGGTACATTTTGAAAAGAAGATCATCTTTTTCATGACCATAAAGTCCTAAAACTTTGGCCTTCTACGTCACAACCTGAGCGCAGCGTTAGCTAATGATGTTTTTTACTTGAGTCAGTTGGGCTTTCACGTCGTATTCATAGTCCGTTCTATTATATTGTCAATTCGGGACCTCCGCGGACCGTATACAATTACAAGATGTGTTCATCCCACTGCAATCTGTCAGTTGGCCGCTCCGTCTCACAATAAATAAAGCGAATTTATTTGCGTTCTCTTAATTTATAGCTATTTTGGACACAATGTAAGGTTGTGATCCTACTGTTGCAGCAAGTTGCAGCAAGTGCAGCCATTCAAGTCTTATGAGTCTCGTTGTTGGAGAAATATATTAGTAACAGTTCTTTTTGTTGTTCAGCGATTCTTGTGTAAAAACTGAGTTCGCTCGGTTCTGCGGTTTTGTTGATTTGTTGTGTCAAGATTTGCAGGCGTATAGAAAAACGATTTTATGTACAAATTTTTGAGTTCAGAAGTGAGAATTGATTGTGATTGTTTTTTGATACAAAGAATTACTAAATAAGGTCTCGTTTTTATTGAGTAAGAAAGGAAACGAAAAATGGGAGTAATAATGAAGCTCTACTTCAACACGGCACCGCGGTGCATTATTGCGTTGAACCCACAACTCAGTTGGACAATTAGCTATTGAAAAATGTAAACAATGTGTAACAATCCGCACCACTCAATATTTGATCAACCAACAGTATGGAGAAGTAATCATACAAAAATCACACCCTAAGCGCTAAAATAGACAAAAACCTCATTACACCTAACTATTCCTATACTTTACTCCAAGCGACGTTAGTAATACTATCTCGCTAGTGATTTAGTGCACTCGCCTGTCCACTAGCACAGTTTACTGGCATGCCAGTATGTAATGACGTCAGATGTAAATATATTAAATTGATTTGTGTAGACCGGCTTCGTAAAGGTGAAACAATGGGTGTCGGTTTCCTGTACCGTATGTTATTTAGTGTCAAGTAGGATTAATAGCGTATTTTATTAATGTGTAGTGTCAGCTCCGTTTGATTTTGAGGCTAGAGGGCGCTTGTGTAGATTATGAGCCCGTAACGTGAAAATGGCAATGTGAAAGATTGCTCAAATAATTTGCAATGATAAGAGTATCGATATTTTTGGAATTCTTTCATATACTATGGATACTCAAGTATCGATATTTGCCATCAAAAATGTCAGTTATGAATAAAATACTGTAAATTGATTACCTACATTACCTTAATACTGAACTAAATTATTTGGACCCCAGTAATATGTAATGATTGAATGCCTCTTTCAAGACTAAAAGATCTAAATCTAAACACTAAAAAATACCAAGAGCCAGACACATCGTGCCAATCGTGCTTACACTAGAAACCTAATTTAACTCAATTACTTACCTCGCCTCAATCGGGAGGTCACAAAAATCATTAAGTTTGCAAACTACTATAAACTATAATTAAAAACCCATTGTCAAAAGACAAAAACATGACCTAATAACTTCACGTTGCTCAACTCAACACATACTTACTTATTTAAGGGGTGTTATCCGTGTCGCAAGATGGCGCACGCGCCGATCTATAATGAAATCATAAGTCACGATCTCTCTCTAACTGCGCTTACCTGTAACAAAAGAAAATCGACTTTAGACTTTAGAATTAAGGTCTGATGTAGATTGTCCTTTCTTTGTGCCCTATATAAAGTTGGTCGAATAGTTTATTGCAAATTACAAAACATTGAATAGCTGCTGTTTAAGTTCATTATTTCTTTTCATAGATTGTTATTTTTGTGTGCACTTGGTTTTATGGGTGGAGGGATTTTAAGGCGTCATTATAATCATTGCTCATGATAGATTATGAAGCTCCTCTTCAAAAGAGGATTTGCTACATAACCTTACTTATATTTAAATTAGAAATCAAAGTTCTATAAGGTTCAAAAAATCTCCGTACAGGCACGTGGATCACACCATATCACAGATTTTTATATTAGCATATCGTCACATGTTTTTTGAAGAATTCTTTCAACTAAAAGTGTGGGAGAGCCATGCTTCGGCACGAATGGGTAGGCTCGACCGGAGTGATACCACGGCCTCACAGAAAACCGGCGTGAAACAACCACAGCGTGAGTTTCGCCGTGTGAGTGAGGTTACCGGAGGCTCAATCCTTCCCCTGCCCAATCCTCCTAATCCTTAATCCCCAAAAAGCCGGCGACGCACTCGTCGCCTCTGATGTTGCGAGTGTCCCTGAGATCCGGTCCCTGAGGTACCTGAGGTCCGGTGCTGATTGCTTACCATCAAGTAATCCGTCTGCTACTTTTCCATCGTAGCACATGATAAAAAAAAACTTTCAACTAATCTGATTAGCCTCCTGAACTTAACCTCTTAAAATGGGATTAGTCACAAATGCGTGGTGAGATCCGTATCACATCAACACAATAGGGTCAGAGTTCAAATTCCAAAGAGGTGACATTCACACAGATCGCTATAAATACCATTCATTACGGTTTGTATGTCATTTATATTACTATGTATAGTAATCATTATTTGAATAGGAAGGGTAGGTAGAAGAATAGAGGATGTTTTAGACAGCTTGTTGAGTTTAAATAGCTTGAAGCTTCTTGTATTGGTGTCGGGGTTAGCGCGACGATGTTTGGCCGCCGAAAGCGCGAGTCTGCTGATGGCGAGCTACCATTGCTCACCGCTCAACCAAAATCGAACCAGAACCGAGTGATCGGCACTTCACGTTCCGCGCACGCCTCAAAGAGCCACATTCTTAATGTATTTACGTTGCGAGTTCTGCTCCTAGAGCCCACGGCTCAGAGCAGGAGAATAAGCGGGGTGGATTTTAGTCAGTAAGAGTCTGACATTTCTTTCGCCCTACCCAGAGCGGAAAAGCTTTTAGGAACCCCTGGATCAAATTGAATAATTCTTTTTGTGTTTATCGAAGATGACCATAGGCTATAAAACATCACGTTGCGACTAATAGGACCCGCCGAAGAGCGGGAGAAATCGAAAATATATAACCGTCGAAATGTAACCTAAAATGTCATCAGTCCTAATCGTAATCAGTATTACTTCTGAAAATTAAATTCAGGTAAAACATTAAAATCTTTTAATAATATAATAACTAAGCAACATAGGTAAGTAAAATAACATTATTCCTACGTCGACGTATAGTATCGCAGAATAGTTGTAAAACTTTCAACCAAAACATTACGCTAAGGACCATTTCATAAAACACACTACATTCGTTCGTAAATCAGAATACTGTTGTCATCATTTTGAAATTCTAGGCTGACACTAGAATTAATCTATCCAGACACATATTAAATTTAACCCTACACCTTATGGGGGGCAGATAACGTTCAACTCATATCAAATTCAACACTTACCCTACTTTCAATAAAATATCTAGTACTATTGTCTTTCAGACCGACCGCCATATCTGTCACTAAGAAAAGGTTGCCTCAAAATTATAGGGTTAAACTTCTAACAAGGCATTTACGACTTTGGCTTCAGAAGTTAAAGTGTAATTTTCATTGTAAGGATTTGATTTAAGGATTTGTTATGTAAAAATGTGTTTATTTTGCGCATTACTTTTGAAGTTTATCACTTTTATTGCCCATGAAGTGTGTTAATGGTATAGTTGGTGTAGTAAATAAAATTACAATTTTCAAAGGGCAGTCTCCTAAAATTACTTTTGTGTTGTGATAACGTGCGAACTGAGACCGTACTCTCATATTTATTGAGATCATTTTGTTTTACATTTATTTATTGTTTGCAAATTATTTTATTTAAATGTGTCTTAGCTAGCAAAGTAAGTAATACTGAATATACTTTGTTGATTGTATTCACAAGAATCATTTAACAATAGGGGACTATACTTGTTTTACTTTAGAAATAAATAAACACACAATCTGAATGATTTAATATAATACATAATAATTCATTCAGATTATTATTAAATCTATACATTTATACATAAATTTATTCATCTACATAAAATTGAAGTGTCTCTTTATAATATTGAAATAACCGTATTTTACTGCAGGCTCATATGATTTTTTTTTATCTACCTATTTTGTTAAGCTATTTTTTTAAGTCTAGACTATGATTGGTAGATAGCTGAAATTATAAGAAGTAACTTAGGATACTTTAATTTTTGAAAAATCTTTTCGACATCAGTATTCAAATTTTAGGCAGATAAAGTCGCGTACAAAGTCGTTTATCAAAATCACGGGTATAATACATATAGCTAGTAATTAATAAAAATTAAATTAAAAATTTAAAAAAACCCCCGACTATATAAAAACCAAATGTAATCCAAAAAGGGCCATTTTGTAGAGGCAGCCACCTTGGATTTTAAATTTTTCATACCTAATAGTATTTCATTAGTCAAGCCCTTTCATTTGATACCCATATTGATCAAGTTGTAATAAAAAAATGTAAAGCACCATTTTGTAGAAGCAGCCATCTTGTATTTTAAATTTGTCATTACTAATAGTATTCTACTTGCCAAGCCCTTTCATTTGATAACCATATTGATGGAGTTTAAAAAAAATATCTAATCTGTCATTTTGTGGGCGGCCATCTTGGAACAATTTTCATCAAACTTACGTAAAAATTTTCTACACACACACACACACACGTAAACACGGGGTTTATTAACCCCCGTCGTTTTTGCGTCGGGGGTTAATAAAAATGGAAACCAAATCCACGAAGTCTATGATGACTAATTATTTCCGTAAACACAACAGATCAATGACTTCAAAAAACGTTATATGAACTAAAAATATTTGAACCAAAATGTCCTTCGTGACGCATACATATACAAGAATATATAACGGTAAATAATGTGACAAAACCACAGGGTTTGGCAAAAACGAAAAAAAAACTTTAAAACATCACCAAGTAGCCACTCCATCTTTCAAGATAAATGAACAAGATCTCTACACAGCTGACTAACTTTAGGTACACCTACCGGACAAGTGACAACCCTATTTTGCATTTACTAAAACTACATTTTCACAAAAATCAACCTTATAACTAAAGGCATAGGTTTATTTATTCAACGTTGGTAAGTTTAATACATTTTTGCATGTATGGACAACGGCCTGAGACAAGATCTCAAAAATTAAAATTTGTCGCAAAAACTTTAAGACAATGAGATGTGACTGTAAGCTTGTTTGCCGGTACATTTAACAAACAGAAGTCCTTGAAATATATAAATTATTAAATATATTATGAGCTGTTATAATGTTTTATCAAAAACTAACAGACATGTTCGAGGCAGCCGTTTACCGCTTTCATTAAGTAACTATTTGACGAGATAGCTCGACTCAAGCCACACTTGGGGCTCATATTCATGACCAGCATTGTGTTTAGAAAGTTATCCTTGAGTAACTCATCAACAACAATTGATTATCAGCATTATTAACGGGACTGTGCTAAATAAAAACCTCCCTCTCCATTGTTCCTGGCAGATGAGCAGGTCGTAATTTACTAACTAAAAATAAATCTTGGGTCAATCGCGTAGTCCTGTGAGGCCGTTGTATTACTCCCAATCAAGTCGACCCATTTGTGCGAAAGCATGACTCTCCCATATTTGCTTGTGACACAACCACAGCGTTGTTTCGCCGTGTAAGTGAGGTTACCGGAGGCCCAATCCTTCAACTTCTCCAATTCCTAATCCCCAAAAGGTCGGCAACGCACTCCTAACTCGTCTATTGGTGCCATGGCCGCCCCTGATTGCTTACCATCAGGTAATCCGTCTGCTCCTTTGTCGACCTATCACAAAAAAAGCATGGCTCTCGAAAACTTGTCGTAATATTTTTCGAAGGGACAAAACAAATGCTGTATCAATTCCCACTATCTCGTTCCATTTGTATAGTGACAACATTATTTGATAAGATTTTTTCCTTAAGCTGCGGTTTTTAGGAATTTCCTGCTAACGGCTCCAAGGTAATATTTGAGGTTGTTATGTTTTAGCAACTTTGTTATATAATATGAGGTAAAGAAGCGCGTCATCAAATGATATCTTTTTATAGTACCGTACAAATCCATACCTACATCGGTGGAACTGCCTTTAAGAGCTATAAGAAAGAAGCAAATACAATCTCCCTTTTATAATAGGCTATTTTTAGAATTCTTAGTGCCATTGTTGTCTGCAGATATTATTATCTGAGATATATTAATTAAGGAACTTTCACAGATTTACCTTATCCATTAGCTATAAAATATAGTATATAAGAGTAGGAGAGCCATGTTTCGGCACGAATTGTTAACTATGAGGGACAATCCTTCTTTCCCTCTCCAAACCCTTCCCCAAAAACCCTAATCCCCAGAAGGCCGCAACGCAATTGTAATTCCTTTGGCTTTGCAGGTATAGGCAAAGGCGGTGCCGATTGATTATCTTACAAAAAAATATATGGACACCCTATACAATCTATTCTATTATTATAAAGAGGTAAAATTTGGAAGTTTGTATCTAGCTAGGACTATATATAACACTAGCTACTCTCGCGCGGTTTCACCCACTGTTTGGCTCCATTTGATCGTAGCGTGATGTTTTATAGCCCATAGCACTCAGGAGCATTGGAGCTATCTAGCAGTGGAAGAATTTTGCAAATCCGACCAGCGGTTCCAAGGAATACCCCCTGCATACAAACTTACAAACATACAAATTTTTAGATTAGACTAAACTTATCCAATACTATATTAAACCACAAGAATATTTATATACCTAGTCATTTTGACCACCTGCATCCATTTTTAGTAAAATACGTAGGTAACCAAACCCTTTTAAATTCTTTTATGATGACACAGTAAGGAAAATGTTGCCATAATTTTATTCTTAGCAATCTTAATATTTCGCTAATGGCAAGGTGCGGTTGTTACAGACCTACTTTTGCAACAATAAACCTCACATTTCTATATAGGCTTTGTAATTGTTTTTTTTTTTTTGCTGAATTAATGAAATGCTCTTTTAATTTCTTTTATTATAAATGCGAAAGTAACTCTGCCTGTCTGTCTTTTCTTCACGTCTAAACTACTGAACCAATTTTGTGAAATTTGGTTCAGACATAGTTTGGAACTCGAGAAAGGACATAGGATAGTTCTTATACTAAAAATCTGCAGGATGTCACTATTCCACGCCGCCACTATAAGGAGTCGCCAGCAAAAGCTAGTAGGTATTAAAATACATTGCTGTTTGTGTTGCTAAGTAAATTTCGAGAACAGGTTGGCTGGGCAACTGGCTACTGTGAAACGCGGTTTCGATTCCCGCACAGAACAACTCTTTGTGTGATCCACAAATTGTTGTTCCAGCTCTGGGTGTCTGTGTATGTGAAATTGTTTGTTTTAACCCCACCCACGACACAGGAGAAAATCCGGAGCAACGTTTTTATACTAGCTACTCTCGCGCGGTTTCAAACGCTGCTCGCCTCCATTTAATTGTAGCGTGATGATTTGTAGCCTAAAGGCACTCATGTACATTGTAGCTATCTACCAGTAAAAGAATTTTGGCAATCCGACCAGTGGTTCCAAAGTTTACGCCCTACATACACACGTACAAACTTACAAATTTTACCTCTTTATAATATTAGTATAGAAGTATAGATTACTTGTTATTTTGCGTAAGGTTATGGAGAGATAAAATTTACAATATGATAGCCACTTTTCCCCGGCTAATATGTTGTGAGTTCCATGTAATGCGGGCTTCGATTATTTTTTATTAAAAAAAACGATACATCGACCTCCTTAAGAACACTGGATGTCGAAAGACTGTAAGACGCTAGCAAGGTTTTCAACTCTGTTCAGTAGAAAACATCTTGTGACTGATATTATGCAACGTAAAATATTTCAGTTCCTCTTTCTGCGGTTAACTCACGACCCTCAAGGTCAATGAACTGAAATTTCGAAAAGTTAAAATTCACGAACATGAAATACGCAGTTCATAAAAGTAATTCAATTTTATTAGTTTCCTCTTCTTTGTTTTATTATTTGGCGAAAGATATCTCAAATTGGTAACACCTTTATTTATTTGTTTCGAGATGTGTTTCTAGATATCAAAGCAACTGCTTATTAGTTTCTTGTTATTAAAAAAATATTCTAACATTTTAACACTGTTTTTTTTTAATATGTGAACGAATTTGTTTTTTCGTAAACGCCTTCCCTACACAGGAGAAACACCAAGAATGGCTTAACTTACGCTTAGCACAAAGGTTTAGGAGTTTGTTGTTAATTCCCCGAAATTTTAGGGAGCTCTGTCGGACGGCGATTACGGTAACTTATATTATGTAGTTTTCGCTTATAATGACACTTAATATTACGAGTATATAGGTAGACGCTTATTAAAATTATATGTACACACACCCGACGAATGTAAATAATATTGAGCGAGCATAGTTTCAGCAGTGGAAGTTTTTTAAATGATAATGCTGATCGCATCACACAACATCAGCCTTTAAGTGCTTACTGAGGTAAGGCCTCTTACCACACGAAGAAGGTTTGAGCATTGATCACCAATCCGTTAGATTATACAATATTAAATTAGACAGGGCCTGGTTTCCTTTCGATATCTGTCAGTGGTGTCTAAATACGTCTAGATAGAACATATAACTTAAAAAGTGACTTGGTATAAACATATATTAAAAGTTTATTTTATTTTATTTTTTTATTATTACGGCAAAAGTGCTAAAGAAGTACATAATTTTTTTGGTTCAGTTTGGTTAACATTAGAGGAAAATAAAGCTTCGTATCTTATATTATAGTAGTATAGTATGTAATTTAAACAAATAACAGCTCGTTATAAAAACGGGCAGACATTACATAATTTTCGCACATAAATTTAGCTTGCATACCGTTTGAGCAGTTTTAAATAAACACGTTGAGTTCCGTCACGGATTCTTATGTCATTTGAAGTACATATGACAAGATGAGCAATGCGGATGTATTCTGAAAAAATTGATTTTTTATATATTTTTTATGTAGGCAAACGTGCTAGCAGATTACCTGATGGTAAGCAATCACCAGCAACATCGGAGGAGTTACGAGTGCGTTGCCGTCATTTTGGGTATAAGGGATTTGAAGATTTTGGGATTGGGGGAGGGGAAGGATTTGGGTCTCCGGTAACCTCACTCACACGGCGAAACACAAAGTTTGTAGTTGTTTCACGCTGGTTTTCTGTGAGGCCGTGGCATCTCTCCGATCGAGCCGACCCATTCGTGCCGAAGCATGGCTCTCCCACACCTAAACATACATAGTACATACTTACCAATTTTTTTTAATTGGATGGTGGATTCTGGTGATGTGATGTGAGGCTTCAGACATTTTCTTTTATTCTCTGCGAACTGGAGGCTTTATGAAAATGTTCAACTAGTTCATCAAAATAAGGTCGCTGACCTTTTCCTAATAATAAAAAATGGTTCCCATAGTACGTTATAATAAAATAGCAATAGATATAATAAATATTAAGTCTCAGTAACGATGACATAGGTTTTTACCAGTCAACTGAAATAAATAAATATAGATAAAAAAAACAAATTAGTTGTAGCCCTTGAAATAATATAAAACAAAAAAGGGTCTTATTCCCTTTGTCTTTAAATACTTTATCCTTCACCTGGTATTTATATAATACCTACATAAGACAATGTCAATGACTGACTGCCAAAGGACGAAATTAAGATTCTTGTAACATTTCCTAAAGAATAACTTTGTTGTTTGTTGACATGATGCAGTCATTTTCATATTACACTGTAGAGAATGTTGATTTTATTACCGTTTATCTGTATATCATTAATTTTATTAAGGCACATTCTTTGTAATGTGATTCATACATTTTTTATACTGAATTTGTTTTGAACGAAATGTATTCGTGGTCGTTGTAGGTGAGGTTATAAATACATTACCTAATTGTTTATATGTCAAAGAAAGTCATAATAAATGCTTTCTGTATCTAGACAGTCATAACAATGAATATCAAACTGTTTTTGAAAATAGAAAAGATACCGTTTTTCTATCATTTTTCAAAAAGTAATTTAATGAAAATGTTGATAATTATGTCATGTCTTCTAATTTAGGACAACTAGTTCTATCATTCAGGTCTGACAGCCAAACAAAAAATCAATGTGACACTTAAAAAATAAACTATCGAACAAAATTGTCAAAAGAAGGCGCAAAGTCAAAGAAAAATAAAATTCGTGAACATTTATTTAACTTTTCCCTACCCCAATCCCTAAATCTCCGTGTTGTGGGTGACGCTGATATAAACAACTTCTTGAACTGATGGCACCGCGCCTGTGGCTTCTCTGGGTTGGGTTGCGATTGACCTTGAGAACTATCAGGTGATCAGTCTGCTCGTTTGCCTCCATAAAAAAACAAAGGAATCCCAATTCACAATTCACATTCCATACCGTCCTTATCGATAACTCGACTATCATTTTACAATTGCAATTAGTAGAATTGTTAATGCACTTTTACTAAAATGCGTTACAAAAATAAGAAAACTTCGTTTAAATTAAATAGACAGATATTCTCACTTAAACTATCTTATCTGTAGCATTGTCCAATTATCGGCTGCCATCACAATCTGCTATCTGACCGCCAATTAAAAATTTGTCGGAGATAGCAAAAGTGCTTATTGTGCGTTTACGGGAATATTAATTGAAGCCACTTCTTGTTCTTCATTTTGGTTTTTGTTTGCTAAGTATGGGCTTTGATTTTGCCGATAATCATTTAAAGTATGTTGAGTGGATTACATTTGGAATTTAGTGGCTAAGTGCGCTATTGTAAGTGACAGTTTGAGTACGCAAAAATAGAGTAAATAACGACGTATCGTTTTTTTAAACAATTCCAAGTCCCAAAGCGTATATCTTCGAAAAATTAAAAAGGAGCAAATGAAAAGTCACTGTAATCAGTTATGTATCTTCTTATTTATACGTATACATAGCTGTTCGTTGGTCTCGCTCAAACTCGAGAATGGCTGGACTGATGGCTAATTTGGTCATAAAATATTTGTAATAGTCCTAGGATGGTTTGAAAATGTAAACAAAGGATTCATTGACTAAAAGACAGTACGAAGTTGCCCGAGTCAGCTAGTTAAATACGTAAAATTTGTTGAATATAAGTGTCAAAGACTAGCGGTCGCCCACGACTCCGTCGGCGTGGATGTCGATTTTACACATTTTTTTTATTTTCTCAACGTGCTTTCCTTTTCTGGACTGCCACGAATAATTCAAAATCAAAATAAGCCAAATCGATTAAGATACTGTTGAGTTATAATATTACAACGAAAAGTGGCATTGACTTTTATATATTTTTCTCTTCATTTGTTTCGTACCATTATTACGTCACTTTATACAAAGCACACTTGAGATATAAAACCTTCTTCGTTAAAAAAAAACTACTATCATCTTAATTTTCTTTTCCCGTCTCAAAAACGTACTTTTACGGCCAGCACATGTACTGTAATCTTAAATACTTGATACTTAAAATAAATACGTACCATTATCGAATGAAACGATATCCTTACTAACAATATGTAGCTATCCCCTTGTCCTACGCCCACTAGGGAGCTAACTGCTGGTAAAACAGTTGCAACTCGGCAACCGATTGCAAAGCCGTTGTTAAGTGTAGATAGATGGACATGTTAGTATAGTAATACTGACGGTATTTCAGAGCTAAGGATGCGTTGTTCATTCAGGTATTAAAAGATTTTTTCTTTTCTCATACAGGACCTCATTCATTATACGCTAAATATAACCGCGATAGGAATGACATTTCGGTTGTCGAAAATGTCTTTCTCTATGACGGGTCAGAGTAGAGTCTCTAGATTTTTTTATACTAATTTTAATACGCCTCATTCGCAAGTATTTTCTAAATAAGGATAACTTAGCTCCATGGGCTTTCTCTCTAGCAGTCAAACCATTGGGTGAATCAGAGACAAACTTATAAATTAAAAATACTATATACTTACATAAAAATCCGACAGAGAACAAAGACAGTCTTAATAAATACAACACATTATAAAATACATTTCTGTGTCGTTTGAATTAATAATATGTAAATAATATTATTACCACAAAAACAATACAATGTTCTTTTCTTTACTGCAACCAGCCCTAACAGGCTAAAGTTCCTTATGACAATAGCTCGCCTGCATTAACCACACATGCAACTCAGAACTGTCAAATTAAACCCTCGACACACGACACCCTGGAACATCACTTACGAGAAACATGGCAACACTCGCATGAATGAAGCCATCGCCATGTTTCCCGCCATAACTGTCCTCCATATAGTGTAAGTGTTGCCAACGCACAAAATATTAATATTACGGTATAAATTGTTGTTAAGTAGAACTGTGTCTAAATGTTTTTTTTTGTTTTCGTATTTGTGAACGATATTTATGAAAAATCACTTTTATATCCCAAAAAAATCAACAGTCTCATTAGATATAAGTGATGATAGATAGAACTCATTAGATAAAATGTGCCCTCGATAATTTAAACTTCAAAAGACTCTTGTCAAACTGGTGAGAAATAAATAAAAATAGGTAGGAAATACCATTCAAATACTTCCAAATAAAACTCTCCTAAAAAATCCATCCACAACATACCATTGAAAACCACAAAGACATCGAATCATTGTATCTAAGAAGATCACACCACTACTAATCGAAGTCCGAGGTCCATCAAACGAGTTTGATCTCAAACGACATATGACACAACCGAATATAATAATTAATTCGATCACACAAATTAACGTAAAATCAAGGAGATGCTATAAATGTTCTGATCACTACTAATGATTTTGGTATTCAACACGTGATGTGATGACGTCACTAATATTCCCACATAGGTAATAAGCTGGCATTGTGTAATATTTAAGACTTTATTCTGTGCTATGAACGTACGAATTTTGCATCCAAAATGTCTTAATGAGAATGCTGGTTGATAGATTGTATTTCTTAGGGAACCTTCACTGGACCTAAACATAATACATTCTATATCAGTATCGTCAAATTATAAATTTTTACGAGATTTTGCATGTTTTTGATAATGTCATACTCATCGTAGCATAAAGTGTGAGAGAGCCATGCCCATGCTTCGGCACGAATGGATCAGGTTGACCGGCGTGCAACAACTACAACGTTGTGTTTCGTAATCTGAGTAAAATTTCCATTATTACTAGAATCTTCAAATCCCTAAATCGGATAAGACCGGTGACGCACTTGCAACTCCCTTGATATTGTAGATGTCAATTTGTGAAAACTTACCATGAAGTAAAGCGCCTGTTTGCAGCCCCATCTCATATAAAATCACAACCCTTTTTTTTAAAAAAACGTTGCCCCACCTTAGGATTTTCTCCTGTGTCGTGGGTGCGTTTACAAACATACAATTTCACATGCACATCACACCCAGACCCGGAACAACAATCTGTGGATCACACAAAGAGTTGTTCCGTGCGGGAATCGAACCCACGACACGTTGCGCGGCAGCCAGTTGCCCAGCCACCGCGCCAACCGTGCAGTCAAAATGAAACCACATAAAAGGGCACATAAATATTGACTATTCAGTTGTTTCATAGGTCCCAACTAATAGCAGGTTGGGTTTTGTAATTCTTCAAATTCTATTATATTGATTAAATTTTTTCTTAAAACCAAAGAGTTTAAATTGCTTTGCTCAAGTTTAAAGGCGATCCAGTGACCCTTAGCACAGCAATTACACTTGTGACCATTCGAACGACAAACCAGAACTCAAAACACATCTTGACATAAACAGTAAACTGCAGTCCAGCAGCAAATCTCATAGTATAAAACTTTGTATGCATCGCATAAACAACCGAATTTGACTCGATTTCAGTCGTATGTCTCGATTCAACCGCTCGATGAATGCTAATCGAATGATCTGGGATTTTTGGAGTCAGTGGAATGTTTGACTTTACATGAATCAAAGATTTGTTTGACAAACTCTGAGTTGAGGGACAAAGACCTCTACCACAAAGGTAATACGGATTAGATTTCTAACCTTGACTGGTTGAGATCCAAGGCTACATATACGTTAAATTATTTCTACTACAATATTCAAAACAATGTCTGGTGTTCGAAATAGCTGTATTAGGTATGCATCGTTATGTATAGTGAACAAATTAACCTGCTATCGCCATATGCATACATATATTCTTCTCCTAACTTTTTCGACAAGTCCAAACACCCCATCATTTGCACCAACTTGCACGTCAATGTATGAATTCTAACAAATATTAAATTTTAAACAGTATCATCAGCTTGATTAGAACAAGAACCTATCATCTTCATCTTGTTGAAGTGAGGGCTTTAGGGAGAAAAATAAGACACAAAAGATAAAAATAAAGTAAAAATATATCATAGTACTAGCGACCCGCCCTGGCTTGGCACAGGTGCAATACTGATAATTATTTTTCCTACTATTCAATGGATGTTAGGTATTACAAATTTAAAACCTCCTTTTCAATCATTCTATCCATAAAAAATTGCACCAAAATTAGTTGTACAAAGCACGCGACGTACTTTTATACTATGTTGTAGTTATACAGGGAATCCAACTAAACAATCGCTTACAGACACAAGGCAAAACCAATCATTGTAAATAAGTATTGTAACCTAATATCATACATCAATATACTTCCTACATGTCGGCAAATAACATATCATTCAAAACAAATGATACCTTTCAACACATGTCTAATGATCAGACAAAATGAACTTCTAATTGATTAATTATGAACTGGATAATTAGTAGCGATCCTTGAACTATGTGTTCCTACAACAAAATATAATATAATACAATATATAATATAAACATTTCTGCGTCCGTTTTGTATTGTCCGTTCGTCAGGGTTGTAAAGATAGTTAATATTGTTTTTTTTTGGTTCGTCTAGTAAGTCGCAAATAATGGTGAATCGCTGGTCGATTCCTAAGACAGAACAATTGTTATTTAGATTCTCCAAATTATACTCAATACAAACTATAGCTGATAGACATATAACTGTCTCTTTTTTTACTGGGAAATATCATCAAATGAATCTCTTGCCCAGGGTATGGCGGGAGGCATTGTCGGACTCATATTAACTACAAACTTCTCCCGCGACTCTGGGTAAGCATTGGCTATTTGGGGCCCCATCTGTGGTGGTATATTGGCTCTTTGAGGCGCGCTCGAAACGCTACGCGCCACACACTCGGGTTCTTAGACAGATCCGCGCTTACGGTGGCTCTATGACAGACCTCCATTATTTAGGTTGCATAACATTTAGGTATCTGGTCATTAAAATACTCGACTTCAAAACCAATCGTTTGTCTGTAGGTATGTTCGACAGGCCTAATCTCCAATCAAGCTCAGTTACAAACAGAACAAGACTAATTACTTTGATGCAAAAACATAATTGAGTTATATTGCCTATGTATTTTGTAATTAAGACGGTTAAACCGGCTGTCAGTTAGTATCTGATTGTATTTATGATATATTGTCAGGTCACTTTGGTTTAGGGTCGTCGACCTGAAGAGCTTAAAGAGATGAGTTCGGATTTTTTTATCTGGGCACCTTATGTTAAAGGAACTTTATACAATTCTCAATAATATTTAGTCGATTCAATTGTACCTAAGTCTATTAATACTGGATATCCATGGAGTTTCTTGCTCGTTCTTCTCCATAGGAATCTACACTTTGGAACGAGCAAATAGCTTCACTAGAGGACAGACGGATAGACTGACACGCTTAATTTTAAAGCTCTTGATATATTTTTTTCCTTTTCTGCTTGACGTTCAAAAGTGCCTACTGTGGTCTAATTGAAATAAATGATTTTGACTTTTGACTTTTTGACTTTCACTGCTATTTGCGTTTTGGACTTTAAATGTATCCGTAGTATATTATGTAGTCGTAAGTCCGTCCGATATACGTAGGTATATCAAAATAGTAATGTATTTATGTATGTCGTGTCAAAAAAGGTAAGAAACGAAAATAAGGCAAATTGTACCGACCGTGAGTAGATTGGAATAAGACCAGAAAAGAAAAATCGAAAAAAGAAAGTACCTTACCTGAATAAATTTCATCATAGCATGGTATCAAAATTACTCGTAAACATCATATGAGAAATGAATAAATAAAAAAAATATTAATACAAATGTATAGGTAATTTAGAATAAATTACTTTCGTCAGATTATTACCAATAATAAACGACATACTAAAAGTAGCTTTAGCACAAAAAGTCTAACCAATATCACGAAATTCAGCCTAGTCTTCAACTAACGCCATCTATCGCCAGAGCGTCGAACTATCTGTCAAACATCAAGACTCAAATGCAAAGTAAAAGTGAAACCTTCTAGTGGTTTCCAAATAGTACCGTTACTTGAGTAGTGGCGCCACGGTTCTCTGCGTACGCGCATTCATTCATACGCGAACGTTTCATGTAGCGAAAAAAGTATATTTAAGTACATTATTCCTGAAATAAATTTTCAGGAATAATGTAAACACTGTTCACGGAAATTTTCCAAGATAGAAAAAAAAGTGTTCTAGTCTATATAGATATAGAATTCTGTATAACGGTTTAAGAAAGCCTCGTAAGAATGGTTGTTTCTATTATGTTAGACACTGACAAGTGAATATCATAGAATTTTCTAAGCAGTTACTTCTTACATTACTAAGTAACGGTTGAAAGAACTTTATTACATCTGATTGTTTCATTATAAGACGTAGCGAAGTGAATTTTATAGTGTTTTCCCAGCAGTTTGATTTTAATGCAGACCTAGAAAGACACTAAACCACTAGGTATAAATATCAATTGGATAGCGAAAGCAAAAAATCAAATCAAAGATTAAATTGGAACAAGTAACTTTTAAAAATCAAAAAAAAAGATATCTAGCTAAAAAGTCTCAGTCTGTCGGTTAGTCTTCCAGTGTAGTGTAACAACTTGCTTGTTAGAAAGTATAGGGTTCTCAATGATTACTCAGTTCCAGTAAGTTTCCCATTCAATTTATCAAATTCTTTGTTTGTTATATGAGAAACAGTCACAATAGCACTTGTTAGGTTTTGAACCCTCAAATATTAGAAGGCGTCCGGCGTACTAAGACTAGATAGGTTCATGTTTTTATTATAACTTTCGTGAAACATTCTAAATTATGTATTATGTTTTCGGCTTACTCACGCAGCGCGACAGTCGCCGAGTCGCGTGTCGCGGAATGCTGCTCATGAATATGGGCCTCTAGCATGGCTTGAAACTAGTCGAGTATTTCGTCAAATTATTACGTGAGTAAGGTTCATGTTTAGAAAAAAACAAAGCAACACGTACCTTTCCCGTTTCTTTCTCTTCGTCGTGCTGGTCCCTTTTATGGTTCTGTACAAGGTCATCATCTTGAACAGCTGTTGTTATCCAAACACTCACAATAACACTAAATACTTATACATCCACACTACAAGGCACTAATAAATTACACTAAATAACACTAAACAATAACATTATTTTTAAACAAAACATAAACGTTGTTTTCACTTCACGGGATGATTTCTGAAACAAAAGAAAAATTTATATTAAAGAAACTTGTATTTATACACATTAATTATTAAATAAAAACTCTTTTGTATTTTAAAAGGTTATGGTTGCAATACAGACTTTGTTTATCATATGCAAGAAATAATAGGAAAGCAACTTTTGGAAATTAGGGTTTTGGCAATTTAAGCGATGGGGAGGAAAAGTTTTGCACCTCCATTAACCTAACACTATGCTGTGGTTATACCACGCCCGCTTTCTGTGAGGCCGTGGTATGACTCCGGTAGAGTCGACCCATTTATGCCGAATCTTAAACACTGGGACTGTTAATCTTATTTTTCTTCCAAAACAGACCATTTGAAAATTAGTCTTAGACAATCATTTCGGGATTTCCTATTAGCTTTTGTCCCAAAGATACAAAATTTTTACGAAACATTTGCGCAAACACGATGTACCAATCAAACACACGCTGCTGAAAACATCATAGGTACATTACAATTTACAGTTTTTTTTAATTACAATATTTTGACGAAACTCAAAAGTTGCCTCAGTATTCTTATATCGATGGTAAAAACAGTAATTAAAAACTTAAAACCACTGCAAGCCGCAGTAATTGTGGCTTATTTAGATTTTATATGCAATGTTACAAAACCTATACAAGTGATATAGGCAGTTAAAGTACTTAATTTAGTTACAGACATAAATATTTAACGGTCAGTAGAAATGTTATCATTGACACAGATTTTCAAGTGTCGGAATTTTTGTGTTGATTGACGTTAAGGTAATAAGAATAATTTAATAATAAACTGTCTGTCTTTTCTTCACACCTAAACTTCTGAACCGATTTCTGTGAAATTAGGCATAGTTTATATGATCTGATATGTCTGTTTATAGAAAAAATACTAAACAATACGTTTTTTTAAAGCTTCCTTATTTTTCACTTCTGGGTAAGGCGAGAGGGAGTGTCTGACTCTTACTGACTAAAACCCCCGTTCCTTCTACTGCTCCAGGTCGAGGCCTTATCGTACTTACACCCGGAACCCCGGCTGTAATATTATATATCTCTTTATATTTAAATGTGGGAGAGCAAGGCTTCGGACGAATAGGTCGGCTCGACCGGAGTGATACCATGGTCTCACAGAATACCGGCGTAAAACAACCTACAGCGTTGTGTTTCGCCGTGTGAGTGAGGCTACCGGAGGCCCAATTCCTCCCCTTCCCTATCCCTTTCCGATCCTTATATCCGCAACCCCTATCCTCCAAAAGGCCGGCAACACACTCGTAACTCCTTTGGTGTTGCGGGTGTCCGTGGGCAGCGCCGATGGCTTACCATCAGGTAATCCGTCTGCTCGTTTGCCGACTTATACCATAAAAAAAATTGTATAAAGTGCCTCAAGTTGATATCCTCGTACCAACGTCCAATAATAAAACCGGATTATTTAAATTCATAAAAATCTCATTTAAATTCAAAGTCAAGATCAACAATTTTCGCGAAAGTCATTCTATAACTATAAAATATCACGAAAAGAAAGTTATTCAATTACTTTTCAAATGTCGAAGATTTTAGTGAACATAAAGTTCAAAATTGCTCGTATAAATCATTAAATTTATTTTCATTTTATTTAAATGGTTATGTTCTATCATATCAATTCCTTATAAGGAACTTGGGTGCGGTTTTAAGTCTGGGAACTGATTTTGATAAAAAATAGAATCTTTCTCTAAGCCTTTGTATTAATAATACCTAATTTATGAGACAAAGTAGATACGATATTTTTTTGTCTTTTTGTAGTTTTATGTTGTACTGTAATAAATATGCATTCAAATAATTTACTTCTTATGTAGTGTGTACTTTATGGGCCTGTACTTATGATCTTATGTACTCATGGGCAGACCTATGAGTAGTGTAGGTTTTTTTTTTGTGAGGGGAAAATCAGCAAATGACTTCTCCCGCCCAGGGCCGGGCAGGAGGGCGTGTCAGACTCTTACTGACTAAAAACCCCCCTGTTCCTTCTCCTGCTCTGTGCGGAGGTCGCGGTACCTCATTGCACTTACCCTGCAACCCCGGCTGAACATCAGCCCTTTAGGGCCCCGTATGTGGTGGTCGAATGGCTATGAGTAGTGTAGGTAAGTAATTATAATAATGTGACACTTAATTAAAGACGACCGTCCAGCTAACACGTCTCTTATTTGCGCCTACATTGCACTTATATAAAAGACACAGCATTCCACACACACACAGAGTTTTTGGTTAACAACAGGGTCGAATACTTTCGGGACCTTCGAGACCTGAAAAATTTAACTTAGACATTACACCAAACGTTTTTGTGATAAGGAAACGTTTATTTTAGCCATCGAGGAAGGATTTTTTTTTATGAAATAGGACGCAAACGAGCTGAAAGATTAGTGCCGGCCCTGGACGCCTGCTACCCAAGAGGAGTCAGACGCTTTGCCTGCTTTTTTCAAATCAAATCGATTATTTGTATGTGAAAAGGACTTTTACTTTCAAAAAGAAATATTCACTTTTTTTGAAGGTTTGGAGGTCGTATCAGTTCGGGAATGCCGCCGCCGAAATATCATTTCAAACATTCAAATTTTTCGGATTCATCTAGTTTTTACCCATATAAATTGACGAGTAAAAGTGCCGAGTTGCAAAAATAAATTCATTGTTTCATTGTTTCATTATGACTGCACGGTTGGTGCGGTGGCTGGGCAACTGGCTACCGTGCAACGTGTCGCGGGTTCGATTCCCGCACGGAACAACTCTTCGTGTGATCCACAAATTGTTGTTCCGGGTCTGGGTGTCATGGGTATATGAAAAAGTATGTTTGTAACCGCACCCACGACACAGGAGAAATTCCTAATGAGGGCAACGTTTCTTTTTTAAATAAATAATAAAAATAAAAATAAAATTATATATTATATTGGACCACATTATGTTATACTAGCTACTCTCGCGCGGTTTCACCCGCTGCTCAGCTCCATTAGATCGTAGCGTGATGTTTTATAGCCTATAGCAATCAGAAACATTGTGGCTACTTATCAGTGAAAGAATTTTGGCAATCCGACCAGCGCGGCAGCGGTTCCAAAGATTATCCCCTACATACAAACTTACAAATACCTCTTTATAATATTAGTATTGATAGGTACCTAAAAGTAATCCAATCCAAATCTCAACCGCAGGATGAAGATTGCATTATTTGCATTAGAATCTTCAGACCACATATATCAAGTAAGTACGTCATCTTAATAATGATAGGAATGCGTCAATACGGCGTACTCACTGACTGACTTCTGACTCGACCGGTTCTCTGACCTACTAACCCATTGCTATGTAATTTACATATCACGCACTAATATTAATTTGTGATACCTATGCGTAATGGGTGTTAAAACAACCTTTTACTTTCGTTTATGAATATGAAAATTGGTGTTTAAAGCTAAGAAATATTATCGTCAGGTTTGTTTTTTTTTTTTGAAAATCATCAAATGGGTTCTCTCTTGCCTAGGGCAAGGTAATAATATCTACAAGTATTTCAACTTCATAGAAACGGCCGAAACGCGAACTATACCTACGCGCCCGATGTCGGGACGCGCTCGGGACGCAGACAGACGCGGCTGTACCGCAGTGACGAACGGACGGTGTGTTGTCTTTTATTTAGAAATCAGCTCGAGTACATTATTTAATATGACGAATAGGAAATATTGTGTTGTTATTATGTTTGGTTGCATGAATTCGTATATTCATATATTTCATATTATTCAATAACGCATCCAGACATAAGTTTTTTTTAAATTACCTGGAAACTCTGAAAGGTAAGACTATAAAATAATTTTACTTAGACAAACATTATGTACTTACCTAGGCTCTAGTAGCCTAGTGTGTCTTTATGGATCATTATTTCCAGTTATCTCACGAAAACAGATGTTTGAATTTATAAATAATATGAATAAAGTTATTGAGACGAGTGAAATAGGTAGTTATAGGCGGTTCTGGTTCTGAATGAATCACGATACGTTAGGTACCTACCTACTTACGCTTGTGTTAAAACGGTTCATGTATGTTTTGTTAGTTTGTATAATTCAAAGTAGAGAGTGTGGTATTTTATTATTAATAATATTTGTTTATTATCTGCGTTTATGAATAAAACTAGAAAATATTTAATAACAACAATAAAACAGCTAGACTCATGTAATATTTTGATGTTTGAGGGTTGTGATTTTAGAACATTCGTAGTCTGTTCAGTTCGGCATTAGTGGCCAAAGAAATTTTGTTTGTTTATTTTTAAAGCATATTTGTTTATATAAAAAAAGGATATTTACAATCACAAAACTAAATGGAAACAGAAAGTAGACAAAGGTAATTAAAATACTGGAGACGAGCAGCCCTAACGCATGTTTACGTACCGCGCGGCTGTAGGTATTTATTTCTTTCAAGCGGCCGAGTTAAAATACTGTATGATATTTATACTGTGCCTAGGGTATGGCGAGAGGGTAGTGTCAGACTCTTACTGACTACTACAAACCCCCTGATCCTTCTCCTGCTCCAGGCCAACGCCGCAGTATTTTATTGGGTTTGACCAGCAACCCCGGCTAAACATCTGGCCTGTTGGGCCCTATCTTTTGTCCCATTCTTTTTTTAAACGTTTGCCCCACTTTAGGATTTTCTCCTGCGTTGTGGGTGCGTTTTCAAACATACAATGTCACATACACATGACACCCGTAGTTAGCGTAGTGGCTGGGCAACTGGCTGCTGTGCAATGTATCGCGAGTTCGATCCCCGCACGAAACAAAAATTTGTGAGATCCTCAAATTGTTGTTCCGGGTCTGGGTGTCAAGTGTATGTGAAATTGTATGTTTGTGACCAAACCCACGATACAGGAGAAATTCCTAATGTGGGGCAACGTGGTTTGAGTTTGTGAATTTCTATGTTTGTAAACGTATTCACGTCACCGAATAAAATCCTATTGTAGCGCAACGCTTTATTAAAAAAACTAAAAAGCTTGTAAGAAACATAACTAATCAATAAGTATTTTAATTTAAATGTTTTCAGTATACATTTTCTACAACATATCTGCAAATAAGCAAACACAGATTATTCAATCATAATATTTACATACAACTAACCATTTGCCGTCAACACATTGCCTTTAAGTACGGCACTTGACTCAATATGATTTCATAATTTCCCGTCACGCCTCTCACTCCAACGCACCACTCACACATAAGTGCCTCTCGCTCACTCCACAAGCCCCATTACAGTATGTTTAAAATATTTTAATATTGCATATCCGACGCAACGCAATTTCACTTATAAAATATTCATTCTAAGCCGCTTGGGAGAAAGAATCATCGTTTTCGTATACCTAGCTTACGTTAAGCCACATAAGTACCTTGTAACAAGAGGTATTTTAATATGTTCATCGATGAAGGATTCTGTTTCTCACTTACCTTACCTTATCATCTTAAATTTAATGATTTTATTCAAATTTTCTTGTGCTCAACTGGTAAGACTGATTTCTTTAGGCAAAAAAAATAAGTAAGTATTTTTGGAGGTTAAGTTATTAAAAAGTCGCAAAACTCAATATTAACGATATTAAAAGTGAGTTTAAAACGATTTTAATACGATACGCTTTGAGAGAGTCTGCATTCCGAATAAATGCAGCCTGTCATAGCAGGGATATCTTAGATCTAATCTTTCTATTTAAAATACTCCGAGGTCAAATAAACTGTCCACAGCTCCTTAATTCCTTTAGGTTTAGTGTGCCATCGAGATATCCGCGTAAGCCAGTTCAACCTCTCTCAGCCCCTTTTAGGCGCACAGAGTTTGGTAAATCATCACCCATTCCCCGTCTTTGTCGCTTATTAAACAACTGCAGTGAATCTTTGGACGTACACTTTGACTCTTTGTCGCAATTCCGAAAGAAGTTGGCTGATCTAAATTAGTCGACTCCAGCTCTTCCTTTTTATTTACTTCTTGTTTATTGTAATTTGTTTTAAACTGGTAAAATTAGAGAATTTTGTTAAAAAATGTATCTTATCTTTAGTATAGTTAAGTCTTAATTGTTAGATATAATTTTTATTATTTATCACTGTCATTACGCTCTCTTTTAATTGTACGCTGTAGCTACCTTAATATGTTATGCAACTAGCTTGAAACTTAATAATTGTTAACCATACATTTATGTGCTGTAATAACTACTGGTGGTTCTAATAAATATAAATAAATAAATAAATAAATTAATTAATTTACTAACTTATGAAAACTGAAATAAACTTTTGACCGGATCAGAAGTCCAATCTTTACCTATATCCAACCCGTAATAGATCGACAACGCGCTTATAACAGAGACCGTATGAATATCCAAGAGCGGCGTCGATTGCATACCATCAGGTAATAAAAATACTTTTTTTTAATAACGTTGCCCCGCACTAGGATTTTCTCCTGTGACGTGCCTGCATTTACATACATACAATTCCATATACACATGACACCCAGACCCGAAACAACAATTTGTGAATCACACAAAAAGTTGTTCCGTTCGAGAATCGAACCCGTGACACGTTGCTTGACAGCCAATTGCCGAGCCATCGCACCAACCGTGAAATCATACTTATACGCCCCATAACTTAAAAATTTTAAATTCTAAAAATCGCATCTATTGTTATAGTGATTGTTATTTCTAATTACTGGACAATTTCCACACTACAGCACTCACAAACAATTGTTTCATGTGACATAACGTCAGTGTGTTATGCGTACACGCATATTACGATAAATACCGGCGCGTACGCGTACGCTCAATGAAATAACACATCGTCGAGAGCAGCGTGGTTTGTGATGTCACACTCTTCTGCTCCAAGAGTATCTTATAAGTAACAGGTAAAAGTATCAACTTAGATTAGTATGATAATTAGGTTTCACTTTAGTCTGAGATATCTATCTTAGAACATCACTAATGGGTATAAAATACGATGTATTTGAAGCGACTTTTGGTAGCTAACGTTAAAAAGAATTTCTAAAGCAAGTTCTATATTTATTTATTGTTTTTATGAGTTTCCGATATTTCAGCACTGAAGTATAAAGCCGGTGCCGTGCACTTGTGAAATAAAGTATACTTATTTTATTCATTATTTTTGAACAACTATCATTGAAATGCGTTTTTTACTAAGTCTTTAATTGTGGAATGTCACGTTTTCAGAGGCGCTAATATATCTTATGGCCTCTTGGAAATGGTTAAATGAATAATATTTTTGTACATAGACTGAAAACATGTAACATTTTATATAATGAGACATCAACAATTAAAATGTCAAGAAGTATTTAGCATTATTATTACATATTGACGGGCTTCATGAAAAGCCTACATAATTTTGTAATGCTGATAACGTTAAGAAATGTACCCAACACACCGAACCGATTTGCAGTGGTGACACAATTAAAGGTCTAGCTACAAACCTAACGAAAATTCCAGACGTTCCTACAACTGGCTGGCTGGCTCAGTGATCAATGTCGTAACGGCTTGTCCGTCAACGATTGGTTAATAGTTAAACCGGTAAACAATGTGGTATTATTGCCTAAGCTTTGTCTAAATATTCTATTAATTTGCGTGAAGTTTAAGATTATAATAGAGTTGGGATACATATATCCGTACGCCGAATGCCGAATAGTGTTCAATGTTAAGCACTATTCGGCATTCGGCTTACTGCAATCACGAAGATACTATAAGACGCAATCACAATATGATAATATTTAAAAAGTTAATTACATTGAAAATGTGAAACAAAGAAAGTGTTTCTGTGCCCTAATAGGGTCCATACCATAACTGTACTTTAGCTCTAAGCCTAATAACATCTTTTATACATATTAGGGTAAGGAAATAAATAAATAAAGAAACATGTTGCTATTTCGCCTTAATTTTATAAACATGTTAAATAAATTAACATCACTACCGGCCAGTAATAGTTGCTCAAATTTCCGGCAGACATTGCTCAAAAATGTTTAATTATGTATTTAGATAATTAGAATACGACGATGTTTCGTCATTAAATGCATAATAAGACTTTTTAAAGTAGTTTTATTGACATTTATAATAATGTCAATAAACTTTACTTAGGATAGGTAGACATACAACATCTTTGTAAGTAATAATGTTGATTACGAGTATTCGGCCTAAGCTTTGATAAGGCCGAATACTTGCCAGGTCTAGTTCTTGTGTTTCACACGGATTTTAGGTCGTTACAATGCTTTATGTAAATATTACAACGTTCCTTTTGTCTCGCCTTGTTAGTTTTAGTCTAAGTCGTTAGTCTGACGCAGTTTGTCTAAAATAATATCCATATAGTTTTAATGTTGAATATTTAATACTGTTAGGACTTTCGCTTCGGTTCTGCAGACAATGTTTTTGATATTTGTATATTTTAATGTATCTGACTAAAGTTTTTTAGTAAAGAATTTATTTATTTTTAAAGGCTTGCTGAAGTTTAGTTTCTCGATTGTTCCAAGCTACTAATCACTCTATTAATTATAATTCATCAGCGCGTGTTGTGTATGTAGAATTTCTGTTTACAAATCACTACACAACTTGACTCCCCCTAGTCCTTTCCACTATTTAACCACCAGATAATTCTACCTATAGTAGACCCATATATCTACGCAAGAAGTGATTCGCCTCCAATTTTTTAATCAGAACCATCAATGAGTAGAATTGTTTGGCGCAGTCTTTGTTTCTCAAAGGATATAACCTGGGTGTATTTAAGGCCCAAGTGTTCCTGTAAGCTCCTTATAGATGGGTTGACGTACTCCAGCGTAGATCTCATGATCGCTTGACACTAGGTGATTATAGTCGCAAAATGGGCAAACAGAAAAACACCAACGCATATATAAAACAAAAGACGACTCTATAGAATTAGTTTTGAAGAAGACTTATTATTGTTAAGACACTTTTTAGTCGCTCCAAGCAATTATTAACTGATACATTAAATACCAAACTTAAAAATTTCTATTCACAAATGGCATAGGTGTTTGAACAAATACACACATATACTTATAAACTCTACACATATTATATTTCGCTTATTATGTTCATTCATTCTTTTGATATGAGTTTGGCATAGCATACTTATGAGTACGAGTGACGTCATGAAGTCCTGCCAGTGTGAAGATTCACTACCGGTCACGTCCCTATATAGTAACGGGTCATATATTCAATGAATTATGTTGTAAGGAATACAGCACCCAGTCACATTGATAGCTTATAAAACTGTAAAGCTATATGTTTTTAAGAAGTGGGTAACCACAGCAGGATGGTTCGAACTTTCGGAGTTGCGGGACCAGAGTAATAAGGTATTTTTTTGTGAGGGGAAAATCATCAATTGACTTCTCCCGCTCAGGGCCGGGCGGGAGAGAGTATCAGACTCTTACTGACTAAAAACCCCCTGTTCCTTCTCCTGCTCTAGGCCGAGGTCGCAGTGCCTTAAGAGTAAAAAGGTAGCATGGCGTCAGCCTAGAGCAGGAGAAAAACGGGGTGGGTTTTAGTCAGTAAGAGTCTGACTCTCCCTTACGACTCTAGATAAGATAAGTTATTTGATGAGATTCTCCCCTAAAAAGAAGGAGGGTGGAGGTGCTGTCCAAGACAAATGTACTTTTAAAATTAGACTGCTGGCAAACGAAGAAGAAAAACATCGTGAGGAGATATTATTAGTTTAAAATAGCTATTGATTAATGCTCAAAAACATCTGTGTGAGAAGACATAGAAGAAGAAGCCACATCTCAGTATGATCTTATAGGCTGATAATGTTTAGGAGTGATGTAAGCTTTATTATTGTTTTTTTTTTAATTTTAGCAGTTAAACAATTGCTTAACATGAGGTTTTAATCAACTGGTACAGTATAATATTAGATAAGCAATAACTCGTTATATTTTAAGTTTGGGAGAGCCATGCATTCTTCACGAATGGGTCGGCTTGACCGGAGTGATAACACAGCCTCACAGAAAACCGGCGTGAAATAACCAAAGAGTTGTGTTTCGCCGTGTGAGTGAGGTTACCGGAGGCCAAATCCTTCCCCTACCCCAATCCGTTCCCTTTCCCAAAATCTCCAAATCCCTAATCCCCAAAAGGTCGACAACGCATTCGTAACTCCTCCGTCGTTGCAGGTGTCCATGGGCGACGCTGATTGCTTACCATCAGGTAATCCGTTTGTTCGTTTGCCGACATATCACATAGAAAAAAAATCTCGTACTCGAAGAAAATTCCACAAAAAAATGTTTTTTTTTACCATAACACAAACAAGTTGAAACAATTTTTCAATTATTTATACAAACACCGAATTCTGCGAACTTGTACTAGGTAGTGTTAATTACGTACGTTAATCACTATACGGACCGTAACACATCGATCACTAAGCCGCTATAAATATCTATTTTTACTGCCAATTATTTCGGTTATAATGCAGAAAAAATGCTGCAAGCACATTGCTAAATATCGCACGCAATGTTGGTACTCTATAAATTTGTTGATCAAGGAGTTTTAACCAAAAAGGTTCTTTAACAAACTTTTTACACTATATAAAGATTCAATAGAATGATACCATGAAAAATTTAATTCATATAAACAATCTATAGCTCTGTTCAGTATAGGCCACTATAATAGTTGACACGTGCCTTTCTTCAGAACGGGTCCACTTAAACTGGTGTGGTTCTTTCCTCGAAAGACCACTACAGAATAAACTTGCACGGTCCTCTCGCATTATAATATTTTTTAATTGTCTGGTCTTGAAAAAAGACGCACCTCTGAGTTTATTGGAATGCAGGCTTCATCTAATTTTGAACATATAATTTTGACCTGAAAAAGTGCTTTTATATGGCCTTTTTACAACAATAAATTCGTTGTTGTATTAAGGATGCGGTATCACCCTTCGCGAATTATGCATGGCTGACAGGAGTCGCTCCGTGTATAATTCTGACTTTTATTCAGTGCGGCTTAGCTGCCAAATCCAAACATTGTTGAATCATTTCCCTAACGGGTGTAGACTACCAGCGCAATAGTCCGTTTTACTCATACTTAATGTTATCTTTTTTGTACAAACCTGATATCTTATACTCCCACTTCATGCTTGTGTTAATAAGTACTGTAATATTTTGGTTGCCTCTCTTAGATTCGGGTTTGTCTTATGGTCTGTCTATAAAGAAGAAACCAAGAGAAGTAAGAGAAAATACTGACATATATTTATTAAAATTACTCTAAAATTACATTTTTAAATATTACTATAAAATAAAATAAAATAATATTTAAAAATATAAAAGTAGGAGCCAGCCGGCAGCGGGAGCAAGGTCCAAGCTACCGGCAGTTAGGGCTCCAGAGACAGGAACCTCCTCACAATACGTGCCGTTTCAAGGAGGACTGCCTTCTGTATGAGGCCCTTGATCCATCCGCCTAACGTCAGCCTCTTAAGGTGGTTGTCGAGGCTTTTGGGGACTAACCCATTTGCCGACACAACTATCGGCACAACGATAGCCAAGTCCACACTCCACATGTCAACAACCTCGTGAGCTAAGTCAAGATATTTCAATTGTTTATCAGAAAATACTTATAATAAGTACCAATAACTAAGTTTTTAAATGGTCTAGCAAATAAAAACCAGGCAACGTAGCAGTATACAAACAAAATTGTCTATCTAGAAATCTAGACTGTGCAAATATTAGTGCTTAACCCTAACACGCCGCAACTTACACCACAATCACCAAAATTGCATCCAAGTATTTTAACCCTTACGCAACTGCAGTGAGTAACTAAGATTTTGCAAGAAAGTGGACTCCATGGCATGACTCACGAAAATGGCCGAACCTTGCCGGACCTTACCGAATTGAAAATGATAAAATATTAACAAAATTATTTATTACGGAGATATGCGCAAAATTCTATACGTTTTGCAACTTCGTATAGGTACGTACAAATTATTTATAACAGGTCGGTAGGTATTCGATAATTTAATAGATATCGTTCGTAAATGGGAGGGCAATGTCCCATAATGTGATGTGTCCGGCAGATTATCTTAATAAACGGAGAAGCAGGTACAAGTTTTTTGTTGTTACACTAAGTTATTAATGAGTTTACGATTTAGTTTTATTCAATACGTAAGCTTCCTGTTTTTTTTTGTGATTTCTATATACATTATACTTAAAAAATTATACGCATAATACGAAAAATTTTACGAACTTAAACCGTTTCTATGAAAATTATAACACACATGATTGGGAATCTCTTCGTAGAGCCAGGGTTGCGGATTAATCGTAAAAGAGTACCGCGGCAAGCCCTGGATCAACAGAAGATACGAAATGGCTTTTAGTCAGAAAGAGTCTGACACTCCCTCTCTTTCAATCAAGGCATTGATGATATGCATCCCTCAAAATAGAGGTGGCATGTTTATAAAAAAATGTAAGTATGTAGATTTTTTCATACCCATGTTAATTTCTTTGTCATTATTCTAAGTTTCACCCTTCCAATCTGTGTCATCTATTTCGATTTCGTTCGTCGAGTTTGATTGAATTATCTAACTTTAAACCAGAGAAAAAGAAACCTATAAGTAAAACCTCAGGTCATAATCGTAACGACATCTTTTTTTTGTTTTTTTTTTTTTTTTGTTTTCATCTTTGTCCAGAGCAATGCCCAATAAACCATATATTAATCATGTCCAGCAGTGGGCGAATGTCAGATATATTATCGACTTATTGACTACAAAATTCAACAAATGCCAGTGGCCGCATAACTAGGAACAATAATACTATTGTATAATACATATATTTGCTATGAAACGCGACTTTGTCAACGTGTTTAGAATAAAAAGTTAAAGCTACAGGCAAAGACAGATTGGAGTTGATTAAAATTGTATTGTAAGAAAAGTTTGTGAACATAGGCAAATAGCAAGTTGTTTGTCAAAGAGCCTGACCACATGTTTACACGGCAAAAATGCATCGCGGAACCACTAAGAGCAGAGAAAGGAACGGGGACGTTTTTAGTCAGTAAGAGTCTGACACTCGCCCCATCCAGTACAAAAAAGTCATTTGACTTTCTGAAGTATTTTTGAGTGGTGAGTTTCTGGAGTGGATACCACATTTATTTTTATATTCACCAGCATTCAACACCATTCAACCCCTCTTCACCCGGGTCTAACTATTTTGCTAATAACGAAAATCACTTTTACCCAAATTTCCCCTCTACTTTTCTATTATAATAAATATATATAATTATTATTATGTATATTTATAATATTATATTATAAAATATATGTATGTATATATATTGATAAGAATCTTCTCCTGACCCTTCTACTTACCACAAAAAGAATTGACAGAATTGGTTCAGGAGTTGTTGAGTTATGCGCTTACCAACACATTTTGTGATTCATTTTAATATATATAGATTAGAATATTAGATCTACCAACATATAAAACAAAAATGCGAGGACGCTTTACATCGAAGACGCCCGACCTATATAATTATTTACATAGATGAAGTAGGTACATATATTAGAGTTGGAGTTAGAAACAAAGATCTGAAAATAACCGATGCGGAAGCAAGCTTCTAATAAAAAAAGAAAAAGGGTCGTTTATTATAAGTCAGAACAATTTTTATAGCCACTACAAGAAGCGAGTGGAAGAACAAAAATTAATAATTTCATCCAAAGTAGTCTAAGTTTATTTTAAGTATTTATGGGAAAGTCATAAGTTATGGGTTAGTATTATATGTATTAACACCTAAACACAGCAGTTAAGCAACCTATTCATTTATATGTACGACATCGTCTTGTACTGTAGTCCCTCAAATGATTGCACATATGAAGCCCTAAAGGCCAATTTTCTGTGTCACCTTTTCCATTCAAAAGACATTCTACATGATAGGAATATTATTAATCGACCAACATAACTTGACCTGCCTCCTCAATGTATATGTTTACTTTGAGAGGTCGTGGAATGTCGTATGTTGCAACACAATTGAGGAAATTAAGGTTGATTTTTATAAGGTTACTGGATTCGTTTTGTAATAACACGTAATACTGTTTCATGATAATTTAGGTACATGCTTTGTACCTAACAACAAGGAAAATGTTTTATTTAATTTACGCATGTATTGGCAATATCAGATGTCAGGCGAAACAAGTTAATAGTTGTTCATATTGTTGTAAATGAGAGAAAGAGAGTACATGTATGTGAAAGAGTGAAAGAATGGAATGTAATTTGAAAAATAAAAAAATTGGCGTAACGTAGTCAAAGTCAAAGTCAATGCAGTCACTTTGCTGCCTCAATCCTGAATGAATATGTATGAATGAGAACGTAAATATACGCATTTTATTAGAAAAATATTTTTAAAAAGTCACACACCGCTATAACCTCTATTATACAAGAGTATACACTTAAACTTAATAAACCTACTTTTGTGTAATAGCTATCCTGAAACATACAAAGTTAATAAGATATAACTTGGCTTTCTCACAAGAACTGAGAAAAGCTCAACTAGTTTCAAGTCACAACGGGGCTCATACTCAAAAGCAGCGTGTCCATCGCGGCGAACGCCATATCCTAAAGCACCTCAAATAAACCTAAAATACGAACCTCTTTTAATCACAAAACTCAATCATTACCCCAATTATCGAGCAACCAAATTACACAAATCATCTTATAAACTCGAACGAAACTCGCTAATACACACGAATTTTCGCTTTCAACATCCTACCATCGAATTACGAATAATGTGCATTTGCAAATAAATCGCTGTCATCTCGTGCAATTTCGTAGTTACGTACGGTCGGCAACGCAGGTGCGTGTGTTATGAATACGTTAAAATAGGTAAATGTTGGTACACACGCGATTCTGAAGCCGAGTTTACATGTGAGACGTTGTGCGTTCGTCGTACATTGAAGCAGCAGGCCGCGATATCGCCCGAGGAAAAACATTTCTACGAACATTATAAGCAATGTATGACGGACTCACTGTAACGTAACGTTAATCTTGGTGCTTGTAGTAGTAATCTAGATTTGGATTATAACATAAAATTAAATATCAAAAGCCTGTGAGAAACATCTGGAAGGCCAAACGCCAGGCCTATATGGGCCTCGTCTACAAAAAAGAATTTGCTATTTTTTTTCAGCCCGGCTGGCGGTTTACCTACAGTTAAAATGGTCCCTTTTTGTTTCATTCTTCATGGAATAGGAGACAAACGATCAGAACTGATGGTAAGCGATCAGAACCATCCATAAACTCCCGCAATTACAGAGAAGTCACCATTAAACGTTTATAATATATTGACATGGTTAATATGGTTACAGCAATCTTCTTAATTTAGAGAATTATAAGTCTAATTTCCTTAATATCGGCTAATAACTTGAGGTCAAAGGGGTCAAAGTTTTGTAAAAACCTTGCAAAATAATTGCATGTACTTACTTAATGATTGGTTTTCGAATCTAATAATGTAATTGTTAAGAGTGATTAAAATCAATTAATTCATTAGGTAAAGAGTTGTTTAAACATAATCGGACGATAATTCAAGTCTGTTTCTATCGCTCGCTAGTTCTTACAGATCGACTGGCGAAAAATTTTTCAATATTTCTTGTGTTAACAATATTTTTTTAACTCGTTTTCCTTAGAAGATAGCAAGGTGCGAACTCTTTGATTATAATTTTACACTAAAATGCATCTAAACATTGTTCATCGTAGCGAATAAATAGCCACTTAAAAGAATCGGTTAATAAGTTGCGCAAAACGCTGCGAAAGCATTTTTGAAATGAGAATACTAAGAAATGAATTTCGGAATTATGAATTCATCTCCTTACACTATTAAAAATGAATATAATACACCATTTTGAAACCAATACATAGTTACAAGCATAACATAAAGTCCATTACTATAATATTTTGAAAAACGGAAATCACATTTGTAGGCTACTATGTCGTGTCTTCGATTCAAGACCGTATTACAATAATTTACGCAACTGTTCTATTTCTATATTACAACGAAAACATATTGTTGTTGTTGAAATGATCATGAAATGGCAACAAAACTAATTTTAAGACTGTCCTGCTAAAATTGCAATAGATACTATATATAGAGATGGAACGAGGTGAATTTTTAGTTAGAAAAAGCCTGGCACTCCAAGATGGAGTGCCAGGCCACCCTACCTAGGGCGGGACAAGGCATTCGATGATTTCTCACCCTTTAAAAAAGCAGTAAACACTATAACAAGCGTTTGTGACTACTTTGGTTATTATTTTAACATGCAAATTGTCTCTACTATTATAACTCAAATATGAAATAGAAAACATTTAAAGAAACAAAACAGGATATTGATAAAACAACCACCAACAATATTACTTTTATTAAAAGTCAACAAACACTAAATTGCCGTGAACGATTCCTGTAAAATTCACAATCAAATTCGTATATATATTACTTTTTCACATAACTGTGTGTGACATAAATCAAGCGATAACTATTATTGGGGCATTCACACGATTGAGGTGCATTGGAATTGCGTCATTGGATATGTCGAATTTATATTCGGATATTAAGTGAACCAAAAATAAAGACTAAAGTCAAAAATCACTAACCAATGAGTCATTGGTCCCAAAAATCCGTTTGGTCTGGCAATGCAATGGTTCAATAGTCTCTTCAAAGAGCCAATGGACCACCACAGACGGGGCCCTATAGGGCTGATGTTCAGCCGAGGTTGCGGGTTAAGCGCACTGAGTCACCGCGGCCTCGGCCCAGAGCAGGAGAAGGAACAGGGGGGTTTTTAGTCAGTAAGAGTCTGACACTCTCTTTCGTCTAACCCTGGGCGGGAGGAGATCGTCATGTGATGATTTTCCCTTGACAAAAAAAAATGGTTTAATAGTATCTATAAAGAACGTATTTGCGGCGGTATACTTCATACAAACATTAAGCAAAACTCATGAAAACTACTAAACAAATTTTAATATAATTTGGTACTCATACGCAAGTATATCAAGGTTTTTTTATCAGAAAGGGCTATCATTAAACTACTCCTCCCGCCCTATGTGTGGGGAGAGGGATATTAGGCTCTTACTGACTAAAAATAACGCTGTATCTTCTTTTGCTCTGGACCAGAGCCGCGATACATTATAGAGCTTGCAACCCCAGGTAATTTATCAAGGTTTCATATGCCTAATCTATTAATACTACTAAGATTTTCGAAAAACAGTCAAGCTCAGAGTGACACAGTTTTATGTGTCCGTACTAACTTAAAATTACGTAACCGCTCGTTATATTTTTTTTTTCAGAGAAGGTTTTTCACACACATGAATTGTAAGTACAATACACACTACGCGTTGTATAATTATTGTACTTATAATTCATTTGAATCAAGAACAACAATCTCTCAATGCATATTTACGTCTTTCGATACTTCACAAAGAAATATCTTCACATTTCTGACACTAAATAATGGATGCATGAAAGCAGTACCTCAAGCAGCACGCATGCAATACTAGGCGACATGGACATGGATACTTCAACAGTACGTCATTGTAATTGTCACATAATTAACTATCTTTCACGAGGAACTAATTAGTTGAAGCAGGTTACATTGTTACTGACTGTTTCACTGGTCGAATGGACACAAGTGCTAATGGCAATAAAAGGAACTCAATCAATTTTACCCGAACAGAGCTACGTAGGTACATAAGTTTTCTAACTTAAGAAAACTATTCATGATTATTCAGTTCTTAAGACGTACGCTCTGGGTAGCTTGTGTATGTGTATTTGTATGTTTATAAAAGCAACGACAGTACAGGAGTAAATCTTCGTGTGGAGCAAAAAATATAAATAGAACCATAAAATGAAATTCGCATATTCTATGGCCTTCTCGCCATAGAAGGCATTGTTAAATTTTTTCAATTCGCAGATATCTGTTTTAAAGGTTTCATTAGAAAGCCCAGCCCTGGCGCGGTCCTTGTCAAATCGATAATTCTTAAGTTGGCTGTTCCAATACGGGTGCATTAAGGGTTGTGACACACGTTTTCTAACATAACCATTAGAATACTGTGACTACGAGTTAGCCCCAAAAATTGTACTCACGAAATTTTAACATAAAGAGAATTGAGAATTCGCCTGAACATCCATCTAAAACAATGTTGGCAAAAAATACGTGAATAATTGCATAAATGACGTAAAAGAAATAAAACTGTAAACAATACATGTTATGTTGTACCGGTGCCGACGGTACTTGGTCACGGCAGCTCATCATTGGTCACTTTCGATGTTGTTGCGCTAGCGCATTTGTCTGTCTGACATTCCGTACCATTTTCTGATTCGTCATGTCTATAGATTCTTTATTTGAATTTGAATTGTTGGTTCTTAATTGTTATTTTCAAGTTTACGATGTTTGGTTGTTATAAAATCTTTTATTTTTAGACCATGCAAAATGCGTTGCTTACCTATTGCAATACCAATGTTTTTTTGGTAAGGTTTACATTCAATTTGACCCTACCGTCCTAGAGCCGGTCGACCAGCGAAATTTTATGAACAACGATTTTGATAATTTTAATAAGAATCTGGGACACTGATTTGAATTATGGAGGACCAAAAAAACTGTTTTATAGAAAATAATATTTTGACAAACATTCGCTGCCTAGATTAGAGACTCAAATCGTCGGGTATTTGAACCTTACACGTTTCACAATTCTTCTTCAGTCGTAAAGTTATAATTGTAACAATAAAATGTATGAACCAATTAATGAAATGAAATCAACTATAAGTATCTTACATCCAAGTACATCCAAAATGGAATCGAGCCGATTCATTACCCCAACACTCTTTAAAAACGCAATTCAAAATTTCAAACAGCAATTTAACATTTTTATGGAATGCGTTAACTTGAATCCCCATTGCAAATTGTCTAAGAAGACACGGTACATTTAGTTAACATTTCAAAACTAACTATGACCCGGCCTTGAGTCCCGTTTGTTTGCCGAAGACATCGCCTTACAGAGGCCATCTCAAAAACTTAAATAAACAGTTACATACCGATATTTTTCAACAAACAATGATTGACGTGAAAATATTACGCAACTATAGGTGTGGGTGTCACTCTTTATTTGCAAGCGAGATTGATGCGAGTTTGAATATTCAGACTCGTCTCACGAGTTAAATTACTGCAACAAATTTATTAAAAAATTTGGGAAATACCCAGTTTTTACTTGTTTATTTATTTCGTGTTTTAGCAAAACCACGATAGTTTAATACTTCCACTACAAAAAGGTCAACTTACTCAAAAAACAAAAGCCATTAAAATGGCAACAGTACAACGTAATGTGGTAATTTTAATAAAAAAAAAAGATAATTAGTAATAATATCTACCAATGTGATTAAAACAAAATCCAAACTTAGCGTCAAAATATAGACCCACAACTCACTAAGACTTCTCCTTTATCGAGAACCAGTGGTACCTAGTCACACTATTTACACAGTTTCGCGGTGATTTTGTAACAACCGTCACTTACATTCATCAAGTAGGTAACTGTAAACTAAGTATTATGTGTTTGTTAGCACAATGCTAAGGATCGTTAGAGAAGCTTTTTAGAAAATTAACATTTGAATACTTAAAGCTTCTTATCCACTAGGCGATATTTGAGGCAATATTCATAAACAGTTGCTGTATTATCTGTGTTGCATGAATAAAGCTAGCGCGGAATTTTAATTTCGTTTAACCAATAACACCACCATCGACACGATACACGACATCCTTGAAGTTGTTGACCATTACACATACCTTGGTCAGATCATTCAGCTAGGTAGGTCCAACTTCGAGATAGAGGTCGCCCGAAGAATCCAACTCGGATGGGCGGCGTTCGGGAAGTTACACGATGTCTTCTCATCGAAAATCCCACAGTGCCTGAAGACCAGGATGTTTAACCAGTGTGTGTTGCCGGTGATGACGTATGGTACTGAGACGTGGTCCTTAACTTCTGGCCTTCTTTCTAAACTCAGCGTCGCTCAGCGCGCGATGGAGCGGGCTATGCTCGGGGTCTCTTTGCGCGACAAAATCCGAAATGTGGAAATTCGCCAAAGAACCAAAGTCACCGACATAGCTCGTAAAATCTGCAGGCTAAAGTGGCAATGGGCAGGCCACGTCGCTCGAAAGACGGACGGTCGATGGGCCCGAAAAGTCCTAGAGTGGCGACCAAGGACCGGAAAACGTAGTGTGGGCAGGCCTCCCACTAGGTGGACCGACGACATCGTCAGAGTCGCGGGGAGCAAATGGATGCAGGTGGCAACTTGTCGTTCGACGTGGAGAGCCAAGGGGGAGGCCTTTGTCCAGCAGTGGACGTCTTCCGGCTGATGATGATGATGATGATGAATAACACCACCCAGCAAGCCTTTTAAAACGATCAGGCCTTTTGTTTTTCTTCTTTTTGAGGACAATTATTGCCAATTCTTGCGTCCTGGGTGGAGTGATAGGGGATTGTCAGAACTCTTACTGACTAGAAACTACCCTACTTGTTCTCCTGCTCAGAGCTGGACCTCAATACATCAGTGCGCACCCACAGTTATACACAAAATGTCGCAGGAATTCATTACATCTCTCCTCTCTCTTCTCAATAGAGTGGAGATGTAAAGAAATTTTGATGCTTAACTGCAGGTTGCACCGAAACACACAACAAGACGCCTGTTATATGTTTCAGTAACTGCTGGCAGGATCGCTCGGTATAGACAGTCACCTGTTGCCAAATGAATATGACCCTTAAGAACTTAAGGTAAAATTACTAGAATGAGTCGTTTAAGCCTCCAAGTAACATGCTTGCCGTCTGTATAGCAAATGATGTAGTAAACAATAGTTTTAAATAAACAATACAACGGTTCGCCTTTAGGGTCATGTTGAGTTGTGTTGTGTCTTTATGATCGTATGATTCTTTTGTCAGTCGTGTCTTTATGTTTGAGTAGGAACTGACTAGAGAGTGATAAATTAAATTTACTAATATTGCCTAAGAAAATACCATTAATAGTTTAACAGAATTCTGATCAGAATTAAGCAAAATTTTAATGCTGTATCCGTTTTCTATAAAATCAATATTCTTTTTGTATAGTTTTTATCGTGAGACATACTAAATTTATTAAAATAATGACTTACTTACGTAAGTTAATTGGGAAAAGCTCTTCCACTTTCAAATCACAACGGAACTCTCGACAGTCAGCTACGGGCCCGTTCGGCGAAAGAAGGGTCCCATAAGTCCTTGCACCGTCTCCAAGCAAGTCGTTATTTCAATAAACTAACATTCCACACATCTCATCATTCGTTAGCCCCTGTTTTAGGACCAACCATTTTCTGGCCCTGGATCAACAAATAAATTGATCACTGCTCCTAACACAACCTTACTGTTATCATCTTCATCATCATCATATGAGCTACAAGACTTCACTACATAACATAAATCTTCTATAACAACATCTAAATTTGCTTGTTGTAGGCTACCTGCATCTTGCATCCAACAACTCTTAGATGGTTTATCCTCCTTATAGACATTTCACACTTTATCAACTGGAATATAACCTCCATCATTTAGACCTTCAATTGACCCAGGACTTAATTTGCACCTCTTTACATCATCAACCAACATACCGTTCTCATATCTTTTAACATTTTCATTAGAACTAAATAACAGAGTCCGTCTCAATAGTTCAACGAGGTCGACGTCTATCACGACTCCACAGGTGCACTTTGATTTTCAACATCGAATGTATTAGCGTGCACAATTTTATTGACAGCATTTACAGCTCCATATATGTATAGATTGTAAAGAATATAATTAATTACTTCAACATTTATGTTCTAGTTAAGATTGTTATCATGTTCTGTTGGCATTAATTTATCCAGCCCCAAGTGGACGCCGGCGTTCGCCTATTGTCTTACTATTGACCTACAATATCATAGCCACCTCATGTGTTACTATTACCTTATTCTTATTGTAAACCCAACTTCATGTTAATAGTCCATCAATAACTGTACCAACTATAGCATTTTGTTCATCGTCATCATCGCTGTCAATCAACAAAAAAGGTTGACTATAAGCCACTTCAAATCTATACCAGACAGCCGAAGTATCAGGTAATTAGCAGGAGAAAGAACGGCTTGTTCTTATTCAGGAAGAGTCTGACACTCCCCACACAGAGCTAGAGACGTCATTTGAAAATTTTCAAATTTTGAATTAAACGATTTACCAGAATCTCCACTCCGTATTTTGTTTAGCCATTGTTCGAAGATAAACTTTTTACCACTTTCAAATCGATCTAAATTAATTTATAACTACAAATAAATTATCTTCTAAATACATTATTAAAATGATATTCTCATGCCGGAGAAAGGTACGGGCCTATTAATTTCTACAAACATTGTATTACTTCCTGCGCTTGCGCAAGACAAGTGATATTGTTTAACTATGGAGTTATACGACGATTGGCAAGGTAATAAACTAACTACTTGTACTTAGAAATAGTTAAACCACGTTTCATGATACTAATACGGTAACTATTATGAGATAGAATTTTCGATTTCCAATCGACGGTTATACGAAAATTATTTATTTGAATTACTTTTCACATATTTTTTGTTCAGGAGGTTAAAGGTAAATGTTATCGAAATTAATTGAATTAACATTATTATACCTATTTTGTATACTGAAGAATATCTGGCTTCATCTAGAGTTTCAAATGGAACACACATTGCAAAGAACATGAAGACTTCAAAAAACAATTGAAGAAAGGGATGCGGACGATTTTATATTTGGACACACAACATTGCAAATATGAATATGATAAGAGTGGGAGAGCCATGCCTCGGCACGAATTGGTCAGCTCGACCACGGCCTCACAGAAAACCGGCGTGAAATAACTACAACATTGTGTTTCACCGTGGCAGTGAGTTTACCAGAGGCCAAATCCAGGTGGTGCCAAATAATGGCAGGAGGAGTTACCATCGGCGTCGAGTCGGCGATGAAGTACCTGGGTCTTGTCCTCGACAGCCGATGGAACTTCACGGAGCATTTTCGTCGTTTGGCCCCTAAGTTGGAACGGTCTGGGGCCGCGCTCAAGCGGCTCCTTCCCAACCTCGGGGGGCCAAACGCCTCCTGCCGGAGGTTGTATATGGGGATTGTGCGATCCATGGCCCTCTACGGCGCCCCTGTGTGGGCGCCGGACTTGAAGCGGCGGCCGGCTCGTACGTTGGTCGCGTCCCAGAGGGTCATGACTACCCGAGTAATCCGCGGGTATCGCACGATCTCCGGGGAGGCGGCGAACCTCCTTGCCAGATTTAAGTGTGGAAGAGCCATGCTTCGGCACGAATGGGTCGGCTCGACCGGAGTGATACCACGGCCTCACAGAAAACCGGCGTGAAATAACCACTGCGTTGTGTTTCGCCGTGTGAGTGAGGTTACCGGAGGCCCAATCCTTCCCCTTCCCCATTCCCTCCTCAATCCCTAAATCTCCAAATCCCTAATCTCTTAAAGGTCGGCAACGCACTCGTAACACCTGCGTTGCGAGTGTCCATGGGCGGCGCTGATTGCTTACCATCAGGTAATCCGTCTGCTCGTTTGCCGACCTATTACATATAAAAAAAAAAAAGATCACTGCCGTGGGATCTAGAAGCGAAGGCGCTCGCGCGCGTCTACAGTTTGCGCGCAGACGCGCGTCACCGGGGCGAGGATCCACTGCCGCGCCAAATTAGTGCGTGGCGAAATGAGCTCCGGCGAGATCTCATGGCAGAGTGGAAACAACGACTGTCGCAACCGAGGGCCGGGCACGCTACCATAGCAGCGGTAAGACCCCTCTTTGAGGAGTGGCTTAAGAGACGCCACGGCGTCCTCACCTTCCGTCTGACGCAGGTGCTTACCGGGCACGGCAGCTTCGGTAGGTTCCTGTTTCGGATTCAGCGGGAGGAAACGCCCGAGTGTCGTCATTGTGAGGACCACCTAGAGGATACGGTGGAGCATACGGTAGCGGTATGCCCTGCCTGGGCTGAGCACCGCCGTATCCTCAGGGAAGTGATCGGCGGCGGCGACCTCTCGCGCCCGGCCTTAGTCGAGGCCATGGTGCGGAGTGAGAGGAACTGGGACGCCGTCTCCTCCTTTTGTGTAGCAGTCATGCTCGCAAAGAGAGAGCCGGCCCGCGTGAGGGAGCAATCCTCCTCCTCACGCCCCAGCAGCCGCAACTGGCGACACTACGGGCGTCGGGGATCGAGGGACGATCTCCGGCCACCGTAAGCACGGGCCTGCGGTCGGCGAGTAAGTGCAGCTCGCCGCCCGACCAGAACCAGGCCCGAGCGTACGGCGCGTAGCGTTCCGCGCGCGCCTCAAAGAGCCATTCGACCACCACAGACGTCAGCATCAACAACATCAGCCCTAAAGGGCTGATGTTCAGCCGGGGTTGCGGGGTAAGCGCAATGAAGTACCGCGACCTCGGCACAGAGCAGGAGAAGGAACAGGGGGGTTTTTAGTCAGTATGAGTCTGACACTCCCTCCTGCCCGGCCCTGGGCGGGAGAAGTCATTTGATGATTTTCCCCTCACAAAAAAAAGAGGCCAAATCCTTCCCTTTCCCCAATCGCTCCCCAATCCCTAATCCCTAAATGGCGGGCCACACACTCGCAACTTCTTTGTTATTGTGGGTGTCCTTGAGCAGCGCTGATGGCTTAACATCAGGTAAACCGCATGGTCGCTTGCCGACGTAACACATAAAAAAAATTGTTTTGTATTCATCCTTATCACTGCTAGAGTGCTAGCATTATTGGAAACCAAAACCTCCTAAAACTTGAATATATAGAAACAAAATGTATGGTTCTATGACGTAATGGCGTAACAGCTACTATTTCTGAAATACTAATGGCCTACAGTACTGTCCAGAATCTAGTTCAGTACAGTTGCAAACTGGAACATTTCCTAAGTTGTGTAATTCACTGAATTGCCTATAAGGTAAACTAATAATTGCTATTGTAAAGCTGTTTATGTGAAGTTTACGTCAATTTCATAATTTCAAAGTAGATATTTTTGACCTTACAACTTGTTGTAAATGACGTTTTACATATAAATACATATTTCGAAAAAATAACATAAAAAGATTTTTTGCAAAACTTTTTATAGTGCTTCCTGCACTTAATGCACGGCACATTGGGTCAGCTAAAAGACACGTCTTCTGTGAATTAAATTCGCGTTCTGGGTCTAGGTGTGATGTGCATGTGAATTTTTATGTTTGTAAACACAAAACAATAATACAACAAAACCTTTTGCCACCTCAAGCAACCGTAAAATTCAACACACACCCACGAAATAACGGCACAAGAACGCCGTATAAAAGAACACATAAAAAAAAAGCAGAGATAATCCTAATCTACAATCACGTTGAAAGATGTCTTAATAATTCTTTACCAGATATGAAAACCGTACATTAAACATGGCTTGCAACAAAAAAAACTCATTCAATTCACTAGAAAGTTCGAACTATAACAGTCATTGGTTATCAAATGGCTGTCAAACAAACATTACATTTGCTTATACAGTTAGATAACCGAGTGATCATCACTTACCCGTTGATTGATTTGCTGCTAATTAGCTCCGCATAGTTTAGCAATAACGCGTAAAGCCCACGTCACACAGTACGCGGAAGCGACATCAATACTTTTATTTCAGTATTTATGCATTGAGAGAATTGGAAAATATGAGATTGACACTCCCACATGTTAAAATTAACGACAAAAGAAAAGTTTTCTGTTTCACGGTCAATTAGGTATAGGTTTAAACGCTATTCAGAGCCATAGGAGCAAGCGATAGCGGAAGCTTACGACCCACGCATGCGGTTGCCAACTGTCTAACTTTGGGAATTTTCTTTGACCGGAATGCGCGAGAATTTAAATACGTCTGGATGTTGTACATAATAATGAATTAAAAATTAAATAAGTCAATAGAAACCTGTATGAATATATAAAAGATGAAAAGGCTTGAGATTTTCATCGAAAGTCAGGATTTTCCTCCTACCGCATCACTCACATTCCGCTTAAGTGCCGCGCCCGAATTCTATATGACCAAAGTTTAATGTTTGATGTTTCGAGATTTGGCCAGCGGCTAAACAGTTGGTAAACGCAGTCATTTTATTGGTGAGTTTGGGTCATTAAAATGAATATTTGTTAAATAAAGTGTTGGCTAATGTATTGACATTAGCTGGGTTCAAAAAGCTACTTAACGTATCGAACTCAATTCCTGGATATACCTTAATGATAATCTTAACGATTTTGCAATGCTTTAGTGTTAGAATAGATGTGTGACTGACAATAATAATATCTAATAAGAACTTATCAATTCAACGGGATTGAAAACGAAATAATATACTGCCCAGGCTCTGAGCAGGAGACAGGCTGATAAAAACACCCCGTACCTTACGGGGTGTTTTTGTCAGTAAGAGTCAGTCACTCCCTGTCGTCTCTCTGGCCGAAGAATTTCATGATTTTACCTTCTCAAAAAATAAGCTTATCAATTCAAACTGAAAGAAGTTCTTTTCTATAGGTTAAGGTTAGCAAATGAGCAGACAGAAAACCAGATGTAAGCAATCAACGCCGCCTTTGGTCACCCACAGAACTAGACTAACTGACTGACGAGGGGAACGTCATCAAATGACTTCTCCCGCCCAGGGCCGGGCAGGAGGGAGTGTCAGACTCTTACTGACTAAAAACCTCCCTGTTCCTTCTCCTGCTTTGGGCCGAGGTCGCCGTGCCTCAAGAACTAGCCTGATGTACTCCACGTTAAAAGTACGTTCCAAGTTTACGAATTCAGGGTCCAGGTTTAGATATGGGGCGAGGATTAGGCCTGCAGAAATTGGTACACATGTCTTTCTTTCATATATTTAAGTTAACCTACTTTCTTTGCGAAATCGTGATGGCCCGGAGGTTAAGGAGCCCGCTTCTCATGCATGAGGGTATGGGTTCGAAACCTGGCAAGTACCAATGTGACTTTTTCCGAGTTATATGTACTTTCTATGATTATTTAGACACCACTGACATACGGTGAAGGTAAACATCGTGAGGAAACCTGGACTTATAATTTCTTATTATAAGTTTGAAATCGCCAATCCGCAGTGAGCAAGCGTGGTGATTAATGCTCTAACCTTCTCCGTATGATAAGAGGCCTTTGCTCAGCAGTGGGCACTTATAGGCTGATGATGGTGATGACTTTCTTTGCGATATGTTCCTACACAATTTATGCTCAACCGCCTTCTTTTAAATGACATAAAATGTTACCATTTACGCTAATAGATAGACATATACATGATATACATAATAGTTGATGATATTGTTTGTTTATATAACGATTTGCTCAATGGGAGTGTAATATCTTCCTATATGACAACGTAACGAGAATGAAAGTGTTGGCTTTGATGACTGCCATCTTGGAAAGTGGGGTGTGATACAGTGATAATGACGAACTGACTTGTCACTCGGGAAAACACAAATGTTTGTGTTGACTAAACACTTTTCGATTTTCTTAAAAGTTTGAATTTTCGAATGTTAGGATTTGGCTTGCCTTTCTGTTAATGATGGACTTGATATTATGTTTATTTAGTCATATTTAAATTTGAATGTTTAAAATGCAATTTGTATAAAACTCTTTGAGATCAAGTATTGTAAACGTACACGAAATGAACAAATATGAGCATAAATGGGCATAAAATACTTTTCGAATTCTAGAGCGAAAGCCGCGTCTAAACAAACGTAGTGTAGGGCGCCCTCCAGCAACGTACGTGAAGTAACAATATTTGCAGGGTGGCCACCAGTGGTTAAATGCAAAAACCTAAAGATTGAACTCAGTAACACGGTATTGAAAAAGACGGCTTATTAAGAATAGACCAAACTAAACCCAAGACGACTCCAGTCAAAAAAGGATTGAGACACAAAAAGACTTAAGTAACCATCACGCATTTTTAACTCTATTATTGGTGCTATTGTGGTAAGTATTTTTATCCCCTTTTCTTATGATTTTGAGATTTACAAGGCTAAGGCTACTAAACCCAAGACCCTGTCAAAAAAGGAGAGAAACACATAAAGACTATCATTCCTTTTTTAAGTAGTTTTAATCCCTTGTCTTACGATTTTCAGACTGACAAGGCTAACTTCTTTTTACAACACTTAACCAAAGCCAAATGAATCCATGGTTATAGCAATACTATATTAACACCCATTTACGCAAAACCTTCTATGTACATAAATATATTAAATAAATCAATCAATAAAAATCTAAAAATTATCATCACAACTATGTATTTTATTAACATAATTTAAAAAACATATAAAGAATGAATATTGACTCAACATGTGACAAAAACATAAATCTTAAACAATAGATAAATTTGTGTCATTTTGCAAATTGTGGCAAAAGAATCGTAAGGAAACGTAATTTTTATACATAAATCCTTTTTGGATTTACATAAGTTATTGATTTTATAACAATCCATGCAAATTTTTTTCGAGGTCATAGTTTTATTTAAGGTTATATTCGAGGTAGTAACCGACCGAGTTGGATAGTTCATCATTGTGACTCATTTTTGAATAATACATATTTGAATAGTTAAACTAATATGAAGGATGGGTTGGACAAATCAAACTGCCTACCTAAATATTTAAATCTACTAGTTAAGACACGTAACCATGTCGTAATATTCGTTTTGAATACAATTATGTATTCTATAACATTCCACTTACATTATTTATAAAAATATATACTTTGTACGCACGTTGCTAGCTTTGTAATAATTAAAAAAACAAAGAGGTTTTATCCGATATTAAAAATGAAATCTAATTCAAAATTGCGATACATACAAGCTAAACTGATTTAAATCGAAAAAAATATTCGTAATCATCGTGACATTTATTTATATCAGCCACAGAACGTTTCATTAAAAAACTAAGTCCTGCCTCAATAACTTACAGATCGATCGGTCTATAATTCTATATCTAGCGGCTCCTATCTCTATATTTAATTTTAATCCCTGTATCTTAAGCTAAATTCATAGGTACATGTCTCCCTGTTTGGTTGGTAAACTATCAAATAACTTGTGTGTGAAATGAAAGGGAGTTTACGAATCTTACAGACTAAAAATCTCCCCGTTTCTTCTCCAAACCACGCCGCGCCAAATTATTTTACCCTCAACCCCGACTAGACATCGGCCCCATCAGTGGTAGTCTGTTGGATCTTTGAGAGGCACGTGGAATCTAGTGACTTCTTTGTAATATGTACATCTATACTAATATCATAAAGAGGTAATCTATACTTGTTATATTACTTTATATATATAAAAAGAGGTAAAATTTGTATGTTTGTAAGTTTGTATGTGAGAGGGTAATCTTTAGAACCACTGGACTGATTCCCAAAATTCTTTCACTTATTGATTACTACAATGTTCCTGAGTGCTATAGGCTATAAAACATCACGCTACTATCAAATGAAACCGCGCGGGAGTAGCTAGTACTTAACAATTTTACCATTTAGATACAATATAAAACGATTTACCACCACATAAAAATAACTAACAAATTATAATTATTCAAAGAATCCCATTAGAAAATGATGAACCTTCATAACTTTCTAAGTATTTAATATTAGTACTACTTACAACCGGATTAATTAGCTTACGTATTTAAATTATGCGCATTAGTAAAATTCCTAATTATAATTCCATATTAATGCTCACAGAATTGTGGAATTTTAAATATTCGTTTGTAAAAAACGAGTTTGGTTAGGTTTAATTTATGTGTAAATTTTCGTTAATCTTAACCCCTTTTTGAAGAGAAAGAATCACCTTCTCCCGCCCGAAGTGGGGAGTAAAGAAGATTCAGACTCTTACTGACTAAAAACCATCATATTCTTTCCCCTAGGCCGGGGTATATTAACACGCTTGTACACTTCGATAGAGTAAATCGTAACACCTATTCTAATATTTCGGTAATTTTCGGACTGCATATGTGTTTACGCTGACATCTTAAAGTAATGGCTTACGTAAGCTTTCTTAAGTAATTTGACTTACAAATTCAGAAATGTAGATATTATTAATTAAATTGAATTATAAAAGAAAGTCGTCAACGCTATAAATAAATATCGTAAATTTAAATAAAAAATGTAGTCTCGAAAAAATAAATTACTAGTAAAAACTACAATAGCTCAAAAAACGTTGGAAAAATAATAAATATTTTGACTAGTTAATAAATAAGTAATTTTGACCTTTAACTCTCTATGTTTAAGTATAGTTTTTTATAGAAAACGTGCGATGTGTTTATCTTCAATTACACATTATTATAATACTTCATAGTGTTGATTTATTATTTTACCATTCTAAATTATCCGTGGTTTTATAAAAACATATTACGGTAAAAAAACGAATTGAATAAGCGTCCAATAAGTACCGATTTTATTTTTATTAAGCCCGTTTATAATTAATGTAATTTGCTTCCTGTATCAATTTCTAAAGAGTAGAAAAAAATATTCTCCCTTAAAAAATCGATCGTAAGACAAGAAAAAAAATTTGAGACTACTTACTTTTAAACATCCAGTGTCCAAACAATCTGCGTCCAAAATAAATGGGAAAACACCAAAAACAAGTCACAAGTTCACCGCACTAATAGTTCACTAAACACAAGCAAACTGACAAACAAAAAAAATCGAAAAATAATAATAATCGCACACACAATAAAATACTCGCAAAATCGCAATTAATTGTCGAGTGAAACTGCACCTTGTTTCGTGTGAATTATGGTCGATATTCGATCGTGGTACCGGTGACAGTGATAGTCGCGTATGATGCGTGTTGGCGGCGTGGTGTGTGCCGCTATTTTGCGCGTGCGCACCTGTAGTCGCCCACCGCCCCGTAAGTGGGTGACATAGAATTCACAAGTCAGGTTTAGATTTTAATTATTTTTCCGATATGGTTTACATTTTTAGAAAATGTTCGATGATTTTTGGTGGTTTTACTTTTTTACTTTAAATCTAATTTTATTTTATTTTTTGTATTTTTTTTTTAATTAGAAGAGTAATTGTTTCCTAACTTTTCTAAAATATTTATTTCTAAAATAATATTTATTGTATTTTAATAATTTTAAAGACTTAACTAAGTTACTAAAAGATACAGTTCCTGAGTTTGTTGTGGCATTTCTTCTCAGAGTAGTCAGATAGTAAATTTCGGCTTCATCTAGATTTTTTTAACATAAAGTTGACATATGAAAAAAAAAATTAATTTTATGCGAATTTCCTAAATTTTTCACAAATTAAATATAATTAAGATATCACACCTAAACAACACAAAACAAAAATATTTGAGACCACATTCACCTCTCATTCACACCAATCCAATTCTCCAACTAAAAATCACAACCGAAAATACTTTCTCAATAATTATTAGAAGCAAAACGCTAAACCACACAGAATAATGGCTCTCTGTCAATTTTATGTATAAACACGCCATAATTGGTTGGTTTAGAAAAAGTTGTTTAATATGACCAAAACGGTTCGAATTGTTGCTTGCATTGTGATGGTCTTTGAACACCAAACAGGCCTTAATTACACACTATTTAACTTTCACTCATGACAAACTATATTCTTTCTTCACCAAAAAGGCAGATTTAAATAAGCATCTAAATTTTTGCACTTACCATTTTAAAATTAATACTATTTTTGACGAATGGCTGGATCATTTAATGGTTAGCTATCAGCGCCGACAATGGACACATGCAACACTACAGAAATCACAACTATATTGCTAACCTTGGAAGGGTACACCGTAAGGGTGAGTGCGGATAGCCGTGGTTGCGGGATAAGCGCAATGTGGCACAGCGGCCTCGGCCCAGAACAGGAGAAGGAACGGGGGGTTTTTAGTTAGTAAGAGTCTGACACTCTCTCTCGCCTTACCCTGAAGACGTCATTTGATGAATTGCCGTTGAGAAAAAAAAAGTGTGAGTGCCTATTATTCGAATACAGTCAGAACCGTGCGCGCCTCAACGAGCCAATAGGTAAACCATTACAGATGGGACCCAATAGAGTTGACGTTCAGCCAGGATTGTGGGTCTAGCGCAGTAATTTAAGAAAAGGAGAAAGAAAGGGCATGGTTTTTCATCTAGTGCGAGAGATGGAAAACATTTGATGATTTTGCACCAGTAAAGAAAATTCCTTATAAGCATCAACCTAAATAGAATTTTCTTTTGTCCCTTGACCACACAAGCTGCGTCGTGGTCGCCATTTATAAATTAAGAGGGTTAGTCATAACGTCTATGCTTCGTAGTTAAAGTTATAACTTAAAAGGCCCATGTTTGCCAGAAAATTGCTCGGTCTCAATTGGTTGTGCCAGTCGAGTTGATACCTTATTCAATTATACGAATATTTATTATAAAGAGAAAATTTGTAAGTTTGTATGTGGGGAATCTTTGGAACCGCTGTCGGATTTCCAAAATGCTTTGGCTAATAGATAACTACAATCCGTGTTTGCGCGTTAAGCGCAATGAGTAACCTCGGCATCGGCCCAGAGCAGGAGAAGGAATTGTAGGGGTTTTAAATCAGTAAGAGTCTGAAACTCTCTCTCGCCTTGACCTGGGCAAGAGAAGTCATTTGATGATTTCTCCTAAAAAAAACAGGGGGTACCTAATTGTTGGAACTCGGCTATCGGATTTCCAAGATTTTTTCGCTGATAGATAGCTAAAATGCTCTTGAGTGCTAAACTATAAATTATAATTGATTTCCGAATTTTAATCGAGTTATCACTTTAAACGGTGTTGTTTTTAAAATCTCGGGACACATTACTTTTATACGCGTTCGAATCTGCGGGCGAAAGCTAGTAGATAATAATATAAAAAAGCAAAGAATCCAAACGCTTACATACTCGTATATATACAACACGTGGGATACAGCAACTGCTTACCGCCAAGTAGTCGAGTTGTATAACATTATTTTACTCTGTGACCTTACAGCCGACCTCACACCTACGTGCTTCTAATGCACTTTTACAAGACCAATGCTACTACAAACCTTGTTAAGAAGATTTCACGTACAGACCTGTACTGCGATCATTCAAATATATTATACACATTATGTACATTTTAAACCTTATTAGTCAGTGATAGAGTTGAAATTTTCTTTGACCATTTCGATCAGCTTATTGTGTTTGCATTCGTTCATAAATTGTTAATAAATTACTTTTTAAAAGTGTTCATTATTTGACTACTACAAATTGCCACAGTATAATAATATAGTTAAATTTTGATTTGGTTTGTCAATACAGTGTGATTTGTTGAATTGACATCGTTAAATTTAACTTGATAACTGTCACTATTTTGACAACCATTTTTCATTTCTTTTTGATTGAGAAATCGGCTTATAAGAGCAGTTACACAAAAAATATATATTTATACATTATTTTATATTATGATTTTATGTTTGTACACAATTTTTGATTGCCAAATATGCGAGTAGCTGGCTCTTGTGCAACGTGTCGCAGGTTCTGGTGAATTTAGGATACCCAAGTACAATTTTTTTCTTTTTTGAAAAAACCTTGCCCCACACTTTTATTTTCTCCTGTGTCGTGGGTGCGGTTACAAACATACAAACATACAATTTCACATACACAAGCTACCCAGACCCGAAACAACAATTTGTGGATCACACAAAGAGTTGTTTCGTGCGGGAATCGACCCGCGACACGTTACAAGGCAGCCAGTTGCTCAACCACTGCACCAACCGTGCAATCAAAATGTTTATAAACGTTACATAGAAAATTGTACTTGCTATGTTTCAAACCCGGACTCTCGTGCGTGAAAAGCGAGAGCCTTAACCCATGGACCAGTATGACGTTGACATTACAATAAATACTACAATTTTTCCAATACACCACACACATTTTCCTAAACTTTCTCTTGCAATATTGTCAGTTGAACTCAACCACAAATGACAGTAAAGCACTCATAAAAGAAAGCACCTGGACTCGAACCTAGCACTTTCGTAGTTTACTGACCGTGGCTCGGTAACAGCATACTTTCAGTGTAATTACTCAGCAATTAGATACGTGGAGTTCATAGATTATCGTGTATTTAATTAGGGGTCCTTAAGACATGTTAAAGAGCCTTTTCCATGTACATTCTACATATAAGAAGTATCCTAACACAACGAAGTGGCCTGAAGGTTAAGGCGCCTGCATCTTATGCATGAGGGTGCGAGTCCAAACCTGGCAATTATCTATGTGAGGTTTCCCGAGTTATATGCAGAATGACAGACATACACCGAAGGAAATATCATAGGATCCTGAAGGCCTGATGGGTTAAAGCATGAATCTTTCGAGCGAGAAAGAGGGATGGAGCTACAAGAGGTGTATAGCTCCATCCTTTCCCTCTGGTCACTTATAACTCCTTATAACTTATGAGTTTCAAATAGCCAATCGGCATTGAGCAAGCGTGGTGAATTATGCCATATTTCTTCGTCTTTTCTCACACGAAGAAGGTTTATAATATATATGAGAAAAGGCGGTTGCTCAGCAGTGGTCTTTTATAGGCTGGTGATGTGATGATCTTTGAAGTTTGCTGTAAAATTGGTACTTTCAGCATTGTGTACAATTGTCCATTTTGATTTCTGAACCAGTTAAAAATGTAGTCAGATAAACAAAACATATTTTTGTCAAGAAACTGACTGATAGATAGAAATCTCTATATATGTATAATTCAGCTAATTAGGTTGCTTAAGCAACATTATTATTTCACTCTTTCAATAAAATGTTATGCAAACATGTGATCTCAACTATTGTTTTCGGATAAGCAAAAAGTAAACAATTAACATGTATAATATCGAATTTAATTCCTTTATGACAACATTTGAGATAAATAAAATATGATTACATAATGAACAACATTATATGGCTATTGTCCTTAGAATTGGAAGCAGACAAAATATCTTTTGAAACCTACATTCCGATACATAATAATGTCATCATATAAGTTTATTACAATCTGCTGGCTGGACAACGGGCTAGCTGAAAAAGTCATTGTGTGATCCACAAATTGTGGTTTGCGTGTGTTTTGTATGAGAAACTCTCTATGTTTGTAAATCTATGATACAGAAGTAGGTAAATCCTAGTGTGGGGTAAAGTTCTTTCAATAAAATTTTGCCTGATAATTCTACCGCCTGTCCGATATTATCAGTCACGATATTATCGGTCACAACTTAGGGCTGGTGCTCTACTAGGTTGTTAATAGGTGCCATGCTTCAGCATGAACGGGTCAGTTCGACCGGAGTGATACATAGCCTCACAAAAAAGCGACACGTATAACATCCACAGCGTAGTTTCCCCATGTAAGTGGGGTCCAATACTTCTTCCCATTCCCCAATCAATCCCTAAATCTCCGAAACCCTATCCCCAGAAGGCTGATAACCTACTCGCAACTCCTCTAGCGTTGCAGGTGTCCATGGGTTCTGCTTACCATCAAACCCCGGTTGAAAAATTGTCGCTGGAATGTGTCCTACGAAGTCTACGCCAAGTTTACTCAGCCATGGTATCCGCTCCAGGACACATGTATGTTCTTATTTTCCTTCCCTTTTATATAATACTACTAACTTCTAATATTTCTTAGAAGCGTCACTCCATAACTTCAAAGTACCCAAGATCAAATCACAACAACTTTTTGTCCATCAAAAGTTGACATTTAAATGTTTGGTGTTACCCACTTGACATTATTTTGTGGTTTATTTGATGCAATAAGAACTTCTTTATATAACGTTAAGAAGCTTCAAGAGTCATTTCGTAACGGTATGATAAATTGTTGATCTAGTGGTCACAGGTACCTACATAACTATGAGGCCCCATCTTCAAATTATGTGAATTATACTTTATGTATGACGAAATTTTCATTACACCTTATGCTCACATTATGTATTTATGTATAATTTTTGTAACTTTTGTCAAACATATTTAAATTAATAATTTTAAAGGCTCTCTCGTCACTGTGTGACAAAATACCTCGACCGGTTTCAAGCTATACTAGGGACTCATATTCATGGACAGCATTGCGCGTCATGTCGTGGTGGCCTGAACTTCTAGACGCCCGCTTTACATGCACTAAGAGTCGGGTTTGAAATCAGTACCTACATATTTTTTTCCAAGTTACATGTACTTTCTAAGATTTTATTTATTTATTTATTCTTTATATACAATTGCATATTGGAGGACCTAAAGCTAGAAGCATTTTCTGCCAGTCAACCTTTTGGTAGTGCAGAGATGTGTGGTAGGTGATATACAGCAATTTAGGAAGTTACGTGAGGTGGAGGTGTAAAGATTAGAAGGTGAAGGACAACATTTCCGAGAAATCCATACGGAGGACTTACAATTTCTAATTACAAGTTTGAAATCGCCAATCTAGCTTGAGCAAGCGTGGTGATTAATGCCCAAACCCGAGCCTTCTCCATGTGAGAAGAGGCCTTTGCTGGACAGTGGGCAGTTATGGCCTAATGATGTGATCTGTGTTGGAATATCATCATGGTCATCATTATCGTCAGTATCTCGGGTTGATAGGATAGGATACCTATTTACTACACACTCTATATACATATATGACACAAGGAACCTTCAATTAAATTGGTATTGAATCTCATTCTACTTCAAATACCAGGTCGACCAGCTATAGAACCGGCCAATTAAATCGCGTCCACTTTTTCAACACACGTCAAGTAAAAACTATAATGGAACATAACATGGTACATATTTCTTACTCGACCGATGTATAGAAAGGCTAAATTCCAATGTTATAATTATTTACTTGCAAAACAATTTTAAAATGATATTTTTTTCCTAATTTTTGTGTCATTGGTTAACTGGCATGTTGTTATGTTCTTGTTTAGAGTAATCACAAAATTTAGCCAGCTTGAGTCAAATTTAAAATCAATCAACACATGCGTTGTGATTCATCGTGCAATTAAGGTTACTGGAGGCATAATCCTCTCCTCCCTCCCTATCCTCAATAACCAAATGTCCCCTAAAGGCTGGCAAGACACTTATAACTTATCTGGCACTGCGATGCCCATGGGCGCATCGATTGCACACCAACAGGAGATCCGTCTGCTCATTTTTTTTTATGAAATAAGTCGGCAAACAAGCAGACGGATTACCTGATGGTAAGCAATCAACGCCGCCCATGGACACCCGCAACGAAGGAGTTACGAGTGCGTTGCCGACCTTTTAGGGATTAGGGATTTGGAGATTTAAGGATTGGGGAAGGGTCCGGGAAGGGGAAGGATTGGGCCTCCGGTAACCTCACTCACACGGCGAAACACAACGCTGTGGTTGTTTCATGCCGGTTTTCTGTGAGGCCGTGGTATCACTCCGGTCGAGCCGACCTATTCGTGCCGAAGCCTGAGGCCGAAGCATGGCTCTCCCACACTTCATTTACAGCCTCATCACATAAAATAACTAACAGAATGGGATGAGTCCTATCATGTAAAATAGCTAAGTAACAAAATAGCAAGTGCTAACTAAATACTGATACATGAGATTAACAACAAAACTCAAAAATATGCTATTGAAATTAATACATCAAAGAGACAACAGAGGCAAAACTAAACACAGTCATTAACACAAAAATAAAATACAACTCAACAATAAACCGAAAATCCACCTAATCAGAGTTCACATTCCACTGCACAGTCTTCAACAGTCTTAATAGATTCAAATAAGTACCATATTGACCTATGAATGGAAGTCCGTCACTGGTAACGGGAACAGCTCCCATATGTGGAAAGTGACCGGTTGGTGCGCGTGCGCCGGCCACCGAGCTCAATATTTATTACTGGCAGTCACAGTGCAAAAAGTTTTTATTGAATCGTAAATCTGAACGTTTTAAGGACAACGGGATTATGGGCTTGGTGTGGGACTAAAGAGAAAGGTGTGTGTTGTTTTTTGTAAGTAATAGACCACTGACTCTTTAATGGATCGTAGACTACGCTGCCCCAATCTGGGGCGGTCCTCATCTTATATATAAAATGGATCGCAAAATGTGTTGGTAAGCGCATAACTCAACAACGCCTGGACCAATTTTGCTAATTCTTTTTTTTTTTTTGTTGTGTTTGTTATTGTCAGGAGAAGGTTCAAATGAAAGAAAATATTAGAAAACTAGAGGAGAAGATTAGAAAAAAGTGACCCTTTGATAGCGAGATAGTTGGACCCGTGCGAAGCGGGGGCGGGCCGCTAGTTGATGAAAAAAATGTTGTTCATATTTGTGTCATTTATATTTGAATGACTAACTTAGAAACATGCGGCAAGTTATTATTTCGCGTCATCATAATACATAGTTCATTTTTTTTTAAAGTGAAATATTGATTGTTATTTTTATCCTTAATCCCCAAAAGGCCGGCAACGCAATCGTATGTAATGTTGCGGATGTCCATGGGCGGCGCCAATTGCTTACCATCAGGTAATCCAGGCTCGTTTGCCGACATATGAGAAAAAAATCTAAAGCGCCTAACTATCTAACGAAGGAGAGAGTAAAACTTCTAAACACATTTCATTTTTTATAGCTGAAGAGATTTTCTTTCAGGTCTCAATTGATTAATTATTGGATTGCTTATTGATTAAGAAAGGTTACTGGAGGTACAAAGAGACCGTAAAACATCACGCTTAGACCAATCAATCCAAATAGATGCTAACGAAGATAACTGTTTTCATAAATATTATGACAATCTACAATTCAAGATACTTTTATTTTATTTAGGTATGGTTTTTATCTTATTAGTGTAGCTCTAGTTTTAGTCTTAGGTTCAAGTATTATTATTTCTCTTTCTCCTGTTGTTTTATTTTGTCACCCAGTGTCTTATGTCTCTTACATTTTTTCCTTTCGAATGACTGCAGTAAGTACCGCATATAGGAATAAGCGGTACTTACGACTTATGTACCTCTGTTTCTATAATTTATTTTCTATGTGTGATGTGCATAAATAATAAATAAATAAATAATATAGTATCATCTAAGTTTGTATCGATTGTATGAGATATCGTGTCTCAACAAGATGGAATCTGTTTGAGATATAAATACCTGTATTTGGTCACTTTCACTGACCACAGACTACTACTGGCCACCCATTATCTTATATTGTGGTCACGCAATCTTCATAACCTCACTTACAAGCTAAATAGCACCTTGTTACAAAGTATTATAGTACAGTTTTCTTTACAAAGAGGCGATGAGAGATTATGAAAAAAAAGTCTACGCCGGAAAATAATTATTTTAATAATTATTGTTATGTAGTTTTTTGAAATGTGCGTTTCGCTTATGTTTACTATTTCGTTTTCAGGTTTTGTTCTTTTTTCAATTTCACTATTAAATTATTTTCCCATCCCAAAAAAGTGCAGTACCTATTTGTTTTTTTTTAAATATGGCTGCATACCAGCAGGTTTATTATTTGATGGTAATCGGTGTAGCCAGTGGAGGGGTCCACTGCAACATGCGCCAACATGAAAATTATATCGTATTGCCATCCTCTTAGGAATTTGTGGATTCGGGAAGTTTAATATAGATTTGAAACTAACGCTACCGTTGCTTCACTCGGGCTTTATAACACTTTAAAAAATAAAGAAACTATCTGTTTAATGAAAACCTCCCCCCCTTTAAAAATCAAATTAAGTTTATGTAAACCTAATTAACACTACATGTAAACAAAAAACAAAAAAAAAAAATAGCCCGTAACTAGAACGAACTTTAAAAATCTGACTTAAATAAGATAAATATTTGCGTTGACCTCAGTACATACTAATCGCCATGAATTTAATCATTTTAATCCAAGCTCCGTTAATTGACGACACTCTACATAGCATTTTATTAAAACGGGCTCATCAATGTGTGTCTTGTTCGTATGTATGTAAGTACATTCAAGCAAGGACACCCAATTACATATTTTGAGAAGTCAACCTCATAAGCTTGAAGTGTATAGTAAGCTAAGCTAACATATAATATCAGTACTACATAGTATAAAACAAAGTTGCTGTCTCTGTCCTCCTGATCCTTTTGTATGGTTAAATCTTCAAAATTACGTAACGGATTTTGATGCAGTATTCTTATCAGATAGAGCGATTGAAGAGAAAGGTTTCATTAAGTAGTGGAGGAACATTCATTAAGTAGCGGAGAAATTAAGTATCAGCCCGTGCGAGGTCAGGACAGATCGCTACTATTTTTATAAAGGAGCTAACCATTAGATAATTCGCCTGATAATAAGTGACCAGCACCGCCCTTGGACATTTCCAACACCTAAGGAGCTCATTGTCATGTGGGCTCAGACGTCATCCTTACAAAAATGTTCTAACAGTCGATGGTGTTTTGTGTCAGGTTGTTCCACTCCCAAAAATGTCTTACCGGACCAATGGTAATACACACGTCATACTTGTGAACGGGTGCCTTCTGCTGGAGCAGGTCGGCTCACCCAACGAGCGTTTATCGAGGAGGCTATCATCTTGAGGTCGGTAAAAAATTCGGACAATGTAATGTAAAGCCTTGGTATGAGGTATTCGATTTTTAAAATTCTCTAGAGTCATTTTGCCCAGTTCATAGCAGTAGGCTTACCCTACCGTATGTTTTTAAAATGGTTCATATTTTTAATTACTGCGTTGTACATTGTCGTCACCACAAGGTCAACTTCTGTATGAATCCTACTACTTATAATATTTTAAACGTGAAAGTGAGTAAGTATGGATGGAGGTTTTGTCCAAATACCATTTATAGCATAGCATATAGCTATATCTGGAATGTTCTCTTTACAATGAATACCCATCACCGAATTATGGAAACTTGAATTACTGTTTAAGGATTGGTTTAAAAGACCAAAGAGAACATCAGATTCCGACCTTTGAATTCTAGGCACTCCCATTTATTAAGCATCAAAATAAGCACATTCAATTAATAAATACATAAATCTATTTACCAAGATTTCTTTGCAATCTGCTAGAACGTTATAATTGAAGCAGTACATAGGTACACTTTTGATATTAGATAATAAACTCATCTAATATCAAAAGTGTATGTTTTTCTTTAAAAAAATGTTGCCTCATATATAATGTTTCTCCTGTAACGTGGATGTATTTACTTACACAAATTTACATACACAATACAAAAAAGTATTTATTAAATTTTCTCACTTTCAGTGCCCACTGCTGAGCAATAGCCTCCTCTCACACATGGAAGGTTTGAGCATTAAACACATGTTCAAGGCGGAATGGAGATTTCAAACTTATAATTCTTCACCGTTTGACAGTGGTACCTAAATGTACTTAGAAAGTATGAAGATATATGTTATTTGCCAAGTTTTGGACCTTAAACTTTAACCTCTGGGCGACCACGACTATTTCATTTTATTAAAGACTTAAGTCTGTAGCAAAAGTTTCAGTCATATGACCCGATTTTTATTTTATTTATTTATTTATTTATTTATTTTACGAAACTTTCTGATCTGCACAACAAAACTCTGGAATGAGCTGTTGCCGTAAACGCGTATTCGTATTCTTAAAAGGTTTGAAATGCACTTTTTAACCCTTCCAAAGATGGGGTGCATGCCAGAAGACCTCCCCGTGGTGCACCCTGGGTGCGGGCGACAGTCTCCCTAACGGGATGGCGACAGGGTTGGACTGACTGTCGCCCGCAGCGAACTTCTGGCCGGGCGGAGAACCCGGTCGGGTTCTAGAGGCGACCGGCCCTATGCTGGCATAGGGTCCACGCCTCCGTGGGGGCGTTCCTCCGCACGACTCTCTGGACCTAGCAGAGAGCGGGGTGGAGAAACAAGGGCGGCGCTCGTTGTGCACTCACCCTGCCAATGAGTAGCATCGGGGCACTAGCTGCGCCCGACTGCACCCGTCGATATCGTAATCCGGGAAGAGATCATGGTCATGTTTTATGACTCGGACCGGGACGAGGGTCTTGGCTTAACCGCCCGGACCGCGAGGAAGATAACCTCTATAAAAAATTCCTCCAATACTAAGTTCTGGTGCGCGGCGAGGGTATGTATGGCTGAGGAGTAGGATCAGTCGTGAGCGCACCCCCAGCTAGGGGACCGGTGGACCCCCTAGTTGGGAGACAAATGCACACTTACCCAGGGACAGGGGGCTCTCCCTGGGCGGACCTCTTATTTCCCCCATACTCGTGGGACTTCAATGGAGATGTCTAAACAAAAAAATAAAAATCCACCTACCGGTGAGGAGAAGGCAAGCGAGGTTAGCTCGCTTGGAGGCGATAGTGAGGGCCAGGGCGGCTCTCGGGTTCGTGGGGAGGCGCTGGTCCCGTCCAGCAAGTCCCGTGCACGGGCCCCGGGGAGGAAGGAGTCGGACTCTGAGTCCGACTCATCATTGTCTGGCGTCAGCATCGCGCTGCGCCACAAGAAAGACCGGGGCGTTTTTAAACGTCCCAGGTTGGAGGATGGTCGAGAGCCGTCCTCCAACGAGCAGGAGGCCCCAGCCCCCAAAATCCCCACGGCTGCGCGGGGTAGGGGCAAGGGGAAGGGCTCCACAAGGGCGGCTGGGAGCCGATCTGAGCCGGCAGAGCGGCTGGCAGCGGAGGGGAGCGCCCTGGGAAAGGCTGCCCCCTCGGACTCCTCGGAGATGGAGGTGTCCGGAGGTGAGGATTCTGTAGGCGGCGCTGAGAGCCTCCGCCTCCAGGTTAAGGAAGCACTCCGCATGCTGGCTGGGCAAAAAACCCAGGCTGGCAGAAACGGAGTGCTTAAGCACGCGGAGGCCGCAATAATGTCGGCGGTATCCCAAAAGGGCTCAGCAGAGCGGCAGATGACCGCTCTGCAAAAAGAGATGGCCGGAATGAGGCGCGAGCTGGCCCGATTAGCGGCTGCGAACTCTGCCCTGGAGGCGGAACTTCGTGCAGCAAAGGCGGAACTCGCCGCTGCTCGCGCGGGTCGTCCCCAACCCTCGCAGCCAGTGGAGGCCGACCTTCTTGGCCTCATGCGGCAGGAGATGGCCGCCTTCCAGCAGCGTTTCGACGCTCTGGAGGGTAGGCTCCTCCGACCCCCGCTCGCAACTGGCACTTATGCAGCCGCGGCAGCGAAGACGAAGCAGCCACCTAGCCGCGGCGCCAAAGCAGACGCCCCGGTGGAGAAAAGGGCGAAAGTGCCCCCTGCGGCGAAAGCACCGAGAGCCCCGCCGCTGACGAGGACGCCTATAGCTCAACCGGCACCGGCTCCTGCTGTGCCTCTGGCACCAAATAGCCGCAAGCGAAGAGGCGCAGCAGCTGAAATTCCAGCCGTTGCAGCCCCAACCCCGCTATCAGAGCTGTGCACCGATGGCGACGGGTGGCAGGTGGCCGGGCAGGCGAGAAGGAGCGCCAAAGAGGCGAGAAAGCGCCGCAAGAAGGAGCAGCGGCAGCGGCGGCAGCAGCGACGCAGGGAGAAGCGCGCTGCGGCAATGCTCCTCACCCCTAAATCTTCGGCTGTAGTTATCACGCTACAGCCGGACGCGGCTAAGAAGGGGGTGACATACGGCGACGTCCTCGCCAAATTGAAGGGGACGGTTACTCCCGCGGAGTTCGGGGCCCCTAACGGGTTCGCGGTAAGGGTCACCGCGACTGGAGCCCGTCTTTTGGAGGTCCCCGGCGCGGCCAGCGGCCCATCCGCTGACGCCCTTGCCGAGAGGCTCAGGACGTGCCTTGCGGCGGATGAGGCTCGCGTGTCCAGGCCCACCAAATGCTTGGAGCTACGCATCATGGGCCTGGATGACTCCGTGACGGAGAACGAGGTGGCGGCCGCTGTCGCCAGGACGGGGGGGTGCCCTGCCGATCAGGTGAAGGCAGGCACCATCCGCCCGGACAATACGGGGCTGCGGACTGTGGTAGTCAGCTGCCCCGTCACAGCGGCCAAAAAACTGTCGGAGGGCAAAAGGCTCCTGGTGGGCTGGGTGTCAGCGCAAGTAAAGCTGCTGGAACCCAGGCCTCTGAGGTGCTACCGATGCCTTGTGGGTCACCATGTGGGTGCCAAATGCTCCTCAGAGGTGGACCGCAGCGACCGCTGCTTCCGCTGCGGTCAGCCCGGTCACAGGGCCGGCGCTTGTACCGCCCCGCCGCACTGCGTAGTATGTGCGGCGGCTGGCAAGCCGGCCGATCACCGGGTTGGGGGCAAAACCTGCTCCCCCCCCACCAAGCCCAGGAGCAAAGGTAGGCCCGTAGCCACCTCCACCGCTCCCACCGTCGCTCCCGCTGCCGCCGCAGTCGCCAACACCCCTGCGACTGCTGCTGTCGCCGCTGCCGTCAGAGAGGAGGTCGTGATGGATACCCAATAATGGCTCCATTACGCCTCCTCCAGGCGAACATCAACCACTGCGTCGCTGCTCAGGATCTCCTGCTCCAGAGCATGGCGCAGTGGTCGATCAATGTTGCTGTGGTCTCCGAGCCGTACTTCGTTCCAGCCAGGGAACACTGGGTGTCAGACCTGGACGGCTCGGTGACCATCATCTCGTCGGCCGCCGCCGGTACCCCAACCCCCGAAGGGCCTCAGCGAGGCAGGGGTTGCGTCGCGGCTCGGTTCGGAGAGATCGCCGTGGTGGGCGTGTACTTCTCTCCGAACCGAACTCTCGTCGAGTTCCACAACTCCCTCAGGGAGTTAGTCACCGTCGTCGTCGGGTTCCGTCCGCTCCCCGTGTTGGTCCTCGGGGACTTCAATGCCAAGAATTTGGCTTGGGGTTCCCGGCTCACTGATGTCCGGGGAAGGATGGTCGAAGACTGGGCTCTGGAGACAGGCCTAGTCGTGCTGAACCGGGGTTCTGTCCCCACGTGCGTACGGATGCGGGGCGAGTCAGTGGTGGACATTTCGTTTGCTAGCCCCGCTCTGTCATCGCGCGTTGTTGACTGGCGCGTCATGGAGGAGGTGGAGACGTTTTCGGACCACCGGTATATACGGTTCGACGTTTCCGCCGAGTCCGCAGACCCGCGCAGGTGCGCCGGCTGAGCGGCAAGAATACCGCCCCAGGACCTGACGGGCTGCATGCCAAGGTCTGGGTCCTGGCCTCGGAGGCTCTCAGGCCTCGACTACTTGGTCTGTTCAGCGCATGTTTGGAGAGAGGCCAGTTTCCGCTGTCGTGGAAGACGGGTAAACTGGTCCTCGTGAAGAAGCCGGGGCGTCCTGCGGACTCCCCGTCCGCGTACCGGCCCATTGTGCTGCTCGACGAGGTGGGAAAGCTGTTCGAGAGGATAATCTCAGACCGCCTCGTCGGGCACCTGTCTGGAAGGGGGCCGGATTTAGCGGACTTAGCGACGGGGACAGCGTTGGCCGGGAGGCGAGTCGTCGTGGCGGTGTCTCTGGACATCGCCAACGCCTTTAACTCGCTGCCCTGGAGCTGCATTTTGGAGGCACTCCGGTATCACCGGGTGCCTGCCTATCTCCGTCGTGTAGTCGAGGCTTACTTGACGGACAGATGCGTCATCTACCCCGGTCACCGGGGCGTGTGGAATCGGCGAGAGGTGTCGCGCGGTGTCCCACAGGGATCGGTCCTGGGACCTCTCCTGTGGAACATCGGGTACGATTGGGTGCTACGCACCGACCTCCCGAGCGGCGTCAGCATTGTCTGTTATGCTGACGACACGCTGGTGCTGGCGAACGGGAGGTCGCATCAGGCGGCGGCCGACCTGATGTCACAAGCGGTTGCGACAGTCGTTGCAAGGATCCGGCAGTTGGGACTCGAGGTGGCGCTCCACAAGTCCGAGGCCATGTGCTTCTATGGCCGTCGGAGCGCGCCACCTCCAGGTGGGTCCCAAGTAACGGCAGGAGGAGTTACCATCGGCGTCGAGTCGGCGATGAAGTACCTGGGTCTCGTCCTCGACAGCCGATGGAACTTCACGGAGCATTTTCGTCGTTTGGCCCCTAAGTTGGAACGGTCTGGGGCCGCGCTCAAGCGGCTCCTTCCCAACCTCGGGGGGCCAAACGCCTCCTGCCGGAGGTTGTATATGGGGATTGTGCGATCCATGGCCCTCTACGGTGCCCCTGTGTGGGCGCCGGACTTGAAGCGGCGGCCGGCTCGTACGCTGGTCGCGTCACAGAGGGTCATGGCTATACGAGTAATCCGCGGGTATCGCACGATCTCCGGGGAGGCGGCGAACCTCCTTGCCGGATCACCGCCGTGGGATCTAGAAGCGAAGGCGCTCGCGCGCGTCTACAGATTGCGCGCAGACGCGCGTCGCCGGGGCGAAGATCCTCTGCCGCGCCAAATTAGTGCGTGGCGGAATGAGCTCCGGCGAGATCTCATGGCAGAGTGGAGACAACGACTGTCGCAACCGAGGGCCGGGCACGCTACCATAGCAGCGGTAAGACCCCTCTTTGAGGAGTGGCTTGAGAGACGCCACGGCGTCCTCACCTTCCGTCTGACGCAGGTGCTTACCGGGCACGGCAGCTTCGGTAGGTTCCTGTTTCGGATTCAGCGGGAGGAAACGCCCGAGTGTCGTCATTGTGAGGACGACCTGATCGGCGGCGGCGACCTCTCGCGCCCGGCCTTAGTCGAGGCCATGGTGCGGAGTGAGAGGAACTGGGACGCCGTCTCCTCCTTTTGTGAAGCAGTCATGCTCGCAAAGAGAGAGGCGGCCCGCGTGAGGGAGCAATCCTCCTCCTCACGCCCCAGCAGCCGCAACTGGCGACACTACGGGCGTCGGGGATCGAGGGACGATCTCCGGCCACCGTAAGTACGGGCCTGCGGTCGGCGAGTAAGGGCAGCTCGCCGCCCGACCAGAACCAGGCCCGAGCGTACGGCGCGTAGCGTTCCGCGCGCGCCTCAAAGAGCCAATAGACCACCACAGACGGGGCCCTAAAGGGCTGATGTTCAGCCGGGGTTGCGGGGTAAGCGCAATGAGGTACCGCGACCTCGGCACAGAGCAGGAGAAGGAACAGGGGGGTTTTTAGTCAGTAAGAGTCTGACACTCCCTCCTGCCCGGCCCTGGGCGGGAGAAGTCATTTGATGATTTTCCCCTCACAAAAAAAAAAAAAAAAAAAAAAAAACCCTTCCAAAGATCCGTCCAGGAATGGACGGGACTGATTGTTTATCGTCATATGAACGTGCTCCTGTCTTAGAATTAAATAAAAATAGGTGCTGTATTTCATCTGACATAAGCATCAAAATGGAAAACCTCAAATGACCTACAAGACAGTCGCAGGAAACTTAAAATTAACTAAATGTTACGTAGCCTGAATCTAGTAACACTACCTACATCGTTGTGACCACAATTAGCATAGTACATGAGTAAAGACTTGCCATTCTGCCTACACCCTTACTGTTTGTACTCTAACTTGTTAACATCCTGACTCAGAACTGTATTCCACCTTTAATTTTTTGTTTCCCAACTTTATAATACTACATTTTAAATTTCAAAAAAATCAAATTTATAAAAACCAAGACGTTATCGAGTTTTAGCTAACAACCAGCAATTGGTGTGTTTAAATATTAATATAGTAGAAGAATTTTTCTTCGGAGATCAAAATTATTTATTGTTAATAAATAATTTTGATCTCCGAAGAAAAAGTCTACATTTCATGAAGAACACACAAGAACAGTTGACCTAAAAACCTTAAACTAAATAAGAAAACAAACATTTAGGACATACCACTTAGAAGGTGTAATTCATAAATTAGAAATCTTGGTTATTTTGGTATACCTTCAACCTACAACAAGACCCCTACCCGAGACATCGATTCTGGATAGCAAAAAATAGGATTAAAAGAATGAAGACCCAATTTAGAATCTAGATTCGTCCGACCTTTCCAATGTCATGACCTAGACATTGTGGACCAAAAAGTTTATAACACTTTTGCTTTTTTATTAATTCAACTGACATCGCATAACTGGCCAAGTCTTACTAAAGGTTAAAGATTAAAACAATTAATTGTACGATTTCTAAATTTGAACATTTCAAAAATATCTTTTAGTTTAGACGACTTTACTTTAATGTGAATTTATAAAAATAATAATATGTCTGCTATTTTATAAAGGATTAAATACTTAGCGATTTCCAGAAAAAAACAAATATAATAATGTCCTACCAAAAAAAGAAATGAATCGGAGATTTGTAAAAATGTCTAAACCCGGAAAGTATATTTTAGTTTTTGAACATAGTAAATAAATAAAATACAATTAAAAAGAAAGTGTGGGAGAGCCATGCTTCGGCACGAACGAGTCAGTTCGAGCGACGTGATATCGCGGCCTCACAGAAAACCAGTGTTACTGGAGGCCCAATTCAGAGATTGGGGGAAGGGAATTCCTCCAATCTCAAAATCTCCAAATTAGTAATCCCGAAAAGGTCGGCAACGCGCTCGTTACTCCACCATCGTTGTGGTTGTCCATGGGCGGCGCTGGTTGCTTACCATCAGGTAATCCGTTTGCTCGTGTGCCGACCTATCACATAAAAAAAACAACGAATGATGACTTACATAATTAGGTATAAATTTCAATTATATCTACTAACTTTACATTTTTAACAGACTTCAAGAATAAAAGAAGTTGTAAGATGGCTTTCTTACTTTTATATCCTTGTAAATCACATCATCATCAGTCTATTAGCGTCCACTGCTGAGCAAAGCCCTATTCTCACATCACCACGCTTGCTCAAGGCGAATAGGTTTAAAAAAAGCAAATAGGTTCAAATAAAATTTAAAGTCCATGTTTCCTCACGATGTTATTTTTGAAGAAGCAAAAATAATATGTTGTGTTTTTACAAAAAAAAATCTTATCAATAGTATTCGTGGTATGATGTGTAAACACCATTTCAATGTCGAATATTTATTTATTTATTAAACTTATTAATGTTAATACATCATTAGTGCGTTTTAATAAGGCATCAATAGCGGATATGAAATAGGTACCATATTAAGTAGCTATCGATAATCCGCTCAAAAGATGTATTTATCACGACAGCCATTATAACTCCTAATACCCAAATAATATACACCTATTAATATAACTTTTGATTGTATGTAATCCGAGTTAAGGTCGAAGAAACATTTTTTTTCATCGTATAAATTAAGTTATCACAGACTCACGCCATATTTTTGTTTCTCAGAAGTAATTTCTTGCATCAAGAGGTTGTGCTTCGAGAGTTTGACGAGCGTTTCGCCGTGTGAGTTTACCGAAAGCCCATTGATTGACAGTCTTAAATTTGTATTACCAGAAAGGGTAACGTTGGGTTTAATTCTATATGTATACTAAACTACAATACAATCTATAAGCAGTTGTGTTTTCCCCCTTCTACCATAGCATCATCTCAATTTAGAGGGGGGAATTTGGTCACTTATCCTGAAGTCCCCCACCCGTAAAACGGCAACGCACTTGAAGTAACTTTCTTTGGTGTTTCGGGTCTACGAGGATGACAACGATTGTTCATAATCAAAGGTAACGCGGGAGCTCTGTCCTGCTCCTCTGCCTAAGTCTTCGGGAATGAACAAGTTATTATCGCTATAATATCAAATTAGTAATCATGTTCAAATAGAAAAGCTTCGTCATTTCACCTTGACACAGAGTTAAGTAACTTCTCATTTGAATCCATTGTTTGTAGCGATGTGGGCTGACGATGAACTAAGTGGGTTATGGTTAATTTGAAGATTGTTTTTATATTAACTTAACTTGGATCAACACAACTTTTGATCAAATTTCGCCATAGGAATTTCTCGTTGGTTGACGTTTCCGAATCTAATGTTTATGATATTTGTTTATTTTTGCACAGACACTTATGTACAGGTTGGACTGTTGGACTTAATGCCATAGGCGATCTGCCAATCTAACCTTTTGATGGGTTAACCAAAGCTCCACGATCTTATTGATTGATCGAATGGGCCCCATCTCTGGTGCTAAAATTGGTTTTTGAGCACGAGGAGCCGCACGCTGGATTCCTATTCTGATCGGGCGACAAGCTACCCTTGATCGCGATCCACAGACCACCCTTAGACGTGCCTTAGACGGAAATTATAATCCAAGCAGTACACACCGTCACCGTATGCTATCATGCACTCCGAGTGGTCCTTACTGTGACGGCTCCCAGTCCTAAATGCTGAATGTTGTACCTATCACTTAATTTAATATCATTGTTAAGATACAATTAGGTTTAAGTGACTTATAAGTTCAATCTTAAATATCCTTGTTAAAAATTCAACCAGTGATTTCAATACCGTCCTACTCGTACAAACACTAATTAAGCAAAGAAACTAAGCGTATGTATAATTACTTAATCAACCTAACCAAACAATTACCGGTTTTTAAAGCCAATATTGTGCTATTAATCATTTTAAATTCAACATTTACTTAGTTTTATATGCTCATTAGGATTATTGATTAAGCCACAGAATGTGTTGTACTTTTCTTTTTCTTCTTTTTAATTAAACATTGCGCTAGTATTTTCTCCTATGTCGTAGGTGTAATTTCATATAGGTACCTACACATCATATCCTAAACCGGACAAACAGTATTTGCTTCACAAAAAGAATTACTCCATGCGGGAACCGAATCAGTTGCCTAATTGTATTCTTGTTGATTTACTCATTATTAATTTGTGTCAGAGATTCTACTGGCATTTATAAGCTTTAACGACGCTTAGGTAATGATAACATTTTAACTTAGTAAGCGTTACATTTGTCCTTACAAAGTATTCCAGTAACATAGAGACAGTCCCAACTCAAACTCAAACTGCCTCTATTTTTTATAAAAAAATATATAATATGTAGATCTGTACCTAATTAAAAATATATTTTTGAAATCATTTCTTGTCACTACTTATACAGTTAAATACAGTCAAGTAATCTTAGAAAGCTATGTTATTATTAACTTATTTAAGTTCTATTAAAGTTAATTAAATAAATTAGTCAGAAGGAAACAAAAAACAAATCGTTACTTATTAAAAAAAAATACAAGAAAATTAATGTCTAAACATTCACACTTTATAATGAAAATATCAGGTAAGGATGATTAAACGAATCAATAATAAGGTTTAATTATAACTTAGTGTGATTTATGGATTTCAATTTCGTGATTAAGAAAAAAATATTTTTTGATAAGTTACGTGTGGGTTGAGAGATCAATTAAAACTTCCTTTGAGATTTTGAAGTTTCATACAACGTATCTAAAACATTATTAGTTTTTAATGCGTTATTATATATATAATATTATCATTTAATATTTTAACGCAACATACACAGCAAGACTCGCATTAATATATTGAATACTTTTCTACTTTGTAATAATTAAAATGCGCAAACACCGGCGTTCGCTTGAGGTTTGATGAAATATATAGGTAGGTATTAGGTATAATAGGTATATAGGATATTAGAATTATAACAAAAGTGGTATTAAAATATTTTAAGATTTTTTTAAACGGATGAAGGATCCTGCTCACAGGAAATCTTAGTGTAGGTAGGTCCCAGAAACCCACTATTATACCTAGGTACATTCATTTTCATTTTCAATCAAACGGAAATAAATTATTCATATCTCATAACATAACACTAGCTTTGGATCTAAAAACTGTTGAAGTGAGATTCGAAAAATATGTCCGTGTTTTAAACAGCATTAAATGTTCAATATAATACTCGTAATAAAACAAAACCACATCCAATAATAGATCGGACATTCCAAAACATTGAAATTAACGTTTACAAATTCTCTCCACATTCGAATACGATATTAGAATATGTAGTAGATAAATAATTCATTTCATTAACTTTCGTTTTCATCTTGTTTTAGCTTTAAGAACAACGACTTAATGCCTCCTACATGAGATCTAGCTCGGATACTAACGTTGAACTAAGTAGCTGTGTGTAGCATGCTAATGTCCGCGCCCACGCCAATGAAATAACCAAACAAATGGTAAACTAATTGTATACAGAAAGGAGATGTACGTGTGTTTTAATCTCAGTACAAAATTATTTTTTGATAATAACTTCGATTGCCAAGCAATTGGTTATTTAAAGTTTTATAATCTCTTAATACAGACTTGATACGCACTTCTTTTAATTGGAATTGACGTTTTGGTTTGATTGGCGATATTGACACAATTTGGGTCAACAATAATATCATAGTTTGATACTTAAATATCTTTATTGCGACAAGCCTGTTATGATATCCAAAAACTGCTGAAACTTCTATAAGTAAGGATATACAAAATACAGTCATTAAAAAACCGAAACATTAAATTCGGCGCGTCCCAGGATATAAATTACATTTTTGAATTCCGCAGCGAAATAAATCAGGAAATATAATCACATAGCTAAAAAGAAAACAATAGTATCCACTCCAATTTCTATATTCGCTATATCTAAGCATATAATTTCGTAAGTTTGGGAGGCCCATTCGTGGTGAAACAAATGCGCTGGCTTGACCGGACTGATACCATAGCCTCACAGAAAACCGGCGTGAGATACCACTTACGTTGTGTTTCACCGTGTGGCCCAATTCTACCCCCCTCCTCCCATCCTCAATCCCAAATCCCCCATACTTAAATCCCTAACCCACAAAGAGCCGGAAACGCACTTGTAGTAACTCCTTTGGTACTACGAGTGCCATGGGCGGCGCTGATTGCTTACCATCAGGTAATCCATCTGTTCGTTTGCCAACCTATGTCATAAAAAATTTCTATCGCTAAAATCGATTTGAATTAAAAGTATTCCTGCTACCAATATTAAAGACATTATAATTTACCAAATTGAATATCAATTCAGATATATGTTTGAAAACATGAAATACTTAAAAGACACTGGAAATATTAAATAATAAAACTGTTTCTATTTATCAAAAAAATATGATATGTACTTAATTAGCGGAGGAAAAAACATTATTAACGAACGATCACACCTTTTTTATATCCATAAATTAATTATCAACCCACAATATTACAAACTCGATATTTTTGGAAGTGAGATTATTTATATACTTTTTTTATAATGTGATAAATTATTATACATCCTGGTCAGAAATTGATATGTATTCGATCATCAATGATATATAATACCTACTTGATAAATGTCACCTAAATTATGTAGTCATTTTATGCCCAATTACGAGTTAGACGATGATGATGATGATGATGATGATGATGTCATGATTTCCATTGTTTAGGAATCCAGATTATCTAATCTCAAATTATAATTAATGTGACGTTTCCAATTTGCATAAATTATTACATTTTTATACGATGATATTTCTAAAATAATACATTACTCACCAAATTAAAAAAAAACAATCTCACAAATGCAGGATTTAATTGATTTATATTCTAAACGTACGGCACGAATGGGCCGGCTCTACCAGAGTGATATCATGGCCTTACATAAAACTGGCGAAAAATAATACTTACGCTATGTTTTGTCGTGTGAGTGAGGTTACCGGAGGCCCAATCCATGTCCATGTCTGTATCCCCAATCCCCTTTCTTACAGCCCTAAAACGAAACACTGTTTTAACTGTTTCTAGTGTCCGTGGGTAACTCTAACAGGTGATACGTCTGGCTTTTTTTCCTAGGTTTTTTTTATGGAATAGATCGGCAAACGAGTAGACTGATTACCTGATGGTAAACAATCAGCGCCACCCATGGACACCCGCAACACCAAAGCAGTTACGAGTGCGTTGTTGGCCTTTTAGTGATAAGGGTTTTAGTTATTTAAGGATTAGGAAGGCATGGGAGAGAGAGTAGGGTTACCGGAGGCCCCATCGGGTGATGGGGCCTCCGGTAACACAAGACTGTGGTTGTTTCACGCCGGTTTTCTTTGCGGCCGTAGTATCACTCCGGTAGAGCCGACCCATTCGTGGCGAAGCTTGGCTCTACCACACTTACTTGTTAGGTCGTCGGAAAATCCTCGTGATATCCTTACGTTGAGACGAAAGGGATCATTAGACTTCAATAAAAAAAATCTTTGCCGTAAAAAATCAAAATTTGCATACACCAGTCGTTCTATATCCACTCGACTTGAAAAAAGCAATCAAATGAACTGATGACATCAAAATATTAAAGGCGAATAACTTTGCAAATATATGCATACTGATGTCGCGTGATAATTCTAAGACTTTGATTTAGTCACGCCGTCTGTCGGGGCCATAGGTCATCATTAGGTGGCTTCACACTTTTTGTTCCTTCGTGTAAAACAACAAGTTTTTTGATACATTCTTCATATATGCGGCCATGTTAGTATTTATATGTATATGACTACTTGTTGATTAGCTGAAGAGCTAAATCAGGAGTTAGGAACTTTGGATCTCATTTTGGATCGACTAGTATTTAAAAAAAAGAAACGATGTCCCACATTGGGATTTTCTCCTGTATTATGGGTGCGTGTAAACCATACAATTTCACACACACATCCCACCCAGAACAACAAGTTGTATATCACAAACAAGGTTCGAATCTGCGACACGTTGCACGGCAACCGGTTGCCCAGCTACCGTGTCCACTGCAGTCTGCAAATGCTATTTGTTTTTAAAACTAACCAATGATATCACCTAGATCATGAAACCAACTTTATCACTTGTTATAATTAAACAATTGTAATCTAACCTACTCCCTTCGTAACAAAGCATAAAGTCCAACCTCATTTTTTACAATTCTATAATCTATAGACAAAACAAATTTCTTTCTTTTGTTCTCACATCAATACGGTCTATATCACAAAGAGATTCAAATGATTGAAACCAATGTGAAAGCTATGGGAGAATATATTCATAAATTAATGATATAATCAGTGAAAGTTTGCCGCTTTGTGGTCAATATTGACGATGACGTTTACTAATGAAGGTCAATAGTTCGCTAGCCAAAGTCAAGTTTGTCGCCGCCGTGTATAAGGCTCTGTTTACATTGACATTTTGTTTCGTACACAATGCAACGAAATAGATCAGGGAAAAAATCGTGGTGATCTGGAAGTGTAGGTCAGTCGTGATCTGGAAGTAAAGCTCGCTTTAAACATACTCAAGTGTGAAGCTTGAAGCCTGTTAGTAGGTACCTTCAGATTTAGATTTTTTCCAAGTTATATGTATGGTAATTACGGTGTTCGTTTAAGAACAATAAAAACAACAACAATAACCCCACATATAAAAACATTGAAAACGTAAAATTTTTGTCGGAAACGACGGAAACGAGCAGACCTGATGGTAAGCATTCAACGCCGCCCATTGAAACTCGTAATACCAAAGGAATTACTACAAGTACGTTGCCGGCCTCTTGAGGCCATTAAGGATTGTGGATAGGAGGAAGGAATGGGCTTTTAATAACCTCACTCGCACTGCGAAACACAACGAAACAACGCTGTAGTTGTGTCACGCAGGTTTTCTGTGAGGCCGTGGTTTCACTCTGATCGAGCCGGTCCATGTGTGCCAAAGCATGGCTTTCCCATACTTTAAATTTCAAATTATAGGTCACTAATTTTAATAAAGTTCATCGTGCTATATATAATTAAAACTTTACATTTCATCTGTTCAATTTAGCGGTATTGTAAAACGTACCTAAGGAAGTAAGGACCCATCGAAGGATGACTCATCAGTTTCAATAAAAAAATCACATATTTTTACAACAAGCTTTAATAAAACAGGCGTGAGATTATAGCAAAAAGGTCGGTTATGATTTGAGTTCCGTGTTAGTCATCAATTCATTATACTTAGATCTATTTAGGCATCAAGTGACCATACAGTGGTCACATTGATATATAGCTTAATGCCTATACACATGTGTAATTTAAGGTCTAGCGTCTTTGTTTTCTCCCTTCCTTTTAGTTACGCAGCAGTATTAATCAATTGGCTTTTCTCGCCCAGGGTGGGGCGAGAGAGAGTGTCACACCCGGTTTCTGAAAGACTTGTCAACGCTAAAATTAACTCATCTCCTGTTACATCTCTTGTCAAGACATCTGATTGGTTGTTGATAATTCAGTCGACCAATCAGATGACTTGACAAGTGATTAAATTGATTTTAACATTGATCGGCCTTTCGGAAACCGGGATTCAGACTCTTACTGACAAACTAAAACCCACCAAATTCCTTCTCGTGCTCCAGCCGAGCCCGCGGTACATAGACAACATGAACATCTACGGTCCGTAATCTTTTTAGTGAATGTAATAAAAAAATCTTCTTTAAACAGAGATCGAGAAATAAAACACGATAAACATGAAATATTTTATTTTCCTTCATCATTAGGGAACAAGATATGTCCATACAATATTAATAAATAAATAAACATTTGCATAAGATGTGATGCGAAGATTTTATACGTACGGTGTTGAGCGAAAACTTAATTTATTGAAAACAACGATTTACTCACGTGACTAAACTGAGGAAAACTTACGACGCCGCCGCGACACACGATTCATGATTATGAGTCCCGTTGTAACTTGAAACTAGAAGAGCTTTTCCCAATTTATTCACGTGAGGAAGCCATTATTTTCAATACGTAAGGTAGGTATGTTTCACGACAGTTACTATTCAAAATAGTTGGACGAAAGCTATCAATGAATCTATGTAATGATGCAAAAGATAACGTCACTAAACCTTTTCCCCAAAGGGGTGGGAAAAGATAGTAAATTCTATGTTAAAAAATAAAATTATTTATTTCAATATCAATTATCCGCGAATCAAGGATATGCGAGAAGCGTGTCTTAAACTTTTCAACAGAAAATAAACTTATGAAAGTTGTATTTGTACTAATCGAAACATAATGAATACTCAATAATACTCAACGGAAAGCTATTTGTAGATATACAATACATATAATTATGTACAATAAACATCTAAGTAAATCTTACAACAAAATAACAATATTCTCGACATAAATTTACTACATAGATACTTACTATAAACAAAAATATAATTAAATCTGCAACAACAAGGCGACACCGGCGAGGGTCCACTTCGCTGGTTTATCCTTGGTCTTCAAATTGAAGGTCCAAACGTAAGTTGGTCCTCTGGTACGAGTTTTATACACAGGGCACTCGTACATGTTCCGAAGATCTTGCTTATCTTGTGTTATTGCCTAAAAAAGGTAAAAGTATAAGTAACATATTTTTTATTCTGATAAAAAATCGATTTGGCGATTAAGCAGGAACAACGACATCGCCACTTTTGGTGATCTATAAGACAAACTAGCAACTGCCGTACGGTTTCACTAGCTACTCGGCTCCTATTAGTCGTAGGGTAAACTTTTGTAGCCTATGACATTCAGTAGCTTAGATACTTTAGTGAAAGAATTTTTGAAATTCGACCCGCGGTTCTAAAGATTACCCCCTACATACTAACGGACAAATTTTACGTCTTCTTAATATTACTATTAATGACGATTCCTGCTTGATGACGCTTACAATATTGAAAGATAGGAAATAATTACAAGGAATAATGAACGTATAGTACATGGGTATTGCAACGAACGTTAAAAGCGAATTATTTGCTGGTAAATAATTATTTTCTTAATTGGTTTTCCTACGGCATTGATTCATACTTGTAAAATCAAATAATTTATTCACTATAGGAGGATACTTTTGAACTTCAAACAAAACAATGAATATTAAAAGTTCAACTTGGTGTGTTTCAGTCTGTCAGTCCGTCCTCTAGTGATTTGGACTACTACTGAAGTGTAGTGAACTATACAAAGTGTATAACTTACCCGAACATTAATAACAGGCATCGGAGGGAACAGGTCTTTTAGTTTGGAGTCCATAATTATGCCGGCCTGCTGGTCCCAGCGAGCTCCTTCCATCAGGAGACCATGAACAAAGGCACCATCACGAGGTGCTGACCTGGTGTCAGCGATCCTAGAGAAACGTTGGTGTAAGAGAGCTATCTGAAGGATTTTGTAACAGATAATACTTTGGTTTTCAGCTTAATTTTTTTTATCCAGAGCTAATCGCGCCGGTTCTGACTTTAAAAGAGTCTGTAAGTTTGTTTCGGTATTTCTACTCAGAGTAGTCAATAATTGATCTATTTATTTTTAGGGCCATCAACAGCGATAATTCTAAGTAATAACTTAACATATACATCAGTAGCTAATAATATGTATCCGCGGTAGATACATATAAATATATTTTTTTAATTCAACACCGAAATAGGTGGTTCAATTCACCTTCAAAATATATTTCTACTGTTATACAGATATTCGACGAAAGATATAAAATATCCACAAATTTAATCAAAATATAATTTTGAAACGAAGACCAAAGTATCATCTGGTTGTGATGATAGAATGAAAATGATTATATACAAATTACACATTTATGAAATGAAACCTATTTACATAAACCTAAGTTTAAAGCTTCGTTTATATTATTTACAGAAATGTACAAATAGGAAATATAAAATTAATTTTGTATATTTTAAAGTAAGTCCTACACAGAGTAACTAAATACAAGTATTTCTACCTAGAATATGTCCTAAACAAAATACATTAAAAAGCATTTTTTTTTTTCATATAAGTACCAAATTGTTAAACATTTAGGTAGATACAGACATAGGATATATGTATTCAAAGGCAGTCCCGTACACCGTTATCACGATTAAAAAGCACTTTTCATAAGTTATAAAGGTATGTAGCGAAGCGCAGATAGTTTTGGAAAAGAATTAAAGAGTCAATCTACATTTTAAATATACATATATACATTATTTATCCTTAGAGTACTTTAACACTACATCCGATCCAAATCCGTGAAAATACAAAACAAGATAACTCTGATAAATTCAAATAAACGTATGACTGATGACGGAGATGCCATAGAATTAGTTCTTCGACTATGATGGGCCATATTTTTATAGGTTTTTTTGAGGATTGAAAATCATCTAATGACTTTTTTCGCCCAGGGTATGGCTAGACGGAGAGTCGCTTCCTTCTTCTGCTCCAAACCGAAGTCGCGATACCTTATTGTGCTTAATCTTACCTCAGCTAAACAAGGCCCTGTTGGGCCCTACCTGTAAGTCTATTTTGGTCCCTACCTGTAAGTCTATTTTGGTCCCTTAGAGGCGCGCGCGGATTCGGATCGAACGTAGTGCTGAAGCGCTCTCACTGACCAGTCGTAAGAAAAAGGCTACCAAAGCGACAGTTGAAGATGAAGATAGGAAGATACCTAATTTATAGACGTTAAGTAAAACTGTACATTTGCATACTCATAGTACTCATGTGCTTCCGACATTGAAAGTCATGCGTGATTTTTTATAATTATTATTAATATATCAGCCAATTGTTTTTATACAAAATGCTAGACAGGCATTGAATTTAAAATGTACTTAGTATTCCAATTAAGATCGTTGTTACTCACCAGTACCTATGAAAAGTAGAAAATGATGAAGATAATAATATGTTGTCAATACAGAATTATAGATACTATCTATATCGATAGAATGAAAAACACAACCTTGCTTTGTGTGAAATAATTGAATAATAATAAAAAAACAATCCAAATCATTCCCATTCAGAAAATTTTGAATGTGTATACCAAACGTGCCACAGCCACAATGCTAATGAATCGTCCACAGATTTATTTGTATAGAAACCAACATTTAACAATTAAAAACATAGAATTTGAATTTCCAGATCATGGTCCTTTTACCCCTTTTATTGGTTTTCACAAAATCTTTAATACTTACGTGAATTCTTCTTTCATCTTCTTGGTAACGTCACATTGTAAGCACATCTTGTCAAGAGGAAGTTCGTATTTGCGCGCTGTGCTCTGCATGATAGCTGTCAATAAGCTTTGAGGGTTGAAGAAACCACCCAGCCATACTGACGCTGGTAGCTAGATAACGAAAAGTATAATAAAGACTTAAAACCCGCCAGTAAAGTTACCGAAGACTAAAAACTCATTATCCCCAAAAGGCAACTTGCAATTCTTCTGGTGTTGCGGATGTTCCTGGGCGGCTGCAATTGCTTACACTATAATCTGTCTGCTTGTGAGCTACGGTATCACATAAATCTTCAAACTCTTCTCTTCCTTGTTAAAAGATTTGCGCCCTTATTATAAAGTTTCTTGGGTTTATATCACTTTCCTCTATCAGAGCTCAATAAATCAGCCTTCTGTCTTTATTTTACTTTTAGAAAATATTCGAGACCAAATTTTAAACAAAGCCATAGAAAAGCCTACTCCAAATTAGAACAAGTTAAAATATTTAAATTATTAATAAACTTAGTGTAGTATTCACCACAAAATCTGTAGCCCATGTTTCCAGTTCTCGTAATCTTAGTGTTAGATCTACGAACCAGGCCGAGAGACCTAACAACGATGGATACGCGCGGCTGGACCAAATCGCTGGCACCTGTTAAATTAATCAAAAGTTAACCTATGCTAATATTTCTTACTCTAGATAATACTAAATAGTCTTTGGTTCTGCATTAATATTTTCCCAATGTTCATCACTAAGAAAATCTTAGAATACTTTAGAAACGCCTTCTTAAAAGGCCTGGTTCCGGTTCTGATGACGCATGGGTCCATGGGGGGAGTCGCAGATCACTTACCATCAGATGATCCGTCATTTCATTTGTCTACTATTCCATCATACTATTTTCCATATACTTTACACCCAGACCAGAATAACAATTGTAAATCGCTCATAGACTGGTCCTGTGTTGGAATTTAACCCACGACACTTTGTGTGGCAGCTGGTTTCCCAGTCATCGCGCACCGTCCAGTCGAAAGTTAATAAGAGTACACTACAAAAATTGAAATAAACAATTATTGTATTTTTAGTTTTTCTTCTTACCTGGTCTAAGAACAAGGCATTTTCTAAATCTTCCATATCCGATGTAATTGTTAATTCACCCTGTAATTAGAAAAAAAAAACATTCCTTCATAACCGGATTGGAAGTAACAATAATTTCAATAAAACATGTTAATTTTGATACATTTATAAAGGGGAGATTTTAAATTAATTAACAATTTTATTTACCTTTAGCCCCAAATCCAATTCTCTCAGAGACCTCTTCATCTCACCAGTAAGATAATTCATTCGCTCACACTCTTGGAAAGCTACTATTACGTAAGGTGTCCTCTCTTCAACCTTCCCCATTATTTCTGTCATATTAAACTCCTCTGGTAACTTTTCAATTATTTCATCTAACATTTGTTTTACCTGTATAGTGAAATCGGCTGATTAGGATGGGACCCTTAGAATTTCGTTCTGAATACCTTTAAATGTGAGTAGATATCAAAACAATTAGGTTAGATAGCATACTGACATAACTATTACAGTTACCGCGGCACATATCCCATAATGGGGTTCATGAACTTACATCTCTAGCCTTGTGCGAAACTAGTCGAGCTACCTTGTAAAATTACGTGAAACGTTATCAGCTATATCTCACGTCACACATCGCATCATCAACCTCTAAATAAAAGGAGAAGACTTTCCTCACGTGGACAAGGTTTCAGCATTAGTCACATTGTCACATGAGCTTGAGAAGCAATTCACAACAGAAGACGAGCATGGAAAAATTAAACAAAAACAGGCCAAAAACATACCTTCTCCTCTCTGGTTACGGTAGCAGCGCCAGAAGCCTGAGCATCTCTCGGTTGCATCTCAAATATAGTCCTAAAGAGGTTTTCTGAAGTGGTGGTGAGGAAACCGATCTCAGCGTTAGGGTGTAAGCCATAAAGATAAGGTGATTCTGCAGGCATGGCGTCTTCTATATACTGATGGTAGCCCACGTAGTCTGTGTTGGGGGGCGCTGGAAAACCTGGAGCTAGTTGCAGCTCACCATCGACCTGTAGATAAGGCGAGTAATATGTTAAGTACTTGTAGTGTAATTAAATGTAAGAAATTCTACTCGAACTTATGAAATCCAAAAATAAAACGTGCTAACGTCCAAGGAACACCCAAAATGAAAAACAAGATACGCATCATAAGTACACTACTAGCATAAATGATAAAAACCCTCATAGGTATGTATAGTATTATTTCTCTAAAAAAAGTCAAAAGTTAAAAATCATTTATTTCAATTAGACCCTTACAGGCACTTTTGAACGTCAAACTAAATTTAAAGATATAAAGTGCCAGTCTGTCGGTCAGTCCTTTTAGTGAAGCTACTTGCTCGTTCTAAAGTGTAGATTCCGATGGAGAAGAACCAGCAAGAAACACCATGGTTACTCTTTTTAAATCAGTTTGACATGCAGATTCCTACATACATAAACTACCATATGCTCTCTGCATCACCCTAAGGTTGACTAGTGAGAATGCCTACGGCATTAAGTTTGTAATGTTTTGTTGCATAAAGTTTAAATAAATAAATAAATTTCTCAAACCCATGTCGAACCAAAAACTAAGAATTCACTTACTAGATCAGGCTGCATCAATTCCTCCAAGTAAGCATTGCAGAGTCTTCTGTCCCAATCATCAGTTATATGTCCTCCGTACATAATCTCACCGAATAAGTACCTTAAATCTTCCCATGGTACCCTCGCATTCGCCTCCAAATAATTGTACAAGACAAATACGCTTATTGTCAAATCACCTAAAATGGAAGAAAGCTCTTTGATTTCGGAAACATTTACTGTGACGATATTTACAGCTATTTCATAATGCAGATGTTGATTTAAGACCTTTAGGGTCTCATCAAAAATCGGTCGCTTAACCGGTGGTATGCCGGAGCGCAGATATACGCAATGTGTTTTCTATTGTGTCTCATAAACCGGCAGAGTAGCGGTTAATTCACCAAACCCCACGCGAACGCCGGCGCTCCTATTGTCTTATATTGTATCTCTAATGTCCTCGATTGAAAGGTAAAATATTTTAGTCTAACACCCGGCTTCTGAAAGGCTTGTCAACGCTAAAATTAACTAATCTCCTGTTAAATCTCTTGTCAAGTCATCTGATTGGTTATTGATAATTCAGTCAACCAATCAGATGACTTGACAAGAGAATTTAATTGATTTTAACATTAATCGGCCTTTCGGAAACCAGGTGTAAATCTTTCAAAATAACTTACCAACGTTAAAGGGATAAATCTTGTTCCAGCCCTGTGGTCCAAACTTCCTTCTCTCAGCAACCACAGCATGGAAGTAACAAAGAGCGAACAGTATCGCCTTAAACTCAGCTTCCTTACCACACATCTCTAAGGTTTCTTGGTTGAAATTATCCAGAGCTTTATGGATGTTAGCCTGCATGTGAAAATGATATAGTAATTTTACTCTTACAAGTATACGGCATATCAAGTAATAGATTCAGAGTTTTATATATTTAAGTATTTCATAAATTTGCGAATCCCTTAATTAGCTCTAATTATTTCCAGGGCAAATATATTCTGGTCTTCATTTGTGGTAAATGAAGACCAGAATATATTTGCCCTCGGCATCATTCAATGTGGACGGCAAACCAGCTGACGGTTTACCTGATGGTAAGTAATCAGCGCCGCCCAAGTACAAAAAGCCGCAACAACGGAGGAGTTACGAGTGCGTTGTTTGTTGGAATAACGGATTACCTGAAGGAAGGTAATCAGCACCGTCCAATATAACACATATATAAAAAATTGCATACCTGCATGCCAGTAGGCGGTTCATTGGTAATTTTAATGCTAGACTCCAGAATTCCCTGCGGTATGATATGGGCTGCAGGCGTGGCTGCTGGTTCAGCTGACATGAATAGACGGAAATCCTCATGACAACCATTTGCGAAGCTCTCCATCTTCTTTTCCAGACTTGGAAGCCATTTCTTTACTAAATGTATATTCTGCAATAAGTTATGACAAAGAAATGACTTAAAAAAGTAATGAATAACCACACTAGCAACTAAATTATGCTCGCAATTACTTGGCGTTAGGCCTATATGTATTAGTAAAATTAAACACATATTTATTTTACCTGTAAGACAACCCAGTGTCCCTTCTGCAAGCCTATGTCCATCGCCTGTTCAGCCACAATCTCTTGCCCCTGACCCAGGGACACGTTATGGAAGTTCCCATTGTCGGCTGTAAATCCCATGATCTTTCCCAAAGCTTCCACATCTTTCAACGGATTGACACCAGGAGACAGAATGAAGAATATCGGTGTAGTTGGACTGGTCTCTTCAAAAGACTTACTGAATTCCACTGTCCTATTTTCCACGTATTTGGCGCCCATTTTTTCTTCAATATATGCTCTGGAAAAAATGAAATAGGTAAGGCTATTGCATTCCAAGGAGTTGAATGAGATTGAAAGTGTATGATGTACTTACGCTACCGCATACGTCATTCTATCTGGTCTTAGTGCTCTCAACATACAAAGACGCTGGAGAGCAGGTTTGTTTTTCCATTCCTGAAATGAATTGTGGTATAATTCCAAAGTTTAAAAGTAAGTGTTCGTGTTCTTTGTTTAAATTTAAACATAATATAGAAAAACTAATTTTATGGTATTTAATAGACACTCATTTATTATACAAAACAAAGTCGTACCTGAGGAAACTTCTCCCGTTCAGGACATTCAACTTCAACAATCTTCTTCCACCGTTTAGGCGATGTCTCAATATCTCTGTCCAAGTTCCTAAACTCTTCTTTCCCGGCTAGAGAACAAATACCTCCCCAGCTGTGATTTGATAAGAAATCTACTGGACTAGTCACGTGTGGTTTTATAGGGAAACGGAGGAAGAAGTCTAGTTCCACTGATGATACTTCTTCACTCATGAGTAGCACCTAGAACGTATTACAATATCTAAAGCCTATTCAATCCAAAAATTATATTGGAGTCAAATATTGCAGATATCGAATGTATAATTAAGTTAGAAGATTTTTTGTACTATCACCGGAACACGCATAATTTCATTATTCACCTGGAATGTCATCTGTGATGCAAAAATAAGTTTGTCGCATTCAAATAAACCACGAGAGGTATACTGGTACACAGAAAAACTGATGCAATCAATAAGGTTCTTGATCCTAGCGCTAAGTTCATCTGCAGGCTCTGCTCGAGATATCGCTTTCTGGAACACTACACTAAACGCCTAAAAAGAAAATATGTATATTCATTAATTACCGAGATTCTGTTAACTTCATTTAACAGATTATTTCAAAACATTACCTTGAGAGAAAACTGGTAGATAGGATTGATAGTGTTAAGATCATTTAGAATGAAATACAATAAAGACGCTCTCGCTGAGGCTGGCCTGTAGAATTCACGAGCTACGTCAATCTCTCGTGAAGTTATCTTTGCTTCGGCCACCTACGGAAATAAGAGATTATTTTAGAACCTAATACCTACATTTGACTCACAAAGACGGCCATTATATAAGGCAAATGGAGCTTAGCCTAAAGTAAATGTCTAAAAAGTAAGAAATTACACATTTATGTCTTGACCAGTCCATCTTGATATTTCAACCATTCCATCTATTAAAGTACTATAAATACGTTTGTGAGGATGTATGGGTCTCACCTTTTTCTCAATATCAGCAGCAGTCTTCTTAGTAGTCTCTAAATTCTCTACTAAGGCCGTATCACCAAGAATATCATCACCAGCTGATGACAATCTTGACAATAAATCATCTTCTAGCGACTTCAACTGGATCTTAAACTGATTCTGCTGTTTAGTTAGCTCTGCTTTTAAATCCTCTAAATCTGGTCTTTCTGCTTTCACTACTTCTGCTAGTAATTGGTCTTCTAAGCCATCGCGTGTTACTGTGAAGTTTACTAAGGTCGTTTGTGCTTGCATCTCGGGTTTGTAATGAGGATTAGCTAATTTTGTATGCAGAATTAGTCTAAAGTTTGGACTGTATTCAACTTCTTTGTCTCCTATCTTAATTGCTCTGAAATTTAAGGAAATTAATGACAATTTATGTTATATAAAGGAGAGATAAAAAGTAAAGTAGTGAAAAAAAGGTTGTTTCTACAGAAGAAAGATGATAAAAAATCATTTGATTACATTGAGCACAAATATTGAAGGAAGGGTAAAAGTAATCGTCGATAATCTAAGTAACGTTTAAGTCAGTTCAGCTTACCTTCCTTTCTTGATCAATGTTCTTCCTAACAATGGATCAAGCACCGGATCCACAGTTTCACCAATATTTTCAAACAGAACAGTCTCCCCTTTTATTATAGCCTTTTCAATCGTATCTAAATAACCTCTTGACCCTAATCTAATTACTCTTAGTTTATCACCGTATTTCTGTTTTATCCATTTTACACCTTGTAGCTGAAAGAAAAATAAAACTTACATAGTCACATTCACAAATGTGTCAGTTGGATGTTAAACTAGAGAAGTTCATCAAAAAGAATTTGTACCTTTGGAAACATTTGCAAGTCAGGAGATGATAATGAATAAAAATAATCAAACATTATTTTTAAAGAAACACCTTGTGATATTTACACTAGTCAAAAATATAATTTTTGCACACTTACTTGAGGATCTATCATAAGTGGCCACCGATCTGAGTTAGACAGGATCGTTGCATTCTCAGTACTCATGCGATCTGAAGGCAAGCCTTCGTTCTGCCACATCGCTATTGTTGTGTCGTCTGTTAGCATAGTCAGGGGATCCAGACCTTCTGTTATTGGGATGGGTGGCTAAAAGACAAAAGGGAAGATATATTATAAATATTTAGGATTTTAATGATTTTCTTGAAAGGACATAAACAAAATACATTATTATGATGCTGAGAAAATTTTTTACCTCTAAAGTCTTCAAGAACACCAGCCAGTTCTTGTGCATCAAGTCCAGTCTGAACTGTTTAGTGAAACAACCCACGTATGAGATAAAGGCGCAGACTAATAACACGTCTCCTGGTAGAGTTGTGCCTTGCTGCATTAAACTGGAAATTAGATAAAAAATTAAGGTCTTGTCAAATAAAACATTCTATCTAGTCTAGTATTTACGATAGTTGTTCCTTTTTTCTCAATGACAAAAGTTTTAAAATTAGAAATTTTAGTTTACCTAGAAACAGCTTCAGCCCATCTAACATTTTCACTAGCGAGACCGTTCACCAATCTGTTAGCAAGTTGAATAGTTGCATTCGTTGCATCTGCTTCTTTCTGACATTTCATTTTTTCTGAAGTTGCTTTCTCAAAATCTGCCGTCAGTGTTGCTAATTTCTCTTCAAGGGACTAAAATGTAAACACCAGAATTATTATTTCATTCGATACTATGCTAGGTACAAAATAGGTACACAGTTTCGAATAGAAAATCCTTCTTCAGTTCATTAAGATAATTTCGGGGAAACAAATAATATGGCATCGCAAAATGCCAGCGTCAAACAATAATTACGATGCGTTTCGCCTGCGTAAGCGAAGGCCGGTTACCGGAGGCCCAATCCCCATCCTCAATCCCAAAAGGCCGGTGACGACTTTTACGACTGCCCACGGGAGCCGATTACTTACCATCAAGTGATCCGGCTGTTCGTTCAGACTACGTTATAAAAAACAAATGTACACAACACAACAAAAGTTATTAAGTTGTTTAAATTTCACACTTACAGCAACTTTGGCTTTAATAGACCTCAATTTTTCAGTAGCAGCAGCCAACTCTGCGTTAGCGGCTGCAAGAGCTTTTCTTTTGGGCTCGACATCACAGAACACTTCATAAAACTTTATGATGTTTATAACCCAAGCGCAAAGACCAGCAGCTGCAGCCGATTTTGATCTTACAAACTCTAGAAAAAAGAGTTTAAAGTTCTTTGTAGATTATTTAAATAATATACTAATGTGATTGTGTCTGAGTAAAATACCTGGTTCAAATTCGGAATCCTTCAAGTAGGGTTGGATAGCTTTTATGACATCAGGATGGATGTTTTCTTTGTCATAATTTATGAGACACTCTAGGAACACGTCCACTTTTGCCATGACAACCTGTTAAAGGACATTTCACTAATTTTTTACCGTTGCAAAGCCACGAGTAATATAAGTTCAATAGAGTCCAAAATCCTACAATCGTAGATGTTTAAGCTCAATACCTTAGCAGCTTTCCAACTCCGATCTTTAGGTATCTTGCCTCCAGGTGCAAGCAGCACCATAACAGCTGCAGTGACGTTAGTAACAGCGCCCGGTGGTGAACCGAAAGACTTCAACTCAGTAAGGTTAGCTTTGTTCAAGGTGTTCAAAGCTTCCTGAGCCGCGACTAGCGCTGGTTCTGCTTTAATTAAGTCTTCTTCGCAATCCTTCTGCTTCTTAGATACTTCTTCAGCTATCACTGCTACCTTTTCTTCCTCCTCATCGGCTGAAATGTTAATTATTTTTTAAGTACTAAATTTATTTTTATTCATTGTCTTCTTTCTCTCTCTCTTTCTCTCTCTCTCTCTATCTCTGTCTCTCTCCTTCTGAACTATTACTACTTAAATCTTACCAAGTGCCTTTTCGCTCTGTACTTTAGCAGTTTCAACGCCGACCATCTCAATAAGTTTATCAGCTGCTTCATTCTTTTGATGTAACTCCACTTCTTGTACTGCTAACTTTTCCTTAAGTGCGTCTACTTGGCAGGATGTACAGCGAAGCTTTTCGAGACCATTTTCCAACCTACGTAAAAAATAATGCCACATATAATAAAGCAGTGCACGCAGTGCACGCATTGCAGCCATTTTTTGCCAAACCAGACACCTGACTTCATACTACTATTGACTATGAATATTCGACAGTTGCGTTTGCAAACACCCAACCAACAATACAATCTTTAAGTGGACACATAAAATTATTTATTAACTTTAAGTAATAATGGTTTCCTATAAATGAAGGAATACACCAACAACATATCTACATTGCCGTCATTCATGTAGGTAAGAGAACATACGTTTTTTTTAAATAAAATAAACAACGTACCTCACAATCTTTGCCCGCAGTTCATCAGTCTTATTATTGACCAACTTAGCATACAAACTGATTTGTTCGAGGTAACTCTTGGGTGTCGTGTAGTTGTACCTCCTCTCATTAGCTAAGTACGCTTTAGACATCGTGTTCACCGAGGTATGAACGTACGCCATGAATCTTGATATTGAGTCTCTAAGCGTTACCTAGGGAAAATAAATTTACAATGTCAATGAGATGTTTTCTTAAGCGTCTGACACTGAAATGAATAATTAAGTAAAAATGCTAATTAATGTAATATTAAAGATATAAGAATCCTACAATCCTGATATCGACAAAATCAAAACTTCTTTTGAGATTACTGAAACCTCTAACATACAAAACATCTAACATAAAAAACAGAAATTTGATAAAATTTTATACCGGCAGATTATCCAGTTCTTCCAAGAACCTCATGGCGACAGACACCAAAGCTTCCTGAGGCCACTCGTGGAACCAATTGATAGACGTACAATTGATCAGAGCTGGGAACTTTCTAGATCGCACTCTCAGCGTAGAGCCCACAGGAGAGAAACAAAGGACCACTTTCAGCTGTTTGCGAACTCTGTCTATGAAGAATTTCCAGCAAGTCTCCCTTGTATCTGGTAAGCCTGCACCTTTTACCTAAAATACAAATTGTTTAAAAACAAAAGCTATTTCATCGTCATTTAATATCCATAGAAAAAATATTTTTTTTGACACGAGGTCGAATAAAATTTTTTTATTCTGTTTTTTTTACTTTTTTTATGTGATGGGTCGGCAAACGAGTAATCGGACTACCTGATGGAAAGCAATCAGCGCCGCCCATGGACACCCGTAACATCGGAGGAGTTTTTGAACATTTTTGCAGATAGACCATAAAACGGCACTTTTACCCGTCAACTTATATGTGAAAAACAAGATGAAGCCGGAAAAAAAGGCAATGCCTAATCGATCAGAAGTAAAACTTACTTCATTCCTCACACCAGCAATAATGTTTTCCATTTCATCGTCAGGGAATAGATCTGCAACTTCACCGGATGCTAGCAGATCGTTGATCAAGACCAAGAATTGTTCATTTGCAACTTGAGCGTCCGTCATCAAGAACATTATACCGACGTTCTTAAGACCAGTTTTAATGTACAATTGTGATAATTCATTCTAAAAACAAAAATCACAATTGGTTATAATAATTTTTATACAGTACATTAAGTCCCATGTTGGGCGCCAAAAATAAAATATTTTTGTAAAAATATTTTAAACGATAGTATCTTAGTAGTGATGAATTTGGAAATAAATATGGACATATACAGATATAGAAGATTTGATTTGATTTGATTAGTTAAAATTAAATATCAAAATGAACATTTTATACAATAACATCATGATTTATTCCTATGGTGTTTTCCTTACCTTCAAATCAGAAACTCCATATCCCTTTTTCAGTTGAATTTGTAAGACTTCCAAACTAGATATGAAAGCTGCAAGTCGGGACAAAGATTGTTTACCGGAACCTCCCACGCCAACCAGTAAGGCACTGCCTCTTGGACTTTCGAGGATCCGAGAAATCCTATAAACGAAATCAACACTTTACCGTAACTCGAAAGAGAAACGTGCTCACAATATAACATCTTTTGTGTCGAATTTGTTCTATTAAATATTAGGACAGAAAATCCCAACATTACTTCGACTTAGGAATTAGACCTAGTTACATTATACAAGATGTGGCAATCAATCGATAAGATTAGGGATCTTCTCGATGGAGTTTATTAGCTTAGACTTTAGTGTTTTTGACATTCGGGAGATTGATGCTAAACTGTACCTGCAGATATGCATCATGGCATCCTCGAAGAGCACCAAGTTCATAGCAGCAATGAGATCGTTGTAACTAGCCATGGCTTCAGTAAGCAGCTTGTTGAGCTGTTCCCATGATAATATGGGCATGTACTTCGGTTCTCCGATACCACCAGCGAAATGACAGTAGATGTTCGGACGTTCAAATACCACACCTTCGTCAATATCCTGGGCACATCAAAAGACTTTAATTACAACGAGAATTTGGCGTATATGGAGTTTTTCACTTCAGATAAATAAGAAATTATTAGAAAAAAACTTTAACATCTAACATCTGACTTCTTATTTACGGACGCTCTGATGACAGAATCCGCACACAATAAATCAATTTATACCACACACACACAGTTGCGAAACAAAGTACGATAATAATAATAAGTAATAGTACAATGCAATGTTACCTCAAAATTCTTCTTGCAAATATCAACTTGAACTTTAAGAAAAGCATCAATATCTTTTTCTTCAGTCAGCTTATCGCCGTACACACGACTTGTCTCGTGCAGCCACAAACGTAATATGTCTGATGTGTTCTCTATACATTCATTTGTACTGAATAAGAAACCCTGAAAATGATGGCAGATTTATAGTTGATTGTAAAGAGACCAGCTAAAGTGTAATATCATTATAGCCCATCCTGCGTCTGCGACGCCGGCGTCAGCGAGTCCCTCCCCCACCTGCTAACGGAATGCCCGCAGCACGAGGCAGCGCGTTACAATTTAGAATCAAAGACCGACAAAAAAGTAACGCTGCCAAATTTGTCGGGGCTGATCGCGGACAGAAGATGCAGGGCAGACTTTATCGACTTCGCAACAGTGGTGGTAAGGTCTGCCAATATCAGAAATGGTGCCACAGGACGGAGTAACGATACTCTTCACCGGGCACGGCGACGTGTAGGTGATTCAAGGACTGAAGATGTTGACCCCGCGTAAGCGACCCATGACATGCTACGCATAGCAGGGCGCTTGTAGCGAAGATTGACGCTGAAAAAGGAAGATCACCACACAAAAGTTGGCAACACCCCGGTGAAGGGTAGAGAGACCGGGCGCTTAGTACATATATTAAGAAATGAAGAGTATATGACAGTAGCGTCGGTAATATAAAGAACCTTCTATATATATATATATATATCTATAAAAATCTATCCTTATTTATTGATTATTTATTTATTGAAATTTAAAATGTTACAAATTATTCATATAGTCATTGGCACCGAAACATAACACTGGACGATCGCAGGTCTCTGATCATGTCAGAGGAGCACTCAGGAACAGCAGGAGGGGTTTTAGCCGGTAAGAGTCCGGCAGTACTCACAACTCCCTATTCGTGGGGAGGTGTGAGTCTCCATGAGGATTTCCCCTCCTGATGTATAAAAAAAAAAAAAAAAAAAATATCATTATAGGAATTAAGACAAATTGACTAATTTGAAATGTCAGTTGCGGTTTATCCGCAACAATGTAGCGCGGTCTTGGGGGGTAACCAATCCATTCCTCCTCTTACTCCAGGCCGAGTATTACTTAAGACTTCCGTAAGAGTCTGACACTTCTTTCGCCCGAGATGTCATCTAATGATTTTCCACACCCAATAAAATTACTTTTTTTAAATCGAGAAACTGTCCCACCTGATATATGTAGCTAATAGGTCACTATTTACTTTCCATTCGACAAATTTCAAGCTTAAGAAGTATAAAATGTTTAGATTACCTGAAAGACGTTGGATAGATCCCGTAAATTGAATATGTAATGGAATTTGATCGCTGTCGGTAAGAACACTTGGGATATTTTGTTGTGAAGAGTTATCGTTGCCATAACCACGTTAGCTGGAAATGAAATATTATGTTTAATTTCGGTTTCGTGAAAGAGAAAACTTAGATAGGGGTACAGGGTTTACAATTCATCTTTTTAATAATCCCATGAATGATGTAACATAGACAAATTAGAATTGTAACTGAAAATTTAACAAAAAAAAAATACTTACATGACAACTTAGCTATCTGCGGATTAATCCTCAATTCCGGATTGATGAGATGCTGACTCAAGATCGAATGGTAGATATTATTCAAAGCCTCAGAGTTAGGAAAACTGATAGCAAACACACAGAAATGTCTCTGCAACCTTGGGTTTATAGTGAAACTGCCTGAAGTGGGGTTCATGCAGGACACATATTGGGTATTGTGGATATCCTTCAAGGATAACTTGGTACGGTCATACCAATGTCCATAGTCCATATGTTGGCGGATAATTGTATGAGGTTGTACCGTCCCATAAGCATCCACTTCTGGCATATTCATGTCATCTATAAAGTAAATTAGCGTCTTGTTCCCTGGTGGACCGTAATTTCTACCAGCTTTCTTCTCTAAAGGTTTTTCTAGAATTTTCTGCAACATTTCTGATGATGTGTAAAAATTAAACGGTACCGATTGTATGGCGTACGCTTCTGATAATCTGTTGAAAGAAAATTAATATAAGAATGAAGCTTTAATTGTACCAACGCAAGACATCTAAGAGAAGACAGTAGCTATTGATAAAGTCAAACGTAAAAAAATCTTACCCCTGCAGTTTTTCATTAACCAAAACAGTTTTACCAGAACCAGCACTTCCCACTAACATTACTGGGTGCTTATTTTTCATCAGTAAGTCTAGGAAAAACCTAACTCTAATAGTTTCTGCTGTTGGCACCAACACGGCCTATAATAATAAAAAAAAAATCGCTCTTAAATGAACTACATCACACAAGTATTTATTAAAGTAAGATGTATGTAATTGACTTACTTGCAAAGGAATATCACTATCCAATTCAAACTTTGGAATCTTCTCAGTCCAAGGAGTAAACTGCTTGGTGTCATGGTCTATGTAATAATCAAAAACTGTACCACCAGGTGGGAATTTCACTGTTTTAAATTCATTATTCCACCATTTTGAAAATTCTGTAAAAACAATCAGGTTTATTATATGTGTTTTTGAGAAACATGAAGAAGGCATCGGGTACTTTCAGATAAAAGTAACATTTCAACTTATGTAAGTGAGAGAAAATTTAAAATACATACTAATTTACTCCAGATCTTTGTTTCTATACCAGGAGTCTAAAATAAGTAGCCTATATATAAAAACCAATAGAAACAACTGGCTAGTCTCCTTGAATGATGTCTTACATCAGATTTGCAATATTTCAATACATAATCCAAAATCTTAACCCACCAATTCTATAATCAACGCTGCCCTCATGAAACATAGCGGAGCCAAAAGCCCAAACACATGCAAAAACAAAGAAGATATCGTGCCATTCCTTAGGACATTCAGCTGGTGTATTCTCGGGTACAAATAGACAGTTTAGAAGATGGCAAAGCATCTGTACGTGGGCCATGTCCACTATAGGAGTGATCTTCTTAAAACGCGTCCTCACTGTTTCCAAGCATGATGGAATGTATTTGTCAAAGAGCACGACAAGGTTAGACTTTTCTGCTGGTATCTTTCTCGTTTCTACCCAACTTGTGACGTATCTGAAAAAAAATTATACATCTTGAAATAGGCTGTAAGATTTTTGAATTGCATTTTGTCATTTGCAGTGTCAGCTTACATGAGACAAAGTTTATTCAAAGTGGTTATAAAATTAAACTTACGGATTCCATCCTAAATCCTGTGCATTGATGTACAGGATACCCGCTCTGGATACTGTAGCCGGTGTAGCAGTACGTAAATTTGAAATCTCAAACATCAGCCTCATAACAGGAGTTAACGCGATACGTTCATTGCTAGCAAGTGTCAAGATCTTATTGTCATCCATTACAGTGTTCAAAGATTCAATCCACATAGGATCAATGTCTCCATCAAGTAATATCCATTTTGGATTATCTCCAGCCAAATTAGCTTGGTCCCTCATGATTACTGACAGCAGACCATCTTTCCATTCCCTTGTAGCTGGATTTATAATACCAAATAATTCATCATTAGTCACTGCTTTAGGATTTAGATCGTTATAGATAGGTTTCTTCTTGACATTTTGGTAAGTTTTGAATAATGTCTTCCACACTTGAGTTTTTCCTGTACCAGCGTTACCGACTATGAAAACTGAATGACGAACTTCAAGCAACTCTTCTAACTGAACTACTTTTAGAATGAAGTTATCTTCTGGTTGTAGAGAAAGGTCCATTGCAGCCTGTTTGACAGTCCGTTCGAATTCTAGGTCACGTTTTCTTGGTACTTCTAGAGCAGGGAATAAATCTCCTATTAGTCCCATGAATACAGGCATGTCATCAGTTACTATTTTTGGTATGTTGAAATCTCGGAGGGTTCTCATTAGTACTTCTTCTTCGGGTCTTCCTGGATCACCTCTCTATGTAAATTAAACAAACAATTTATATCATCGAAATCTTAACATTGTTGAAATGAATTTTTGTCTTTTGATTACACCTTACCTTTAAAGACCCAGCGACTACCAGCACAGATTTAATAGCCCTCAGTCCCCAATCATAATGATCTTGCTTTGACAATAACTCCTTGCACAAAGTATACAATGTGATGAACTTTCTAGCCAAGATCTTAGCCTCTTGGAACCCTTCAGCTACCAACATGATCTCACAAATCAGTTCGAAGTCTGGAACGACCATAGCACATGGTCTAAATAAAGCCTTTAGATTCTCAGGCAATTCTGTACGACCAGCGTAACCAGGATTCATTGTGATAAAAATACCGACTGATGGAGTTAATGATATTATTTCTCCCATAAAATTGAATTTTTCTTTCTTGTCTCTGGGGGTGGAAAGTAAATAGTTAAGGTTGATATGCATATTAATGGTTTCACATACTTCTACTAAAACATTTCATTCTATTATTTTAATCAGGTCACACATACAGTTTCGTCGATTATACAGAACAAAGACCAAACCATAGATATTCCCTATCGAATGTGTCAAATGCCTACTTTAACTTAGTATCGTATTACCTGATAGCATCCTGAACAGACTTTACTTGCACAGCAACCACAGACAACACCTCAACAGAGATTCGGTTGAATTCATCAAAGCATCCCCACGCGCCCGTCTGTGCGAGTCCTTTGTAGATATTTCCGCAAGACTACAAAAAAGATTCTTTATGTATTTGTTCATTTATAAACTTAATTAAGAAATTGCCAAACATTAGATCAGTAAGTATAGCCTTAGGGGCGGATTTTGCAATGGATTTAATCAAATGCCGATTTTTCGCCAAACTATGAGGGTGAGCTTATTGCCACTGAACTCACACAAATCTTTGTCCTAAACTACGTGCTACTGAAAACTTTCGGTTTCCTTGCTCGGCATCGCACCTGTGCCTGAGATAGAAGCTACCAATTTTCGCTTACTAGATGGCCCTGTATGCAACTTTCATCTTTTCAAGGAAATGATCTAGAGTTGCAATATAATATAATTTTTTGACAACAACATTATTTGGACAAACCTTCTGACGTCGCAGTGGATAATTGCCATCTATTGAGCAAAAAAAATGAAAACCCCATTCGACCAACGAGCGAGGCAATCAGATTACAAAGTAGCACAATGAGCAGTTTTCTTCCTACAATACTATATGGAAATACGAGGACAGATTATTGCTTTTGTTAGAGAATGCCCTAGTTACAACTATTTAGGCACAAAGGCGGATTTACCGCAAAGTGGTCTTAAAACTTTCGTCCATATTAGTGAGGTTCTCGAAAAGGATTCTTTTAGATTTGAGTCATGCAATTCGCTGGAGCAAAAACTACTAAATATTTTGCAACTAAAACACGTCATTGGTTACAAATGGCAACTGTATTACTCTGAACAATCCAATGGCAGACATGAAAAAACTTATAACTTAAAAAAATATATTTCATGTCTTTCTTATTTAAAAAAAGTTAAATAAAAATATTTTGCAGTGTTACGAATTTACATCTAATAATTACCTGATAGTCCATCTGTTCAGAGCAGTTGAAGACATACACCATGATGCCCAGAGCTCTTCCTAGATCCTTCGTGGTCTCTGTCTTGCCGGTTCCGGCTGGTCCCGCAGGACCTCCACCCATAATTAAATGTAAAGACTAAAAAAGACAAAGATATTAATTCGCGTTTCCAACGTGGCGGTCTAGAGCACAAGGCGCCCGCTCGGGGTGATGTGATGTGATCTACTAGGAGATGAAGTCGAGGATCCCGATAAACCAACACACCATTATTTATTGTTTTTTAAAAACATCTGCTTACTTGAGTCAGTGTGATGTAACATCGATCCGTCAGCGGTGTGATCACCAATCTCGGAGTGTTTCCCAAATATTCGTAGCTGTATGTAAACTGTGCGTCACAAATATTCGCAAAACAATGGTATTCTTTCTCGCCCCATCTGAAAGAGGAAAAATACCATTCAAAACTCCTATAAAAATAATTCTTAAATTTTCTATTAAGATATGTTAGATTATAATTGTGGAGAAAAAAAAAGTTACACCGAATACAATAACATTTTATTAAGATTTTATTTCAGGAATGCATCATGCCCTAGCGTCGTCTGAAGTTAATGCCTAGATTGCAACCATGGGCGTACTCTGTAATCGAAAATGTTTTATCGGGTATGGTGGCAAATGAGGTGACCATTTCGGCACCGCAAAACCTGAGGTATTGAAAGTTCTTTGCCGTCTTTTTGTTAGGTATTTAGGAATTGCGGATGGAGCCTGAGTAACGCCACTCAGACGACGAAACCGGCGTAACTCAACGCTTGAATTATCTATAGCGGTGTTTCACCCCGATCATATCTTAAAATTTGCTAGTAAATAAAAATCATAATTATCGATGAAAGTTGAATATGTGCGTCTATCTCCTCATTTAGATAATACCTAATAGCCTTGATGTAATGTTTTTTTTATGTTTTCTCGTACAAGCACTTGCACTTTCTGCTAATGATTAAAAATGAAGATCGTCTACAATTATATCATACTGCGTGCGTGAAAAAACACATCCTTGTACTTAATTAACTTGAATATAGGAATTTGATTAATGTTCGTTATTATCGCTGCAGTTTTAATTGTATGGCAGTAAACGTCAATGTACGTAAGAGATAAGTTATTGAAATTTGTTGATTACATGACTGTTGGTAGTTATATCAAAATATCTATTACATCTATACACTAGTTGGTCGGCGAGTAAGGGCAGCTCGCCGCCCGACCAGAACCAGGCCCGACCAGAACCAGCCCGAGCGTACGGCGCGTAGCGTTCCGCGCGCGCCTCAAAGAGCCATTCGACCACCACAGACGGGGCCCTAAAGGGCTGATGTTCAGCCGGGGTTGCGGGGTAAGCGCAATGAGGTACCGCGACCTCGGCACAGAGCAGGAGAAGAAACAGGGGGGTTTTAGTCAGTAAGAGTCTGACACTCCCTCCTGCCCGGCCCTGGGCGGGAGAAGTCATTTGATGATTTAACCCTCACAAAAAAAAAAAAAAAAATCTGTACACTAGTTGATCAAAAATCTAACCATTGTGGAGGTGAAATAATGAAACGAAAACGATCCATGCTTCTCACATTATTCATAGAAAATCAATAACATTATTTAGTTTAAACTTTATATTGAAGTATAATAGTATTTCTTTAGGATCTGATAAGCTAAAAGTAATAAGCTAATACAATACAATTACAATTCACCAAACATTTAGGTATAATAGTGCCGATTAAAACAAAGCAAGCAATCAATTAAAAATATTGATAATAATAGGTAACTAAGATGCTAACGCTAACGAACCCGGGAAGACTTATTCAATAAATGCTAAGGTTTTTCGAAGAAACGCCCAAAAACTTGTGTCAGATATGATAATTAAAAGAAAAACACACAGGTCTCCTATTGGATAGCGTTCTACCCTTTTTGTCACGAGACAAAAGCATATTGTTATATCATAACACGTACCTGTGTCTAAGCTGCGACTGCCATTGGAATGCTGACCCAGCTTCCACTTTCGCTTGAATCATTTTACTAACAACATCTCTTGAATGCACATCTATAGTACAAATCGTCATGATTTTCTGCCTATCTTGCTTCGTCAACTCTCCAATCAGCAACGAAATCAATGTACTAAGCTGAGATAGTTGTTTTTTATAATAATCTTTTAACGCATTATCATATCCTTCTTCAAGTCTTGCAAATGCCATATTGACTTCAGTAGTCCACCAAATTTGAGACCCACACAGAGATACTTGTGCCATAAAATCAAAGAGCCATTGTTCTCGTGGTTTCTCTTCGTATGATACTATTGCTTCCCCAAAATAGTGTCTGATGGTTGATCTCATCATATCTTGCAGTCTGTTGAGCCAGATTTCAACCTGCAAAGGAATTTTGTAAGTTAAAAATGTTCATTTAAGAAACATGTTTTAAGGACAATCATCTCGATTTCATAATCATAATAAAGAAATTTAACATTTCAACATTTCAAGACTTACAGCTCCTGTACAGTCGCATGTTCCATGAAACGGAACCAGCTCTCCATCCTTTGCTATCATGCCAGAAGCCACCTTCTCACCAGGCTTTTGATCTTCAATGAATTTAAGCTTAGCAATCGAATCAAACAATTTTGTTAAATGTCTGAAACATAACACAATATGTTTTTATTTCTTTAAAATCATTTATAAACGTTATCAGTAAGACTTTTACTAACCTGATAACCAAATCAGCTTGATTTCCATTCGACAAAATATCCAATAAATCGGCCGAGGACACAAAATAGAACCTTGGGAACGCCAACCTCTTTGTTTCCAAGTACTCGGCCAAAGCTTTCTCACAGATGATAAGGTCTTTCTGTATGCTGTCTAAATGTTCAACTAAACCTTCTTTATTAGTACCTTTTACTACATTAGGAGTTTTCGCCATTTCAGCAGATAATATCTAAAATCACAAATCAAAAATGTTTAACAGAAATTGAGTAAAATCGAATTACATGAAAGGAATTTTAAATCCCACGAAACTATCCTATCTATTCATAATTCAACTCACTTTAAATTCAGCATCGATCCTATCGAATCTAGCGGAATCTTCAGGCAACTGCTTTCTGATATCTTCCGAGCTCATGAAGATACTCTCCAAATGTGTCCAAGTCCTTTGGACTTCAAACCAAACTGTGATCACTTGGTCAGCTATAGATAATTTCTGTTGCCAGCCTGAGACTTCTTCCAAGAAATATGCAATGAATTTTGATGTAATCAAATTTTGCAATTGCACCTACAACAATTTGGCATTCAATAAAAAAAATCCTCTTATACACCAAAGCTTAGGTCCCAAAAGAGCCAAAATATACCTGGTTTTCTTCTAGGGTTTCAATAAGCTCTTCACTAGCTCTCAGTAGCGTACACTGAGTACGAGCATGAACCTCTTGTTCAAATTCCAAATGACTCCATGTGGTATGCAAATCTTTCAATACCTTTTCCATAGACATTTCTTTTACAGCTTTATCTACAATATTTTTCACCTCTTCTTCGCATTCGTGCAAGTTCAGAGCAAGTAAATCGGCTAACGTTGTATTCATATCCATTACGATTCTTACCTGTTTTTTTACAATGAATTTTAGAAGACCATTCTCACATTAATAGAGAAAAAATATATTTACATGATGATAAATAATTAACTTTATGTCTACAGATATCAAATTTAATTTATGGAATTATTTAACTCGTGTTAAATACTTACGTAAGTGCGAATTATTCGAATGACAGGATATAATATTTAATTAGTGGAATACAAAACTAATATACATAGATATGACACACTTCCAAATGCGCTAAAACGAAGCAGTGTAGTTGAGAGTTGAGTATAAAAAAATATGTGAAGATGTTGGACATAGAGTAAATGTTAAAAATAACATTTAAAAAGTAAGTAAAGTCGTTATTGTACAAAGTAAATATGTACACTATACACACCAAGGCATTGTCATACTTACAGTGAGCTCACGTGGTAATGCTGCTAAGCTCTGTGAATCACAAACATATTTACATTCGCATAACAATTCATTCGATGCTGATACTTTCAAAACATTGACGTTGTATAATACAAAATATCAGGCAATCACAAACTGTACAAATAAGTGAAAATTTCATTCAAAGCAAATGCATGCCACGTTCAAACGAAAAGTTACCATCACCATTTTATAGCATTTAAGTAAGAATAAAATGACTGATTTTCAATATTTTCTTATTTTATACGTAAAAATTTTTATAAATGGAATGATAACTTCAAACGACCATGCAAAATGCACAATTGAAAGTTCCAAACCCATCAGCTGATTCACGATCCTGATCTTGAAAGTGCTAACACAACATTCATGTTATATTTACATTTAATATTTATTTATTTACATGTTTGTTTATTTAAAAAGCCTTATGTTATAAAGTTCACCTTAGTTGTACTCATCAGTTGGTCCCAATGCCTTTCCCTGATCGCTGGGTTTTGGAGCTCACCGACTGCTCGCAATGATGTGAGCATATTCTTAACTGTTGCTTCCAAAGTTATATATGTATCCCAACTAGAAAGATACAGTCACATTACACTTGTCTTTAAAATATAACATTTCCTCCTTTTTTGTTGTTGGTTCGTCACTTACCTCCTCATTTCCTTGTCAAGTAATCGAATCTCCTTCGCAAACTTTTTGCACTCAATATCCATGTTTTCAACATCAATTTTCCGCCATGGTGTGGTCTTCCAATCTTCTATGCTAGTTCTTACAATGTACACGTAATCCCAAAGTTGCTAGAAAACCATTACAGAGCTATTAGCATTCCCTCTAAAATCTTTATTTTGTTCCACAGAACCATTGATGTAATTTAGTACCTTCAACATCCTTAATTCCTTTCTACATTGCTTTAGCAATTTGAACTCAGGTACGTTTACTTCAAATAAGGACCCCGATTCCTGTATACTTCTCATCTCTTCTTCCAAGTACAGTAATTCATAGTCTACTCTTGACATCACTTCATAAGGGTCTTCACAATCATATTTGAAGAACTACAAGATAATTTTATTAATATCCCATGAGCTTGCTTAAACTTTTTAAATTTTCAACCGATCTGTCCTTACCTCATATCTTTTGAAGACTTCTCTATAGTACGTGACATGGCTATCGAATGTGGATATCTTCTTTCTAATCCCAGACACTTCAGCAGCTTGCAGCGGTGCTACTTGCTGTTTTACTGTCAACGCTAATTTCTTTGTTGCCTGCCACTGTTCTGGTAGTTCCTAGGTAAGATAAAAAGAATGCGTTATAGTTATAGCCTTAGGAATTTAGGCATATTGCTTCGAAATTGTAACTTTAAAATCAATCAAAGTTGTTTGTCTACTTATAGAAATTTACCTGCAGTAATACGTTTACTTCTTCTGGTATGTCCATATCGTAGAATTTTAAGAGTTCAATGGTCTCAGTTAATGGTTGAAACATGTCATCAGTGGTTACTGTCCGATCTTTTACATGCATCAGGTATCCCATTATTCTGACCAGGGCTTCGTAGTCTCCTTCTGGCACTGGTTGGAGTAAGCCTAACAAAAAAGATCAGAGTTGCTAATTGTTTTTTATTATATAAAAAAACGAAAATTCTATATTATTCATATAGTAAAGCTTTTAAATCAAAATTATTTCTTTTGAATACCTTCATCAGCGTCCCGTATAAAATTACCCAAGTCGCTAAGACTACAGGTCACTTTGTTCACCAAATGCTCTTTGTACATATTACCCCATTTCCTTACAGTATTCAATAAAGCTTGCCTGAATGGTCGAACGTCCACCTGAGAAGAAGCAAATAAATGAATAAAATTGACTTCTGAATCGTATGTCCTAACTCTTGGTTAGTCTTTTACCTGAAACCAGTTATTGAAGATTTTGTAAGGCTGCATATCCTCAATTTCCATGAACAGGTTTTCGTAATGGTCAATTTGTTCCCTAAATGCTTCCATTTTTGGTTCACATGGCACTGGGAAATCGCCTTCTATTCTATCTTTCTCTTCCAGAGCCAGCTTGTCTACTTCATCGGGAGTTAATATTCTGCCATATGTTAGGAATATTTCCATAACAGCGTCTCTTTCTTCAAGCCACAAGTAAGAATAATTTTCGAAAGTTTTGCAAAATTCATTAGCATCTTCAATGACCTGTAAAAATCGAATATACTATTATTTAGACGTACATTTACTTTACAAAGTTGTTCAATAATATGGTTAATTATCAACTTATTTTTAGAATTTCAATTACCTTCTCTATTCCATTCAGAATTTCTTCCTTCATCTCAACAACGTCATCACTGCCAATTATTTCTTTCTCATAAGTCAGCTCTTTCTGCTTGTCAATCCTTTCAATTAACGTGGCCATATTAACCACATCATCAATAATGCCTTTTATCAGTGCCGTGAATCCTTTCTCATCGCTTGAGTCTAAACTTGGTACAAAAACCATGTCTGGATCTAGAAGCTCAAGTTGTGCTTGGAATAATGGAGCTAATTTATTTTTAGGATTCATGTGTTCTGTTATGTAGCCCAAACTGCAAATATAAATTTGATAGAATACTATTAGCCCGTGATATACCGGAGCGCAGATATACGCGAGACACAATGTCTTGTCTATTGTGTCTCATATACCAACAGACAAGAGGTAAATCAACGATTCTTATAATAACATTGAACTATATAACTAGCGTAGTAGTAATACCTCGTTGTATAATAAATAATTTGAAAACCAATAAATACAAGCTACGCATTGCGTTACTGCTTTCACTTAAAGTCTTTTACAAAATAAATTCGATTGTTAAATAAAATTACTATCTTATTGTGTAAAACGAGTTTCCAATAAATAAAGATGTTAACATACCTGCATGCAATAGTTTTGAACAACGCTTCCTCTAGCAACGCATCAATAAACGCAACGTAATTCATCCAAATCTCACTATTTTGGTTATTTTGCATGTTGAACAGTTCCATATTCTCATTTAACAATTCATTTATTCGATTTGCCGTCGTAACTATATCATTGTATCGTTTAGCTTTCTTGTCTGGACGATCTTCTAAATTCATTAAAGTATCCTGTAGACATATTTATGCATGTTAAAGTAAAAAAGACCTTCAAAAATTGTTTTAAGCTTTGTTATTGACTGTCTCACCTTCTTTCCTTCCCTCCTTTCAAACAAAGGCTGCACTGACCAGTCCTTCATAGTTTCTTTGATTTCTACTAAGTTGGATTGTATTTTTGACATCCTTTCAAACAGGTTACCTACTAATGTATGAAGTTCTTGCAAGTAATTCCACAAATCTGTAAAGACCAACGTTTAGTACCAACTTTAGCGCCAGTTTAATTTGCATTATGTTTTAAAATTAATTAAAATAATTAAATCACCATTAGAATTCCAATTTAGTTTATTTTGCGCCATTTCAATTCTCTGATCAATGGCCTTTATCTCATCCTCTACTAAATCAAATTCCACTTTTTGGCTGTTCTTCCTGATCTGGTTGTACCAATCAATTGTTATTCCCAAATTGATCCTATATTGCCGGTACGTTTCTTGTTTCTCAAATATAGTCAAAGCATCAGCTGGCAGCTTGTCTTTGTACTGGTCATTTGATCGTAAATGATGGACTTCTTTCAGGATATCTAAAAGCTGAATGGAAACATTATAATTTACTTTTAAAATGTTAACATTGTTGTCTCATAAGTACTAGAACTAACCATTGGATGGAAATTAAGAACTAAATCTGATCCTTGTCTTGCTAGAATCATATTGTTAGTCGTCTCCTCGATAATCTTCGAAACCGTTAGGGTCCAATCATAGAAATATTTCTTTTTAAATTCATTGATTTTCTCAATCAATTCCTCATGTCTTATAAAGATTTTCTTCGCCTCATCCGTACCCTTTATCCTAAAGAAAATGTAATTAATGACACTTGCCGTATTTGAATAACAAATTTTATGAAGCAATGTTTAGTATTTATGCCTGTGCTGAAAGTGTTTAACTACAGAGAAAAAGAACTGGGAAGTTTTCTAAGTCTACGTAATTCAAGTCCATGAAATCTCAAGATATGGATTTTTGTAAAGTATAGACGAGTGTAAGCCAGATAATCAGCTTTCGCAATTTGCCCCACCCAGGCTCACTTACGGGTGCGGCAAATTGCGAAAGCTAGCTATAGGCTTGGTTATTCTCGCAGCTAGCGTAGTCATGAACAGTAGACCGCCGGCAACTGGAGGCAGGTAAGCATCGACTTCCATCATGCCGTATTTCTCCAAACGGTTGCTCTGTTCACTGAACAATTCCTGAAAGAAAGAACTAAGCTACAACCAACTTCAATTAGTTAATAACACTTTTCTACTACACAAATTACTATTGTAATAATTCATATGAAAAAAAAAAGTTCTTATACTTACTTCGCAAGTATTGATTTCTTCTTCAAGCATAACTATGATCTCCACATATTTTGCTGTAAATTCTTTGCTAATTAAAGGTCGATCCAAAACCGATCCAACAACATCAATCAACTGAAATAATCATAACATTATTGTTACGTGCGATCTCTCGAATATTTTTATGATTGAGTTTAAATGAGTTTAAATTATTATTAGAGTCATGCAATCGAGTTACCTTGAAAATGGATTCTAATGTCGTGCAATTATCAAACGATTCAACTAAAACCGTTGAAAGTTTCAGATCCAAGTCGATAATGTTCTCTTGAAACGCTTTGAAATCTTCGTTGAATGTTTCATCGTCTGGATCCAGTACATCATATGATTTTGATGCGAATCCAGTAAAATAAGCGTCGAATTCTGCTGATATCTCTCTGATTTGTCCACCGAGAACCCTTCCTTTCATCCCACCAATCTCTATCTTCTCCAATTTTTGGAATTCCAAAACTGTTTTGAAGAACCACTGTATGGTGTTCAATCTGTCAAGGAATTTATTGAGTCTCTCAAATACGACATTAGGATGAAAGGTCCAAGGTACCACTCGTCTATCAACGAAATATTTTCCTAAATTTTCTTTAAAATATTCAAAGGTCGATTTGAATTTCTTCAGAATGTCTATCGTGACTTGGATCCGTAGTGTCGCTTCGTCGATGTCACTGTGAAATAATGTAGTCGGATCCAAACATTTTTTAGCCTGAAATAGAAAATTGTTATTTACTTCGATGTCATTGGAATACTATAAAACTGTTATGTAACAGCCGCGTGCTTTGTACCTTCGTGTTTAGTCGCAAGTCCATAAATCGTGGATGTATACATAACTAAACTGAGTCTATTTATTTTTGTCGTTCGTGCATATCCTAAAATTAATAATTCATGTAGCGTTTTGGCTATTGAACGTCTAGGAAAATATCGCAAACTGGTACGAGTTTACTTAGAGTTTGTGTACCTAATGAACTATATTTTGTATGTGAATATATGTGTGCCGTCGAAAAATTAAGGTGGTAACGCAATCTCCGTAACCGCATGTGGTTATTACATGAAGGCGTTTGAATATTGCGCGTTGAGCAAGTGTGTGTATGGGTAAAGCAAGAGGTCAATTATATCAGAATTTTAAACTTCTCGCACGGCTCATTTAGATTGAACGACTTTTAGCTACCGCAAGCCCCCAATTAGTCTGCGCGTTTACTCAACTTTGTATAGTATTTCCTAATTATTCTTTGACTTAATAACACAATACATTTTCCTTAATTACTTAATGCTTTCATTAAGTTACGAGTAAGTACAAGTTACTTAACGATACGTCGTTTATTCCTAGTATTTCTGAGAGTTAGAACATTGTCAAAATACTAGGCACATTGAAGCCTTACTGAGTATGAGCCTAACTAACCTTAAAAAATAATAATGCATAATTCAAAGAAGCTCATAATTAGTTACTATCCCAGACTCGAGAACCCAACACCTAGGTTGTGTTGGGCATACTGAGTAATTAGTACGACCATTTTCATATATCTACTGCAAATGATTGACAGCTCATCATTCACATTGCTGCGCTGTTGGCGATGGCGGTTCGCAACTAATAACTTTGATTAGATATGACGTGAGGCATTGCAATTTCAAGTTCTTTGGTTAGGAATTGAGACTATTTTAGTGTATTTTTTCGAAAAAACATGAATAAGGACTATGGGCTATATAATAATATACTATACATAAATAAACTTGGGCATTGTTACAATACACAACCACATTTATTTTAAAAAGCACGTAATTTATATGGTTTAGGAATAGATAATAGTAATTTGACCACCTTTTTGAGGGTGGAGAATCATCAAATGTCTTCTTCTCATGATCAGAATGGCAATGGCAGACATAATTAACAAAAATCGCCTTAGAAGCTTAGAGCAGCAGAAGGAACGATCTTTTCTTCCTACTCTAGGACTAAACCACGGTACATCATTGTGACTGGCCGAGTCACTTACCTGATAAATCAGCAAGTTGGATATTTGTTTCAACAGCACAATTAGTTTCGAGGAGTTGCAGTAATACTTCGAGTCCCTCCAGATCATGCATATGACGTGGAACAGAGGTCGAAATAGCGGCTGACACTCCGTGAAATCTATCTCTTCTAGGCCTTGAAAATGCTTCTCTAATGTGCGAAGATAAAGGTCTATCTCACGGGCTTCCGCTAATGCTGTAATTTGAATATTTTTATTTATTTTCTGTCATTTGGGGAAATTACTTTAAGAAAATCTAAGAACCTATTTGTCATATATGACATAGTCATACTTTTTGCATTTGACTTTTTTTGATACACTTTAATTTTCTCGTGTCGTGGGTGTGTTTACAAACATACAGATTCACATACACAAGCCAAGCAATTTGTGGACCACACAAAGTGTTGTTCCGTGCGGGAATCAAACCTGCGACACGTTGCACGGCAGCCAGTTGCCCAGCCAGCGCACCAACCATTAAGTCAAAAAATGTGTCAAGTCAATGCGTTAAACTGAAATATAGTTGCAGTAAAATTCCACTTTATATCTTCAATGTTCTATAGGTTAAGAAATCCCGTTCATACAAACCTGAAACGATATTCTTGAACAGTCGGCTGAAGCAAGGATAATACGCAGATGTTGTTTTCTCCAGTATGACTGCCATACATCGAACTCTCTCAGTTCGTAGCTGGTCGTAAATGTAATTCAGATTACTTAGTCTTGACCTCCAGAATGCCAGTTCTAAAGAGACGATAGTATTTTAATCTGTGATTTCGTAGTACGTATTGTTATAAAGCAAGCAAATAATAGCAATAAAGAATTGATTACATCTCAAGCTATTACAGATTATTTCCTTTTCAATAGGTAGAACCCTGTTCAGGATACGAAATATTGTATTTTTCTAGACAGTTTTAGATAATTACCGCAAGCAAATCCTACATGAAATTGTTTCATTACTAGGTCAAAAATAGATAATAAGAAAATAATCTTTAGATGGAATACATAAAACCTACATTTCTATTAGCACGATAAAAACAATTAAAAAATTCCTAACCAACACTCGGCGACGGATTTTGTCCATTATCAAAGGCCTGTGCAGAGTCCTCCATCATGACATCATTGATCTGCTGGGCCCACTTGATGACCACACCCTCGATAGCACTCTTCAGATACAAGTCTACTTCCTTCCCTCTTATCAGTTCTTTTTCCGCTTCGTGAACAAGTTCTACGCCAACAGGCATCGGTAATACTGTTTGACCGTTAACTTTGCCTTTTACCTAAGTAAAAATATACTTGGTGTTAGATAATTGAAATACCTACTTTTTGCTTATTCGGAAAAGAGTCGGCAGATCGCCCGACTTTATCGTATTTTACACTTGAAAAGAACTCACAATATAATTATAGCGACTTAATTTGTGAGGGATTGGTCAGAAAATTATCAAAAAGTAAATAATTTTGATTTCACAGTATTTAGTCAGCGTATATGTAATTCAAAGATCAGTGGACAAATATTATGCATACATCAATAAAAGCGTCAAAGGAAAAATACAAACTCGAATGCCGAAAAACCAGATAGATACGATTGGAAAATTATCTCTCACCTCATAAACTGTGCTCTTGAGATTGTGAATTTGTTTGAGGATATCTTGAGACACAACTAGAGGCCAGCCTTGATGGTTCAACGGATTGGAAAGAAGAGGCACAAACACCTCGTCAACCAACGCTGCTAACTCATCTATTAGTTTTGGTGCTAAATCGCCTATGGAGGAAGATTTATTTTATGCATAGAGTTAAAAATTGTAAAAAAATTGTAGATTTTAAAGGAATATTATTAATGTCTCACCAAAAATAACCATATGCGCACAATCTTCCTTCGGTATAGGCTCTGGCTTCTTCTTGACAAAGTAAACAGCTTTGTTCTTCAAGTAACACGGGAATGAAACGACCGGTACCAACTGCAGTGCATTCGTTAGGACCACCACCAAAAGCATGGGCAAGGGTTTGTCCACGAAGTCCTTCAAAGTGGACCTGTGTTCTTCCAAACCCAGTACCCTCATCCATTTTTCTGGTTTTAATTTAAGTGATTTTACTGCATAAGATCCTATGAAGTCAAAACGAGGATCCTGATTGGATGATGATGGAGCCTGCTGGTCCATGTTTGGTAAGAATTAAGGGTGGCTTTGTAAGCTAAGTCATTTTGAAAGCCTGTTTCTCCTATGCCGGTTGGAACGTCTTTGACAAAGTACGGACTGCGAAAGGTAGAGGCAAAAGGCAAGTCACGCAAGTCCCAACGGCATACCATTATGGAACGATGTCTCCTTTGTAACGAGCATCAGCATAGCTATACTAAAATACATTAAGTGTAAGGTGTACACAAAAACCCTAATGGTTAAAGTCACATCAGGATTTTTTCCGTCTTAGCAATATCAAACCATCTTCATTAGCTGTTGTCATTATCTATGGATATAGGTATTCACATAGATTTTTCAAATATTACCTATATTTAAATAGATATAGATTTATAACGATATAAGTTTAAATAATCAAATATTACCCAAAAACTATTTGTCTAAAATATTCGCCACTGAATTCTAAATTCATTCAAACTAAATTTTAGGTACTTACAAGATCTCGTGTTTTGATTGATAACGTCATATTTCAGAACCTGTCCACCTTTCTACCTTACTTCCTTAAGATATTTTTAATTAATTGCTTAGGTAATCACATAACTGTTGTTTAGTATAATAGTTTCAAGCCACTCTAGGGGCTTAACTAACTCCGGAGCTAAAATTAATTATACAAGATTGTTAGGTAAGTACCTACTACGTATAAAAAAATATTATTTTATTTAATCATGAAAATTATTTAAGAAACGATTTTGTAGGTGCAACTGCTTCTGCCACCAGTACAGTAAGTGGGCAAAGCGCGTACCAGGCGGTTAGCGCGCCGCCCTACGCCGCCCGCCAGCAAGATGACACTCGTGCGACGTCGCCCAAGAATAAGGTCAACTGTCGTAGTTACAACCTTTGCATGCCATGAAGCATAGGCTGAAGCGATATTGCATGATACCTACCATATAATCTAATGTAAGATCGGAGGTTTCTTATTATGTAGGTACCTAACTAGTGGCGTAATGATCAATTGTTATACCCAGTTATGCCAGTACAGTACTTTTCCTTATTGTTATTCTTGTTCTAATTACTGTGTCATTATTCTAAACTATCGAAATTCTAGTAGTTAAATTTGATTGTCAGACTTAACACACGTTGGACAAAGAAAGAAGATATCAAAACTCGTACCTAACTAAAAAGACCACAATTACCGCCAAAGATTGTAATTTAACTAGAGCTCAAAACAGAAAGAATCCTAAAACACCATTCTTAAAAACCTACCAATGTAGCTAATAGTTCAAAAGTAAGTAGGAACAAATTATTTAAAAAATAACAGCTTCGGTACAAAAATGGTTACCTACACGCTGTTAACTTATAACTTACCATAGCTTCCACCAATCATACCAAGTTACTTACATAAAATCCTAGCTAAACCTTCCTGACTTATAAACTGACGTGTTGAATGTTTTATAATTTATTTACCTTTCATTAAATTCCGTGGATCAAACTTCCATTTTGCTTACATTAGTCGAATAAATCAAATATGATGGATTCCTTTCACGCGAGTCTTCATCGCGTTCGTAAATTCTGATTGCTATTTAATTTCCATTTCTCAAAATGGTAACTTGGGCACTATATATAAATAATTTTAATTTTTGCAGATACATATTGAAATAAAACATTTTGCTAGCAGGTAGCAGGTTAATTTCCTACAATTACACCGGTTCCCGAAAGGCCTATCAATGTTAAAATCACAGAACAGAAAATTAAGTAGAAGTGCCCCTACACTCTTTCAAAAGGAAAACCAGTGTCGCCAAAATCACACATTCGCAAATCAAATTGTCCATTACAAACATAAAAAACAGCTATATACTTAATTGGGTAAAAAGTTGAAACGCAACTTTAACAAATCATCTTCTAAATGTTGTTAAAAATTGAGTCATATAACAATGAGCGAAAGTTGTTATCATTTCACATGTCACGATCAATAAAGGCGTCTATCGTGTAAAAAACTGAAATAAAACAATTTACAAACGGGTTCAGCCACTCAACGCTAGATGGCGCTGTAACAAATTCATTCTATTCAAAACACTAACTTCTTTAAAATAGATGTCATATTTGTATGCACTTGTACCAATAGACATTTACTATTTTGCTACTCAGATAGGGCAGGGTATCCCAATATATCGATGTTTTTGTTTTCGTGTGAGCAATATAATTTATCGACACGATATACCTACAAATGATCAGTAATGAAAAAGGTTCTAATAGAAAAAAAGAAAAATATTAACATATTTTTTGAAGATCTAATGTTTTTTGGACATGGTCAAGTTATTATTAAAGATTTCGATTTTAACATATAAAAGCACTACGCGCTCCTACAAGTTTTATCTCCTTTCCAACTAAAATAGAATCATTAAAATCGGTTCATAAATAACGGAGACGAAAAAACAAAAAAATTGTTACAGTCGAATTGAGAGTCATTCTCCTTTTGGAACTCTGATAAAAATCATGTACAACATCTATACTTATAATAAATCTGTAGATTAAATATATTTTCAAAATAACTACCAGGGGGTGATTAGTGATCGATACTGATGCCAAAAATGCAATCAGTAAAAATTTTGTCTGTCTGTCTGTATGTTCTTTATAGAAACAAAAACTACTCGACGGATTTTAACAAAACTTGGTACAATTATTCTTTATACTCCTGGGCATTTTTATTTTTGTGTAGCGGTTGCCGTGCTCGACACGATGCGGTATAAAATATAATATAATATAGGTTTTATCAAATATTTGTAACTCTTACCTATTAGTTAGATCCGTACCTTTCTATCTATGGACGGACGGACTGCAGAGACTAATAAGAGAAAGTAATAGGGTATTTACCCATTGGAGATGTACCCATAAAAATGAGACGATAAATACCAAATTTTATGTATACTTAGATTTTGTTCTATTGCTATTTGCTGCTTTTTATCAACACAGCACGCGGGCGAAGCCGCTGACGAAAACTAGTTATAAAATAAAAATGGTGATTAACCACCCGCACCTGCCACAGACGGATGCACGCTGTGTGTGGTTAAAACGTTGATGTGTCTATGCAATCTTAGTTAAACATTTATGAATTATACACAAAAATTGTCAAAAATCAATTTTCTGAACGATGATGATGAAAAATTATCGATATGAACCTATTTTACGAATATGTCACATCCCTAAATGAGTAGCGTCGAAACTACTAGAATGTATTGTATATAACGTCACATAACGAACAAGTAGATTTAAACTTAATTGTAATGAAAATAAGGCCCTTTATAGTTTGCATTGAAGTAATGAAATGTGATATTTACATTAAAATCAAATATATTTAAAATTAACAAAGGTTAATACTCAAAGATGATACGATACACCACCACAAGACTCATCTTTTTTTCTGCTTACTTTTTTGCAGTTGAAAACCGCACAACAAGGCATAATTTCTAATATATTTCGTGTTTCTTAGAGACAACCATGACAACCAATCATGACAACGGATCGAACGATTCTGACAACAAATGTGCCAAAATTTATACAACATTTTCTATTCATCATGTTGGTTAACGCGCGATGTCTGAGCGGCACTTCCACTGTATTTTCTATTCCGTGGTTAAAATCAATTTAATCTCTTGTCATCTGATTAGTTGACTAAATTATGAACAACCAATCAGATGACTTGACAAGAGATTTAACAGGAGATTAGTTAATTTTAGCGTTGACAAGCCTTTCAGAAACGGGTGTTAATGACGAAAATGAATGCATTCCCGCCATTTTCCAACTTATATTCTTTAGTTTTTTAAATATCAACCATTAACCCTTTTTTATTTCCAGCTTACTTTTTTTTATTGTTTCTAACAACCTGGATGTCCATTATTGGTTAATTTTTTATGACAATAATAAAATACTTTAACTCGTATGGAATGGAATGGGATGTTAAAAAAATATTATAGGTACTTTCATTGATTTGTTTTATTTTTAAATAATCCTACTCGTTTAGGTATCGGAGAATTATTCTTCGGCATGAATGGGCCGACTCGACCTGACGGCCTCACAGGAGACCATCGTGAAACAAAACAGCGTTGTGTTTCACCGTGTTAGTGAGGTTACCGGAGGTCCAATTCTACCCTCCTCTATCTGGCCGGGAACGCACTTTCAGCTCATCTGGTGTAGCCGTGTCCATGGACGCTAATTGCTTACTATCAATCAGGATGCTTGTTTGCATATTAAATTAAAAGAATATTTGATATAAAACAATATGACGTTCATATGTCTGATTCATAAAGAAATAATATGATTACCTACGACAAATAAGTACTCTTATGTAGGTACACTCACCAATCAATTTGATAGTCCTGCAGATTGTTGATACTCCACCTTAATCATTCCATAATTTTGAAGACATGATAATATCATGTTTGCTGTTTGGGATAAAGATAAAAAACTTCTTGATGTTTGCTAGGTATCAAAAACTACTTTTTGTTAGATCAACAACCGTTATTTTTTTAGGAAATGAAAGCTGTCACTCCTTCTTAAAGATAAACTACTTTCAAATTCTAATACTTTTATGTTATTTCCAACTACTTCAACGACTACATTAATCTAATAACTAACTAGTAAGAGTCACCGATATCTAAATCCAAAGTTCTATCGTATGACGTAAGGGTTTCTACAGACTACAGGAATAAAATACAGAAGAAATATTTTATAATACATTTATTGATAATGACAGCGATGGTTGACTCGAACTTGCTACTTGGCAAAAATATTTCCACTAGAAGTGAACTATTTTTGTATTTAAATATTAAAATCTCTTTATTATGCTTTATGTGTATAGTAATGAAGATGCAACCATCTATGCTACAAAGTAGCTGCCTATTTATCACAAAAAGAATTAGAAATACATACATTACTTTGTCATTTATTTATTTTACATTTCCAATTCTGGCAAAATTAATTTACTTAACTTTATCTACGCTAAAATAAAATCCATGCAAGTCACATTTCATAAAATAATAATATTACATTCACATTCTTAGAAGCGTGTGATATCTTGAATTGACTGCGAATAATACACACAATTTTCTAATATGAAATAATATTAAACAACAAATTATTTCATTTACCTAAATACTATTTGTTTAAAACAAAAGCACAGCACATGGTCAGCTTAATTTCTAAAAATTAAATTAGGACCTACGAGACGCTGCTTTTAAGGTCACTATTTGCCTAAACCTAGGAGCCCTAGTGCACACTCCGAGACATCTGACCCGAGCCGACACATTCAAGGCGTGGTACCTGCTCCGCTTGACAGCCAGTCCTTTGCCCGTGTTCTACCAAACTACTGGACATAAGCACATCAAGAGTTTCAAAGACACATCCTACTATATTTCAAAATACGTATATTTCATTTTAGATTTTTTAACGTCGACTACACATTGAGCTGTCCTAGTTAGGGCCAGATTTATTTATTATAATGGTAAATACTTTTACATTCAAAGTTAAAAATCGTAAAATGCAAAATAAACGCCATACAAGTCGCATTCTGTAGTTAAAATTCTAACTAATCACTGATAAATACTACTGAACGTCTGCTAGAACGATAAATGTATAGAAAAAATGGAATGTTTAAGTACGACAGTCTAATAAGCTTTCGATAAATTTTTATCGTCATAATTCTATGTATGTGACAAATATGATGTCAGTCAATGCTTACAAGTTATCTGAACCGCTGTCCCATGGCGAGGCGCCAATAGGGTCATACCATTAACATTAACAATACACGAGTCCCGTGAGATCGGATAACAGTTTTAGAACGGCTCGCTCGCTATGGAATCGCGGCTCCACTAAAATTGGCATTAAATTCTCGAGTGCATACTTTGAAACAGCTGTTTTTAATATTTTTGAATAACATTTTATATGAATAACTTACTTACATTTAAATGTAAATATACATATGTTTACAGAGGTATTCGTTGACGCCACATGTTGGAATGCGACTCAGCGACGCATGGCGACACACAACACTTTCGATGATACGTTTCGACGCGTGACGAGAACTAGAATGTTCTACGATGTGACGTCACAGAATTGCCCTCAAGGAATGGAGGCAAGTGGCGAACTATGAATGTACGCTGAAAGTGGGACTTACAAACGCTAGTAGATAACCAGGCGTGTTACTCTATTCTGTGTACTCATTTAGTGTACTTACGAACGATTACTTTACTAAGAGGATGGAATATACATTAGGTGATCTAAGAAGCCCCGTATTACCACGGAGCGAACAATGTGGACATTACCTAATACGATTACACGCGCACTATGCCGCTACAATATATCTTGATAAATTATCCAAATTAGGCTTTATTCAAAAATTAAACTATACTCTTCGTATTACTATAATGGAGAGAACATCGATTAAGAATTTTGTTTCACTAATTTACAGATAGAATACCTCATCGATTTATTGTTCGAACGTGGATGGAGATAATAAATTGAGGACAATTTTTAAGTAAGTGACATTTAATTTACAGAATGCCGATTCACGACTACATTTACATAAATTTTCGAATATACACAACCTAATCGATATAAATGTGTGTGTGGCGCAAGAGATGAGTGAATCTATGACGTCACACCTGTCAGAGCTGACAGACTACTTGGCAAGAGAGCGTCGCCGCCACAAAAGTGTCGGCCGGCACTTAATCGATATTAAAAATGAAATATTAGAAAGGATCACTAGTAGTGTTTTATCGAATTAGAAGCGTTACAATGGCAGTATAGATTGCTCGGTTCGCTCACCGCTTGCGCCGTACAACGGAGCGTCATTGTCTGGACTTGATTTATCCGTCACTGGTTAGTGTACTAAGTACAAAGTCTTTTACAAGGACGAAGATGTAATATTGGACGATTTCATAAACTACTTGAGATACACCTTTAAATAAAAGGGGCAAAAGCAGGCGTCGACATAAAAAAATAAGATTTTTAAATAGTTAGGTGGCAAGATACTTTCACAATCGAAACTGGCAATCGTGTGTCGAACACAAAATGCACGTGAGCACTATGCAGTAATAGGTTAGAATATTATAATAAGAGATAGGGTGAAGCATACAATTACGAACGCTATTTACTGGTACATAAGACACGGTATCGAAAGTAGTTTCGAAATTACTTAATTAAGTTTGGCGACACCCTAAAACGCGGACAAGAATCGAACACTTCACCCTAAGTTAAAAACGTCATAAAATGCAACAGTGAAGAGAAACAGTAAAATGTCAAAATCACAGACGTTATATTCCCTGTGCAGAATATAAAACTGTGCGGTCACACGAGGGTAAGCAGATACAGTGGTCGATGATATAGACATAGATAAATAGGTATACAGTATCGTAACATCTATCACCACAAACTATACATTACAAAGAATTTATACAAATAACTTAATAAAAATTATTCAATCACCGATGATCATTAAAATAATAATACACACACAAATCCACATATTTACATGATTTCCAAAAATGATAAAATTAAATCACATTGTAATTCCATAATATTATTTACAAATATTTAAAAATAATTTCATTTAATCCATACGATAAAACATAACGACTAGCACAGTCAACTACAAAAGTGTTATATATTATAAAATTAACACCAACGGTTATATACAGATGACACTTAATTTATAGTATATTTGACTATAATATTGCTATAAATTTGATTAATTATTATGACAAAACGTGATTATCCTCTTAAGTTATTAGAGGCAGTGATTTAAAATACGTTTTTCATTTATATTTAACATTTGTTGCTAACTTCGTGGTGATATATCACTTGTGCAGTCAACTGTACTTAGATCCACAGGGCGTTCTCAGACTGCCGATGTCCTGCCCTCTCGGACATCGAGAGTAAAACAATCCGGAAACATTGCGACGTCTACACGTTCTATTGACGCGGTCAATAAAACAGAGACTGGTTTCCCCTACTCTGTTCCCGACACAATAAAAACGAAGGCGAACAATATTGCTTCAAGGGTAGTAAATAAACATCTACAATACATATAAGCACCATACGAGTTACACGACTGCAACAAAAAATGCGATTCTATGATACAAGTAGTGTGGGACGTAAATATAAATTCGGTCCGATACATTGCCGGCTTTGTCCGCGTCCTGTGTGAGTGAGGTTCGTGGAGCGAGCGATGTACGCCGAGGCGGGCGGGTCGCGGGAGGACTGCTCTATTTGCTATTCCTAGTTTTGGTGCCGACGGCGTTTATGCTGTCGCCGCGACTCCGCGATCTGTGTAAGTTGTGTAGGCCTTCTCCTGGAACAAAGTAACTTTCCTCTTAACATCTGAACCACAGCTGTATAACACGTCTGCTCGTTTTATCATAAAAAAGTAGTTATATTAGTAGGGGGGCTAGTTAAGTGGCAGTGAATAAAGTAATGAAAGGCAGCTTCGGGGTGTAAAGAACAGAATACCGGCTTGAAACTACCACAGCGTTGTGTTTCGCCGTGTGAGTGAGGTTACCGGAGGCCCAATCCTTATAACCGCAACCCTTATCCCCAAAAGGCCGGCAACGCACTCGTAACGACTTTGGTGTTGCGGGTTTCCCAGGGGTGGCGCCGATTGCTTGCTATTAGGTAATCCGTCTGCTCGTATGCGAAATACGCATAAAAAAGTGAAAAATATGTAGTTCGCGTACCCTTGCTCTGCGCGCGTTTGAGCTCGTTATCCCGGAAGGCGCGCGCGGAACGTCCGCGGCGGTCGTGCACGATCTTGTCGGGCCGCACGAAGATACCGTGCCGGGGCCGACACTCGAAGTAGCGCTGCCCGCCTACTGAACCGTCGTTTTTACCTGGTGAAGAGAGAAATAAGACTGGTTATAGGTACTATGATGTCATGTTTTCTTATATTTTATTTTTTTAATATTATATTACTTGGTGCCAAATAAATTATTTTTGTTTCTTTCTTTTCTTATTGTCATACTATAGTTTGCATGTAAGGGGCAATCTTTGTAACCGCTGGTCAGATTTCGAAAATTCTTACACTGATGAATAGCTACAATGTTTCTGAATGTTACAGGCTATCCTCACACCACCCAATAGGAGCACAGCAGCGGGAGAAACCGCGCGGTAGTAGCTAGTACATTCACATTTTAATAGAACACGTACGTAAACAGCTTGAAACATGAAATGATTCTTGACATTTTAATTTTTAATTTAATTGGTAAATTTTTTTAGAATTTCTATTTCCACAATGTCATATTTGCATGTATTTTTGTTTTCATATTTTGTCATAATTATCACTTTAACTTAGTAGCCTAATGTATGCTGTGCTTAACTATAATAGATTGTTAGACAAGTAAACTTCAGTGGTGAAGACCATCTCCAATTAAATTATTAACATATTTATGAACGAACAACACAAAATGAAGAATGATATTCAAGATCTAGTGGCAACCTACCAGTGGGCGCGTCGAGTTCGATCCCGATCCAGGTGCCGGGGGCGAAGTGCGTGGGGCCTGCGTACGCGATGACGCCCGTACTGCTGCTGAGGCGCAGCTGTACGCTCTCCCCCACGCACATCCACGCCTGCACCACTCCACACTCCGACGGCTCCTCTGTTTGACATGTTCATATATTATTATGTGATACATGGTAGATTTAAGTGTGGGAATGCCACGAATGGCTCAACCGGAGTGATAACACACGCTCACAGAAAACCGGCGCAAAACAACCACAGCGTTGTGTTTCGTCGTGTAAGCGAGGTCCAATCCTTCCCCTCCCCCAATCCCTCACCAATCACAAAATCTCCAAAATTCCTAATACCCAAAAGGTCGGCAACGCACTCGTTGCTTTTCCCGTCGTTATAGGTGTACCTTGAGGTAATTAGTCTGCTCCTTTGCCGACATATCACATAAAAAAAGATATTATCAAAGAAAAGAATGTGAATCTTTGTTGATTCCTACTTTAATTACGGATCTTATTCATAATTTAAAAGATACTTTCTTAAAAACTATTGAATGCTAATCCTGCGCTAGAATCAGCCACAATTACCTTCACGGCATTAGAACAAAATCTGAAATTAATTATTTCATTAATCTATACCTAACGAACTATTCTAAATCAAAGGACTATTTTCAGAATACCTACCTACACAGAATAATAAACATCAACACTTTTTATAGCAAGCATGTCTAATCTATGATAACTAGCACACTTTCTACAGTTGTTACATAATAATATTAAATAAAGAAGTATGGGTTACCGTCTCCGATGCGTTCAGTAGAGGAGGCGGGCGTATGATGCAGGCCGGGTTCGTGCGCAGAGCGCGGCCGCGCGCTGGGGAAGGACGCGCGCGACGCATTGCGCGCGCTACCGCCCGCGCGACGCCGTACCACCTGATGTACAATATTGCATTTACTTAATAAAGCATAAAGACGATCACCTCAATGTATGTACTAGTCCCAAAATACTTTTTTTTTTTGTTTTTAATGTTGCCCCACATTAGTATTTTCTCCTGTGCCGTCGTTGCGTTTACAAACATAAAGTTTCACTTAGACCTAGAACACCAATTTGTGAATCACACAAAGAATTTTTCAGTGCCGGAATCGAACCCGCGACGCGTAGCACGGCAACCAATAGCCCAACCACCGCGTCAACCGTGCAGTATAATATACAAAGTTCGTATAAAATATATCTAGAAATGTATGTGGAGTAAACAAGTCATGTTGATTTACTTTCCTGATTTGGGATAAAGAACAGAATAACAAATTATTGGTCTTACCTTGCCGGCTGGCAGTTGCGTTTTAACAACAGGTTGGTCAGGTCCGGTAGAGGCCGAGTCACTCTCGCCGACAGACGACGCTTCCCGGCTTCGCTCAGCATCGTGACTTGATTGTTCAGAGCTCACCGATTCTATTTCGGCTTCACCTACAATTAGTGCAAAGTTTCAATTGTATCTTAGACGTTGATATTTTTCTTTATTTCGTCATTTTATTGTATTTAATAAAATAATGTAAAATAAGAAAAAGAAATAATGACTTCTCTCTTAAAATTGTTACATGAATGAGTTCATTACCTGCCGAGTGAGCTTCACTGACGATCAGACTGACAGACTATCATTCTATTTTGACGTTTCAAAAGTACCTATTTATGGTTTAGTTGGAATAAATGACTTTGAATTTGATTGAACTTGTACTGATTTAGAAGAACTAAATACAAATAATGTATGGAACAAATAAGGTTAAGAGTAATACTTCGTAAATCTTGGAATGAAGATTTTTCCGCAGCTACAGTCGGTAGTGTAGATTAAGACATACTGGCCAATTTCAGTCAACTTGTGACAGCCACGCTGATGGGACTAATAAGACTTAACGCGTCACTAGTGATATCTAAGGAAGTTTTAATCGAAAACGTCCTGTATAATAAAGACGATTCGTTATTTTGTAATCTACCTTCTTACAACAAGTAAACATTTTAGTATTTATTTATTTGTAGCTGTATGTATTTGTGAACTTACCAAACGACGTATCCTGCGAGTTGTCGTGTGAAACATCATTCGTCGAATCGTGGGTTACATCACCATTGACTTGAGAGTTCTCAACGCTCTTGCTACTGGACAACACCGCACTCTCAACAGGCAGGGCTCCCAGGGGATCCACCATTTGGTTCTTGGAGTCATCTTTAACAGCATCCTCGCAATCCCTTAAGAACGGATTGATACGATTCCTAGAACCAGGCGTAAGTACTGGCGTCTTAGCCTTTTCAAACATAGAATCGTCCAACTCGTGTTTAGACTCCACGATGTCATTCTTCAGGTCATTGATATCGTTTCGCAGTTCCGTGATTTCATTCCGAAGGCCAGCCATCGAATTCTTGGTTCTACTGATGTGTGTGTAGTCCATTGTTTTGTCGAAATCTGGTGTCTCGTCAACTGACATGCTTCGGATTGAAAGTGTGTCGTCGTTCGTCAGGTTTGTGGATGATACTGCTTGTGAACCTGATGGATGAGGAGCATATTTTAGAAGTGATTTGGCATTGTTTTGAACTTAAATGCAGCTGAGTGGTTCAGATATAATTATTTAAGTTTAGAACAGTAATACTGCTAAGTAATGCCCTATTTATTTCTTGGTTTTTTTAAATTGCTTCCTACAATTTTTTATTAAAACTTTTATAATACACCAGGGTTCTTTTCGTTTACAATGATAAAAATACCCCCAGACCCGGTATAACGATATTTAGATCAGATAAAGATTTTTTGCCTGTCATCAACTTACCATAGCCACTGGATGATATTGAAGGGGAGTTCTTGTTGGGCACTCGTTCACACGCCAGCTCATGGAGCGAATCTAACGTCTTCGATGTTGGTAAGAAGCCACGGGATGTTGCGCGGTTGCGTGTGCGCTGCAAACAAGACAACTTATTAATTTATTGCCTTTTTATGGCTTAATTAAAATAAATGTTAGTAGCCAACAAAAAAAAAATGAAGTTGATGTAAATTTTCAATATCGTTCACATGATATATTAATTACCGACAAAAGCGAGCTTCGGAAACGAATATCTGGACCCATACATTTTCGATTCGCTTGTGGCATTTGTATTTCGATTCGAATATTAATTTATATCGCACACACAGTAAATAAACAATGTGTTTAAATATTGACACAGGGAATAAAAACTTTATTTTTTATTACTTACATGTGACCGTGGGGTAGTAAGCTCATCAACAGGTGCCGATTCTGGTTCCGAATGCGAGTCCTCATCGTTCCTTCTGCCTGGTTCTTCGTGAAGCGTCGTCATACGCAATCCAAGCTTGCCACTCGCCGGAGACGCTGTAATTACACACACATTAACTACATATACTTATGTAAAATATACTTTAGGACAAGAGAGTATGGTCTTAATTTTATTGAAACTGTGACTTGATTTTTAAATCACTCTGTGTTTATTATTAAAAAATACTCAAAAGTGATAGTGATATCGATATAGATAATATTGAAAAGGTCTTAAGTCATGTGTAAAACTTTAAAGTAATATAGACTGTGTATCAAGAAAGAGGTAAGTATTAAATCCAAAGTTTGTTTGTAGGTAAATTCTATAGTGTAGATAACAAAGATAGCCTTTTTAAATGTTGAAACAGTTAAACTGTGCAGTACTTAGCGTTAACAAAATAGCGTAGTGTCTAGCTTATACTAAAGTAACAGCTTTTTTAAATCAAAATACAAATAAATGAGTTAATTTTTTAAAACATCGTCGAATGAGCGTCCATGCTTGAGATTGTACAATGATTGAGTCATGCCAATGTTGTCACTATACGAACTAACTCACTATGAAATGTAGCAAACAAAAAATTAAAACTTATGTTTTACATTGAATTTCTTTTCAGTGTTACATTAAATGTCATAAACCCTTATTTATTTAAAGGAATAGTTGGGTTTCAAACATTTTCATTACAAATATATATATGAGAAGTGAGTACTTTGATCAAATCAGTACTCTTAAATCATCCATCTAAAAAACTATGGTCTTATAGGTAGATGCACTTGATGAGCTTCTTCCAGCAGATAGTTTTTAGTTGACATCATACATCATGAACACATGACACAGAAGGAGAAATTAACAAACTTTTCTTCATGAATGTTTAAAGAAAAAGTGATATATCAACCACTAACTCGACCACATGCTATTCAAATACACAAATCGTGTTTAAATACCACTGAAAAGCTAGTAACAATGAACTTAACAAATAATACAAATATATAAAGAAAACCGTCAAAAAACAAGCGAAACTAGTGATTCTACGACTTAATAACTGGACATACACTTGTTGGGCGTCTGCAGTCGCAGAGAGTTCAGGTTCAAATTCAAGTTTAGGAACGTTGGCCGGGCTGCAATGAAAATATCAATGTCTTCGTCAATACAAACCTTTAACACAATATATAAAATTTTGGCACTTACAGCATTATATTCTAAGTTACACAACTGATAACTAATTAAGCTAAGTTTTGTGTACAATTTTTGACTTAAAATTTAAAAGAAATTTCTTATACATTTTGTTGATTGCAAGATATTATTGTATGGGACGCAAAAAGGCCACCGGCCTCTAACTGAAAAGCAAGATAGTAACTTTATTTCTTTCCAACCATTTAAATCTATTTTACAATATTCTTACTGTATAACTATCACACATAACTCTGTACATAGCTTCAAATAGATTCACGTACACCACAATTTATCTAATATTATTCTAAATAAAAATATACGAAATACCAAACCTACTTTACAATGTTGATAGACTATCACATGCGGTATACAATATCTATCCACGAGGAATACTTTCATCAAATATTTGTCTACAATACATGCACAGTTTCACCTAACACACACACAAACCTACATCCAATCCCATTGGTCTATCACTACTACATATCTACTAATACAAAGATAGGACTGCCTTTAAAGTTTTTTACGCATTGCACAATAGATTCAATACACAATAATCAATATTTGGCTGATTTGTTAAACCCTACCATTTGTAAAGCAATAAATCGTTGTCTAACTGAAAGCGTCGTTCGTTTTTTGAATCCACAGCAAATAGATCAACGTAGAGGAAGTGGGAAGGAGAGGAAAAATCACAGGTCATGCTGGTCCATGCAAATGAAAGAGACACGCAAACAAACAGACAGTCAACACAACGACAGAAGCTTGATGCTCGAAGCTTGCTTTCCTCTAATAGCCAATACAGGGTCTAATTTTATCAAAATGAACTCAGCATCGTATTTTGTCCTCAATCATTTTCGATATGCCAATATTTTTTGATGATTTTTTACAGCCAATCAATGGGTAACATATAAAAACAAAAATTCCTTATGAGTAACAATGATCACAACACATCTATTTAGTTTTTAATCGTTCGGTTGCATTCGTCTAATAATTTCGCAATACAGTTGCCATTCCGATTTAATACCATATTGTTTTCTCTGTTTACCTGATAGGAACGAGCCTGAAGGTAGCGGGGGATTAAGATACAGAAAATATAATGTTAGTTTCAGAGTCGGGAATCATTTTTGTGGTCCTATTCAACCTTGTTCTTTAAGATCTATTGTAATGGAGCCCAATAAACGTGCAAAAGTTTGATTAAGATTAAAAAATAATGAAAAAATATTAGAGGAGCATTCAAATGTTCAAAAATATTAAAATCTGTTTATGTAAAGTTGGGTATTCGACTCCATTCCCATTCAAAGATATCTCAAAGAAAAAGATGGATTATGGAAGAAATATTTTAGTAAAAATTCAAACAGGTCATATCAAAGAACATGACAGTGAAAGAAGGGGAAGACAGTTAGATAAAGACAGAAGGGGGTTTCCTGAGCCATAGCGTTGCCACAAAGCAATTGGAAAATAAAATAATGTAATAGTGAGATTATGAAGAGTGGATGTTTCAGTACTGTCGTGACGTGGCAGTATTGTGAACATGAATCGCTTGATATTTGTTTCGATATCTCTCCAATATAATGTTACTATTAACCTCATATTGAACACTATTCTAGTTAGTCTATCGTGCATCGAAATCTGTACATACTAAATCAAATTTATGTTACCTATTCTACGTAAATGCACTAATAAATTATATTCTTTGTCTAAATTACGGTTTACAAATCGATGTAAGCCTATGAGTCGTAGTTAATGCGCTATTCGAATGCACATGTGCAGATACTGCGAATAACTTTTTATTTCAAATTATATTTAAAACTGTACTTAGGCATGACATAATGTAATGAGTGGTAAAGAATGAATGTTTCGGAAATAGGAGTGTGTCTTGTACTGTAAAAAATACATATTTTAGTTAAGGAGAGATATTTCGGGAATTTTGGGGTAGGGTTATAACTTACCGAGTCCAAATGGTTTGGTGGGTGTTGGTATCTCGGGGTCGTTGTGTGACGGGGCCGCGTATGAGTGTCGGTGCACGGAGCGGCGCGGGGTGTCCTCGGCCAGGTCCGCCATACTGCCGGCGCGCCCTGACGCCAGCCCGGCCAGGGACTCGAATGACGAGTCCAGTCGCATCAACTGAAGAATACATACACTATATTATTATCTCAATCAACTCGCAGATTTCTTTACGTGGTTAAATATTTTTACACATCACTTCACATTAAGCTCATTCAATTTTAACACGGAAAGCCAAACATTTCTTTCATATTCATTTCCATTATTGACAATTTAGTTTAATTGGCACTAATTTGCAGACATTAACTTAAATATTTAAAATGCTAATTTACAAGTGCTTTGAAATAAATGTGATAACTAACTACGTGAAATTGTGTATTTAACTACTAAATAGTATGGCGGCTACAACAAAAAAAAATACTAAAAACGAGTAACGAAAACTGGGAATCCAATCTAGAACACTGATTTATTCTTTAGCATTCCAGTTAAACAAATTATTGATTAATACAGAAAAATAAAAACTACAAACGGGACGGAACAAATGAAATATTCCGACGAATGGAATTTTCTTTTTTCTTTATTTTTAAATGGTTGATAAATAATCATCAATTTTAGGTATCGTTTAAATCGTTTTAAGTGACAATTCATGTCTTGCTAAAAGCAAAGATTGTTATAAAACCCTTCATTGTTCAGTGCATTTGGTGGTCATCCGTAAATCAACCATCCAGTGTACAAATATGGAGGTGCGATCTTAAAACTTCTGTGCCAATGTGACCTTTTGCACGTTTTAATCAATAAGTTTATTTGCAAACCGTAGAGTGTAAAATTAGAGAATTGTGAGAAGACCTTGTTGATTGTGTTGACCAATGCTTATTCCTTCTCAACGTAAGAGGAGACCATTCCTCAAGTTTACATCGATCAAATATGAAGTGGCACAAAAACCATTCAGTGAACCGTATCCCGTAGAAAATAAAGTATAAACTAGCGTGAAAATAATAGGTATAGAAGTAAAAAAGTATGGGTAAGATAATGCGTGTAATTGGGGCATGTTAGTGACTCACGTTGTTCCCGTTCTTGGCGGCGTGCTCGAGCGCCTGCGACAGCTGGGCGCGGCGCACACAACACACACGTTAGCAAGCACACTCCGCGCTACGCGGGGGACACGGGGATTTACCGACCATCCATTCGCATAATTATTTGTCATCATAATGCCGTTTCCAACTAGTCAAATTCAATACTTTTATCCAAATGTCATTAACGATACTTTTCTAAGAAATTGGTATGCAACTCCTAATTATGACGTCGTAGTATTTTTGCGTCAAATGCATAAAAAATATCGGAAATTTATTGTATCGACAGATCGATCAATAAAAGTATAAATATTTTTCAATATTTTATTGTATTGAAACGTCGAATAAATTTTTTTCACCAAGGAAACTAACCCGATTATGTTGCTTTTTAGTATGAAAGCCTAGTATCGTTATACATTTTTTGGATGAATTTTTATTATTATTGTTATGTTTTAGTAGATTTTGAACCCAGTAGCCCAATTAATTTTAAATAAAAAAAATGACAGTTATAGGATCAATAGACACGCTCTATTTCATACGACAGACACTATATTACATCATTATATCAAAAAGAATGTATTAATAAGAATCGGATTCAGTAGTTTTTATATGATTATGTTTTAAACTATGCGAATGGATAGCGAAACATAAGTTATATAAACTTGACATTTCTTTACCAATAAATTTATACCAGCAGTAATTATTATTAACAAGGATTTTTTATTGCCTGTGTGCCCCGAGTAGCGAACAATTCCATACTATATTGCCTATACCTAATGTGTTATATATTTATTTACAAAGTGACTTACATAACTTTAATCAAGTGTGTTAATAGCGACATCGATTTGTTCTAAATGTTACTGAAGTGTGTTAATTTTAAGTTTATCCGGCAAAGCGTTACAACATCTATTACTTGAAATTAACTTACAGATAGTATGTATCGCGCCTGTAAATTTGTAATCATGTAGTTGTGTTTTTTTGAAGATATCAACTCGTCTTACATAATGTAAATCGACAGTTATAAATAAAAAAAAGTTCTAGAATCTTTTAAAACATAAATATATAATATTTTAATTTCTGTTTTGCTGTTACCAGTATGTAAGACGTTTGACAACTCTAAAATTCTTTAGTAATAAGAATTCTGTAATTATTATTCGTAGAAATATATACTTTGTATGTGCGAATATTTATCTATCTGGCGTGTACCTACGTGCTGAACTAGCGTCGACTGTACCGTGTGTCTATGATAATACGTGTTGTTTTTCAACGACAATTTTGTACTATGTACTCAACACACTGAAGATAGACTGTGGTAGTTAGAAAAACAACTTTATTTGGAAGACATAAGGGGTTATCAGCCCTTTTTAATCTTAATATTGCTAGTACATAGTCCAAAAAGTCGTTATTGCTATATCAAAGTGATATAGTTGAAAATATACCTGTGAGAAGTTGGGTACGGAGGCGGTCTTGCGCATGGTGATTGGTTGTCCCCGCGCCTGCTCTAGCTCTTTGACGGCGACGCTCTGTCGGAGCCGGTCCAAGGTCAGTATACTTTCCACTGCACTTACACCGCGAGTGTATTTTTCTGAAAATCAAAAGGTGTACATAATAAGAAATTGTTTTGTATTCATTGATTCATATTTTTTCCTTACTGAAAGGATGTTATAGTCAAGTTTTCGATTGATGTTTGTAGATAAAAATAATCGAGCTAAAATCATACCTAGTTTATAATATGTTCTTTTTAATTCTAGTTAAACACTTAACAATGAACTCTTTCTTTAACTACATAACTCTTACATTACAACATTGACCGATTATTGACATAAAAATATTTTTATCTGCCCACTAGTCCTTAGTGGTTCTTAGTTAGGTTTATATCTCGCAGTTTTCACAAACAAGTTGGTCATAAAAGATGATCTTTATTATGCTCTTCAATGGAGTTTTAGGAGCGAACTAATTATCTATACTGTGTATTATATGACTCTTACCAATATAAGTCTCTCCATCAGCAGCACTGGCTTCCTCCCCGGTAGCAGCGATCTGCGCGAGGCTCTCCCTTTCTTCCAACTCTTCGGAGGCCTTCGGTATGTTGGAAACCACCTCGTACGTCACTCCGGTCTGCGTCAACTGGTCCGTCCTGTCCACGTAATAACTAACACATTTGTATATTAAATACGTCATTATAGTCAAGTGTCTGTAATTGTATGGATAGGAAAGATTCTAACATGTTTTTTGTGTCCTTTGTACTGTTAACATAGTCTAATGTGCCATTCTTAAATTGATTTTCAACTTTGTTCGAAAATAATAAAGTTTAAAATCTAAGGAGTAAGTATGTTATAGGATGCAGTGCTAATAGTTGAGATTAAGAATGCAAGATACTATGTGCGAAACCAAAAAAGTAATTTGGCCACTTGTCTGATACGAAGCAGTGGCTTTTTGGTGACATGGGCTCTCGACCACACTATAAGCAAAAATTTTAAAATTAAAAATCTACTAAATAAGATGACATATCAGATAAAAATACATAAAAATAAACATTAGCATAAATCCCTCCCAACATTATCTATACCTTAAAAACCCATCCACAAAACTAAAACATATACGACTTGTCAACAAAAGCATAACATGGACATGCCAATCCCTCACAGCTACAGAAGAAAGAAAGATATAGACAAGGTCAAAAGGTGAACGAACTAACCTGACAATCTTCTTGCGTATCCTGTCGGTAAGGCTCTGTCGCTTGTATATGTTCAACCCTAAACGTTTCCTAAGTATGAGATCCATGGGGGCGGGGTGCGACAACCTTACTGTGGTCTTCAGAATCAGGTATACGCGTTCGTTTGCTGAAATATAATGTGAAAGGTAAATAAATTTAAATTAATTATTAACGTATCTTAACTGATCTCTGATCAGAAAACGACCGCTGTGCAACAACTAAAACGTTGTGTTTTGAGTGAGGTAACCCAATCCTTCCCGTCCCCCGTTGTTACCCAATCTTTAAATCCCTCAAAACCTCTTTTCTTAAAAAGGCTGGCAACATCCCTGCCTAAACCATAAATTCCCCAAAAACTCTTATCCTCAAAACGAAAATAACGCATTCCCAACACCTCTGATACGGCGATTGTCCATAGGCAGCGCCGATTACTCACGTCAGGTAATCCGAACGCTAGTTTAATGCCGTATCACATAAAAAAAAATTGAATCTTCATAGTTTGTTTACCTTCAGTAATACGGTTAAGGTACTGTGAGTCGTGTATGGAGGAGTCCCATGATGCGACGGCAGAGACATCTTTGTCGTGGTGGTGGAGTATCTGTAGCTCGTAGAACTTGTTGCCGTGCTCCTTGGGCAGGATCGAGTGTAACCCAGCTACCGTTACTTCTTCGCCACTCGGGTGAGTTGTTAGGTCATCCGCTGTGAAAGAGAAATTTTGATGATAACGAGAGACCCGCCCCGGCTTGACACGGCTGCAATGCTACTACTAAATTGCTCCACGATTTACTGGATGTTACTATACATTTAAACCTTCCTCTTCAATCACTCTATCTATTTAAGATAACCGCATCATAACGACTAGTACGTAGTTTTAAAGATTTAAGCGTACATACTACTCGTGCGCGATAAGTTGAGACCTGCTAGGAATGCGACTCCCCGCCCGCTTCCCCTGCACTTCCCCGATGGCGCCCGTATTGTACCGTTCGCATCACTATTGTTTAGTCTCACAGAACAGATACAAAAGGTTTACCTATACCTTTTTTACCTGTTAGGTATACCTTTTTTAACTGGCCTACGTCACGTACCGACGCGCTCTGAATTTTTTTTACTTTTCGTTTGTGTTATTTTTTTGTTGTTATAGTTCTTGTTAAGTGTTTTTGTTATCATTATGAAGTGTAAAACTGCATAGCGGAGAAAGAAACCTCGTGCTAAAAGTGTTAGAGTTTTTTGAAAACGAAAAACGGAACAAACAGTTTTGTTTACCTATTGACAACTCAATCCAATCGAATATATTTGGAATTTGGTCAAGCAAAGAGTAGCCGATAAAAATATCAACCAGTCTGAAAGGGAAATAGAAAAATTAACGAGAGATGCAATTACCAGCATAAGTGAGAGTGACTGGAAAAAAGAAGTCAACCATGTGGACAGGCTTCGACAAAAGTATTGGGATGATGACCTCCTACAAGAGACAAATGAATCGCAATTAATTGTAAATTTATCGAATACCTCTTCGTCAAGTGATTATAGTGAGACTGAGGACGAAGAACAACAAATGTAAATAATAGATAAAATAAATGTATAAACTTAAACATTGTATTTTTATTCATTATAAAACCATAGTCAACACTTTCGGTGATACATAATTAAATACCTAGTGTCCTATTTTATATTCGAATAGTGTAAAAAAGATTAGATAAATGGCAGCGTCCTCCCTGAGTAACATAATAAATTAGTTTAAAAAAAACAAAGACGAAGCCGCGGGCGGCTGCTTGTTATGTTCGCTTTTTTGCGGGCGGTACAAACACGCCAATGTGACGTCACCGCGCTCAAGTCTCAACTTATCGCGCACGGGTAGTAGGGACAGAGGAAGACGAAAGACGACTTTATTTTCTACTATGTAGTAAAGAGAAGCTATCTCGACATGATTGTATTATTTAGGTGAAGACTGTGAATAGTGAAACAAGTATCTAAATGACCAACAACTAAGTGCTGCAATACAAACATTTATGTGGGATTGGTGACGCCATTTGTTCATTTTTACTAATCCGTAAGCATGTACGGTAATGGGGCACTGCCAAGTCTCGAGCAAAACAGACACGACCATACCATCGTTTTCTCGAAACGTTTCGTTTTTTTCGATGTATTAATAAGACAAAAACTTACCATTGAGATCTAAGAACAGTACAGGTATGTGGTGTTCCATTCCCAACGGTGGGACCCAGGCGGCCGGCGCTCCGGGTATTGGGCTGCCCGGACTGGGAACTAAAACCTGGATAGAATAAAATAACAAAACACTGCAGGATTTTACTAGTGAAAATTTGAACTCTGTAGTCTGCCTCAGAGGAAAGATTTTAGCTAAGTATATTACTTAATTACGATTTACTACGCGATGAAATTATAGCTACTTTAACGATTATCATCATCATTATATATCAGCTGCAAAACGTCCACTCTCTTACAAGCATCTCCAATGACTGTTAGATAACCACCTGCCCAAGGTTAGAGATGGCCTGCAACGGCTCCCTGGGACTTTCACTTATTTGTACTGGTTAGTTTCCTTTTTATCATTTAAAATCTTTTAAGATACTGCTTCCGAAGCACAGACTAAAGTAAGGAGTAACGTAAAATAAATACAAACAGTTCTGTAATTATAATATTACTCACAGCATTTCTTTCTTCAGTGAGTGAGACCCACTGTTCGACGAGAGACTGTTCCCGTTCGTTGTCACGCTCACTCTTCATCGACGGCGACATGTTCACGAGTTTCTATCGGAATAACATAATTATATCAGTTCTAGCATTAAATTCAGACACGTAGAAATATGTTAGGGGAGAAGGTTTATTTTGGTAAACATGTCTAGACTGAGAGAGTTGACTCTAGAACTAGGTGGTTGACCCGGGGCGCAAATATACGCGAGACACAATGTGTTTTCTATTCTGTCTCACATATCGGCAGAGGTTAACGATGAAATTAGATAGGTATGGTTTCGTAGCTGTAGAATGATTGTTGTTGGCTGTTCTGTTAAATACCTGTAACTGTGCATGTAAATGCTGCCGTCTACGGAACAGTGCGTCGCTCCACCTCTCGCGTAGAACCGCTAGATCTTCATCTTGGTAAGAGTCCAATGGCATTTGTAGGCGTGATCTGTAAAGAACAAGCAAATAAATATTTTGATTGGGATACATTTGAAGATAGATGAAGCTTAAAAATATTCATTATTTCATGCAATAAAATAGAATGGAACAGCAATAAACGCGCAAAGATTTGCGCAAACAGTTCTATAGAGGAAAAGATTTGCGCAAAAAGAAAACTAAGGGCAAACAATTTTGCGCAATTATGGATATTACCCTATACTCAATAGGGTGAATTCAATTTGGCAACTACTTTTATTGTGTATAAGAATGTGTTATACCTGACACTGACGGAGCCGACCTCGATGCTGAGTATCTGCTGGCAGACGAGGGGCAGCGTCCCGGAGTTGAGCGCGGGCCGCACGCGGACTGCGATACGTCTCTGCTGGCCCTGCCGCACTTGGTACACGCCGCCCGTCCATACGTCGTTACGCTGCACCACCTGCGTATTACAATAAATGTTATATACATAGACAAATAATTAAGACTGGCATTGGCACACGATCTAAACAGGACAGAGATCAAGTAGATTGTTGACAAACGATTTGATCATTTGGATGGCCTGATGGTAAGCAATCGGTGCCGCACATGGATACTCGTAATAATACTAAAGGAATTACTGTGCGATGCCCTTGTGGGTTATTGGGGATTTAAGGATTGGTGTCGTTGGCCTCTTGGGGGGTTATTAGGGGTTTAGGGATAGAGGATTTGAGTATTGAGGGGAAGGATTGGATTTCCGATACCTCTCCCATTAAGCGAAACGCAACGTAAGAGTTACTTCACGCCGGTATTCTCTAAGTCCGTGGTATTACTGTGATCGAGCCATCACATTCGTGCTGAAACATGGCTCTTCGACATGCTAGTGGCAAGATACGAAGACGATACCTACCAAGATATTGGACATTAAAACCTAAGAAAATAATGAATATTGCTAAGGGATATTTTTCTTACCTCGACGGGCGCGTACTCTCCATTGTCGTTCAACTCGTGTATTTCGACCCAGAGTTCTATCTTCCTCGTGAGTTCAGTCCACCTGTCGGCCAGCGAGCGCGCCTTAGCCAACTGTTGTTGTTCCACTTCCCAGTTCCCGCGCGCGCGGCTGAACCCGGCCGAGCGATGACCCCATACTTCGATTGACAGCGCACCCTCTGGTAAACAAGTTAAAAGTTTATGGGTATTCAATAATTTCTAAAGTTTCTTAAGAAACTTTAGGAAATTGTATAATGACATTTACAAAGTACATAAAGGAACTAGCTTGCTGATTTTTTATTGAAATATCTTACCGTAAGCAAACTATAAAGACATTCGATAGTAGGTAAAGGGAGGGAATGACAACATTTTGGCGCAAAGATTATAAAGCGGGTAAAATTAATTAATTGAACTCAAAATGTCATATACTAATATTTTAAGTGGGAAAGGGTATGTTTTTGATTGTCAGTCTTTTCCAGCAAAATGGAGCTACATTTCCATTTGTGCTGCAATCAGGAAAAGGCTACTGCGCCAGAAATTTAAGGCGAATGAAGTCACCGGCATAAGCTTGTCTTTAATAAATATCGACTAAATCAAGATCGTATTAATTTACTCACCAGCACAATGTTCGATGAACTCTTCAGTTAAGGGAATGGTGAAGTCCTTCTTATGGTCGAAGCGGAATGTGACGAGTGACTGGTGTCGCGGGGAGAGGGGCGGCGCGGGCGGCGCGGCGGGGGGCGTGTCCGCCGACACGACGGGCGGGACCACGACGGGCTCCCCCGCCCCCAGCGAGTACTGGCAGAACACGAAGTGGGACAGCGACGGCGGCAACCCCGTCGCTTGCTTTATTGATACTCGGATGGTCACCTGTGGAGGAAATATCTTGGTATTATGATATTATTAACACGTTAACCGCCTCTTAGATCACCGGTGACCAAAGGTAGCGGAGGATTTGCCTGCATTTGTGCCGAGTTTTATGTGGGCAGCCAAAGACTTAAAGTTTTGTCTATAAGCGTGGGTTAGTTTATTCTCTCAATAATTAATGTCACCCATTTATATATTTAAAAGTTTAGTAGGAGAGGTGATTCAAAAATAAATCGAACAACAAAGTTAAAATTTAAAACGTGTTTTCATATGCTCCTGTTTTGTAGTAAATGTTTATGCCAGTTTATGCCAGACGACCCTGCTGGAGCAACTCGCACTGCTGGAGGAACCCTCCCCCTTAGCTCTTCACATCGAACGACAAGTCACTACTTGCACCCATTGGCTCCCCGCGACCCTGACGAGATCGTCTGTCCACCTAGCAGGTCTTCCCGCACTACGTCTTCCGAATGCTTCAATGAAAACGCTATACTTAAGGAACATTATAATTATAAAAAACAGTGTGTTTACCTGTTGCGTCGCCGAATCAGCAGGGTCATCATCATCCCTCATATCACCGGAACTGTCTGAAGCAGCTTCACATATTCTGTCCTGAGGAAATTGGCCTGCTACTCGACTTATTTCCACCTAAAATTATTTAAACATATTCAGTGTTTACGTTTATGTAACTCTGGATCTACTTGAAACTAGTTGAGTTAGTAGCCCAGCCCCTGAACGGGGGAAATAATTAGATGATTGTCCCCTCACAATAAAAAGTCTGTTGTTACAGCACCAACCAAAATTTTATATAATGTATCCCCAGATACTAGTTTTATTTCAACAAAACTGTCTTTTACAATCGATTCTATGTTTGCAATTACGTATCTTTAAAATGGATGTTTTCTGAATATACCTGTAACCTCCCAGCGACCTCTCCCTGCTGGCTGATGATGGGCGTGTGGTAGTCCAGCGTCACGTCATGGAACAAAGCCTCTAAGAACACGTTCGCTACTCCAATCAAATTGTGATTCTCTTGCGATTCATAGAAGGGGTCTATTGCTGTCTCTGCTTGTTCCTATTAGAAGAAGGGAGATAGTTGTATATATGTGAATGTTGAATGTAGGTTATTGTTTTATGTAGATTATTTTTGCATGCTTTTTAGTTTGATCAATTATTTAATAATAGTTAATATTAATATGTTAATATAAGTGCTCCTTCACAGCATTTGGTTACTTGTTGATGCCCAATATTATTATGTTAAGTTTTAGTTTTCATGCTCAGGCATATGCATATTTCAAAGTGAATTATAATGTTAAACATGTTTACATTTACTCATATTTTTTTGGGTTTGTTATTATTCCATCCTTATGTTTCCCAGCGTATTGGCTAAACTATTATAAAATATGTACTAAAAATTAGGTAAATTATTTCAACTACTTTCATACAGTTAGTAAAGGAACGAAGCACACTCGCTACTTTTGGTAATCAGCTTATCAACTATTGTATTGTACAGACTCTAGAAGCAAGTGAATCTATTCCTGACAGTGTAAATGCTTAATTAAATTTTGAACTTTATTGTAAGTATTAAAGTCGAAAATCCAAAGTCCTCCTACAGTCGCTTGAACAACTGCCTTAGAAATATCTCTACAACTGTTTTACTGCAAGAAATTCCAACTCAAAGCCATTTATTTCAACTAAACTTTAAGTACCTTTGAAACGTCAAAACAGAATAGTAGTATGACAGCCTGTTCGTCAGTAAACCTAGGTGTTAGATCCAGTTTGTAGATCCGAATGTGAGAGGAAAGAGCAAGAAACTTAATATGAATGGACAAGAAATAGAAATAGAAATCTTTTATTTGTCAATATGTTATCAAGTACGTTACGTCCGTACATATCAAGTACGTAAGTTACGTCAAGAAGTAGCATGTGTATTTAGTTCCTTTTTAATGTTAGTAATCCCTCAACCACTTACGCCGTCTCCGCTGGGCAGGCGTACCTCTTCGATGACCTCGTCGCCCCGTTGTTGCCTGCGTCGCCAGTCGTCGTACATGTCGCGCATGTCGACCAACTTGTTGTCCAACTTCTCCATCGACCACACTTGACCGCTTCGTCCCGGACGTCTCACCATTATCGCTGGCTCTGATACGAACGCGCCGCGCTGTGAAAAAGTAAATATTAACAAATAGTAACAAATATATTTTTCTCTTCATACTTGTCGACAGATTTTTTAGACTAGATCGAATAAACACCTTGTTAGTCAGTAGGTAGTAGAAATGATAACGAAGTGGGGTATAATTCTTTTTCAATTAATGAAAAAAATGACAGTGGCAAAGACAAGTGAACTTCATCCAAGCAGCATCTATTGCGTTGACACTTAGTACAGTTAGACAAAACAGTAGTTTTTACATGAAGGATTCTAAATATTTTTTCTGAAGGCATTTTAATATTTTTTTTTAAATGCTACTTTACCTTTCTGTTAGGACTAAGATTCTGCGGTGGTATTTGTAGCGTAACGCTGAACCGAGTGTTCCGCCTCATCTCTTCAGCCAAGAAGTTAGCTTCCTGTACGAGTGCGTTGGCTCTCAGTATGTCAGCTTTGAGTCGGCCCAGTGAGCGCTTGAATGTATCGTCACGTTCGGCCGCCCAGCGCTCTACGCGGGCCGCTGTGGTTGGAGTACAAGCTGTCATTTTACCTGCAAAGACATCATTTAGTTTATTTAAATGTACGACGTTTAAGTGTAGGAAAGCCAAGCTTTGGCAGGAATGGGCCGGGTCGACTGGAATAATACCACGGCTACCAATGATGTATAAAACTATAGATACGTTGTCCGCGCTCTACAATGACAACATGAAATGAAGGCAATTGACAACATCGCGCTTAGTTACGCACCAACCTGCCGCGCGACGCTACGTTTGTTTTTAATTTAATATCGTGTGTGTAAACCTGTGCGAAACATAAAGAAAGCATGTCGTCGTGTGTGTTCAGACGATGTACAAATTATAATCCAAAAGTTAAAGATAAAAATGTGTCATTTCATGCATAAGTTCACCAAACAACCTATTTTTATTTTATTTTTTTCGACGCCGGCGCCCGCCATCTTATGGCGGCCGGCGCATGAAGGTATAGTCACGTGCCGTCGGCATAACTGAAGATGTATATTTATCTCCCTCTAGCAAAGGCATTCCACTATACGATGTCATATTTTCTTTCCCTTTTTTACTCGTAGAAGTAGTTATCTAGTATTTTCGCCGTTTTTAAGCGCCGCGATGTTGGTTCATGACGTGTCTATATATAATACGTCATTGACGGCTACACAGAAATCCGGCATGCAAAATCTACAGCTATGTTTGCCGTGCAGTGAGGTTGTCGGAGGCTCAATCCTTTTCTTTTCTCTCCATCCCTCCCCAATCCCTAACTCTCAGAAACCCTAATCTCCAAAAGGCCATTAACGTACCCATCTCTGGTATTGCAGGTGTCCATGGGCGATGCCGATTGCTTACCATTAGGTAACACACCTGCTCATTTACCGACCTATCGCATAAAAGATTAACTAAAAAGACGATAAACTTAGAAAACAAATTAGCAAAAATACCGTTTACTTACACTTTTTAAATAAAATTCGTAAATAATAAGTAGATAATATTCGGTTTAATAAAAACATACCTAATTTGAGTGGATCATACGCGTATGGCGGATATGGTGTAGAAGGCGACAGAATATTTCTAAGCTGTTGGAACTGTCGCTCGTATTCTTGCCGTTGTTTTTCTAGCGCCACTAAAATAAACATAATTATAGTTAAAAAAATATTACACAATAATATTTAATTTTCAAAGTGTCATTTCACTAGTATAATATCTCTACATAATACATTACAAATGTCAAATAATACCTTGTTTATCCTCTTCGTGTTGTTTCTCAAGCCTGGATATTGCAGTCTGTATCGGATCGTTGCTAAGTTCATTCAGCATAATCTCATCACGTGCGAAGTTATAGTCGATCGGTTGCGCAGGAGTTTGTGGTTCGGATGCCGTCGCTGTGGAGTAACCAGAATCTTGTTCTACAACGGAACGCAGTAGAACAAAGAATACATCAAATAAAAGCGAATAATAGCAAAAAAAATAAACTGAGAAACAGTATTTATAGTAGAAATAATTATAATCATAATTTGTTTATAAATAATTATAATAAAGCTCGCATTAACGTAAAACTAAATTGCTTTTTTAGCGAATAAAAATGATAATTTTGAATACATAAAAAAGTAAATCAGGTTTTTGTTTTAGTTCGGGCTAACCCTTTCGATTCGAAATTACGAAGTTATACCCTTAACACAACAACGTATCTAACACATCCATATCCACAAAATAAACGTACCGGTAGCCTTAGGACAGTTGACTCTGAAGAAATGATGATTTCCCCAAAGTATTCTGTCGGCATGTCCGAGCCTGACTCGAGAGACCACGGGAGTGCCGTTGACGAAGCATCGCGCAGCACCGAGAGGCTCCATGTGTAGGCCTCCGCCCTCAACAAGTAGTTGACAATGTTCAGGTTGAATACCGAGACCGGAGAGCTGGATGTCTGCTGAACTTGATCCTCCTACCAACGTGCGATCCTGATAGATAGAAATAGAATATATATATATCGATAGAAAGTACACATTACTATTAAGTTTTTGTCTAATGGAAGACTGTTAAACAAAGGGTCTATAAAAAGAAGTTTGCAGTAAATACCCTTATTTGGCTAAGCTTGCAGATCGCAATTGTATGGTATTAGGGGATGCTATCCATACAACATCGGCTGGTTATTTTAATAGCATACAAATTCCCAATAAAATGTTAGGTTCCAACAAAAACTAAATAAGGCCAATTCCTAAATGAAAGATCAGTCAGATTTCTTTTTCAATCGGCTTTTGGAAGTTGAAGAACAAATTACTACACTAATGTTTATAGACAGTGATTAATTTGGCCAAAGTCCACAAATCTTTTGCCTTAATACCTGATCTCATCAGTGATTGGAAGCAATTGTAGTATAGATGAAAGAAATAATGGGATTATGAACTGACCTTTAGGTAGTATACAAGTAATTCGTTGAGCGAAGGGTCCGCATTGAGGTTGACTAAGTAATATTTGTTCTTCTCCACTTTGATACCACTCGCTTGCACGCTGATCCCCATCTTTTCTAGCGCCTGCTGTCGTTCGCTTTGTATTCGACCTGTAGATAACATCAATAGATGAATCAATCCAGATGATTATTTTGTTAGTAAAAGAAAATGATTCAAATAAACTTTTTGATAAAACAAACACCAATTCATTTTGTTTTCAACCAACCATAAATATTGAAAAAAAGATGAAATGAAAGCTGAAAACTATTTTTAAGATACTATTATCATTTATTGATATTCAGCTTAATTAATACACTCAATTTACCACCGACAGCAACCAATTCCAGATACAAAAGAAAACTCCATAATTTATGTAAACTACGAAACACTCGGTTCTCTGATAGTAAATGGAAAAATATATTAAAGACTGCAGTTTGAACAAACCGAGACGCAAATGGATGCGGTTTAGTGCACCGGACGCTGCCGCAGCTTCGATATTAAAACATTCTTTATTTATAAGCACTACAAGTTTTTTATACAATTTTGCATACATTTATTCCGTATACGTAATTGATAACTTTTATGTGTCAAACAAAAGCGTAAATTATTTTTGTTTATTAAAATTCTGCCGTATTTCTGGCCTAAACTTATGAAAAACGTAACGTAACGTAAAACCGTAAGTTCTAAGCCTGGCCTTTTTCTAGTTAGTTAGTTAACAGCTCTATCTGATCACAGACGGAGAATGCAACAGTATTTCGTTTTACGCGATTTTTCGTTTAATTGGATATCTCAATTTCATAAAATGAATATACACATACCAGTTTCAACCAGCTTCTCTTCCCAAGTCCGTGACATTTCCTTCATGAGGTGCTCGCTTTGTGCCAGTTTCTCGTGTACTTCTTCACCCACAGGGGAACCCTGGAAAGAAAATGCCAATAAAGCCTTCATTCTAAAGTAAAAATGACCCACTATAATTTAAATGTAATTATCGGTGGAGTGAGGTCGGATACCCAAACCCACTCCATTCATCCTTCCTCAATTCTTAAATATCCAAAACCACAGGGTGTGTTGGTGTTGTGGGAATCCACTGGCGGAGCCAGTTGCTTACCATCAGGTAATCCGTATGCTCATATCGTCCGTACGTACATATTATCAAGTCCCTTACGTAAGATTTATTTCTACCAGCTCTATAATAAACATCGTAGTACCTATTTGCAAATTGTTTCAGTAAAAACATTACCTGCACGTTTAACCTAGATAGTGGTGTAATTAATTTTCCCCCAAAGCCCCGAGGACACGTAACAAGAATACTAATCCTTCAGGGAAACAGATCGTAAATTACCGCCGTGCGAAGCGGCGTCCGCCCTCTGCAAACCTAATCTGAACGAGTACCCAGCAGTTTATATAGGCATTGTCTTAGAACTAGCGTAAAGAAATTAAGAACGAATATCAACAACGAAGTCTTTAGACCTAAGACCACTAATTTATATGTAAAGTTGCAGTCAATTGAGAGTGCTTTTAATTAAACCTTTTTTAAGAAGTTGTCTAATTGTTTCCTCTAATGATTTCTCTGTGGATAAAGATATTGATGAATGAAGAAGAAGTAAGAAAATTTATCTAAATAGGTTTGCTAGAATCTTATCATTCGGTCTTTCACTGTCTTAGCCTACCCCAATGGAAGACAAGTATGACGATATTATAGCATATCTATACTCGGACTTTTAATTCCATTCCAGATTTGACAATTTCAGTGTTGCAACGTTATGACACGTATTAAATAGTGACGTTGCGAAATTATTCGATGTGGAAATCGAATATTTCTGAATCGATTCCTCTCGTTTATAAATTTAATCTCGTAAACTAAGTTTATCAGGAAATAAAATATTTCTGATCCGATAATTTAGTTTTGACAATTAATTAACGATCTGAGACTTTTCTTTTGTAATTGTGTGTGAAATAAATAAAAAATGTGATCATGAAGGAACATGACAAATAAAACAGAAATTTTATAAATTGTGGCCGTCATCGCTATCGCTATCGCTGTTACTTTATGTAACATTTATTATAAATTGTGTCTGTGATTTTTATTGTCAATTAACATATCTAGCTTACTAATTTTTTCCCCTGTTTTGACAACATGAGATACGCATTTAGACCATTCGGTAGCCGTAATTTTTTGAATGCTTTCCTGAAACTGATTCACTGATTGTTTATCGATTTTTGTGTTCATCACTACACTGTTATATGTGGTATCATTATTTCACAAAATGACAGTGGTCAATGTCAAATCAGGAATCGAATTAAAAGTCTGACTATAGATATTTAATAGATACATAACAATAACGAGACTTTAGCTGTCAGTATGACTTTCCTATTGAAAAGTAACTCTCCCGATTCAATGCAGTTTCATTGTTTTCTGTTGGGCATCCATACAATGTAGAAGGGTAAAAAAAAATAAAGGAAGCAATACATGATGAATGACTAAACCACTTCAAGTCATTGTACAGTTCAGCCATGACACAGTTTAGTATATCGATCCCTAACGATACATGTACGGTACAAAGTCGCATGTGATATGCACATTTGTAAAACACATGGTGAATCTTAAGGTCGATGAGCCGCCTTGGATCCGCCGACCTTTTTGTTTTCTTTGTGTAAATAATGCAACGCGATAAAAGCTGGCCCTAATCCAAATACACTTTCACAGGCAAAAAAAACAGCACTGAAATTTGTTTTATTTATCTTAAAATTGTAATTTTAATTTCTTTTGACAGATTTTTAGGATGAAATATTAAAACTCTGATCGAAAAAAACGATCGTCAACTACAATTTCGTAACTCGATCGCAGATTATATTATCAATGTGGACACACGAAGAAGAATAAATGCATGCAAAGGAATCGACATATGAGTGAATTAAGAAGAATATACCACGAATGTGGAGAAACTGAAATCTCTATAAAGTATAAAGAACAATCTCACACGAACAGAGTGTGAGTACGACTTACCGTGCCACTTACCGTGGCATACTTTAGCATCTCCTTGAGAGTCTCCACTTCCTGGCGTAGTTCCCGAATGATACGCGCATTCGGGTCCTCGTTCACAACAGCGTGGTTGACGATGCGTTTCGCTCGGTCGGCGTATCGGAGAGTCGATAGCGTTTCTTCGTAATTATCTGCAGCTGGTGATATTGTAGCGACCTGCGAAAACAGTCGATCAATATTTCATCAATTATACATAGAATAAAAAATCCATACGGGTTTAACGTAAAAAATAAAATATTCTATTATTAATTCAAAAGCTTTTAAAATCTCGTAATGTAAACTGAAATGTATTTTAAAATAAATTAATAAAGAGAACATCTATTACCGAGAAAAACGTTGGCTACATTCATATTGAAAAACAAAAAAAGGATTGCTTTGAATAAATCTACTAATAACGCTGATGGACGGAGTTTTCTCATTGCAGGTCTGCATAAAACAATTGCAGAAACAAACAAAGGGACTGACTTCCTCATAATTACAAAGCCAGCCAGACTAAAATGACCCTTGTTTACAAATGAAAGTAAACAAAATGGTACTTTTTCCAATGTAAATACTATTTATATTGATTCGTAGAACATTTCTCTGCGCGACGACGAAGCATGAGTGTTTCGAGTTGGGTGACTCAAAGGATGCGACGGTCCGTGGTTAGAACTCGAATTTATTTCAAGTCTAGAAAGACTTTATTTGCATTATCTTTCCGCTTTAAGAGGTGCTAAAGTGCTTGCAAATTGATTAAGTTTGTGTTACACTTTTGTTAGTTGACTGTCTGGGGCTAATTTGATCCTATCTGAAACATTACTTATAGCATTGTTGATGCTTATAGAAAATATACCTCAAGATTTTAACACAAAGCTTAGACTACAGCAGAAACAGTCACAATATATAAAGGCAATTCTTTAGAAAATAATCGCTATCAAAGTTTATATATGTATAACAAAGAAAATACCTAAAGAACCACTGGATGTGACATGACAAAGGACTATTAGTATTTTACGATCCTTCGCGAAAACAGCCTACGACTGTCTTTTACGAGGTAAAAATAGTTTTGTTACTGTCGCCCTTAATATCATACAGTGTGCACGTCACTCATAGTGTCAATTAATTTTCTATTAGCTAAAATAGTTTATATATATATATATATGTGTGTAATAACTATTATAAGACATACGAAATTTATTGAAAATAACGACGTAATCACGTGAGTTAACTGAAAAACAAAGCTAGACGTGAATGCTGCGCTGCCCATAAATAAGAGTCCCGTTGTGACTTGAAACTAGTAGAGCCTGTCTCAGTTAATTCAGGTATGTCATAGTTCTTAATCAATTTGGTAGAACAGTTGCCTGTTGCAGTTTCAACCCTGAAGTCCAAGTCATACTCAAAAAGTGTACAATTTTAGTGTTACATTTTGATAAAGTACTCAAGCCTTAGCAGCGTTTTACAAACATAGCAATAATTATCTGTAACGACAGAGTATGTATAGTAGTGTGGATAAATAAAGTGCATAATAGTGGCTAGTAGGCCATCCTCTGATACTTATGTATATTAATAAAGATAAGAGAAACATACAAAGTTTAAGAGTATCAGAGATAAGAACGTGTCTATAAATTGACATAGGCTGCACAGCTACATTTTTAAGCACGCCTCTTTTAAGCAAATCCTTAAAAGAGATCGCATTTAAAAAAAATAAGTAAGTGCATTAATATTAAACAAGTTTTGAATCACTCGTGACTCGTTATGTACCTAAGCTTTTTAAGAAAATCTCGTTGCTTGAACGTACGTATGCATAAAACATGCATAACCTCTACATATTTCCCAACGGTTTTGAAATTATTCAGAAATTCTATGCAAAGAAAACTGAAAAAAGACCGTATTTTATTTATGAAAATCAACATAAAGTTAATCAGTACACTGTTGGCCAGTTTGTTATTTTTTACCAAAATGTATTAAGAAACACACATACTTATTTTAAAAACTATATTTATTTTTGTTTGTAGATGTAAAATTCAGCAGTAATTAATGTAAAAATGCCCAATTTAAGTTTTTTGTGGATATTTCGATAAGATGCAGAATAGAGGAGAGATATTCTGCATCTGAATATCTCTCCTCTAGCTCCTTCTGCTGGTCATTAACAAAAGAATACAATTACTCACCATAACAGTCTTGCTGTTCCCTCCGAGGTTGTCTTTGAGCAGCCACGTGAGCACGGAGTCTCTGTACGGCACGAATTTATCTTTGTTCTTTGTGCCAGATGACTGATCTGCTAACTTAGATATTACTAGACCGAGTGTTGTGAGGGATCTGAAACAAATCAAACCATTGGTTAATTTGGATAGACCTTTGAACGAAAATGTAGATACTTAGTTTCTTTTCATGAAGATCGACGAACTTTCAGCTCTTGTTCTTGCAATGTATGTATAATTATTTCCCATTCTTGCTGCGTGCACTCTCATACATACGTGCAAAGTGCTGATCACTTTATAACGTATCAATTGCTACTAATAGTCCTCTTCACTGTCTTTTTAACGTAATGATATCTAAGAGAAAACCACATCCATCACTCTAGTCAATCTTCTTATGACAGACGCCTGCCAAGGGGTTGTCGACCGTTAACTTACTTGTTAATATTGGAGCCTTCCTTCAGCCTGTCGCCCACAGCGCCGGTCTTGACGGCTCGCTCGGAACCAGCCAGGTCGACGAGCGACAGACGTGCGACTTTCTCACCAGACACACCAGTCGCAGCGTCAGTCAGAGTTTGAGTTAGGACGACGCTAAACACTGCGTGTGACCGCGATGACTCGCTGTTCATGTTCGTCGCTGCTACTGTTCGCGATTTGTTGCCTTCTGTCATTAGGTTGTCGATGTCCTGTTGGTAAAAAGAAAATATTTTATTAGTATCAGATAATAACCAAACCTTTAAACGATTTCACAAGATTTTTTCTTAATTAATTAAATTCGAAAAGTGAATAAATCTAAAAAGGACATTTTCAAAAGTTAAATAAAAAGTTCGCAAACTTTTACTACGCAATCCGTTTAATAGTTACCCCCAAACAGTAACATTTAACAACAAGAACTGTAAATTCTAAACCTTTGGCAATTTAATTCTAATAGCGAGTGAGAGGGCAATATAAAACTAGTTAAAAGTTTAACATTTGCGTTAGACAAAGTTGGCATCGCGATTTCGAACTGTTTACGAGGGTTTCTGCAATGTAGGAACAACGAGGGAGGAAAAACTTTGAATTGAAAACACATTTCTAAAAATACTAGCTGCTTGAAATTACACTGATTGTAATAATATTCAAAGTATATCAGATCGAAGACACTCTACTTGCATTAGATTACATAAAGGGTACAACAATACTGTCAACGTATCTTGGCGAGTCTGAAGTTAGCCGATTAGCTGCGCAGTACACAATTTTGTTCCTAAAAGATCCATTGCGCAGACAAACGGCTAACTTCAGACTCGCCAAGATACGTCGGCCGTACTGTACTATGAAAACGTTTATTGAATACTACTCAACATTCAAGTTTATATCCATAATGATCGCATATAAAGCGCAAGTTTGTGAACCGTTGTGTTATCGTTAGTAACAAAAGTCCACATAAACCAGTTAGATGAGGTAGTTACCAAGTCTTTGGTCGTTAGCAACTTGTGTAGTTCACATTTAGCCTTAACTAAAGCCCTAGGTTCTATATGCGCTTATCACTGTGCCCAGTATCATCGTAGTCTTTGTACAAACACTAGTATATGCATCACAATAGCTAATCCGCTTAAAGTACGTAGATGGGTTGGACACAAAGGTCTGTTGTACAAAGAGACCTAATCCGTATGGCTGAAATCATACATAATACAGCCACAACAGAAAAATCTCGTTAAGTTACAGCAGTGGATTATGGGAACTTTAACTTTTCTAGCTATCTAGGACACTACTTAATGTTTACATGAAGGCAGTTAATGACAGGATTAAAGCGAACGCACACCTATTGTCCTTCTATTGTGTCTCGAATTACCACGATTGAAAGGGTCAAAGAAAACGCCAAATTCACTTAACCTTCTTCCTTTATTGTCAGGCTATATTCATATCTTTTAGAATTATATTACTCTGTCTTAGGTATAACATTAAAATCACAAAGGCTTTACAAGTTTCTCCCAATGAAACTTTTACTGTAGGTGTAATAAATATTCAAATACTTGTGAAAACAACCTCAAGTTATGAATGAACTTAATTGTTTCATTAAACCAATCCAGCCACGTTGGAAACTTATTTGGAACACGTTTGTTCTAATATCGTCACAAACTGGTAAGGTTTGGGCTGATACTTGCAAATTCAAGTTCAATTTGAATTAAATTTCATTCATTGAACGAAGTTACCTTGTGAGTGAGTAGGGTTGACAGACACCTAATGTATTTTAGATCGGCTTTGCAGGTTTATTTAGCAAAGTGTTTTTTTAGTACCTTGTGGTATAAATATGATTGACCGATGAACTAGTCTTAAGGCATTTAATTGGCTCTGTTTAAAAGATTTTTTTGCAAAAACAAAAATCTTTCCTTTTTACAACTAAGTTACACCTTCCATTGTGTAGTTAAAACACTACCTCATTCATCTACGATTGCGCATAATAGGGATAATCCTGGCAGCCACCCATGTTTAAATACTCACTCGACGTTTATACGGCACACGTATTAAACTGTAAGCTGATTAATTTTTAAACGGGAAGAGAAAAACCGATGCAAAGGTCAGAATAGCAGATTAATCATTGTTCTACTTGAATATATGTATATTGAAGTCTGCGCTGCATTGTAAGCAAAATATTTACTTCGAAAGCAAATATTCGTTTCAGTCAAAATACATCATAAATATTTCAGTTCGTTTCGTTGATTAACCCTATTCGGCAAACTCACAAAATTACCATAGCCACATAATCCTGCAAAGAATACCGAATCAATATCAAGAAAGTTGTAAAAATGAATGTTAATTTTAGGTAAACAAATTCACATGAGGAGTAGGCAGCCAATCACCTTGCGGCGAGGGTTGTTTGCGCCGCTCCCAAAAATAAAACCCTAACACAAACACACCAAGACATTCGTAATCAAATTGTGTTAGCAGGGCTGCCAGATGACCCCTCTGCGGTTGGCAAGTGTTGAAATAGAGACCGGATAACATAACACAAATATTGAGAAACTGCTGCTAAATGCAGATGATGCACTGAACAATTCTTTGAAAACGCTTCATCAAAAGCCAAACAGAATAATAATAAAAAGAAACAAATGTTTTTTTTTCCTTTTTTTCTTTGTAAAAACAACAAAAAGAAATGATCTGTATATTTTCGGCATCTAATTTTCGATGACCTGCCAGCCCTACGGTTGTGCGGTATCGAAATTCAATTTGGTGGGAAATGTTTGTTACATCTCTTTTCATTTTAGCTGCGTTGAAAAAAAAAATGAAATATGTATAGAATTAGACCTTTTTATTCATCACGAACTGGTATCAAGCGGTTTCGTTCAATCATTTTTTATTATATTTCTATCATTCTGCACTGAGGAGTTGAAGACAAACGTTTATTATTTCAAGAAAAGAATGTTTACTCAGAAAAGAACAAATCATGATTTTAAATGTATCACTCAGCAGATTGGTTTTATTCAACTGCGGCCAAAACAACAAGTCCAATTACACATGAGAACAAAAATCGTCTCACCGACACAATCCAAACGATAAACACTTACGCATCTCTCAGACATTAATTAGCCAAGAAGTACAAATGTAGTACACGTTGTCAGTCCAAGAACGGATGTAAGAGTACATTAGTAACCGGACCACGTACACTGGTACAGTATTAGAATATTGGCTCACAGATCACAGAAGTCCGTGATAAATTGTCAGCGTATACGACACCGACGGTTGCAAGTGAAATCTGAACAAGCTGCAATATTTCAATACACTAGCGAAGCTTCAGAACAGCTTGGCAGGCGCATCTATGGGCCATTTCAATATTGAAATAGAGGGTAAATATTCACTGTGTATGCGAATATGTAACGTGATTTTCCAAGACATACACGAGCAAATAAACTTTATATTTTCTTTTCTAGCATAAGATTTTATTAATATTGATGCTGTTAAAATTCATTCTAGAGAACGTAGATATTTTTGGTAAAAACGAGCATAGTAAATACCCAAATTTGATAAACTAATATAGAGGGTTTGGAGACAAATATCCACAAGATGCAAATACAATTGGAGTCCATAATATATAGGACCGTCTCGAGCATCCGGCCGCGGATACATTCGCTTCGGTCATAAACTGCGACCATTGTAGTGATTTCCGAACACAATATCCACATGTGGTTTCCTTTCCTCTTCCACGGATTATATTTCGTATTCACATTGAGTATTTATCGTTATGTTCCGAATATCATAGGTGAGACAGTTCATCAAAGTTTTTGAATTGGTAAATAACTGGACTTGTAACTACTACTCCGGCCCTAAGTTAAAAGTTGGTGCTAAATAAATAAAAGCAAACCTCTAACTGAATTCTTGGTCTTATTCATTAAAAAGTTGAACAAAAATAATTTATTAAATGTTACATGGTAACCAATTTCTTCCAAGTTTTAATGGCCGTTTACCGAAAATAAGGCAATCGCATTAAACAATCGACCTTCCATTAGGGCTGGATTGACAGCGTGACTGACGGGTTCAAGGTCAAACCCAACGCTGACAAAACCGCTAAATCCAAAAGGACAAAAGTACCACTTTTCACGACACACGATAATAATCTCACTTCACAAGAAAGATTGAGCCGAATAAAGAGTCGCGTGCACTTGAAACTGCAGTTGTTTGGTTTTGTCAGAGCCTAAAGCCGCACTGCAGGTGGATTGCTTAGAGTTCACGTGCCAGGAAGCTAGCAAGGGCGCGAAGCACGCAGGTAGGCAGGTGCTTCAATGACGACATTATTTTTAGATGTCAACTTTATAAATATAAAGTTAACATATAAAAATACTACTTCTTCAAAAAGCTTTCTGGGAATCACCGCAGCTTGGTCCAGAAAATACTTATGATAAATTCTTTGTAAGAATATTTTTATAATATTTTCAATTTATCCCTATAGTATTTTTTTACATTGCGTTAAGACTCTCTAGCGGTCGTCAAGCCTCCCCGAGTGGGATTATGTACCTCGTGGGCACGAGTCAGTCAAGAGGCATTAACCTGGGATAGTTTTCAATTATTTATAGAGGGAATATAAAGGGCAATAATCTTCTAACATGTGTAGCCTTCAAAGATCATGTCATAACCCTATGAATAGTTAATGTAAAACAATCTTCACGTAATGTACGGGGAATACAATTTCTCTATGAGAACATAGACATAAACAAACCCCAGACAAATGGAACTAAATGTAACAATAACAAGAGAAGAAAGTACACACGATAGCAATCCATCTTGCTGTCGTATTAGAAACTAAATTACGTTGCCTGTTATAATAACGAAAGAATTATCTTTGGGAGAGTGGATTGAATTAAATCCTAACTACGTTCTAGTCTTTGAAGAAGAAGTGTATTTATATTGGAAATGATATGAGTTTCAATTTTTAAAAAGTAAATTCCAAGATTTTGGAACGATAAGCATCAGATTTCATTAAGAGGAGGAGCATTTTATTTAAAATACCCAATCAAATATGGTAAACAAAAATAAAAATGCATAACCAGCTCATAATTTTTCATTAAGTGAAAGCATAATTGAACACTTTGGCCTGTGACGCAATCAGCCCATCGATCAAGCTGAAACTGATTTCGTATCCGCACTAAATGAGGTATTTCCATCAGGATTATGAAAATGAATTTCATAAACGACTCGACCGTTGAAGCTGTGGTACATTGATTACAGACCATTTTATCTTATTTGATCTATAAACTACTTTAGACAAATGTCCAATTTATAAGATGCAAAAAATACTAAAGGCTAGGAACATCATTGAACCTTTATATGCGCCATATTTTGACTAATAAGAATAAGGATTTAGCATTCATACAAGAATTATTGATATTAGTTTCAATAAATAAATAGATCTAGTTGAGTTAAAATGACTTTTAACAAACAGGAACTTTTCCCAAACTTGTGGTAAGCTTATTAACCGCACTATCTTCTTATTGCAGCAGTTTTACAAGTACTTTATATCGTACTTGCGTTCTTTAATCGCAAACTCTATAACTTTCAAGTCTTCGCTTGTTTTAATTAAGTATGATGAATATTCTAACAAATTAAGATGCCGCGGGACGGCAATATTATTTTTGTTGGTGACCGAATTCGGAGATAAATTTTCATTTATTCTAAGACCTCATTATTCTTGACGCAATATTTTAACGTCTTCTTTATACGGTATTAATATTAACTTATTTCTAGAATAATTCAATGGTTTTATGTAGGCTTTTCTGAATCTCGAACAGCCTAAACCCATCGTCAGCCCTGACCTCGTGTTATTGCGCGTAATCCATCACGCGTTTGACCTGTGGCCAGTCATAATTTGATGTATAGCTTCATTCAAAGACGTGGTAAACGTAGGGGTGATTGAATACATGTAGCCGCTGAGGAAAATTCCGAATTTCATTCTTGATTCATCTCTCCACCAGCGTTTTTCCCACTTGGTTTGGGTCATCTTAAACTACATAGCTACATAATATATGTCTATTTAGTCAATTTTATTAGATGCTTCAATAAATAATGTTCCTGCGTTACTCAGGACCGATAAATTTAAGATCCATATAATATCAGAAGCTAACACAATTGTTGATGCTCGAGACAACTGCAAACGTACATTAAGTTCAAGCTAGATATTTTAAGCTCTTTTGACATATAACAAAGGAGATATAACAAAAACAATACTCAAACAATTGACTAAAAACAAAAGCATTAACAAATTTGCATTGTCCTTTTGTTTTCAAAGAAAGTAGATATATAACAAATGTTAGGGCAAAAGCGTGAAAATAAATTTAAAGGACAAAAGCGACTCAAATATAAGACCATGTTGATATCAAAAATATTAAGGCAGCGTGTTCTTCATTTTAACGGGTAATTTAGTACGTGCCGACAAGGCAGGTAGGAAGCTCAAAACTCTATCGACACTTCTCTTCAAGGCACCAATAAATCTTATGCTTTAATTTTATTAAAGATACCATAACGTTTATTTGAAGAATTACTAGTAGAAGCGTAGCAATATTTGAATTCCATTATTGAATTCTTTGAGAATTCTTGTAGAGTTATTTTCTAATCTTTACTCATAGTATTACAATCTATTTTAATAAAAACCAATTTTCTCGTCTTGTTTACTCACTTTCTATTTTTACAGTATCCTAATATTTTCACAGTAAAAATCTGTAAGTTACGTATTTTCTTTCTTAAGCAAGTTCAGATTCCGTGGGTTTTCAGAAAGGTTCTTTTTCAAGTGTTCATTCATTCATATAACAGGCAATTTGAACAATGAAAATGATTCCCATCTAAATATGAATAGTAAGTTATTCAAGGAATATGAGCAACGCGTAAATTATTCATTCAAATTGAAATGACAATAACCAAACTTTTTTCACGACAATAACGACTTTTTTTCAGTAAAATATACATAAGAGAAAAAAGCGTTTCGTCCTTGCAAAGTATTATCTTCTTTATTCCATGAAATTTTTAATTGAAATCTTTCTAATATACCATCACAAGAAACCCTTGATAATACATTTTTGACTACTCGAGTTGTTAAGAAATAATTTTTCATTACTTTTGCTATTTCACAAACAAGTATTGTATAAAAAAAAATTAAAAGGAGCGGAAATATGTAGTCGTTTAAATTGAAATCGCTTCACTCTAGTTTTAATTTAGAATATCGATCGTTTCAAAATTGAATAAGCTGCTGCCTAGAAATCGGACTAAATAAATACGAACTTGGAAATTTATTGGAAACGAGAGTATCGAGATTGGAAATTGATGTTTAATTAAAGTTTCTTAGAAGCAAAATATTTTTTGTCTAGAAAGATATTTCACAGCTTATGTATATAATTTCATAAATCACTTATACAAGATTTTTCGAGAATATTCCACGGTGAACAAGTCGAAAACGTGTTACTGATGATGATTACTTCCTACACATATACATTACGATGTAATTGAATTTCGCATGAACGGGTTTCAGGCAAAAATAGAATAAACGAGACCAAACATTTTTAGACCACACTGAATGGCTTCGGAGTGATTTTGTGGTAAATCAATTTGCTTTCGGAGCCCAGAGTACCGTACTCGTACAGCTGTACCTAGACATCAATCAACTTGATCAAATAGTATTTTTACGTACAAATAACAGATGGAAGCTTGAAGGTTACTCGACATTTTTACTACATTCCATTTGGTCTAGTCTACATCAGGGAGAAGGAATCGAATATTCTAATACATATTGCTTACAAGCCTTTGATATGTAATATCTACCTGTCTTTTCAAGACTTGGGAACATATTACGTTGCAAAATACTAATCTTAATTAAAATCTTATAATATAAAAGTCAAGCTATCCGCAGCAACGGTAAGATTAAACTGCACTTGGATAACGCTTTGGATTAAATAATGCTTTCCGGAATCAACCAAATAAAGAAGATAAAGAGGTTAACTGATATAATTGTAGAATATAAATTCGAAGACCTTTTAATAATTGTTTTTATATAAGTATCTAAATTATGCTGGCCAAGAATATTTGGTTAATATCCGGCATTTGTATTCGGCAATTCTTATTATATTCGGCCAAATACCAAATATCAAAATTTTATTCAGCCGAACACCGAACACTTAAATATGTGTTTTCACAAATTACTTATATGGCATATCCTAACTTTTTTTGATCAAATTCAAAAGCTATCAGGTAGGTATACGTCGCTTCGTTTTATGGTAATATTAATTTACGTTTACATTATTATTAAAACAATAATATAATAAACAATACCCAATAGAACATCAACGAGCTGTCAAAAAGGATTTATTTGAATCCGAACCCTTGATCTGTTTATCCAGAAGCAAGATGTTCATAAAACCGACACATCAAATAAATCTCAACAAACCAACAGCGCATTATTGACAAATGATCACTCAACTTTAGTGAACTATAAAATTGTATTCGACTTTAATAAAAGCCGTTTAGATTTACGATCCTTCAAATTACTCCTGACTGAACGGATTTGCGGAAAATCCATGCCAAATTCACAATATTAATATCTACTTTTGATATGAATTGAGAGCGATCGACGATAGAAATTAATAGACAAACAAATAATTGAAAATAAGCCTCAAAGCTAACAAGAAATATTTTTCCACTTAACGAATCTTAAATTTTAAGCGTCAGATTAAAGGTTGTATTCATTCCATTTATTATACGGTCAAAAATTACATTTAAATAGAATTACCGCAAAAACGCTTAGAAGGAAATTCTTACAAAAAAGTGACGCAACAAACAATTTAATAACCAACAAATCCCATTTTCATATTTTCGATATAATCAACTTAGATGGGCTTCGATACAAAATTGGAAGGAGGAAGGAAATGCCGATGGGAATAAAAGTACTGTAGAGTAAAGCTCCTCCAGCGATTCTCAGCCATTTAATGAACCTGTCAAAAAGGTCACATTGAGACGTGCATAATACGGCATAAGCTTTTCCCAGACATTTATTTCAGGCAACAAACAAATAACGTTATTATCAACGACATTCTTTCAATATCTTACGAGTCACTTGTTATAAATTGTTCATTTCATCAGAGTAAATCAACTGGAAAACTGTAATACGCTTCACAACAAATAATACTTTCGTTTCGTTTACATTCAATAAAATTGAACCGTAAAACAGTTTGCTGATTCAATTTAATACGACGATCTTTTGAATACATATTAGCTACCCCTGCAGCGATCGTGGAACATGCGCCAGTCGAGAACTTTTCAAAGTATTTTATGGGGCAATGAAAATTTAATCTGGAAGTGGGAGAGCGGGCATAATGAGCGACAGTGGATCGCAATTAAGGGTAGAAATGAGCTCAGAGGTCGACCGTTAGGCCCGTACACAATTTAACAAAAATACCACTATAAGGGTGGCGGTTTCAATAGGAGACGATAAAAACATCATTAGGGTTTTATTTATACGTCCTTTTTCACGACAAAATGTATAGGAAGTATATCTAAAATATTAGTAGTCCCATGTTCTAGAGATTCCTTATTTAATCAACTTTTACTACATACCTACATAAATAATGATTAAGCCTAACATACCCCAGCCGTAAACATGCTTTAAATCTCTGCCTTCTTGGAAATAATGTTAAGAATGGTGAAACTTTAAATTATTTAGGGACCGCAGAAACAAACATAAATATGCGGTAAAAGAAAACGAGGTCCGAAACAATTCCTAAACTCAATGAAAATGCTTTCAGACGAAAGTTGAAGCAAGAACACGTATAGTAGGTAGGTGTACACAAAGTATGGATAAAATCTAAATATCTTTCGGGCGAATGGAAATCTTTTGTAAAGGGAGAAGGTCAAGAAATTCGACGAGACGAAAGTTTCTAGAATATTCCATCTTTTTGGAGAGTGCCGTCGATGGGCTATAAATATAGAGCTTAGCAGGTAAGTACGTTTAGCCCAACCCTTGAGGATGAAAGATGACACTATAAGATGATACGCCGAGACAGTAACGATATCAAGATACTTCAGATTTATATTTATGACCGTGTAGTAAACGGTTCATCAGTTTGAGATTGTAAGGCCAAAGAATATGCTACGAAGTCTTACTTAGTACTTTAAGAAAATGTTGAGAAGCATTTAAGTCTTATACGAAATAAATATTAACAGGGGACGGCTAATTATATGAATTTTCAAAATGTAGGAAGTACAGATTATATTATCAGTAAAACTAGAATCCGCGAGTCTTTTACGGTGGTTTTGGTCTTAAAGTATTCTACATACCTGAAATGAAGTAACAGCTAGCTGCGAGAGCCCGTCGACGTAAGGTCCTAGCACTGCATGCTCGCGCACGCGCAGTGATCGCCTCGTCGTCTCCGGATCTAGCAGGTCGTGCACTCGTTCGTTGTATATTTCCATGTATGACACTTCGACCTATTAAAAGAATACGGATTAAAAATCATTCATTAACTTAAAAGAATTCTGTGTTCTTCAATCTTTAGAACGCTTAGAGCCCAAAGATAGAATCACAGAGTACTGATAATATTGGTTTACAAGCTACAGTCGATAAGACTAATACATATATGTAGGTAAGTATTACTCAAATTATTATACCTATACAATGTAGTGTTGGCCGGGAGGTTAAGGTGGCCGCTTCTTATGCATGACATTTTTCGAGTCAGATGTACTTTCTACGATTATTTAGACACTAATGACATACGGGGAAGGAAAACATTGTGAGGAAACCTAGACGTATAATTTCTAATTATAAGTTTTTAATCGCCAATCCACCAAAACTATGCCAGTTTTCAGATTAATAAACACTTTCCGTGTACAAGTTCCTCTAACAAAAACTTGAGTTCGACTCTGATGTTGCAATTTGATAGTACGCTATCAGTCTAGCATCAGGACAAATTACTGTTCCATCACCTGCCGCCGTCGTACTAACAAGTTTGTGTAAGTTAATTAGTGCAAGTATGTCGATTAACATTGCTTTAATAATGTTATTTAATTAACAAAACATGTCATCCTTGTTTTCCACAGAAAGGGTAACCATAGTGAAAGTAAATTCAACCATCTATTTTAATTCCAATGAAACTTAATACATTTGAAATGTGAAAATATATATGTATATATACTCTGTCCAAGCATTATTTTTAAAAATAAATGGTTTTTCTTTCTTTCTTCTTTCTTTCAAAATGAAATACTTAAAAAACTTTCAGATATTATTCTTATCTCATAGGCATAAGGTTCTTTTTCTTAAATTATTTCCAATTAAACCATGATCATAGATACCTTGTAGGTGAGTGCTGGTGGTGACTGTTGTACTTTGATCCTCTCGAACAAAGAGTCGCATAACCGTGGGATGATGCCACCTTCATCAGCCCCCGGCGAGCCCATCATCGTGTAGGACTTCCCTGAACCTGTACAACACAAAAGAAAAATTGTTAAAAACTTAGAATATCCTTAGGTATTTTCCAACCGTTGCGCGTTGATACATCAGGTACAAATCTAAATATATTATTTCATAAGATAAATACTATTCCCAATCGTCTTACAGCCTACATTTCACTTCGTATTTATTGAAAAATGAATGCTATATCGTCAGAAGGGTAAAATGTATGTATAAGGCAACAAGGCGTTACGCAGTAGCATAAATTCACATTTAAATAAAATACATTCAAATGTATGTCTCCGGAGCTGGTATAAGAACTCACTAATGGAATGAGAATACAGATATACCTGTGCCTTTATTTTGCCAAGTTGTGATTGAGATGCGTTTGAAAAAATCCATTCGATTGCATATAATAAGTACCATTATCACTTCTAATGAATTCTTCAAATTTATTTGAGAAAGCCTGTTTCTAAAATATAAACAAAATTGAAACGCATCCGGCTCTTTCAATCACCTAAAACGTTTGACTTCACTAGTCGTGAAAGCACTTCATTTGTAAACAAACCTGTGCGTTACACTAAACTTTATGTCCCACATCAATCAACGTGAACCGTAAATCAAAGGCGATGAGGTCGAAATTGCAACGTTAATTTAAAAGATCTGAGAACTCGTTGTATAGACAAATATACTTTTATGTGTTTTAAACATCATATCAAAGTGTAGCTTTAATTAGTCGTAAATAAAAAGTTTATGTTGTATGAAAAATTTTATTTAATTCTAAGATATAATTCTAAGTAGTATCGTAAAGTTTAAAATTTCTTCCAATAAGTTTAAATAATAGACCGAAACGGCCTTATTACAAAACAAGGTTTTACTTTAGTCTAGGACTAAACCATTGAGCCAGTTTTTGTATTTCGAATTGAAGGTAGATGACAATAAGATTCAAAATTCAAAACCCGACTCAATGGTTTAAACCTGGACTAAAGATAAATCTTGTTTTGTAATAAGGGGGGCAAGTGTTTAAAAATAAGACTTCACAAAGTCTAGTCTAGTCATCCAGTCAACCTTTTTAAAGAAATTATAGAACAATACAATCTGGAACAATAAAAAGTAATGAAACAAAACAAACTAATAAATTGTTTACTCGGACTGATCGTTTGGGATTCGAGTCTAAATGTTTATTATAGGGACCGTGAACAATTTTGGGACTCGCAACTTGTTGTTTGATAACAGAATGAGAATAATATGAATTTATTTATACCTAATTTACAACTGCTTTATGTGTACAGATTATGGCAACAAACTTGGTACAAACTTCACTGTTTTGGGGCCAACAGTAATATAATGTAATCAAATAGAAATTAAACTATGGATGAATTACTTAAAGTTGGCGGTCTGGCAGCTAATTGTTCTCTGGTGGCCCCGCACCTTATAACATACACAATATGTTAAACTTTGAGAAGTAGTTTATCGCAACACTGTATCGAAGTTTTGTTAGTTACATTGAACATTTAAAGTAAAATCTTAATAAGAAGAGAAATGCATCAAGGACCTTGTATATTTTACCAACAAAATGTAATCATCTTTTTTTTATTTTTAAAAACCGTTGCCCCACATTATGATTTTCTCCGGTGTCGTGGGTGCGGTTACAAACATACACTTTCACAGACACATGACACCCAGACCCGGAACAACAATTTGTGGATGTGATCCACCAAAGAGTTTTTCCGTGCGGGAATCGAACCCGCGACACGTTTCACGGCAGCCAGTTGCCCGGCTACCGCACCAACCGTGCAGTCATCCTAATTTAATCTTTTCATAAATGCTTTCTTAGAAACCACTTTCAATAAAACTACGAACCCAAGATCTACCGAAGTCTATTTCTCGAAATAGGTTCTAAAGTTTTGGTATCAACGTCAAGTCGTATCGACTAAGTAACTTAGTAAGTATACCTAATATCATATCAAGTAAATAAGTTTCTCGCGGGATAGTCCCTACCAGTAGGTAAACTTCTAAAGAAATATATAACATTTATCTTGCTGACAATAAATAAAGACGTATCATAAGGGAACTTGGTCAACTCATACTTTCTAACTGACAAAAATATTTGGGATAGCCAATATCGCGATCAGACTATATAAATACGTGTTTAAGATTCTTTTACGATATGAATACGGAAGGCAATTGTGCAGGCAGATCACCTAATGATAATCAATTGGCGCCATAAACAATGACAAAAGAGTTACAAGTGCGTTGGACGGTTTTTGCGTGATTTTGGATTGGATTCCGGTAACCTCATTCAAGCACCGAAACACAAGCATAATAATTATATAATATACTAGCTACACTTGAGCGGTTTCACCCGTTGCTCGACTCTATTTGATTGTAGCTTGATGTTTGATAGCCTATAGCACTCAGGAACATTGTAGCTATCTATCTATCAGTGAAAGAATTTTGGTAATCCGATTAGCGGTTCCAAAGATTACCCCCTACATACAAACTTACAAATTTTACCTCTTTATAATAGAAGTATAGATAATGGAGATTGTATACATGATAAAAATGTGTTCAAAAACAATGTCCCGAAAACAATGTGTTCACGTATCTACTACTATTTCATCTTCATCTATAAAGCTTACTACTTCAGTTACTTCTGTGGATTAACAAAACACTGCAAAAATACTTTAGGCTTTCTCATACCTCAGGATCAAAAGAATCATTAGAGGAGAATACCTATACATAAATATTTAAACAGGTTAAATTGCTAGAACAGTTAAGACGGTAATTTCAGGTAATTTGTTTCCATCTTAAGACATTTAATTATATCGCCCGCTATCTTATCCTGTTTTTAGCCCACGCTTTATTTTCCTTTCGGTCAAGGTTAGTCTCCACGTGCCAACTTACGTTAAGATAAATTTTGTTTACGATCGGCTCTAGGATTATTTTACGTAAATACGTATTCTTTTTCTATGCGTAGTAACGAAAAGTATTTGATCATTTTAGGATAATTAATGAATGTGCTTAGTTTATTAGTATGAGCGTTAAATACGTAACAAGTTATGTATTTGGCTAATCCTACTAATATTATAAACGTGAAAGCGTGTAAGTATGAATGGATAGATTCCAACTATCCATCCATCATCCACAGAAAACCGACGTGAAAATACCACACTGTTTCCAGTGAGGTTGTTGTTTTTCCCCTTTCCAATCCCTAAATCTATAAACCAAACACTAATCCCCAAAAGGCAGCAACACACTCGAAACTCCTCTGGTGTTGTGTAGTGTGTATGGGTGACGCCGGGTATAGATACTGATGACATCTCCTGGTATTTTTTTAATTAGGAACTGTGAAAGCTCAGCGAAGAATTGAAACTATGTATTTCTATTCTACCTATTGTGTCACATTCTGTAAGACACGACGTCGAGTGTCTTTGAGCACGCAATGTCGAGCAAATACGACACTGCACTGAGAGCTCAGCACCAAATGAATGCTATTTTCACACGAATACTGAATAATATTATATTTACCTAACATATAAAATCTTGTTTTTACCAGTACTGCGGAGTTTAGATCAGATATTTTGCTTTTGCACTATTTACGAAGATACTTTATTCGATAATCGTTACTTCATTAATTAGAAGGTTGTGTTATAGGGAACATAATGGGTCATATTTCTTTAAAAAAGTAAAGTTAAAAGTAGTCTGACGTTTAATTTGGTAGGCACTCGGTATGTACACAAAAACAGCCAAATTGGTAGCGCTTCGGCTTAACGGAAATTTATTTAAAAGATAAGTTGTCGGTTTAATTTTCCTGTAAAATCGGATATCGGCAAAACTTACAGAGACGGTATCGGATACGGCATTATATAACACGTACAAATAGGCATACATTATACATATAATGATGTATAATATACACATAACCCAATTTTCCTTTTCCAAGAACAGTGCGGACGAATACATGTAACATAATAAAAAAATTATTATTAAAAAAACAAAATACCCGACTGCACACTAAAAAAAGAGTAAAACAAGCCCCACAATACAAATTTACTGAATATAATTTATAAATGTTGATGGAAAGCATCGCAGGCGGGGACCAACAGAGGCTTATTTATAGTCATTTCTGTTGTGCACCATTTAGCAGAATTTTCGTTGGTGGCGGTCAAGGTGGTCCCCGCCTGCGATGCTTTCCATCAACATTTATAAATTATATTCAGTAAATTTGTATTGTGGGGCTTGTTTTACTCTTTTTTTAGGGTTCCGTAGCCAAAATGGCAAAAACGGAACCCTTATAGTTTCGTCATGTCCGTCTGTCCGTCTGTCCGTCTGTCACAGCCGATTTACTCGAAAACTATAAGTACTACAGTGATGAAATTTGATGGGAATATGTGTTGTATGAACCGCTACAAAATTATGACACTAAATAGTAAAAAAAAAGAATTGGGGGTGGGGCCCCCCATACATGTAACTGAGGGATGAAAATTTTTTTTTCGATGTACATACCCGTGTGGGGTATCAATGGAAAGGTCTTTTAAAATGATATAAAGTTTTCTAAAAAACATTTTTCTTAAAGTGAACGGTTTTTGAGATATCAGCTCTCAAAGTCGTAAAAAGTATGTCCCCCCCCCCCTCTATTTTTATAACTACGGGGTATAAAATTCTAAAAAAAATAGAGGTGATGCATGCTAATTAACTCTTTCAACGATTTTTGGTTTGATCAAAGTATCTCTTATAGTTTTTGAGATAGGTTGATTTAACTGTAATTTTGGTTAAGTTATTGTGCTTACACTGAAAACGATGGCTGAACCTTATAAGATAGATCAAAAAATATACTACAGTATTGTACTGTATTGAAGGAGTCTCATTGGAGTATGATAATAAGAGATTATTTGCAATATACAGATCACCTAGGTGCTCCAATAATACCTTAAAAGAATTTATGAACAAATATATATTTAATGAACATTCTATGCCTACACTAATTTTTGGAGATTTTAACGAAGATTTCCTCAAACAAAACTACATACATAAATTTATGCAGAATGCGGGATATACACCTCTTCTCCAAAATTGTATAACCACTAGAGGTGAAACTCACCTGGATAATATATTTGGTAATTTTAATTGTGAAGCTGGTGTATATACTTCTTTATTCAGTTATCACAAGCCGATTTGGGCACGCCTATAGCACGGAATATTTATAAATACATATATAAAATTAATATTCATACATAAAAGTACAAGGCAAAATATCGGGAGAGTTTAGGCTCCATTCACCAGGTGTATAAATTGACATAATAAGTTTATTATATTTGCTGCTACGGAACCCTTTGTGCGCGAGCCCGACTCGCACTTGGCCGGTTTTTTTAGTGTGCAGTCGGGTATTTTGTTTTTTTAATAATAATTTTTTTATTTATAACTTTTTAGCTGTTTTTTTAAAGGGAAATTTAGAAAAAATATTATTATGTCTTTATCCCGTGGAACTTTTAGGATAAAATGTATCCTATGACACTCCCGTAATCAAGACAAATCTAACGATACCTCATACATCAAAATCCATCAAGCCGTTTAGGCTACAGGAGGTCACAAAGGAAAAGACATACATACATACTTACATACACTCGAAAAACATTACCCTCCTTCTTTGGCAGTCGGGTAAAAATTAATAGCTTCCATATTCAATTCCGATAGCAAAACAAAAACAAAATAAACACAAAAAGAAGTGACATTTAATCAAATAGAATGTGTGATACAGGTTGTATCATAAATATTTTGCCTGTAACACGTTGCGAGGGTCTGACACCTTTCTCTTGTTGACATAAATTTGCCTATACCTTTAGCTACATCGCTATACGTACAGCAATCAAAGGCGGCTGTAGAATACACGTACGGATTGAATATTCTGATCTCGTGTTATATATGTAAAGAAGAGGAAATATGAGGGATTTACTCTGATTTTGTAGCTCAAGGTTACGTTGCGTTGTCATTTCAAAGTATTGTTTTGCACTTGGATTTCGTTCAAGATCATGATTACTTTAAACTAACTATAATTTTAAGAGTTTTTTGTCAAGGGAAAATCATCAAATGCACATTGCGCTTACCCCGCAACCCCGGTTAAGCATCAGCCCTGCAGGGCCCTGTCTCTGGTGGTTTATTGGCTCTATGAGGCGCGCGTGGAACGCTACACGACGTACGCTTGGGTCTGGTTCTGGTCGACAGCGAGCTACCCTTACTCGCTGTCCGCATGTCCACGCTTATGGTAGTCGGAAATCGTCTATCGATAATTTTAAGTTCTGATAAAACGATGACGATTGCCCAAGATTGACAAGATGTTTTATGTGAAAGCTGTTCTCTATCAAGTGCCAAAACAACCTATCTTTTTTCTGGCACACAATTTACCCAATCCACACGAACAAAGAATAGCCAGTGTCACTATCGGACAAATCTTTTCCACAAAAATACCGGGAACGTAAAAAATAAATCACAACCAACAAAAGGACGAAACACCACGGATTACGGGATCGGTCGCCATGAAACATTGTGCCGACATAACTCTTTCCGACTTACCATGGGAATGTCAACTTTTATTAGAGAACATACTTGTGCCACACGTTTCGGAAGCGATTTTGTTAAAAAAATGTATTGGCAACCGGTGGATTTTATCGGTGAGCTTTTGTTATGTATTTAGGTCAAGTGGAGTAAGACATTTTGCTTTTAAAGAGAAAGTAAGGAAAACGCCCTCTTGCTCATCTTTTGAAGGCGTGCATTTGTGATTTATGTCGAAGTATTAACCAACACAGACAGCTAAAGCTAAACTAGTAAGGAGTGGCAACAGAAGCCATTACGTTATTGACGTCTCATGATTAATGTTTCAAAAAACTAAGAAAAGAATGATGTCTGAATCATATTCAAATCTATTGTTTGAAGACTCAGAATTAAGCTGATAACTTAATTAAAAAAGTAATGTCTCCGGAGATTTTATACATTTTATTGACTTCTGATTATGGTCGATTGAACCTGATGTCAAAATTATTATTTACACACACTTTATTACTTATTCAAAGGAACTAGTAACAGTGTATGTAATCTGGAGGCTAGGTTTGTATACGGAATAAAATCTACCAATATTATAGAAAAGAATAAGCACTTGTCTCTAGAGAAAAACGTTGATAAAATAGTTTAGTTCTGAGAATATTTGGATATAATATTTAGCCAGCGCAATACTCACAACATTATTCCAAGAAAACCATCTATAGAAATTAATACATAACATTACTATTGGAAGCACAATCATATCTTCATATTATTGGACCAATAAAGATGAAAATAATATTTTCCTTTGGCCTTATGTTCTTTTTCCTCAACGTATGTACATACTCATTTATATTAATATAATCACTAACGTTTGCTTTCATTTGATCTATATAATTTTAGGGCAAGAAAACAGTGTTTTTTTTTTTAATCCTTCCTAATAGCAAACATGTATAAATCGATTTAACAAGAGGCAACGAATCAATTGAAATTAATACCTTAATAGAAACTGAATCGCTTTATAAATCAAATCAATATTTGGTATAATTCGTCAGGAACCAATTTCGTAGGCGTTTTGAATTAAATTACGAGGTGTACCTATAGATATTACTAATTAATTTGGCACGTGTTCTATTTGGCATACAATAACACATAAATGCGTGTACTATATTAAAATTCTATGTGGAGCAACCCTCTAACATTACATGGATACGAACCAATTAATTTGATTTCGCATTGCCAGGTATAAAACAGTTGGTTCTGTGAGCACTAATTGAGTTGGCACTCAAATATGAAGTTGGTTAGAGTGAAGTACAACAAATAAAGGCTTCATTAAACGTTTAAGAGACCCGTTGCCGATGTGGCTTTGATATATTACAGTTCTGGGAAAATAACTGTCACGTTTCATGTAGGTTTATTAGATCACGTCGTACATAACTGTATTTTATTGTACAACGTAAATATATCAGGAGAAGATACCGTTTCTAACATCCACGATGCGTGGTTTTATCGTTAAAGACAAATCTGTAATGTAGTTTTAGGCATTTATGTTTAGCCATTTCAGAAACTATGTAGTATATTTGGTAGTAGTAAACTTTAATACCGTAAAGCATGTTTCTCTTCTGTTAAACAAAGGAAAACTGTTATCGTGACTTCTATACACGGAGGGAGGATGATTAACCCTGGCAACATTCCAAAAGCAGAATCTAACACGTCAGCATCATTCTCACCGTCCTCATTAATCACAACCACTCGCAGAATTAAAAACTGCAGGTGAAAACCATCCTTTATATTAGTTCGGGATTGAGGAAACGAAGACCCATTTCGTTGACAAAGTGAGAGTGTACCACTTTTGAAAATGGTACACACACTTACACTTTGTTTAACATGTGTTAAAGATAAGCCCTCGTTCTAGTTTCTGCTTTGCACAAGTGATAAACAAAGAAAAGGTAGTAAGAACGTTTATATTGCTATCTATTCCGATCAAACTTCAATTAACATCAATTTATTTAATCAGTGTGTTCCGTTTGATCGCTACAATATTCAGCAGTTGAAATCAATGGACGCACGAACAAACTTTCAATCGTTAACTAGCGTATGGGGGATGACCAGCTGGCTGGCAGCCGTCCAAATCTTTAGAGCAATGCGTCAGCGTCATCAGGGAGTCATTCATCAAGCAATCTATGTATCAATCAGATTAGATAGCAAATCTAAATATTTGATATAAGATACATACAACAATAAAACCATGGGTCTTGTTTGCATCTAAGAGATTTATCTTAAATACTTACTTCTTTTTTAGCTTATTTTATATATAACTGAAACGAAATAATCTGGTCATAGTTAAGAATAGAGAAAACTCTTTCAAAATTAATGGTTCTAATTTCTTTCCAACGTTGTTTTTTCTATGCATATTGCATAGGCAACTTTATTTTACTCCACAGACGATAGTTCTCACGTCAGTCAGTTTGAGTCTATTCTTTCCCACATCAATCGGGAAGTCACTGATGCAGACACAATTGACGAACATGGCACGGAGCTCCAGTTCAATCATTTTATTTAGTGTCAGTTACCTGAATAGTGAATATTATCTATAAGCTACTTAAAATGCCTTAATATACACCTGATTTGCACACATAACACTCATAATAGACTTGGAGAACTAACAGCAAACACTTTCCCAATATCATGCTGCTGTAAAATATTTATCGAGATACCAGTTTCAAATTACTTAGGTTCACAAGAATTTACATAACCTCTCCAACTACAGCGAAATTACATTTGAGCTTAAAGTGCTTGAGACGTCTTCTTCGGTGTTCCTGCACTTAACTGAGCTCGAAAATGTGGAATAATCTCACGTGAGCGCGTACTTATCTGATATCGATCGACAAAGCTCCGCACCTCGACAATTAACGAGCGCAAACATCGAATAGTTTAAACTTGGTCCCTATATGATGGCCAAGTTCCAAACTTTTGGCGTGTATTCTAATTAATTTTGTAATTTACAATTACTGATTTGTTTAACTAGTTATAGGTAATGCGTGGAGTGAAGTGTGGGAGAGCCATGCTTCGGCACGAATGGGTCGGCTCGACCGGAGTGACACCACGGCCTCACAGAAAACCGGCGTGAAACAACCACAGTGTTGTGTTTCGCCGTGTGAGTGAGGTTACCGGAGGCCCAATTCTTCCCTCCCCAGTTCCTAAATCTCCAAATCCCTAATCCCTCCTCCGTTGCGGGTGTCCATGGGCGGCGCTGATTGCTTACCATCAGATAATCCGTCTGCTCGTTTGCCGACCTATTACATAAAAAAAATTAAAAGATAAAATAACTAAATACAAGTTTATTACAATTTACGAATACCACTTGTACATTCTGAAACAGTAGTTACAAAAGAAAAAGCCGATTGTGAATATCAAAATTCATATATTCATTTTCACAAGACATTGAACTGATGTGATTTGCATCATAAAGAAATGACGTTTTCCAATTCTCCGTGTGAAAATAAATCCGCGAGAGACAAAAATGTAATATCGATAAGCAACAGCCATAATGTTAGAACGAGGACAATTTCACAAATACCTAAAATACGTCTTCAAGGAATGCTCCTTCATCTGTGAAGTAGAATCTTTCCGTCTGGTCGAACGCCAAAGCGGGAGAAATGGGCACGACCGATGGATCCAATCTTGTATCAAGTTTAAATAAGGACCAGGGATTTTGTACAATTAGAACGTTTTAAGTGACTATATATATATAGCTATGTGACATTCAAACTTACGATTAAGCCTCAAACTCGAAATTATATATGTATCTGGTCACGTGTATTACTCAGGAGACAACTGAAATGCCCAATTATACAGCAATAACTAGAATTAGTGTCTAGAACTAGCTTGAGAGAAAACAATCTACACATCTTTATAATAATTAAAATACAAACAATATATTTTCGTTAATAAATAAATATATATTGTTTAATAAATTTGATATGTAAACATACCGACTGTTGACAATGTAGATTGATACATTTTTAACTACAGTGTTCAAATATTAAAACCGCTTGTTACATCAGTCAGTTTATTCGCAAAGACAAACATTCAAACATCAGGCAAACAAGTCTATAAATCAATACATTCTGTGCATACCTTCGATAAAAGTAAACAACATACATGACCCCTTGCGTTCCAAATACGTTCTTTTGAACTCTTTTTTTTCAACGGCCGCTGTCAGTTTGCCTTTTGGGCCGGACAGCGGCACGAATCCCGCACCTACCGGCTGGCACCTGCAGTTTTAGGTCACCCGGACGCGACACCTGTCCCAACCTCTTTGTTCTTATTCCTGTCCTATTTATTACGTAGCGTAGGTGCAGCCAGATAAGTGCTCCATCCCACGTACTGTAATTACACTGTAGCTACAGTCTGTAGCTGGATTTTAGACTCGGGTTAGTAAAGCAGAAAATGTTTTACTTTGTCATTAAAAATTATGTTCAGTAAAGTAACAGTTCTAGCTGCCGTTTCTATTAATTGTCAAATGTAGTTTTTATCATAAAACAATACAAGCTTCATCATCACTTCGTAATAATGAAGTAAGTAATCGAATTACTAAAGTTTACTACAAGACCTAAAGTCACCTTATAAAATATAATCCATAAAACAGAGTGAAATTGGTGTACTCAAACGAGATCACATAATTTCGTTGGACATCTAAGGATAAGTTACAACCTCGTAAATAATGTTGGTCAAGCTCAACTCATGTTTTATGCTGAAACTCATAAAACTGTACAATATTCGTTTACCAAGCTACGAGCAACAACAGCAACGCCTCATTTTTCAGTCTCAGTGCTCATGTTTATACCCGCAACGGTAGCTACGGGCAGCGTAGCAACTTCGTAGCAGCTAGCTACGAAACAAAATATTACCGTAGCATTTACAAACACCGTTCCTACAGTGAAAATTAACGTATATATTTTGAGAAACAATATAAATTCCAGATGAAAATTTATGTGTAGAGTTGAGTAATAAGCCGCGCTTGAAAGGAACTCGGCAGGGCAAGTTTCAGTGCTACGCCAATACAGGGTCTCTTGCAAATTCACGGTGCTAACTTCTCGCTTCCATTTGCATTGCTAAACACTTCTAGAGAGTGTAAATTGAACGTGTATAGAACTATAATAATAAAATCAGCCTAAATGTCAGAAACGTGATGTCACTATGTAAATACACATTTATTTAATTTAAGTTTTATTGAAATGGTTTAATTAAAGTTTTGTGTGTTTAAGTTCACCGTTACCATAATTTTCTGTTATGTTCCTTTTTCTTAAGACCATGAACATATTGCGTATTGCTTTATGGGATATTCTTAATAATTAAAAGCGAAGCATTGTTCTCAAGGTCAACTTGAGGCACAGACGCTCTTACCATCCTGTGAGGTTTTTATTTGTGGCCGGGCGGAGCTTTTGCGTACCTCGAATAAATGTCACCTTAAAGAACGGAAACTTAATGCCAGCATAAGGTTGAAAATGTATTAAAAAAAGGCGTTCTAAAAAGGGCACACCATTTCGGGCTTTTACATTAAAAATTATGTATTATTTTACTTTTAAATAATCAATGTAGAAGTATTTGTGCTATAAGTGTTTCAGATCCATTAAAAAGAAAATCACGTAGTTAAAGACGAAAGTAGACAGCCACAAACAGGAATCCCGTGTTGACAAAAGACAAGACTGACAAGGGTACCGTAAACACACAAGTTATCGTAAAATGGCGTCTATGACCGCCCACGTGACAAGCAAGTAAATAAAAGTAGAAGAAATAACGAAAATAAGGAAACAAGTTTAAAACATTCATCTTAAGACGGTAGTATAAGTTGTTTAATGTGTTTTGTGATTAAAACGAAACGAAATTAAGTTCATACTGTAGCATTCTTGAAAGAAAGATAACTGTGCCGCTTTATTTTGGTGAAACATACTTTGGTTTAGATCAGGTTTAGGATATTTAAATGTACTTAGTAATATCTATACCATCAATAAAACGATTATACCAAAATATTTATTGTAGTGACCAATATATAGTATAAGATATAATTGAGATGTCTTGAATCGAAGATAATATTTAAATAATTTCCAAATAAGATTAACACGTTAACCCCACGAAGGGAACCGATGATTCAACGGAGGATTTGCTTAAAATAATATTCTTTCGGCAGTCAAAAACTTTAGTTACTATTAAAACACGATGTGCTGATCTTAAGAAATAAATTCATCTACGGGTAAGACGAATTTTCGCTCTTAGGATTTATAGGTACTTCTCACAGCATAAATAAAGTATTCCACGTAACAAAAGCGGGGTAAACAAGAAAAATTTAACACAATGCATAAAGGGCTTGTAGGCTTTTAGAAATCATTTCAAATTTTCTTCGTACTGACTTTCAATGTGGCAACAGAACCTCAGAACATGACTACCGCAATGAATCGACGACTGCACGGTTGGCGCGGTGGCTGTGCAACTGGCTCCTGTGTCGCGGGTTCGATTCCCGCACGGAACAACACTTTGTGTGATCCACCAATTGTTGTTTGTGTGATGTGTATATGAAATTGTATGTTTGTAAACGCATCCACGACACAGGAGAAAACCTTGTGTGGAGCAACGTTTTTTTAAAAAAACAAACAAAATCCGCTAAAAAGAGCATTCGGCACATTGAATAATTGTAATTTAATAATAAGTTTGACACAAAATTTATAATATTTTAGCTCAAACAACAAAGTTGTACTTGATACAAAATCAACAAATTTAACAGCATATCGTATGTACCTACTCGAGATACACAAGTCTGTCGTGATTATTGTGGGAAACCGTTAAATACATAATTGTATACGAGATTCCGTCTACAATGCACGTGGTTGTAAAAGTTGGAGGATCTCCAACGCAAGTCAATTTGAAACGTCTCGACATGCCCAAAAAATAGTCGGAGCCCATATAGCAAGAGGTCTCAGGAAGTAATATACGGGAGTTCCAACCATTATGCGTGGCGTCATGCCAACTTCTGTGCGTAGGCATTACTCACGAACGTAACAACAGTTGTAATACAACTTCTCTGTGCAAACAGTATTTTGTTTGCTTCTAGATGCCGTATATAATACTGCAGTGGCTATAATGAAAGAAGTTTAGTACTGTACATTTCTGCAAGCCGCAGCACAAGAATTATTGCAGTATTGTAAACTGCACTTTGAGCCAGAACGCTGTAATCTCAATTGAAAATATGAAATAGTTCAGTTCTCTACAATCAAGTTAAACACAAGGTCTATCGAAATCCATGCAGAAATAATAAAGAACAATACAGTCCAAATTGAATGCACAGCAAATTATCGAATCGAACATCGACAACATCCGCACGGATACTCCAAATAGTTCCAATTCAATAGAATCATAGCAGACATATCGCAAACAATAAGAGGTATAGAATGGCTCAATAAATAGTACAGATGCAGTGGAACCACTCAAAGGCAGAGTGCACACAGATCGTTATTGGAAAATGTCGGGTAACCACGTCACAGCAGGGAACATGGTAACAATATGAGATTTCCAATACGTTTCACACACAGTTTACGATCGCTGTACTGTTGTTGAAGTATGCTAATAACTTCAATAAAACTGCTATGACAACAATAATGTTCCTGGTTTTGTTATGGTAATGTTTACTTTAATGCGTTTGTTTTTGAATGTCTCTGCAGTTAGACACGTTTCATGTGGCGAAGTGAACCATGTTTCTAAGTTTATTTAACGTAATATAGCTTTTACTGGTAATATCTGTAAACTTATTACTTTAAGAATATATAAAGTAAAAGCACTTCTTTAAGTTTTGAATATTTGTACTCATATTTGTAGTACTAAAAATAATATTGTCGTAATAAAGCCCGAACTTTTCGAGCTGTTGTTTGACTTAAATGAGGCATACACTTAGTTTAACGCTGTAAAAGCGGAGCAGCCTTGTCTGGCATTGATTGCAGCTTGTGAATTGATGGGGCGGAACACAAAGGGTTGGTGGCGTATCTAGGTGAGCGGCCCGCGGCACACGCTTTTGTACGCTTCGCAAAGAACGCAAAGCGATAGCGGATAACACAATAAACTTCAATGTATAGTGTGTGTGAAAAATCAATACGATAAATTGTTTACAAGTGGAAGGATCTTGAAGATTGGAAATGGAACAAACAACAGGTAGCGACAATGCAAAGTTTAGACAGACAAATAGACACAACTATCAATAATACTGCAGCCCACAACGCTATTCACATTGAAAAGGTCTCAAGTATTATTATTTCTTTATTTAATCAAGTACATTACGGTAAATATGACACAAAACGGTTACTAAAGAAAAACGCAACGCATGCAGAACTCAAGCTATCTTTCAAGTTGGAAGAATAAGCACTCGTTCGTGAAAACCGTTCAACTATTTCTAGGCTATGACATTAGTCCATTTCATTAAACCACGACACAGTTAAACGGAGTTTGTGTAGTTCACTGTGTATTTTGATATACGCTTACTTTTGTTATACTTAAAATTATTCAGTGGGCTTGCAACAATTTTAACAAGATTCTATGAATTCGATTAAAACAAATTGAACTTGTTAAAATACGTAAAATACGTTAAAAACCCCTTTTAAATAACACTGAGGTGAAAATTGTCTGGTCAGAAGGATCTTTCTATTTTGTACTCGCTCTTATCGCAGTCGCAAAAACATTAAAAACACACGTACATAAAAAAAAATTGAGGTCTATAGAAATAACCAACTCTGAGGTAAAAAAAACTTCGTTTCATCAACAGGAAATATTGAATTCATAAAGCTCTCAAACCGCCGCCGTACAAATACCGTTTTGACATGAATACTCGAAAATTCTGGCGTAATAGGGTAACGACCAACGCAAATAGGGCTGTCAATTTTTTTTTACTGTACCTTTATCTTATACACCTACAATAAAAACTTCCAACTGTAACACACTGCCCTAAATCAAGGGAGCAAGTTTTCCCCGGGGCGAAAGGACTAATTCGGAATTGGGAGAGTTAATGTAAACGTAAGGTTTGTGACATACGAGGGAGTACCTACCTATGATGTTTAAGCACTGACAATCGAGGTTTGAATATTAACAGGTTATATATAGGTTACAGAATACGTTATACGCCTACTTAAGAGCAATGTAAGTATCATTATAATACACGTTTCACGTTACCTACTAAAATTTACAGCTAGTGCCAATACTGTTATGTATATCAAAATTCATTTGTGACAATGAGGTCAACGAACTTAATTTTCCATGATTTTTATTGAACATATGGCTAATGCATTTTGAGAGTGTGTGACTAATCTAATCGTGGAGCTTCGGTCCTACCCGGTAAATTACGACCTAACTCTGTGAAAGGCAGGCGGTCGGTCGGGCCATCGAGACCGGAGATTTGACCGCCAGTCTGACCCAAGTCAAATGAAAGTGACAGCCCTAGAAGGTTTGGGCTTAGTTATTGAGTATGAATATTCAAAGTTATTCGCCAAACGTTCGGTGCGTGTTCCCAAAGGAGCATCCAAACGCACGGAATCTTCGTAATGAAATTTTGATATGAAATTAGTCAAAAGCCACGTGATTTACGATTTTTAAAGAACAATAAACATAATTGTCTCCTACAAATAAAATCATCACTAATATTTAACCTGAAAATCATCTATTACTTTAACCAACAACACATCACGAATATAGAAGAAGTTTAAACATCAAATCAACTGCTATTTTACGTTTTACAGTTAGCGTAACTACCAATCGTTTCTAATTCATGACGTCACGAAGACAAACACGAGAATGCACTTGCGCAACCAGCAGTATCGCACTTACAAAGTGTACACGTCACATGAATGGCTGTGATAGCAGTTAATAAACCTTCATTTACGTTCCACTAAAGCGTTATATAAATAAATAATCTTTATCGGTATTGATTTATTGTACACCTTGTAGCTGTCGTCAAAACTAAATTATTAGTACCGAAGAAATGAAGTAACTGGCATTTTGCATTTAATTAAACTCTTAATAGAAGACAATTACGGAATAAGAGATTAAATGTAAATTAAAGGATAAGGCAAAAACGTTGTCAAATTCTTCAAAAATTACGTTTAACAAAATTAGACATTCCACAACGTGTTAAAGCGACGACGTAGTGACATGACAAAAAGTGAATATTAATTAATGACAGCGTGAAATAACATTGTTTAACAAGGCGCCCCACGGTATAAAACACAACACACACATAATTGGTCCACATATTTTCAAGAGAAAATAAATACAATACAGCCCATATAAAAATATTGGCGAAATTAGTTTAAGTCGATATTTTAAACTAAAGCCTTTTGTTCAGGCAGTGTTACAGGCTAACAAATCTGAGTACCTCATAAACAAGATTTAAACAAGAATGACGCTTCATATTCTAGACGACGTAACTATAAAATGGAATCCAAATATCTATTAACGAAATTCTCTTAAATAAAATATAAATCAACATAAACATAAAACTCAACATAAATAGGGATTTAAACAAACAAAGAACCATCACAATTCTTATAAATTTTAAGCAAAACATTAAAAGTCGACCAATTAGTAATCTTATTAGCTTCATTTTAGAAAATACTCTCATAAAAAGGAAAAGCCTGAACAGAACGTAATCAAAATTTATAAGGAAAGAGAACGAAGCAAAAATGGAGCGTAACTCAAAGATAAACCATCCAATTACGAAGAGGCATAAACAAAATTAGAGATATTTAATAAGGCAATACATTCCGACTGAACTTTACGTAACGCCTGGCTCGGTAACGAAATGCAATCTAAAGGAAAACGATGTCATTAACTTTGAAACAGCCGAAACGGAGAAGGCTCGATTTATAAACGTTGGTGAACAAATAAATGAGTAGATATCGGTACACCCCATCTCACAAACAAATAAAAGAACAAGTGATAGAAAGATATCAATTAATGCCATTCTGTGGAAACTTTACGTTAATGGTGTTCTAAAATAGTAAGTTTTATGATCATATCCCGTTTATGTTTCCTATTTTGAATAGCATCAATCACGAAGGTCAGTTGCAATTTAATCCAGCCGAGTTACGGCCTTGAAAATGACGAATTAATTAAATCATTGACGGGTGGTCGCGTCCGCTCGTCGCGTGCACTGCCTACCGATTGAACGAACACCCAGCGCTGCTGCATTATCGTTTAAAAATCAATTTCGCGACTGGATCTACGGCTGCCATCAGGAAATTACCCGTTCCAGAACTTAATTTAATCTGTACGGAGTCTGGTTATATCGGAGGAATCGTTTATGACTGCATTTCATTATACACGAAACATAACATACGAAATATTTCAGTTATTTAAACCGCATTTTCTGCCTTGTCTGTGGCACATTTCCAGTATTATTTCCTCAGATTAATTTTAAATTGAATCAAAGTATAATGCATTGTAATTAAAAGCGCACGGCTTGTCGCTTTTTTTATCATAGCCCGTTACGAAGCCCTCGAGTTTATTTTAAAAGTGTAATTCAGCGTTGATGTTTTTACAGGATGGATGGTGCATAATTTTAATTGGTATAATGCACGGTAAGAGTTTCATCATCATTTTTCCGCGTTATATTAACCGCGCGTTTATATCATATGAGTACTACCAACGGCTCTCATGGGTGCAGTATCAAGAGAAAAGTTTTTTGGTAGGTGTGTGTTAATAAATTCTTTACGAGATCATAATTCCGGTTTATGAACGTGTTTATTAGAGTAAGTGTGGGTATGTCGTGTAAAGCGTCAGGGAATAAACAGTTAACTAGCAATGTTCTGCCAGAACTACAATGTAACATTTGTTCTTACATAAAAAGGTTTTAAACTAGGAAAACCGTTTTTGTTTTCTAGAGTCTGAAACTGGGCAATTGAAGCCTGAAGAAACTGCGAAAAGCAAAACGACAGAAGACCATATTTAATCCGAACCATTATCGGAAACATCGAGAAGTTTAAAGTTTTCCCATGCAATCAATTACTTGAAGCTTTATTACATTGTATACACAGTTATTTGGTTTAATTACACAATAAATTAAGAAGTTCATTAGATGAAAACACGAGTTCGCAATTAAAGGAGCAAGGTGAAGACGATCCTTGTTCACCTACTTTGAACATGGGGCGAGATTGGGAGATAAAAACTTGTTGCTAACTCACCGTGTTTGGGAAGTTTATTTAATTTTCTTAATGAAGCAGGTATTGTTATTTTGAACAAGCAAATTCGTAAATAAGACCACCGCTATAATTCAAAAATGTAACAAGTAACAACTGTATACATTTTCTGCCATATTCAAGATCCAACCAGCGAATGATTTTGAAAAACAAGATAGGAAACTATAGAATATATGAAACTGTCTAGATAAAGTTCCACAAACTTACTGCCATACATTACATCTGACCAAACAGTTAGTCAGAAATTTAACGGTCTGCTTCCTAGGACAACCCAATTAATCTTATTCACGCCATTCAGCTACATTCGGCATCGCACCACTGTTCATTTCATTTGAGGAGCATTGATTACAACCATAAATGTTGGTACCCACAGAAATATTCCACTTGAATAGGTGCATTTTGAAACAAATGATTGAAAGTAAAATAATAGTTTTAAAAATGTAGAGGATAGGTATAGATAAATTAATTGTTATAGGAAGTGGCCTTGTACCGTTTTTCCTGTTAAATGTGTGCTGACCGATTTAGGATACGTTGGGAACACCAGCGGTAAACAGTTTGAGGTCGAAAAGAGCTATTTGTTAGTTTCTTTGGTCATCGTATATCTTCAAGAATAACGGGTCGTTCGGTTAACGTGGGATTACATGAATCGAAGGATAGTTCAATAAAATGTTTTCCTTCTCCAGATTTTTGGATTGTGAATCAGTGTTTGCATTTGAAATACAGGTAAGTACTATATTTGAAAACGACACGAAACAATTTTCATTTATTTGTTTCTCAAAGTATCAATTCACGTTATTTGCCTTTACGTTTGCTCAAGGGATTGCTCCACTTCTGTTTTTCTAGATAAGGCATATAAATTCCCGAAAATCCCGAGGAAGTTGTGGGATAAAGCAATAAAACAATATCTTGGGATTGTGTATTTGGACAATCCTATCTGAGGCTCTAAGACAATGGAATTATTTTCACTACGAGCAAGATTGTTCGTCATTGAATTGTCTACCAAAATAATGGCGGAAACAAAGTTAGAGAAATACCATCCGAGAATTTAAGAAAAGAACCTTTGAACAAATAACCATAAGATATATTTAGACAATAATTATATTGACTTTTACATTACCTTAACCATTATTTAGTAAATAAAATGAGATGAGATGAGCTGTAATAGAAGATAAAGATAATCTAGTCTAAAGTAAAAACAAAAACACATTTATCAGTTCCGTTTCGGTAGCCGAAGTTAAAACAACTGTGTGACGTAGACAGTAAATTTACTCAGGAGGTAACAAACGAGGCATTTACGTGACGTCACATGAATATGCGACTTGATATAGACGATTTAGTTTCTAAATGTCTCCATTTTGGACAGTAATTGCCGTATTTTGGTATTAAAGTCGTAACTATTTTAGGATGCGTTCTACTTTTCCAGTTCTGTGTCTGACTTGTTAGCGTTAATGACAAACCTGGGTTCAAAAAGCAGAAAAGTGTGATCACATTTTTTCTTAGCTTAAACATTTGTCTTTTTGCGTACCATAGCTGTTCTTAAGCAAAAATCGGCTGTATATTATAATTAATACAACCTATTTTATTTAAACAGGACGAATGAAGTCGGTTCGGTACATAAAGATAAAACCTCATTCATGTTTTTGCATTCAGCTTAATTTTGTTTCGTGTCAGTCACGAACCATGACACTGAGTATAATTACGGAGTAATTACACTTTTATTAATAAGCTTAACGGCAACAACACTGGGGGATACTGTTACTGTTTCGTTTGAGTTTTTCGAAACGGTACCACGGTCTAACGAAGGAGGTCAGGTAGCAAAGTATGAAACATAAGCTTAGTCATAACATAAAAGGAGTTAATGTATGGATATTTATAGGTGATGCGTGTGGCTGCGGTATTCATATTTATAAGCTAAGCTATGAATAGATTGCCGTTTTTTTTTTCTCACAAAGTTATTTTCAATGCGTGTTCTTTGATTTTATGGCAAAGATTAAAAATGTCAACCTTCATGAGGTCCTTTCTCATAAGGGTCGACGTCGCTGTCTTTACCTATTTAATATCGCTCATTGCCCACGAAATGGTGTTAATTTCTATAACTGTTGACGGTATCTGTGGTATAGTAACTGATCTGGTAAAACGTTATTGAACGGCTTGATAAAATTACTCTAATTAGATGAGACTATAACACAACTGGACAATAAAACCGCAAAGCTTCGGTTCATGGAGAGCCATGATTCGGCACGAATGGGTCGGCTCGACCGGAGTGATACCACGGCCTCACAGAAAACCGGCGTGAAATAACCACTGCGTTGTGTTTCGCCGTGTGAGTGAGGTTACCGGAGGCCCAATCCTTCCCCTTCCCCATTCCCTCCTCAATCCCTAAATCTCCAAATCCCTAATCTCTTAAAGGTCGGCAACGCACTCGTAACACCTGCGTTGCGAGTGTCCATGGGCGGCGCTGATTGCTTACCATCAGGTAATCCGTCTGCTCGTTTGCCGACCTATTACATATAAAAAAAAAAAAAAAAAAAAAATGACAATAACAAAACATCATACCGCTGTTTTCGTTTACTCATTTTGTAGTATTTATTGTTGAGGAAAAAGAGTCAACATTCCCACATTCATAAGAATGTATAATTTAATAAGCGAAACATACCAAACATATTCACATCTTTGACACAGTACTAAACAAGTCGGCGATAAACACTCAGGTTACTGCAAAAGTTAATCGAGGAAATAGGGTTACGGTTCTTAAGCTTTAATGTATAGGTTTGAAAGCCAGCGCAGTCGTTAAAGAAACCGCTTCGCCATACCATTGTAAATTATGCGCGAACATTAATGTACGCTACGCTTTTCTTTTATCACCTGATGAGCGAAAAATAAAAGCTGTGTTGTGTGTAGTTTTATTTTGTATTATTTATTTTATAGCCTTTACATATGGTCTGAAAGATCTGATAAACATTACAAAGGCAACAGTGATTCTTTTTATGTTTTATTATTTCTTTGGTTGCTTGCAAACGTGACTGGCGACCACGTGGGTCTTAGGTTAATATCAATCAAAGACTGGTTTTAAATTTCGATAAAAAGATTTATTAAAATTTCGGACTTAATTGTAATAACTAAATATTCCGCATTGTTCTTTCTTAGGAAGAAAATAAGTTTATTTTATTTTGTTCATTGCGATTTACTTGTAAGAAATTCCTATATGTCGCTATAAGCTGAACAACAAATCGGTGTAATACATTTCCTTTACAAAAGTAAAAAGAATGCTACTATTATTTTTATTCCGGAGCCATTCATACTCATTCCGGACGAAAGCAAAGACTTTTTCCTTTAAGCCTCCACAAAGGAAATTTTCTATCTCTTATTTTGCAGACCCCGTTATCTTGTCTCTAGGGAAATAGGATAAAAATTGGCTAGAAATATGAAGTATTACGGTTTTAAATTTAAACCATGAACCATTATTAAAGCTTCCAGATTGAATATCGCATAAAGATTTATTATTCAAGTTGAGATGAGGAGTATATTAAATAGCACTAAATTTCTTTCAAGTTTGTAAGTTTTTCGAAAAACTGATCTAGTTTTAATGAAGATATTATCTGATAGTAACACTCTATTATAATTCACTTCATTCCATTTATAAATCTGGATGTTTTGTCTTTCAATCTGCAAGTTTATTTATTACATATATTTTAGGCACATTACACCGACAAATACAACAAATCTTCCAAACACGTGTCGCACTAATTCAAACCATTGTCAACTGGCATGCAGCTAATTGATCAAGCCTGGGGGGACCAATTACCCTGTAACTACAATGACATGACTACACACAGACCTACGTACGTTACAGCTACCGACACATGAAGGTACCCATGACTAGATTTTCTACTTTATTACAAAACCATAAAATTGAAAATGTAAAAGACCTCACACACGTACATATAACGTACTGACTCATATTAACTCTTTGTGTGATCCATAGTTTGTTGTTCCGGGTGTGATGTGTATGAGGAATTGTATGTTTGTAAACACACCTACGGCACAAAATGTTGCGGGTCAATATTTATTAAACAAAATAAATAAATAGTAAATAATAATATTCTTACGTAAATATTGCCATAATTAAGACGCAAATATATTTAGGAGTTCGTAGCAAATACAAAATAAAGAACAGAAAGAACCTTGAACGTTATCTAGATAGGAAACCCGATAAATGGGTGTTATAATGAGGTGCTATAGTTGATGTTTGCATTATTCAATGTCATATCGACCAGTCATCAGTGGTTCCAATTCCATTTAGGTATAGGTACACTGCCACGTAAATGTTGTTTTAATTAATATTTTGCATCCTATGAAAAACGTTTCAATTTCTATGCTTAAATTTTGATTGCGAAGAAGAGTAGTTCACACCAATATCAGGTCATATACCAACATAGTTTTACGAAAAAAAAAAACGGTTTCAAAAAAAACTTTCCATTTAACGCCTTAAAAAGTCGCGACATGCCTAACCTCAAAAAAATATAATTTAATATTAAACTTCGCTTTAATTTTTACGCCATTTTACATGATACATTAGACGTAAATTGCACATTTTGTTACCCAAAAAATTACTTCGCCGACGTTGGAAGCGTTAATATATTTTATACTTTAATATCCCAATGTAGGTGCTTACGCAATACACAACACAAGATAGTAAAAATATGGTGGCATGTTCTGAATCTGTTTGAAATGTTGATAGCTGTCGGGATTCAGTCGTTATTCCGCATGAGTGACTCCGTGAAATGAATGAACGTTGTACAGCTATTTTAAGAACCGATATTATGTTATTACGTACGTACCTACGTATGTATTATAATAGCTGACAGTGGTTGGATGAGAAGATCTGAACATCGACCTCAATGGCGTGCAATTTAACAGACCTATTTCCAGCATTGGACGAAAACAGCCTGATGATGATGATGACATCTATTATGAGAATCTATAATCAAAACCATAGGGCTTCAAATCAGAAACTTAACCCAAATTAATACAAACAAAGAGCCAATAACCCGCCGTCTTTTCAATTCATCAAAATGTTCACGGTTCATTGACGTCAGTATTTTCATATCTCGGATTCTCGGCAACAAATATTGATCGTCTATGAGTTTGATGGCGGTCCATTAGATATCAGACGGTGCCCCGAACTATAGGTGTTTCGTTTTTCAATAATCCCTCAAATGTGACAGACGTGATGGATGGCAGGTTCGCCGACCACGTTTTGACTTTATTTTGCTCTATCAAAACATTTTCGATCTCAAATCTTTCAGATTGTTCACTGGATTAACTCTTTTATTGTAGATTTACTTTGATACTTTTAGTTCACTGAATAAAATAGTTTTCGAAGTTTTTTATTAACTTGTATTGAAAAGCAATCGAGAGAATGTTATTTCTAGCAAGAAGTTTGAACGTGTAAACAGCTACTTTTCGTGGAAGGTTAATTTTTATCTTTCTTATAATAGGTCGTGAAGAGGATAAACAAAAACATCTTAATATTGTTTACGATATCATTATGTTTACATCGAAGGCGCTACGCGTCTTCTAGTGTTACAAAAATAACTCTATTTTAGTAAACATTTAGGCGTAATATATTATACGACGAGAATGGTTGAAGGAAAAACATATCTAAATATAGACAGACACATTATGTTAACGTGGAATTAACTAAGCAGACTAATTAGATAACAGTCTATTTTAGCTTCTCTAGTTGCTACAGAACTTCGTAATAATCTCTTAAACCTATTTATTACCTGACGTAATATGTTACGTTTACAGGCATATATACATATAACTGGTATAGTATATCTATTCATTCATCAGTACCAAACAAACAAATAGTCCCGATTGATCAGTTGCAAATAATACCGTAGTTTGACTTGAAAATGACTTGTTAAAATTTGACCAAACCAACCACTAAAACACGTAATTAAAAAACTCAAAGTTCCGAACGCCTTCCAGTCTGTACGCTAGACTCCACATGAGCATATTAGAATAAATATCAAAGCCAGAGTACACCAAGTTTTAATAAGGAGCATAATTTAAAACGGCTTGGGAACGCTCCTTGCGATTGGGTAGCATACGTGCTCACTTCACCTTTGCCAGTAATTATTCTTTGAATAACTCGGTAACCAGGTTGCGACATTTAAGAGCGATAAATTATAAACAACTATACGCTTCCATTAAACAGTAATAGCCATACGCCATTTTATTTTACTGACAAAGCACTTGATTGCGTTTTTACGGTATTATAAATATTATATTAGTTTAAACATATTATTACAATATCCATCGAATATAAAATAAAAAAATTGCAGAACATTCTTAAACATCGAACAATGATATATTTTCCAAGAAAATCGGAATGTGTTTCCAGTCGCAGATTATAAACATCGTAACCATTACGAAACTAAAATTGCTCTCAACGTCGCAAAATTGAGCAATCTCTAAAGCACACGTTCGCAGAGCGAAGCGAATAATTAAGTGTGAGCCTGTAATTAAAGTCTCTTCACGTGTCGCTAAGAATGTAGGCTACACTATAATTTGTTTTGCTTAAGCAACTGGTAAACAAACGATGGTCGAAAAGTACAACAAAAAAAGTAATTGCAATGAAAAACTGCAAGTTCAAAACAAAGGCGGTAATTATTCCCAAGGGTTTTCCACAAACACCCGCCGAAAGGCAGCTACATTGTTCAGCGTAATGAGCTCTAAAATAACGTTTAAACGAGAAACTGTGAGCCACGAGACTTTCATACAGAAGCGTGTAGGCACAAATGTTTGGATACCATTAAACTTTCTGTGTTAACGATGAAACGTGCTAAAGAAGCTCTAGCAAAAATTAAGACCCATTTTAAAATAAATTACATTATTCATTAAATAAAAAGACTGGCACTTAAATTTCCATATTCTAACAAATATTAAAACATTGGATTGAATCGGTAAACTTAATATAGATAAAAACTTCACTTTCAAGGTGATAAAAAGGACCACCATGTAAAATTCAACAGTAGCAACATTTGAGACGAGTGTAACTGTCCCGCACGTGACGTCACGAAACCGTGCGTGTACAAATCCCTTCACGGTCGGGCAGGCGCCGGCGCACGTCCTGCCCTTCGCGAGCCATTTGTGTCCACGTGTTGGAATTTTTAATAGAACCGGAACATCGGTCGTCCTGTAAGTGAATCATCCCGAAGCTCGTACAAAATTGCATGGCCCTTTCTTCTTTGTATGTAATTTGTTTTGCTATTTTTATAGTTATGAAGTAATTCTATGGCGGATATTTTACATCATAACAAAGTAATTGCATAAGCTTATGTACCTTTTAAGTCTTCATTAGTTTCTGTTATTGCGTTTTTATTTTTACAGCGATAAAAATCAATTGTATTATAAGTTTAATTCATAATATTTACCATCAATGCATACGGAGCTTTCAAAAGATCTCATAAATATCAAATAACCAAGTGACCTTTTCCAAGAGGAAAACTTTTCCTACTCCACTTCCAACTTTATAAATTATGCTCCGAATAATTGTCAATAACTTCGACCGAATTTCGGTATTCTTTCACACTACTTAAACTTGATTTTTTAGGTATAAATCTACGTCGAAACGACGAAAACGAAAGCCTTTAGAGGGGAGCACAAAAACTAAATTTTCACATAAATAATTCAGCAAGCAACATTCTCAGCAGAAAAACAAACAAAATCCCAGCAAGGCACAAGAATAATGGCCATTATTTCTCTCAAATAATCTTAGTACATAAGGAATAAATACATATTTTTCGTCGGCCGAGAGTCGAGGGCGATAAACAAGATTAAAATTACACGAAGAGAAATGGGTGAGCCTGGGGCATTAATCCCAAAGGGAAGCTGAAGTTGAATGGCTAGTTAATAGTACAAACAAAATGTTGAACTACAAAATATAAACACTAAGAACAATGAAACAACAACCACGTTGCGCTATGAATAATAAATGAAAGAGAAAATGATACTGAAGAATGGAGAGTCATAAAAATGGGAGGACAATGGAAGGTTCAAGGTTAACTTGGTACAGGTATAACAGAGGAACAAGCTATATGGTTGTAGGTGAAGAAAGATATAGTGATACTCAATTAGATTTGATTTCATAAACCTGTCTTCCGGTATATGAGACACAATAGAAAACACATTGTGTCTCGCGTAGATCCGAGGTCTATAAAGGGGTTGATAGCTAAACAAATAATAACATTGAATTGTTAGTAACAAAAAAAAACCTAACTAAATATCCTCCACGGATTTCAAAGTGTCATTTCTAAATCCTTTTAGTAAAATCACATTATCATAAAGGTGAGGTTGGGGGGAAAAGGTGCACAAAATAAACTTCGGATACACCGCTTGCTGTAACGTATGAATTAGGGCAACGGGCTTAGTTAATGGTAATACAATAAATTTAACAATTTACGTGAGTATAAAAAAAATATAAAACATAACACAAAGAAAGTTGATAAGGAGAAACGAGAAGGTATACCCGAAACCAAATATGACTAGAACGAACACCATATTTGTAGTCTAGACTTCTTTGAATTTAAATTGTAAAATGGCAGAGATAAAGAACAATATTTTCGCTAGGGCAAAGACCGTTATAAGAATTAGGAAGCCCTTGTTTGGTCGGGTTTTGTAACAAATTCCCTGCAACCCTCAAGGCATCAGTTTATCTGGCGCGACCAGCCGTTCCCAAGCCATTGCTCTTGAGACATAAATTACCATTAACTAGACAAGTCTGGACTGAATGTTGTTTTACTTTGCAAAATATTCTCATTTCAAGTTGTTTGTTTATTCGTCTCAAGAGAAAATATTTTTATATTGCACTTAAATAGAATTTTTTGTACAAAAAGGAATTCTTGATATTTTTTTTCCTTAAAGTACTTATTGTATGGACAATTAAGTTTGGGCTTCTATGAAATGATAGAACCTATCATCGTCATATTCTAAAAATGACCTTCATAGTTTTTTTATATTACTCGATTCTACATTTTCAAAAACAAAAACAAGTGCTGAAAATTGCAAGATAATGCGACCACAAAATGTTGATAACATTTTTACTACTTCGACAACTTCTAAGAACATTAGATAGAAACCCCGGAATGTCATAAGCTCTTTGGACCAGGATAATATGTAGAGTCTTCTGCTATAAATATCTTTACGACACAATATTGGGATACGGAAGTATTTTCGGAAGGTTTTATTTCGATGTGCTAGTACTTACTTCAAATTTTATGATACGTGGCTTTTAAAACAACGCATTTATTATTGGGAGCATCGAAATGCGTGTCCAATTATAAAATAATCATAAACAGAACTGCCGAATACGATTTTTTCAGCAAATGGAACGGGTTAACGTCTGCTACGTGTTCCATATCTCGTGAATCGTGTGTCAGATCCCATACGAATGATAATTCCTGGTGTGAAACCAGATACTAGACTCTTAGATACATGTTTCGGTAATCTAATTTAGGTTGACTTAGTTTTAACATACATAAATTATTTCTTCTTACCTGTTTGTCCATACGCAAAGATACAGGCGTTGTATCCGTCGAAGGCATTGTCGAGTATATCCCTGCCAAGACATTCGAAAACTGTCTTCTGAGAGGCAAAGTGAGGCAGGGATGGGTCCAGGGAGTAAAAGCAGTGGTCGAACGCAAAGGTCTTTGGTTGTTTTCTGAAAAGATAAGAAAAAACAACATTAGCATCCATACTCATATCACTTAGTTTATAGGCTTACATTGCTGTACCATCTCAAAACTGCAAAGATTTCTTATAAATTATCTGATTAAAAGCATCAATTTTCAAAGGTACCACCAACAATTATATTCTAAGAACATCTATAGAACAAACAAAACAGCAACATTGATAGTATGAATGGTGTCGTTTTAGTTCTCTCCAACTCCAATAAAAACTTGTTATCATGATCAAATTTAATTCCAAGGTCGTCTTTAGTTGGTAACAGTCAGATATATACAATAATGTACCTACCTATGCCTATACATCGAGTCACCTACTAGTAAACAGAAGCAGTTGCGTAAAAGCCCTATGGCGGGCAACAGCCACGTACGTGGGTCGTTTTAATCAAACTACGCTAATAGTGGTTGGTGAGTTTTAATTAATTACATTTTCAAGGGTTGCCAGCCATCTGTACAGTACGTTTGTGGAAAAGCTTTAATTTCACTAAACCTACATTTTGACTACACTTATTTTAAATTCAATTTTGTTGTGGATACAACACGTTGTTAGTAAAGTTTCTGTAGAAAACGTGCTTGGTATAAAATTGTTTACGTAATACGATAGTTCTATACATCAATTAAAACCCTTGTGATTACGTTACTTTCGAATAAACAATAATTCTTAAACTTATAATACCTTTTCGTTGGTTCTTGCAAATAATTCGATAAAGATTAAAATCTGAATAAATCGTAGAACCGAGCCAATAAAATCCGATCACGGTATGACACGAGCCAATACCCTCCTCATAATATATTTCCTAAAGTTGAATCACTTTATACCCTCTACAGCTAAACTCGAGCTGCAGAAATGTTCAACCAACTTAAAGCTCCCTGAACTTATTTTCCCGATCCAATACATTCTGTTCCACTCATCCATTCGTAGATAGAAAAGGACGGAAAAGGAATAAATTCCCTCAATACTTTTCGTTAGAATTGGTAACGGGTGGCGTGCCAAAAGATAATGTTATTACTTCGATTTATTGGCCTAATTGTTGTTTCTTAACGACTGCGGGGTCGCTGTTGATTCTACTAGATTTGTATCAGTACGCCTCATTAGTCGAGAAGCCCAATGCTAAGCTTTGTCCGTCCGTTTGTTTCGTTCAAAGATCACTGACCTCAACGTTTTGGCGCATACGCTAATGTTAGTAACTTTGCTAATACGCTAATGTGTTCACGTTGCTCAAGTTAAGCATTAGTTGAAATTAGTAGCTGCGAACCATCTGAGCTAACCAGTAATTACGTTTTATTAAAATAATGCTTGTATATTTTATGTTTTGGAGAAAAGAGCTGACTGGGGATATTTCGACATATTTCGAAATTTAGTATTATTTGCAAAGCCTGTCTAAACCTGCATTCCCCGGTCGGTGACCTTAAGGTGCAGGAACTTAGTGCGTGGTGGGTGAACCAACGCCATTGCGTGTTAATGGGACGTTTAACACGTTAAACAGGGAGAGCTTTATGCAGGACTAGGAAACTTAATACATATAGTTAGTTAAATATATTTAACCAAAGTTCGTGCTACTGTATACCGTACGGTTAACTGTCAGATTAGTCATAAGTTGTCCATTTTCCCTGTTAAGGTGAGTCTTTAAAGGCAAAGATCTCATATCTGCCATACATAAATCTTTGTGTATCTGTGTGATACCCGGACCTATGTTTGTTTTATTTAACCTAGGTTTTATATTTACCTTCCCCAAAAACTTTATTAAGGTAAGCTGCTACTAAAAGGACTGCGTTGACCTTATCAAGCAGTCAAAGAATTTAATTCTAACCCTTTTCACGTTCCTAAGAACAGTATTATCAAGTTTCCGATTTGATGAGAGATGATACTTTACCAAATTCCCGATCAACTTTGTAACTTGAAACCGAATTATAAGACGAAGGAGCTGGAAGTTTTGTTAAATATTCGTTAAGTTAAAGGTAATCTGTAAGATAACTGGCCGTTCAATAGAACTTCCATCGTGGGTTTATAAATAAAATCCTTGGTAAAGACATTGTTTACGGAATCAGTAGGTACTTGACGTAACCTAAATAAATGAGGAAGTATTTTAATCAGTTTAGAAATTCTGTTTGCACAACAAAATTCATCAAAGCTAACGTCACTCCCGAATGCACACTGTGACGTGCAGGTGTTTATGACAGAATTCAATTTGCCACGTTGGCTACTGCGTCACACCTACGAGCATACACGGGTTAGTTGTTAGTAATCAACGCTGGCTGAAATACGCTTTGCCAATTTCGGCCTACTATTAACATTATGTAAGGCAGGAAGCCTACGCGAAAAGGAAAATTACGAAAGCCGGAAATAAATAGATCTCAACTGATAACTAGTTACAAGTGCTTGTTGCTGTCTGTTTCAGACCAGGCTCGGTTAATTAATTCTTATATGTGACATTTATTGTGCCTATAACAAAATTAGATACTTTTTTGAAGGGGAAAATCATTGAATGGTCTCTCGCCCTGGCTGAAAGGCAGTATCAGACTCTTACTGACAAAAAATCACCCCGTTCTACCGTATTGCGACCACGGCCCAGAGTATGCGAAGGATGTCTCGATTATTTAATTCAAACTTAAGACAATATTGGTTAAGAAAGGCACTTAATTAGTAGTAGTTTGCAGTATTTCAAACCACGTCATCAAACGAATAGAACGATTGGAATAAAAACAAAACGTAGATTCGTTTCTGCTTTAAACGGACGTAGCCTAATTTCAGTTAATTTCTGTAGATCAACTGAGATTAAATTGGCTAACGAGCATCGCTATCCATACTTAGGTAGAAATCGACTAGCTGGTAGCGAGTATGGCAATAAGGCTAAGTTCTAATGATGAAAGCTTGACGGGCGTTTGATGAACGCGAGTGTACAACGTCTAATGAGGTACGCCTTTCTAGGTGAACGTCATTCATAGAAACAATCCGTAGGTATAGAACACATAGTCTTGAAGGCGAAGTAGAAGCAGGCGTTTGCCGTCTGAACTTAGTCTGTCACTAGAAGGGTAAAGTTGTAGTTTCCGCTGAATGCTCGGGACTTCTGATTTCAAAGTCTAGAACGTCCTGATTCCGCTTGTACGAGGGGCGTTTGATATTTAAGATCGCTGTTGGCAGTCGACAACGCTTAAGTTCCTCTCGGGCGATATTATATTAGAATACCAGGATGTTGCTCTGCCACTTCGAGATGTAATTTAAAACGTTTATCCAGCTGGGAGTATAAATTTTACGAAAAAGAAAGACAAAGTAAACACAGTACGTCTCTCAACAATTTCATTAGACAACATGTATTACACTCGTCATATTCTCACAAGATAACTGTAAACGAGAAAACTTTCAAGAGACTCCGCTTCGGAACAAGCAAGTTTAATAAAAAAGTCAACCGTAGGAAAAAGCGTGGATTCCGCTGCTTTGTGAGAGCTACGAATGTTTTGTATTGTATCAAATCTGATCATACGTGCGATATCTAAAATCAAGACTTACACAATCTGGAACAATTTTATCAGCACATTTCACATAACTAAGCTTATTATAAAATATTGAACGTGGTTGTTTTTAGACCTTTAAAAATTTAATACCTTCCTTTACGTGTTCATAAAGTTATCATACTGTTTCAGGTATTGGATTACACTATTGAGTATTACCATGGGCGAAGGTACAATCAAAACAGCAATATAAAGTCCATTACTTCTGTATAAGGTCGAAGCCCTACGTTACATTATGCCAATCCCCTAAAGTGCTTTTGAAAACATACACGAAATGGTTGTTCAATTCCATGAAACTTACAGCTATTTGTTTTGGGTAGTTTAAATAACTTTGTGTGTAGGTAGACCAGTGTCGAAGTCATGTCTAACTTTACACCGAACTAAGAGCAGCCTGTCAGCCGCCTTGCAATTCCTGCAGTACATGAACTACAAGTCCGCCAAGTACATGTTTCCGACAGAAGCAAGATTTCAAAGAACAAGAACTTACTACTATAGGGTGATCGAAATTAAAAGTTTTAAACAATTTTAAGTACATTCACTATTACGCTTTAAATTACAATTTCCTGAAATTTCTTCAAATAGCATTAGCATTTTGCGAATTGGCTCTCAGTCAAATAAACCATGAGCATATCAACGAAAGCAATAATGGCGCGTGTATGTCGAAGCGGGAAGTCCGCGTGGCGGCAGGATGCCGGAAGGCTTTGCAATGTTTGCTATAAAATAACATTCTTTGGCAACAATCCAAATACTTACTCATAGGATGCTCGCGGCGGAATCACAAGACATAACGCGTCAAAAACTCAGATAAATTTCGTAACATAAGCTGTTTCTAAAGGGTTTTACGACGAAGACTTGGTTCAACAGAGTCAGCTAAGCTTAGCAAGGATTCAAGGACCATTTACGTGCACACATAAAACACGGGTTCTAAGGTAATGAAACGTTTTCGTGCTCCCGGTAAAACTTTGCTTATCTTGGAACACCTTTTATTTAGATGAGTATAATTTTTATAAATTTTTTTTCGACAGACATACCCGTGAAATTTTATAGAAGTTACCTCAATTTTTATTATAACTTCATCATTAGTAATAATAAGGATTGTATATGTATTATATCCCACATGACGAGAATCTTGTGAAAGCTGAAAAAGATAAAGCAAGTAAATATCTTGATTTAGCTCATAAGATTGTCGACATGTGGGATGTAGACTCAGCAATCATTGTGCCGATAGTCGTGTCTGCCAATGGTCTAATGGCTAAAAGCCTTGATAAACACCTAAGCAGGCTTACGTTAGATGGTTGGGTCAAGAATCTGATGCAGAAAGCTGTACTTCTAGACACGGCGCGCATTGTCCGGAGATTCCTTTCTCTGGAACCCTGACCACCGGTTGCTTGGAACCCTCCCGCAACCGGTGGGATACTGCTTTTTATATTTTTAAGTGTCTTTTTTTTGTTTTATGAAAATATTTAAAAATGTAAAAATCAAGTTTTGATTTAATAAATGAAAATAATAAGGATTGTATTTATACGTCCAACCAGAACACGAACGTTTCGAACATAATTACTGCTTATACAAGTTTTGGCTTAAACGAATCCCGAGAACAGAATAAGTACCGCACGAACTGTGAACTCATTAAGATATTTATGATAGTGCTAAAATCAGTGTTCTACGGACAAACGGGCACTATAACTTTGCTTAATCGACAGTGAGGCCAATAAACTCGTTTTCGAACGTTATAACTCGGCATAATTGAAGATTTAGCAGAATTTTTGTATTATTACAACCTGAATTTGTACCTGTCACAATTTTTAAGATGTAAATTAAATATTCACTTGGAATAAATCAATATTCATGAACATTTTATAACGAAATCTTACTGATATTTCAAGACATTAGCAAAACATTTGCATACACTAAACAAGAATACTAACAAACAAAGAATTCAAAGCTATGTTAACGGCATATTAGCAAAGCTCAAAGCAACAATGAATGCACTCAGTCTGGAGAATGCACTGTTCATAGCCGTTTCTAGTTCACTGACTACAAGCCCCATTGACTGGAAACTGGAGAACAGTTGATATTATTTTCTATTCGCCATTTAGATATACTACAATATTTCGTTGTGATATTGTCTTGTATTTCCTTAATTTTGTTTCTAGTCAATTTACTTTGTTAACAAAGAGTCTCTTAATGACTACTGGAATATTGTACCCTACAGCAACTAATTCAAAGTTATTGTTGCTATACATCTAAGGTAGAGAAAATCCCAACAGCCTATTTATCTGGGTTGGGGAAATAATTTCTCATTGTACTGACAGAAATGTGGAGATACCACAATCCCATTTAAGGGCGCTCATGATTTTTTTAGAGAATGCTTTTATTTTACTTGTCAGAACATGACAAGACTTGTCAGTTTGAAAAGTAAAATTCAATGTACTCTTAAAAAAAACTGCCGAAAAAGGATTGGAAATGAAACATAACACTTAACCGAAAGTTTTAACATCATTAGAAATTATTGGTGCTTCCAGATTTACACGGAATTTGAACTAAGCTTACCTATCCATATGAGTTTTAACACAGAACAGGAAAATTCTCCAAGTATCTGTATTTATTAGTAGTGTTATTAGTTTTTGTTAAGAGTAGAAACAGAATTTCGATGGAACCGTGTTAATGCAGCCTTGTGTTATTTTGGAGAAAAACGTTCGTCCAACTCCACAACAACTTTTAGCGCATGTTTTCAGCACGGAAGACCAAGTTTTTAATTTGACAGGGTTAAATTTTTCACGGCACTTCCCTGAGCACATACATCTAAAAACCGTCAGTCGTTGGTGGATAAAAATGTTTTTCTCGGGGGTTTTCACAAAATTCTATCCTGGCACCGTTGTTGCGTGTTGGTAACAGTCCCCTGTCTAATGATTCTTCAAATATTTAAATTCGTACAATAAATGCATATTTCCTATATGCAGTAAAGTAGCATAGTTCAATTACATTTTATACTCCTCTTCAATGGAACAGTCCCCTGGCAAAAGTTAGAATGAGTTGCCCATTCGCCCATGGACACTGGCGAAGGCTTTAGAAAACTCCAGCATTCTGATGACATCACAAATCTTTATTTGCGTAAACTAAGTTTACGCGTAGATAAAAATGCATAGAAGAAAAAGTTTTTTCTCGTGTTAATTTTTCTTGTTTATCTTTCGTGTTCAAAAAAAATCCATTCTAATTATTTTCTTGTAGTTGTTAAGTTTATGTGTGATCTGCGCAGAAAGAAATAGTTTTTCTTTCTAACGTTCTAGAAAAAGGCAGTAGCCCGCCAAGTAAGATCACGACTATTCGGAGCATGTTTCTTTTTCAATCTTAGAGCACTTTATATTCCCTGAATATCTAAATCGACGATTGCGAAGTACATACAGGAATAACATTAAATATAAATTCAACGACTATACTTAACATGAATTTAGCCAGGATCTAACTCGAATCTCATATATTTATAAATAATATAGTTATAGATTCAAATAGCCTCTAAATCTACGTCGTAAGTTGGACGATTTTAGAAACCTACATATCACTTTTATTACACATTCAGCCATGCAATAAAATGAGGTCCATAAAACATATACATCTACGAGATTCGAATCTGATATAGAGAAAGATTCTTCAAGCAAATATCGGGAAAACACGATTGGCACTAAATCTCGTCAAACCACAATCCCATAAAAACCTTAAAGTTCCACTGTTTTCACTTTTCTTTGTCAAATGTGCATAATAAAGATGTGAATGTGAGCCTCTAATCTAAAATCAAAACAGTAACACAGAAACAATATACAACTTGATAAATGTATGCAATCCAAAATATATGTAAATTAAGATTTATTTTCGTAACAAAATAAATCCGCATATTTGTACAAACATGATTACTAAAAGGAAAAAAGGGGCATCATAAGGAAGATTTAATTTAATTTGGCATAGAAGTACATATACACAGATTTGCGTAAAATTTCCAACCAAGTAGCTCGTATTGAACAATATTTTATCCCATCATATGCATTATTCTTAGCATACGTAAACGAAACTTTCCAGATGTCATATTTTTGTCCTACATTAATATAGAGACCGGTCAATCTTATGTTCTTTAACTGAATACTTCGGGTTAGTAGCAACATAATATAAAATAAAAACGCAGCAGTAACCACAACTATAAAAATTCAAAGCAGCACAGAAAACTGCTATACAAATAATTTGCGAATGTATCCAATTCTGTGGTACTTGAAAATATTGGAAAAGTGTAATAATGATCTCCCCTTCGTGTGTTAAGCTGTCGCTTCAGTAAAGTTACACAGTGATAATACGGCAGATATTGCTCCCCTTGAAGATTATCACGTCTGGCACTTGGGTATTACTTCCACAAATGGGTAAATAGGCAGGTGAAAAATGTAGTTGCGAGGTTAGAAAATAACTTTGAAGCACCGTAGTATTTTGTTAAGCTGAATTTTATGCAAAGGATTTTGTTATACGATACGAAGTTTTAGTGACGTGTATTACCGAAATAATAGGTTGGTACGACACCAACCTATTATTTCGGTAATAAACGTCACTAAATTAACTACAATTTTTATGATTATTGCAATGACATTTATCAATCTAATACAATTTGTTTACCTCGTGACATACTACGGAATGGGTCACCAGTAAAAAATCCTCCTTATTAATAATATAGTATTTTTTTCTTTCTGCAGATACAAAAGTAGTAGGTAAGTAACGTTAAAGAACGAAAATGAAAACAGAATGCTTTACAATCCGTAACTAAAAGAAACACTCTTCTTAAAGTTTTCTATGCTACTTTTCAAAAACTTTTATCCATTTGGGATGACGCATACCTGCAATGTTTGTATGCCATCCATTTTTGTCTTAAGAAATCTTTGTTGAATTCTACTTTTGCTACATTGCGGGAAAGTATTAAAAAGTTTTAGGGCTGTGTACGAGTGTATTTCGTAAAACTATAACTAGGGAAACCTGTAATAATAACTAAATTCTAGAACTACATTTATTAAACGTGTTGACCTTTCAACATAATTATGGAAAATTATGGAAAACACATAGTTATTATCGTGTACATGTATATCACGCTACTTTTAACGACAAAGGACTAAAGACTGCATTTAAAGTCTGAAATAGCAGTTTGTAATGTTCATGACCTTGAACAAATTTGATTGTGTAGGTGTTAATTGCACTTTAATTCTACTAATTTTTATAACTTCACTTAATTTATGAAGGGTAATACAAAACCCACAAAACAGGTTATCATCATCAGCTAACCGCAAACTTTTAGCTATCCTTTTAGAGAAATAGAAATCGCTATAAAAACTGCCTTTATTGCGTAAAGTAAGAGACAATAGACTACAATAAGTATAAAAAGGCCACTTTCTAATGATCATGACCCGTGGCTTGGGCAAGTTTCAACTATGACGTTAAGTATCATTACTAGTTTAATCTCCTAACATCTGTTTAGTTTTTTCCATACTTTAAACTGTTAAAGCAACAACGTGTCCTAAGCGTGTAAATGAGATCAAAACCTAAGTTTTTTGCGGAACAACTGCATAACCGATATGACAAATTCTTCATACAATATGATACGATATATTTGCATTGAAGCCTTTTCAAAAGCCACTCCAGACTCAGGGCAATAATATAATATTTGACTAATTGATAACTTTAGTATCTTTAAAATATTACGGCGAGGAAATTCTTTCTTAAAATTTGTCCAGAGGTCAAGAACTACTTCATAACTCTTAGAAACCTATCAAGACGTTTTTAAGTTAGTATTCAATTATTTATGTAGATACAAAAATGCTAAAAATTACTAAAAGACCTAATTTGCAAACTGGTTAAAAACGGATTAAGCTCGGGATCAAAGGAGTTACGATTTTTGATCTCAATTTTAAAGTTATCTAATTTAACTTATTTGTTTTTAATAATTCAACTGTAAATATCGAAATGGATATTAGTTAAAAAGACATTAAATGTTTCGACGAGACATTAGAAATAATCAGAATCTCTTTGGATTGATACAGAAGGCAGAGATAGTGGTACAAATATTGTAATTGCAAGAAAACTTACAGACTTCTTAATGGGATAAGTTTTGCGAAAAAGATCCACATACAAATGTTGTGTGACGTGAAAGAAAGAAAACACACTCCTTGGAGACGAGGTTTTAACTACTTAACTTCCAAACTAGACTGCGATATTTTGTTCTGTACATGAACGTTGTGCAACTATTCACAGAAAGTTGCAAATAAAATTTACAAGGACCTTGTACCTAATTCAATTTGGGCCGACAGAAATACAACTCTTTTCTCAAAAAAAAAACATTATTTGAAGGCACGCTACATACTTGTTCACTTTAAATATCATTAATCCCAAAAGCATTGTCCTAATCAAGGAGATCATATAGTCGATGACCGGCTCCATAATAATTTAATAAAGTTAATAGTAATGTAGGCGTCTCATCGCAAAGGCGAGCAGACTTGTAGATCGCCTTCCTCAGCAACGTCTATCCAAATTAGGATTTTATATTCGTCAATCCACTGGTGACATCATGGCCTCGTCATTCGCAGAAAACGGTACAACAAGAAATGAAATAGTAATAGATATGAAATCAACGGTAGCAGTCAAATATTAGTGACACGCGTGAGGGCAGGAGCAAGGTAAACACAGCACGAGGGTCGTGTTTACCCTATATTAAGGGCCGAATGGGCTACGGGCGAGGCGATGACGTCACGGGGCGGCGCCCTAGTGGCTCGGCGTGTTCCAACTGAGCTCGCGTTGAAACGTCGCCGATGAGACGGTGACATGTGAATATGGCGGGAATTTGCATGTGCCAAACGTAATAAAGTAACAGTGTGTGAAAAGGCTTTCCATAAATTGAACTTTTAGTTTTGTTTTTCGCCTTCTTTTTCCAATTAATTTCATTATTAAACATAACACAGTTTAACTTAACGTAAACTGTGTTTATACCATTGTAATCAATTTTAAGAATTAACAACAGCCGCTATCATCGAACGGTCCAATCAAAAGCATTGCACATTATTCTTCCAATTCATTGGAAAAAACGTCTGACGTGTCACCATAAACATGATAAAATTATACACAAAGGCTGACATCATTGATAACAGACACAATTTATCGCGGCACGAAAACATTGTGAGTGTAAAACAATTTGCCAACTCTCGGCTGATTGGATAATAACTTTGTAGCTAAACAGTTCTGTTTGCGTCTGTCATCTCATGAGTAACAACATCAAATCTGACACGAGATACCTACTTCACATTCTAGAGAATTTGTCTACAATATCTGGTTCTTTAATGTAAAATTATGTTTAAACTAAACTATAATTTGTGAATAGGTTCATAATTTTATCTGTCTATTTTTATTAAAACTTAGATAACACGTTTTAACATATTTCCATTTTGGCCAAGGTCATTTTGTGAAATGCCATCGATTTATTTGCTAGAGTGCTTTTATATTAACACTATTGTGTATTTATTATGTTGACGATCTAGCTAATAAACATATTATTAAGTATCAAAACTAGTATATGCATAACATAACCTCTAAATATAAAACTTTGTTTTTAGATTTCTAGTAAGCATAAAGCTATTTTTCGTCCAACCACATCGAACTACATTATATATTTTTTTAGTCGAGAGGGATTCAAATTGAAAAAGAAGAGTTATTTCAATTGTAGAGCGTCTCTTACTAATGAACCGTCTACTAATTCTTTTCAGTGAAACCTGACGTGGCTTTAAGCCAGAAAGACCCTTTAGAACGAAGTAGGGCATTTTAAAGGCCTTTGTAAGGTAATACGCAAATGAAGCTTAAATTGACAAATGAAGAACTTTATAAACCAGACTCATTACGACAGTTAAAATCCATTAAGCGTATTAAAGTTCTAATTAGTTATAGCTTCAAGATAACAGACATTAGGGATGTTTATAATGAAAGGAGATGCTTGTAAGTACCGGTGACTTAAACCCGTTTTATTGCGGATGTATCGACAGTTTAATACGATATTGATGGTTATAACTTGCTAATAAAGCTGTATAGGAGAATACACGGAGTATACCACACTTATCGTAAGTGAAGACTGTCTGCAGGTCTGCAGCCCTACCCTTTAGCAGCAACGGGAAACAATAGAATGATAAACGACATCCTTACGTCATAGCATCGCAAACAAGAAAGATAACACTAATTACTATCAGATAATGCCTCAATTTATCAAAAGGGAGGGGTGGTATGAAACTCGCCACTCAAATTAAAGGGATAAATAGCTCGTGATAGAGAATTTGCATTAATTTTCCGGCTCGACGCGAACGCAGGGAGCGCCTGTAATGATATGAAAATTCTAAGATGCTTTAAAAACACGAACGACTCACTGGTGCAGTATGTGGGTTGAGCATATGAGGGAATACGCGACGTTTTCGTTGAAAATAGGTCACATTTACAAGATTTAAGACCTCTTAGACTTCCGTAATGTGTTTTCTTGATAGCAATCCAGTGATGAATGATGTTAAAATTGAGGTGAATAAAAGTTATACCGGAATTATAGAAAAGGATGTTGTAAACCACCAAGCACGCCCAATGAAAACTTTTGTAAATAGCAAATCTTATTGAAATTAGCGATTTCCTCGTGTCAATTAACTAAGATAAACTCTACTAGTTTCAAGTCACAGCGGAACTCATATGTACAATAATGTGTATTAAAATAAAGTATTGCAGAGATATTGTAAGACATACATATTTTCAAAAGAGTAACGATGTAGTGTTTGCTCGTGATTCTGACAATTATTGTGACGTTTCAAAAATACCCGGAATAACTGTTTTTGACCCTTGACATATTCATGAGCAAGACCGACGTCATTATCAATAAATTTTGTGTATCTTACGATAGTTAAATACACAAAAACTTGTAAATACCTATTTCTTTATACACGTTTACATTATAGTTTTCCATTACCCGAACTTGTTACCTATATCCTCGAGAGATTTCAAAAACTCGAAAGAAATCTGCCTCGTTTATATTATCAAACTGTTTATTCAAAGGATTCAAACTAAATACATTACTTTCCGAGGTAATTTAACAATTTCCGACAAGTAATATAAGTTAGATCATTTTTGGTTAGTACACAGTACATATATAAAAATGCGATGCCCTTTTCTGTTAGAAGAAGAAAAGAAAAGGATCATGCCTGAAATTGGACCAAATAAAAAATATCTTATGCAAAGTTTGAACTGTTTTATTATTGGGAATATTATGTTAGACATTAATTGCGTATATCTTCTTTCCGTTGATACAGATTCTGTTGCCGAGAACCATTAAAGAAAATAATTTACATGATCACATTCTAAACTACACATATTTGAGAACTACTTTAATTTTGATTTCGTCAAGTAAGGCAGCGAATTACCGACTAAAACCAGATAGAATATTACCTACACATCAGTAAACTTAGGTACGTTTACTAATCACAAACTTAGGAGCGTGTCTATCTGAAACAGGCTGACATGTCTGAAGCTACTCCAATCGATCGTTGCTAGGCATTGAATAATTAGTATGCATCTGAAGCTAATCTAGATGGATCGAGTTCGGTAATGCAGTGTCACTACCTAACTTAGGTTGAAGCTAGTTAAATGATTGGATCTTCTATAGATTTAAGTCTTATCAGAACCTGCTACATGCACGCAGTACCTACCAAATAATAACATAAGGCCTGATACTCCCCCCTCCCGCCATACTCAATGCCCAAATCCCCTTTCCTTAAATTCCTTATTAAAATTTGGTAGATATAACGAGAGTCCGTGAGCGACGCCAATTGCTTACAATCAGGATATCCATCCGTAAAAAAGGTTTTTTAATTGATTCGTCTTGTTTTATCCTAGGTCCTGAAGTGTATAATTTTGAGTCAAGGGACTTTTATTTGGCTTGACAAAAAATTTCATACTACCTGGCCTGCAAGTTTTCAAACCAAAACTAACGTAGAAATATTTTTTCGCTGAAACTAAAACGAAACCAAAATTGGAATACACCGCAGAGCAATTTGGCGAGTTTCTAGCAAAACAGAATAGTACTACACAAGCGCTATGTAGAATTTTTATCTTTATAAAAATAGGAAAACATTCAGTGTTCCATTCAAATAGTTTCAATTATTCCACCTCTGAACGTAGCAGTAACTAGCTACGAGACTGAATTCCTAAAAGTAAAAAATCGTCCATTCGTTCTGTTTTTCCTTTTATGGAAAAGTTTGTAGTTTTCAGTTTTAATGGCTTTCAATTTTACTCCCACTATGGTTTTATAGAGAAAGCTTCTATATCAATAAAACATAAACGAGGTTTTATCGAGGTACAGAGCACCGAAGATGTACCTAGGTACTTACCTATAAGAAATTCACTTATACTTCAAGTCTGAAGTGCCTACGATCGACTTATTGCTTCCAATTCCCTCTCACGTCCTTCAGAAACCTTGGAACTCTAACCTTGAGTCACGTCCTTGGGCTTAACCTAATTTTCTATCATTTTCGTTCATCTGTTCATTGAAAATCGACTTTTATGGCAGGTGGAACACGATTAAAATTGGCTTATCACTGTTATCGCAATGAGAATGTTCGCAATATAATGCGAGTTGATATTAAAAATGACGACACGTTTTACTGTTTGAAATGTGCTGTTATTTATAATGTCCCCCTACTGTTCGTCCCTACAATTGTATTAATAGGGGGAGTTACCCTTCCTGTGATTAGACGTTGGAACTTTTTCTTTGAACTTGTCCTTTCACTAGGAACCATAAACTCAAGTTTATATTAAGACACAATTATAATAATTATCTTGATTAATGGGTTTACGGAAAATTCTTCGTTGAGTAATTTTCCGCTAAAAGTGAAGCGAAATTTTTAACACGTGTTCGCTATACGGCGGTACGTTTTAGCGCTTGTGGATGCTTGTAAATTCAACACGAGTAGGTATTTACCGCTCATGTTGACGTGAGACGGGAACTTCTCTCATACATAAGTGAAGTACTTTCTCACTAGCAACATTCGGTTAAACAAGAGTAAATCAAGAGAAACCCCAAATACCTTTAAACATGAATTACACCAGGCACGTGATTGCAGAAAGTGAGTGCAATGTTCAGTGCGAATATTTGAAAAGCAAAAGATTTGTTAAGAGAAAAACAATCCTAACATGATACAAATAGGTTGGTAATAGGACAAAATGAAACACCGACATACCTACTGTTAAATACACAATAAACAAACAAAATACTGCAGTAAACACAAATACCAGTAAACAGTGTAAGTAATTAACAGCGACGCTCCCGAACAGGCCGCAATTCGTCTTTATTATTATTTTAATTTGACACACACAAGAGTAATTACTACTTACATAATTAACACAGCGTCTATTAGCGTTATTAGAATATTGTGCTGTTAATAGGTGTATTCGAGTTACACAATACGTATTATGCGATCTGTTTCACGACACTCAGTTACTGAGTCTGGATGATAAGTAAGATGTATCTATGATTGAAGCGCAGGATTGGGACGCGGATGAAGATTGACACATTAAGATAAAGTACTTAACATATACCTACAACTAACTAGGTCAATACTTGTAAATTTTGTAAACTTAAAATCAAGACAATTTAAAAAACTAACTACAGATTTTAGTGTAATTCTAAGGACTTAAGATTACGATATAAATTCAATTTAAACTACAAATAAACCATTTAAAACTCTTAATATTAAACAAAGGTTTTGGGAAAGGTCGACATTAGTGCCCAATAATTAAGAAGTAAGAACAATTCAAGTATTACAAAGACTTGATTCAAGAGACCGCCTGGCGTCATTCAAACTTTTTCCAAAACTTACTCTGTGGGGCCTTTAAGCAAGCGACATTTTCCGACCAAAGGCAATGTCCCACAAGACTCCACCGCCTTTTAAATAGAGGAAATCAGGAAAACGTTGTCATTACAGACGCCGAACTGAGAAAATGTTTAATTAAGAGTAGGGATAATTCAAAGAGTTTTAGTCCAAATTATTTGTGACGTGTCTTTTAGGAAAATACTGTTGTATTTATTTGCGAAATTAATTCAACTCAAGATACAGATGACGTTATAGTAACAAAAAGCTACATCCCTGAGGAGTTTTTACATTCGAACTTGACACCTCTCCCTTCGTTGAATACGCAGAGTGAATACTAATTCTCAACGCCCCTCTACAAGGGTCGTAACGCATAAAATATCCTTAAAAGCATAGTAGGAGAAGAAACAGCTTCTTATAAAATCACACTGTATGGTAAAATAGAAATGGGGATGTTACACGAATAGTGGGTACTTTTTAAATGTTAGCAAAAATATCACCGATTGACATACCTTTTCTGAGAGGCTCGACTGAAGGATAGTAATACAGCACCTAATATATCCAGCCTATCAAAACCATACACAAAATCTCTAATTATTGTGATAGAATTTCCATATCTTGTAAAAAAATCTATGAATTTCGTGATTGTTGGCTAGCAAATTTTCTTCATACTCGTTATTCATAAATTACCTACAGATAACAAAAAGAACTAATTTGTTGAAAATGAATAACTTATTAGTAAAATTGTTGCATTACTCATTTGGAGTTTTACTCGGGTGTGTTTAATAATTATTGCGTACATACGATTACCATTTATTTCACAGCACCGAAATACAATCCTCATCAAAACCAACGCCAATTACCTGAAACAAATTAATTGGATTATTAAATTATTGTCCATTTGGATGTTTTCAACACAAACATTAAGTAGAAATCTCTTAAAATAAAACGATCTACTGTTAAAACTCGAATGTTAGTCATACGAAAGTTTTATGTCTGTAGTTTTATGAGAAGGTCTAGTCTAGCTTAAACCAAAACTTTGCTGATGCCTCATAAAAACTTTAAATGGAATAGTAAAAAATACTTGGTGATTTTCAATTCATTTCATTCAATAAAAGAACAAAAGCGGCTTACATGGGCATTGTGAAACGTCTCAGTTCACAATACGAGAAGCAGCGCAGAGGAAGTGCTGCGCCCACAAAGAAAGCCAAAGCCCGGATAATTTCAAAGTAAACTTATACATGTATAGTGTAGTTCCTACGATATTTTACGAACAACAAAACGTTGTCAGGCCGGGATAATCAGATTCAGCTGCGAAGTTTTAGCGCTAAACAATTTGCTTTGTTTTTCTTCGGTCCCAAGTACCTTATATTAATTTTGCTTTTTATATAGCCAGATTGTTATAGTAATAAGCATATAAAGCCCGTACATTCAAATGAATTTAATAAATGCAAATTCTAATTGAAAAAACAATAACACGTCTTTGCTCCTTGGTAATGATAAAACAGAAATAAATAAATATAACATTGAGATAGATTTAATTGTTTGTTATGTTGAACTGAATATACATACATAGATTCTTGACCTGTCGATCGAAATAGAGGACTAGAGGAGAGCATTCATTGTGTAGACGCCGATAAAGAATGTCCGCGCAAATGTAAAGTCACATCATTAAAGAATCGAATCGGTCGCCTTAGAAACGGAACGTAAACATTAGTGACGTGCTACGTCCACGCGTATCGATTCGACCGAGCACCGACCTCGTGCCGTGGAGACGTCACCGTTTTGATACCGATACTGTTACTTAGACATTTAAGAATTTATTCAGTTATCTTATCGACACAGGAGCATTGTTATCGTTGGACACAGGTAACTTTGAACGATTCAGTCTGTATTCAACGATAAATAACGCGAGAATTTTCGTCCACTGTTTAACACAGGATATTAGCAAATGTATTTATGAGGTTCAAACAGCGATAGTGCAATAAGCTCTGTGCAGAATTTATTTTGCTTACAATAAAGAAATAGGCGCTCAGATTTACTGTTTCAATAGACCAAAAGGCATTTCTAAATCTTGGGATCAAAGGTTTTTCGCAAATCAATGGCGAATTGGAAGCAAGTGATTTCCAAGATTTTAGATTTTGTTAGGGATTTTACATGGCTTAAGAGAAAAGAAAAATTGTGCTGTAGCAAAGTAAGTGCTGGCTTTGAAGTTTGCAACAAAACATCTTTAATGTTTAGAAGTAGGTATGCTAAATTGGTTAAATTAAAGCGAAGGCCGTTGCTCAATACAACATGAATGAATTTATTCTATTGAGAGGCCATGTCGAGGTCATTGACGAATATGTAGACTAGTAGCCATACTAGGAGATAGATACACCTAATTTAGCTCAATTTTTGTCTCTTTAAAAGGAGACACTAGTTTTTGACTGGCAGTATTAAATCTACAGTAAAATAAGTATTTCAATAATTTGAATATTACTTTGGAGAAATACTAAACAGATTCTACAATAGCAGAAGAAATCTATTGTTGTCGCGAATAAGAAAAAAGTAAAAAAAAACTTCTAGGCTTCTCTTCAACCCCCTGAGGATCGTGGGTGCCTAACAACAGACTCATCAGACCTTAAACTAATTGCCCAATTTAATCCTATTCTACATCAAATTGACAAAAATGCCAGAAGGCTGAAATCAACGAACTGTGCAACACCTCTTGAACTTTTTTTTATGTGACAGGTCGGCAAATGCGCTAACAGATTAGGTACCTGATGGAAAGCAATCAGCGCCACCCATGGACACCGGCCACAACGGAGAAGTTACAAGTGCGTTGTGAACCTTTTGGGGATTAAGGATTTGAAGAATTTGGGATCCTTATTTATAGGGATGTTAAGCCAAGAAAATAGGGGATATAATCTTGCGGAATACAATAGCTATTTTAGCTACAACAGCGTTGGAAAAGATTGTATTTATAATTTTGGAATTAAAAATTTGCTAGAATAACTAGTATTACTACATAATATAGCAGGGGCCAATAATGGAAATTGTACGGCAAACCGCATTAATTTTCAGGATAGCAACGCTCATTCACGCCAAACAATTATGATAATGTAATTAACTCAGCAATTTATTAATTGCGTTCATTTTCTAACTGCTTTTCCCCTCAATTGTTCCTGACAAGCTGTTATAAGGTTGTATTATTAGTGTCATTCAGGGAAAAAAATGTCCCATACCAAAAACCGATTTTTTGTCGCCCCCATTGCAATAAAATAGGAAAAATATGTTGTAGAACTATAGTCAGACTTTTAATTCGATTCCTGATTTGACATTGACCACTGTCATTTTGTGAAATAATGATACCACATATAACAGTGTAGTGATGAACACAAAAATCGATAAACAATCAGTGAATCAGTTTCAGGAAGGCATTCAAAAAATTACGGCTACCGAATGGTCGAAATGTGTATCCCATGTTTTCAATGAAGAGGAAAAAATGAATAAGCTAGATATGTTAATTGACAATAAATATCAAAGACACAATTCATAATAAATGTTACATAGAGTAACGGCGATAGCGATAGCGATGACGGCGACAATTTATAAAATGTCTGTTTTATTTGTCACGTTCCTTCATGATCACATTTTTTATTAATTTCACACACAATAACAAAAGAAAAGTCTCAGATCGTTAATTAACTGTCAAAACTAAATTATCGGTTCAGAAATATTTTATTTCCTGATAAACTTAGTTTACGAGATTAAATTTATAAACGAGAGGAATCGATTCGGAAATATTCGATTTCCATATCGAATAATTTCGAAACGTCACTATTTATTACGTGTCATAACGTTGCAACACTGAAATTGTCAAATCTGGAATGGAATTAAAATTCCGAGTATAATAGAAACATTAAGCCATGAGTTACTTTAAGCGTTGCAGAAAATAACCACACTCAAAACGATCAGTTAAGAAAGTTCCAGTGGACTCATTTACATAACAAAATATAAACTAACAACAACACAAATTCATCAAGTCTTATCAAAAAGAAAGCTGTTATTAATGTCTAGCGGTGAATTTAATGACAACTGGGTGGCCGGGGAAATTTCCTAAAAGTTTTCTTCCCCAAGTAAATGACTAGTGGGAATAAAAGTATAATTTCATAAACGTTCCCCTCAATAGGGGTCGCAGGGCGCGCCGTCTACCAGAACGTTGACTTGGTATCACGACACCGTCACTTTGTGGCATTGCAAAGCAAATTGTTAGTTATAAAGTTCGTTTTTCCTTTGACCGTTTTCTTAGCTTTTCAGCAATCGTAACCTTTATTACAAATGCAAAAATTTGTAAGTAGATATTCTCATTTACTTTAACAGATTTTGTTGAAAATTTGACAAACAGATAGACTTTAGTCTGGAATAAAACATAAGCTACTTTCATCCAGGTTGCACGAGCGGAACCACTAGTAGAATCTAGTTTCTTTACAAATGAAACTCAAATTGAAGCTAAAGAAACTAGAACACGAATGGTGCCTATGACATAGAATGACCATTTATGCACAAGAGTATTATGTTTACAAATTGCTTCAGGGAAATCAACGCTGAATACACATGCCAATGAAAAAAGTAATTTTGGCAAATTTCCAGTAATAGTTCCAGAGAAATCTATTAGAGTAGATAAATAGAATAGCTTAAATAAACAAATGTTCGGACGAATTCGCTAGAAAACTACTCGTATACAAACGTTCAAATTGATTTAGTATTCACTTTGACAAACCGAAGGACTAATAAATTACTTAGTAAGACAAAGAGAACTTGTCGTATGGATAATCGGGTCTAAGTGTTCCTAGTATAGGCTAACTACTGCAATTACTTTAGATATAATAGTGTACGAGGCCCAAATCAATATTATCCTCATTAAATGGATCGTTCGGTGACCCTGGAGTCACCGGGTTATCAAATCCACCACTCTGTTGATCTCTTTATACAATATTCAGTTTAGCTTCCATAAACTTAAATCGATTTGGCTCATTTGGATAACTCTTCGGATTTAGAAAAATAACGTTCGGTTTGTGGATGAAGTTGTTAACAAGAATGGGGTGCGAAAGGACAACATATAAAACAAGGACGATATTAGATCGACTCCATACAACTTAAAGAATAAGCGCAAGAATGTTTTTATTAATAAACTAACTTTACACAATCTGCTTAATCCCACAAGCATTGATAGTACTTTATTACAAATACACTGTATTCAAGTAGATGTGAATGGGGATATGTGGATGTGCATTTCCATATGTGGAACAATCGTAAGCTAGTCACAATTACCAGCAAAGTGGAGCGATATAGATAGAAAATACACCGAACAGGAGCATATTTGGTGGGTGCGGACGATGGCCTAATGAAAGTCAAACACGCAAGCCCCCACCCAGCACGCACCCGAATATTGTTAATTACAATAACATAGCTTACTACTTTGACAGTCTTACTATGAGGTTATTGTATGTGACAAGAATGTTTGTTTTCTTCTTACGAAAAACTTAATTCTTTTCTATAGCAAAAGACGATGTATGAAGCATTATTTGCCTTTTGGATTATCGTTTTATACAAAAATGAAGGGCTAAAACACAAGCAAATAAATTCAAGCTTTGTCCAAGATAAGTCTAGATTCCCTAAATCTTTGAGTACCTAGGTCTAAATTAAATTGACTCCACACAAAACGTGAATCCTCTGCAAACTCGTTTATTTAATCTCCTCTTTACCTAGCCGAAACGCATTACCGTCCCAGCAGTTGCGACGCCACCCGTAAGCTCCATACTGTGTTATCATGAATAAAAATTTTATCTAGCTCTGAACAAACCTCTCACATCAGAGCAAGATATTAAGAGAACATTCCTGATTTCTATTTCCACAATACAATCTTGTGAATTAATATTTCCGTTGTGGATACTAGTAACTTTAACGTAACATGTTTTCGGGTCAACGTCCATTACAGCCTAATAGACATGTGTGTCAGAACAATGAATTGAGGGCGTTTTACCGCAACCGGAGAAAATTAACCAAAAATGTCACTGAGAGGGGACCAACTAAAAAATACCCTACGTACAGCAGTTTTGGTATTTTTTTACATTGCTAACAGGAGTCAAGCAGACGCGCTTTGTAGGCGGCGTTAAATAAATAAGCAGCATTCTGTACAGGAACGACCTTCGCCATCTGTGGCCGCTCTAAAAATACCACCCCACCACCGACCGGAGTATTTTACCTCGAACATCCCTCGAATTTCTGAATAATTAAAGGATCTCGTTATGATTCATATGTATGCCTTATATAGCATAAAATAAAATAAGCCTGTATAATATAGATAAAGCCGGTAAAAATAAAACTAATAAGATTGATGCACAAAAGTAAACAGCACAATAATACTGTTAAATCTATTCGGCGTTTCGTGTGAACAGTTACAATTATAGAAATGAGAGGACATTAAAAAATAGGCAAAAATAAAAGATTGAAACTTGCAAAACAGACCGAAAGAGCTGAATAAGTCGAGAGGAGAATTCATACAATTGTTCTTGTTGAAATAATTTAACTAGATCCTGTAAGAAGGAAAGTTGGATGTGCAAGCAGCAGTAGTCGTTCACAAGCTGAGTGGTCTCCAGAGACTGTGCCAAGCAATGTTACTCTTTTAGCACTTGGAAATTTCATTTGGGATCTGTACGTGATGCCGCGTCGAAATGCGCCCTTTTTCCAGAGGGTCCGCGATTTAGATGGAAACTCTTTCAAACTTATTCAGACGTACGCCAGCTACAATACCCTAGCTCGTTGCTACGGAATTGAAATTAGGACGATTACCATCACGCTACACTGGGTAAATAGAAAGGTCTCTATACACAGGATTCAATCTCGCAAACAACATCAATTCGACATACGGTTATGGATCCATGACCTCAGCCTTGAACGAATTACGTATCCAGATAACTCGATTGAGAAGCCCTTCACAGAGCTTACACTGTTCTTGTTTCACGACCTTGTAGTGCGTAAAACAATAGGTGTGTTGTTGACGGGTAAGTAGGAATCATATCAGTGAGATGGTACAATGGCATAGCCTTGAGAAAAGGAAATCTCAGTTGCAGATGTCAGCGCTGGAGTGCTCCCGCGAGAACAATAAGGTCGGTAGTCTTTGTTGCGGCACGTAGCGTGTAAATTGGCGAGCACGTGCGTCACTCTATAGTCTATAGTGTACCACGTAGAAATGTACCGTGTTTACTCACGAGGTCGACAACAACAAAAACAGATTACATTATGCTAATATTTGAGCACCACACGACATTTTCTCTAAAACGGGCTCTATTCAGCTATTTTGCTTACAAGAGCAGAATAAAATGATCACACTATAACATGTAGTACATACGTGTCCCGGATGATTTGGTACAATATCGTGAGGGTTATTGTTCAACAATATTTATATAACAATATATAGTTTTCTTTTTTATTTGACAACTCTACAATACATCGCCCAAATTAGTCCAAGTGCAATAAAATTATTAAAATCCATTACGAATAATCTCACATAAAATTAACAATTATATAAATAGAATAGATGGGTGTCGCGAAAAACGTGGGCCGGTAATATCTAAGTAGGGGATCGTTGACTCAACGACGTTTGCGTAGGTGGACTTGTTATGCACAACGTTCTACAAAAGGCACAAAAGTAGAAATACTGCAGAAAACGTTCATATACGGTATGATAAAGGAATGAATTATACTTGTTATTCATGTATTATGTATTATTTAGATTTATAAAATGTTAAACATCTAAACCAACAAACAAATCACTCGCAATAAAAAATAACAAACCTGCACTACATAGGATTGCCTATAACTTTGAAAAGTCAATATGAACAGGATAAACACACTTTGGTGTTAATGGAACATACAACTTAATAATTAAGCTACAAAACTAACATTTGACATTTCTTTAAAAATTGCTATCAACATTTCGCTACGTACGTATTTATTTGGACACGAATATGTGCCACGACATTGCATCGTTTACGGCCACTTATATTACGAACTTGAACTTTATTCTCAACACGTGCGATCGTGCAAATCCAATATAAAGAGAATTAGCGTCCCGTGCTCGGTCAACATCGTTAACTTGTCAAGTATGATATGGACCAAGATTGCGGAGGCGAAATCAGGTCTATTCGAATGGTTCGCGTATCTTCGACTACGAGTGGGCGATGTGAGAACGATGTAACGGGCTTAAAGTAAATGTGTTGGAATTGGTGTCGTGGAATTAGGTTTGATTTGAAACGACTTAGGGACGTTACGTTATATTATTACACTATAATATTAGAAAAGTTAGTGAAGCAAGCACCGGTATCGATGAGAGTCAAAACTTTCTAATTCATCCTGTTTGTAGACATTCCTGAGTAACTGACAGGCGCAGACGGTACGTCACGTGTCGGAGGCTGTTTCGCCATTGTGCTGGTGTACACTTGCGCAAGAATCACGAGGCCTCCCACGTGGCTGGAGCCAGGCTGGCTGAGACTCGTGAATCACGAGTTGAACTCGCCTTTAAATTTTACTCGAACTATATTTGCATTCGCACTTAATTTAGCATGATCATAAAGGGCGTTATATATTTGAGCAGTTTCTAAATAAAATATTTTCTTTGCTATTTACAAACCCCACAGCAATACTAAATTCTAACCAGAGCGAATGTTTCTCTTTGGAATTGCGTCTAACCAAGTTACTACACAAAGCTACTAAATAATAATACCACTTCGGGATTCATGACCGCAAACAGTGCAGTCCCAAATCATAGAGCTGAAAGCAAAACTAACTAACAAACAACATTATGATTTTCAAGCACAATGTAAAATAAACAGTTATGGAGAGCCAAAATGAAAACAAGAGTTGCAGGGTTAATCCAGTGATAGATTTTCCGAGCACGTACCAACCGCATACGTTGCAAAACATTCCAAAATTATATTTTTATTGAGACAGAAAGAGACAGAGAAACTAGTCTGCTCAAATAAAAACAACAAACCTGAAAAAGTGTCTTTCATTGAAGATAACTGGCTCGAAGTATGCAGCTGTGTGCTCAGTTTAAATGGGTGTTCAATATTTATTAGCCATTGATACGGCGAGCGATCCGGCGTGACGGCACCTGATGATTGGACGCGGTAGCTCGGAAATAATCGACGTCATTTTTGTAAACACGATGAATCTATTTGAAAAGTTATGTTTTTACTATCGTTTAATGAAAAGTCTGACTTTGCACTTAATCAGAAACTTTTAACCATCGGCCTTGGGAATGTGGAGTAATTAAAATTATTAGGGATAAAAAACTTGGAATTACATCAGATGAATACTTCACTGAGATACACACATAAGAACGCATTTATCTCGGCCCTAATAACACGGAGAACGGGAGAAGAAAACATCACGAAAATATACAAGCGAAAACCTTTACAAAACGCGATGCTTTACAAAAAAAGGAAGTAAAATCTTTTCTGATACACATACGCGAGGAATTTTTATATGTATAACTGCCGAGCCGAAAATGAAAATCTACGGAACAGTATTGAAAATGTCAATCACAACTGCCTAGAGCCGCACAGAGGATGTAGAGCTCGATGTTCATAATAGGAATCTGTGTTACCAAACTTTAAAATTCGAGCGAGTTTGAATTAAAAATTGTGTTTATTTGAACAGAGCAATATACGAAAGGATTGCATGTCAGATAACACGGAACAAACACGGGTTGTATGCTACAATCTCAACAACGAACGTGCTCAACGGAGCGTTTATTCAAAAAGTAGGAATAAACACGCCCTAGGTAGATTTGACGTTGTACCGTAAAAACTATTGAATTATAAATCTTGTTTGTGAAAAGCCTGGTACTTTATTTAAAACCATATTTATACTTTAAAATAAAAATGGCCATAATTAATCGCTTAAGTGACTACAATATTTGTGGTTTTTAAACATTACCCTTCTCAGTATCAAACTTTTAATTTAATGGGTCAAAATATACAAAGTTTTATTTTCTAGTTCCAGTGATCTATACATATAGACCAGCCGTAAAACCATTGCATAAGGAGTAATACATAAAGATCAAGAACAAAAGCTTTTATAGCAATATTTATACAGTGAATCAACCGACGGCGACGAATGTAAACAAATGTAATACTTATTCTTGAGGTCGTATTGTACAAGTTGATTTCTTACGTTTTAAGTAGTTTAAGTACAATAAAACGGCATTATATGTATTCTACATATAATATGCCAGTTTTATTTTATTGGCAGTAATGTATTAATACATTCATAAACATCGTCAATCTACGTATAAGTCCCCACTGCTGAGTAAAGGTCTCTTCTCACACGGAGAAGGTTTGAGCACTAATCACCACGCAATCCTGCTGATGATGTTTTTCTTCACTACTAGCTGGGTTTTGCATTCATAAATACATTATATTACTGCGTGAAAATTCAAACTAATCAATTGGTTCAATATGGAAAAAATATGCGTCATAATACCAATTTATTATATCTGTGAGAGACGCAGAACTGATCAGATATGAAATTATATTTTACTGTTAAGTAATAAAACATAGATTAACATGATAAAATGTGTCAATGCAATGTCAAATACATAATTTACATGTTTAAGGAAATGACAATGCTTACTTTATCAGTACAACACGCCATATAAGTTTATGTATTTCCTCTACTGTCTGATATTCATATACCTAATTGCGTATTATGTTTGTAAAATAAAGCATAAATGATATCATATTTCATATTCAGCTTTATCCTGGATACACAAGAATTTAATAAAATAGAATTAAATCTAACAGCTTTTTGGAAGATAAAAACCTGCAAAGATTTTAGATGGGTAACTAGAGACAAGCTCGGCACAATTGAGCCTCAAATCCTCGTAAGCCTGGATCAACAGTAGGATCGAACAATGACTGTGAACAATGAAGCTTTGCCGGGGAACGATAATTCTGTATTGTTCAAACACGCACAGTTGCTTAGTTGGTCCTTACTTCCCGCTGTTATACAAGGAACAAATTCCGAAGGACACCGTTAACGGGCGGGCTGGTCCGCTAGCCATAATAAGGAAGCGGGATGCGAAATTACAAGTTTTGAAACAAGCAAATTGCGCCGGAAACAAAACATCTCCTGGGACTAACCCGTTTTGATTAGTTTGTTTAACACCTTGCTTTCTGTGCGTTGAGTTGAGTTTAAACACAAATATTTATCGTGTAGGCCTCGAGCATTATCAGAGCGGAACCTACCGCAGCCGCAGCCTTGGTTGATGCAAATGGCATGTTTACTTCAATGTGCCAGATCTCTCTTCACCAAACCTTTGTTGTTGGTCGGAGAATGTTAATTAGCAACACTTCGTTTGATTTCGGTCACATATGCGTACGCCATTAGACTTGATACGAAAAGGTGCGTTGACTTTTTTCTTTCTCCTAATTACGAGCCTGTAAGGTGTAATCCAATAATACAGATGTCGAACAAAACACAATGTCACATTACGTATGTATAACCTTTCCAAGTAACATGTTAATGGATGACTCATATTTTCCAGCATATTGTAAAACATTGTTCATGTTAAACTCGACATTGGTGGTATGTATAAATTGTTTCTCGGTTTAATGGTTTTTGTTTGATCATGTTTCCTATATGCAACGACCTTTCGGTAAGCTGCCTTTATTTCCATAATTAATTTGATCTGCAGTAGTGTGAACATTGAACATCATGTTATGTATAAGTAGCTTGTTGCTATGAATTTTGTATCGATATGTGTACGCCCGATCCTAAATGACATATACGGCGTATCATAATAGTAAATGGTCCTAAGAGCTCACGCGCATTACGAAGCAAAGGTCAATTGATCACCTGGATCTTAATCTGAATTCTTGGATCTAATTATTCGAATACCCAGTGTTAGGTGGAGCAAAAGTCGTATGTTTCAAAGGACCGAGTAATGATACCTTCTTCATTCCTCGGTACCGTATAAAATGCAATGGCAAAAATTAAATTAAATACGAAATAATAGAAGCCAATAACTATGTACCTTCTTATACCAACTTTTGGAAAACTGTATTTGAAAGAAGATAGAGTTTTACTACTATTATACTGCAACTTTAAATACCACGTCATGCAGTCGACTACGATAGATTGAGTTGAAAACTTGACTCCCCAAGCGACTATAATCCTTAGTTCTTTAACAAAGCTTTTCTGGCGTATCGCCAAAGCTGACTAAACTTAAAAATTCTAATCGCATATTATATAAAGTATCTTGTCTACAAATACTGTTTCTTTTAGGTTCCGTGTCTCTCCACGAATAAGTACACAATTTAGCGTTCTTTCCTTTCATGGTAACATATCATCATTAAAGCTGCGTACTCCGCCGACCCTTTAATCCACACACATCCTCCAAAACATTAATCTCGTGCATATACTACTAAATCAAGTAGCATGCAGTTCAATCCCATGGGAGCGGCAAGCGACCATGGCAATTTATTCTCTTGCTACTGACTTATTGATACTGGCAGACTAGACGGGAGATTGTAAGCGACAAGTACAGATTGTGGAGTCGTGACTGGGTTTAATACATCGCACTCTAAAATAATAACAGAATGAATCCTTACATTAATACAAAATCTTTTTGAAAAACAAGAAAGGGGTGAAGAAATGTTAAAACAACTACTAGTAGGTCATCATTTTAGTTACAAATTTGTAATTGTAATGTTACGTGCCTGACGTCACGTTCCTGACTATGCGGGCTTGGGTTACGGGATTGGATGAAATGAAACACTAATACCGGTTTTCAGACTTTCTATTGCGCTTAAGTTACAGCGTCCACGGAGTTAAGTTATCGGCGTTCCTCTCCAGCAGAGTCCGGCCGACTGACACAACTTTGCCGTTCACGCTAACTTCACTTAACTGACTGCACTTCACTATTTCACTGCAATTCACTATTTCACTCACTTTTCTTCTTTTTCACTTCTTCCTTTTCTTCCGAATCGCTTTAGACTTAGAACTCAACTGCCAGCGGTGAGCCGCAGTTCCGCTTATATACCCCCGGTCAGGTTCTAGAACATTCAATTTCGTTATTCTTTTTTGATCGTCATGCCTCCAGAACCTTCCAATAATTTCGTTATTCATTTTTATTTATTCTCCTTCTCGCTCCTTAATTTTTCATTACTTTCACTCAAATATTCCAGAAAGTTCGACAAAACTTCCATCAACTAAAAAACTTCATGTTTACGGCGGGACTCGAACTCGGGGTCTCTGTGGTGTAATCCACACGCCTTACCGATTACACCAACTCGTGTTGACAATTCACGACGAAATTTACAATCTCTAGGCAACGTTTGACAACCATCCATTGACGTCATGATGTCAAAGAGTTTTCTGTCACACTGCCCCCCTCTTAGATTCGCTCGTCCCGAGCATCGTTGCTGCCGTAATACCTCGCCAACCTGTCTATATGGACAACTTTCAAAGGGCTCCTTGAAGACTTCCGAATTCTGTAAGTAATGTCGTTGATCTTCGTGACTATCTCGTAAGGACCTTCCCAACTCGGTTGCAGCTTTGGAGATTTTCCCTTCCTTCTGACTGGATTATGAAGCCAGACCAATGACCCCTCTTCAAACCCAACAGAATTGGCTCGTCGATCATAGCGCGTCTTTGCGCGATCACTAGCTTGAAGACCGGCCTCCCTGATCTGCTCATAAATGTCCAACATTTTTGCCCTTAACTCGCTTATGTAATCGCTAAACTCGGTGCGAGAGTCACCAGGTGGACAGCCCGATACAAGATCTGCTGGTAATCTCAATTCCCTTCCAAAATTTGCAAATGCAGGCGTCTTTGCGGTACTTTCATGTACAGCAGTCCGATAGGCAAGCAAGAAGAGAGGTATGTAAGTGTCCCAATCTCTCTGATGGCTGTCAACCACCTTTGCTAAGTGTCGCTCCAATGTTTGGTTGAAGCGTTCGACCATTCCATCTGACTGTGGATGATAAGGGGTCGTTCGAGTCTTATGGATTCCCAAAAGTTTACAAGTTTCCTGGAAAACTTGGGATTCAAAGTTCCGTCCTTGATCACTGTGCATCTCCAAGGGCACTCCGAATCGGGTGAATACCTCGTTTACCAACTTCGTGGCTACAGTTACTGCCTCTTGATTCGGTATGGCAAAGACCTCCGGCCATTTTGTAAAATAATCCATAACCACTAAAACGTAGCGATTGCCCGAATCAGTGATTGGAAATGGTCCAGCGATGTCTAAGGCTATTCTCTCCCAAGGCATACCAACATTGTAGATTTTCATCGCCCCTCTGCTTCTTGTTTGTGGACCCTTGACAGCTGCACAACTAGTGCATTTCCGGCACCAATCTTCGACGTCATATTTGCAATGCAACCAATAAAACCTCTCCTTGATCTTCACCAAAGTCCTCCTAATCCCCAAATGTCCTCCAGAAGATCCATCATGGAACGCTTTTAATACATCCCTTATTTTTGAACGAGGTACCACCAATTGCAAATGCTCGTCCTTGCCGTTTGTTGATTCCCATTTTCTGCACAGAAGTCCATTATGCAGCGTAAGGCTTTTCCACTGTGCCCATAAACCTTTCGTTACTGCGCTATATTGGGCGACGTCACTCCAACTTGGCTTGTTACCACTTCGTAGCCACTCCAGTATTGGTTTGATATCTGCATCTCTTTCCTGTTCTAATTTCATTGCATCATCTCCCCATGCCTCGTCAACAGTATCAGTCCTTATCACCTTAAGAAAAGCAATTTCCTTCTTGGCACAATGCTTGCAATCCTCCACGCATGGGCGTCTCGATAATGCATCTGCGTTGCCATGAATTCTTCCGCCGCGATGTTCGATTTCAAAGTCAAATTCCTGAAGTTGTTCCAACCATCTGGCTACTTGGCCTTCGGGGTCCTTAAACTGAAGCAGCCATTTCAAAGCAGCGTGATCAGTTCTGATCAAAAATTTCCGTCCCAGTAAATACTTCTTGAAATGGTGCAGGGTTTTGACTACGGCCAGTAATTCCCTCCTGGTCACGCAATAATTCCTCTCCGGCTTCGATAGTGACTTGCTGAAGTAAGCAATAACCTTCTCCTGCTCACCATCGCGTTGTGAAAGGACACCTCCTATTCCAATATTGCTGGCATCCGTATCAACTACGAATATTCCTTTCGCGCTGGGGTATCCGAGAATTGGTGTGTTACAAAGCCGTTCTTTTAGGTCTCGAAAGGCTTGCTCACAATCCTCGTCCCAGATAAAGGCACGTTTCTCCTCTGTCAATCGATGCAAAGGCTTGGCAATGTCCGAGAATCCTTTCACAAACCGCCGATAATACGAGCACAATCCAAGAAATGCCCGAACTTGCGTTTTGTCTTTAGGTGTTGGCCATTCCTTAACAGCGACAGTCTTGGCTGGATCAGTCTCAATTCCTCTCTCAGAAATAACATGTCCTAGATAATTCACTTCGCGCTTGAAGAAAGAGCATTTCTTTGGACTCAACTTTAAATTTGCTCCACGCAGCTTGTCGAGTACCTTTTCCAATTTCCTTAGATGATCGTCAAAATCCCGTCCAACAATGATGATGTCATCGAGGTAAACTAGGCAGGTTTCGCCCAGCAGTCCCACCAGCACCTGTTCCATCAAACGCTCAAAGGTTGCCGGTGCATTGCATAATCCAAATGGCATCACCTTAAATTGCCAGAGTCCCTTCCCAGTTGAGAATGCGGTCTTTTCCTTGTCCTTGGGATCCAAATCCACCTGCCAATAGCCGCTTTTCAGATCGAGCGTTGAAAACCATTTCATGCCACTCAGTGTGTCAAGTGTGTCATCGATTCTTGGTAACGGGTAGCTGTCCTTCTTGGTTACATCATTCAATCGTCGATAGTCTACACAAAACCTCGTTGAACCATCTTTCTTCTTGACAAGCACGACAGGTGAACACCAAGGGCTAGAAGAGGGCTCTATCACGTCATTTTTCCTCATATCGTCAATCATTTCTTCAACCTCTTTCTCACGAGCGAATGGTATACGTCTGGGCCTTTGACGAATTGGCATTGTATCACCTGTGTTTATTTTATGCTTCACCAAACCAGTTCGGCCAATATCACCATCGCTTCTTGAAAACACATCAGAGAATCGAAGAAGTAAATTTCTAGCTTTCATAGTCTCCACTTTTGTCAGACTTTTGTTTTCGTCTAAGATTTTCGTTACAAAGTCTATTCCCGTACTGTCCTTCTTCACAACATTTTCCGGGCATTTTCTTATCCAGGCCACTTCTTCCAATACGCCCACAGGCTCTCCTTCTTCAATCGTAATTTCTGAATCACTGAAGTTGAATACCGGAATGCGGTTAACATCAGATGACCCCACGACAGTTCTTGCCGGTAGCCATGAGTTTACGTGTTCCGATTTATCAATCACAGCGCACCTTCGAGGTAAACTTCCTTCCCTCCTCCTAGGTAATGCAATTGGTACGAGAGTCTGTGATTTTGGTGCAAGAACAGTTCTTCTTAAACAGCAAACTTTTCCCAGGGTTCCACCCTTCATCGGAATTTCCTCAGTTCCACATAGTAATACTCCAGATTTTAAGTCGATGTTACACTGGTGCCCTTGCAGGAAGTCAAGTCCCAGGATGCAGTCATCCAGAATTTTGGCCACAATAACCTCATGTCGATAAACACGTTCCCCAATTTTGATTGTTACATGCAGTTTTCCACTTATCGGTATGCACTGGCCGGTAGCTGATTTCATTTGTAGGCCAACAATTGGTTTAAGGTGTTTCCTGATGTTGTGCTCGAGCAGCCGAACATTTATCACCGTCCTTGAAGCTCCAGTATCTAATGTTAGCTGACTGTTTTTCCCATTTACTTGACCGTCTATCACCAGAGTATTTCCATCGTTGGTTTGCTTGATGTAGATTGTTGGGGTTGTTCCACTACCAGCCGGCGCCCACCCCGCAGCCCTGGCTGGGTTTAAGTTTCCCTGCTGGTCAGAAGTTGAGACCGCCGCGTCCTTGCGGTTCATCTTCTTCGGGCAGTCGCTCCGTATGTGCCCACGCTCTCCACATCCATAGCACATGAAGTTCCGACGGCGTGGAGGTACCTGCTCCGTTGTCGTCATTTCCCGCAGACGTAAGGTACGGGAGTTGCTACGCACGGCTTCCACTTCCAATGCATGGGCCAGAGCTTCTTTCATGATCTTGTGATGGCCCAGGTGAACAGCAGCTCGTACTTCTGGGTCCCGAATACCGTCAATGAACGCTTGGAGAAGCGTGCCTTCAATCATTGACGGAATCGACCGGAAAGCTCGACGTACAAGTTTCTCGATTTCCACGGACCATTGCTGTAGGCTCTCATTAGCACGCTGAGTACGCTCTTTTAATTGCGCTCTATACACGTGCTCGAGGTGGCTGTCTCCAAAACGTGCTTCAAGTGCGTCGAGGAGGGCACTAAAGCTGAGATCCCCACTTGCGCCGATAGCTTCCAGCACTGAGAGCGCTTGATCACGGAGGGCCAGGGTAAGGGCTGACTGTGCTTCCTTCTGAGTCCAACCATAAGCCTCCATAAGTGTCTCAAACTGTAGCTTGAACGCAGTCCAGGATGTTGTTCCGTCGTAATGGGGAATCTTGAGCCCTTTCGTTGCGCTTAAGGCCGCATTTGGGGCGTCAAAAACGGCTGCAAGACGGCTTCGGCTCTTCAAAGGGCTTGGGTTTGTCACTTCCTGCTTGATTTTGGAGATCTCTTCTTCCAGTCTCTCCTCTATCGCCATGACGCGAAGTTTCAACTTGCCTAACCCTTCCTCCACTTCTTGTACCCGTTCGACAGCCTTTTGCAGTCCCTTCGTGAAATCTTTATGCATGTCCTCCAAGCGACGCGCTTGCTCCTCTTGGCGACGAGCTTGATCTTCTTTCAGCTCCCGCAGCTGTTCTGACTGACAGCGTGCTTGCTCTTCTTGGCGGCGCGCTTGCTCTTCTTGGCGGCGCGCTTGCTCTTCTTGGCGGCGCGCTTGCTCTTCTTGGCGGCGCGCTTGATCTTCTTTCAGCTCCCGCAGCTGTTCTGCCTGACAGCGTGCTTGCTCTTCTTGGCGGCGCGCTTGATCTTCTTTCAGCTCACGCAGCTGTTCTGCCATCATTTGCCGCAGCTGTAGCAGAAGATCCATCTGCACAGGCTTGGCTTCTGCATCGCTGGTCTGAGCTGCAGCACCCTCTTCCCTCACACGCTGCGCTTCTGACATAGCACGGGTACTCACTCCTCTTACGTCCTGCGGCACTAGCGGCATTTTTCTCCAATCCCACTTCTGACACCAAATGTTACGTGCCTGACGTCACGTTCCTGACTATGCGGGCTTGGGTTACGGGATTGGATGAAATGAAACACTAATACCGGTTTTCAGACTTTCTATTGCGCTTAAGTTACAGCGTCCACGGAGTTAAGTTATCGGCGTTCCTCTCCAGCAGAGTCCGGCCGACTGACACAACTTTGCCGTTCACGCTAACTTCACTTAACTGACTGCACTTCACTATTTCACTGCAATTCACTATTTCACTCACTTTTCTTCTTTTTCACTTCTTCCTTTTCTTCCGAATCGCTTTAGACTTAGAACTCAACTGCCAGCGGTGAGCCGCAGTTCCGCTTATATACCCCCGGTCAGGTTCTAGAACATTCAATTTCGTTATTCTTTTTTGATCGTCATGCCTCCAGAACCTTCCAATAATTTCGTTATTCATTTTTATTTATTCTCCTTCTCGCTCCTTAATTTTTCATTACTTTCACTCAAATATTCCAGAAAGTTCGACAAAACTTCCATCAACTAAAAAACTTCATGTTTACGGCGGGACTCGAACTCGGGGTCTCTGTGGTGTAATCCACACGCCTTACCGATTACACCAACTCGTGTTGACAATTCACGACGAAATTTACAATCTCTAGGCAACGTTTGACAACCATCCATTGACGTCATGATGTCAAAGAGTTTTCTGTCACAGTAATAATAAGTTTCAAACATGTGTAATGTAAAGTCGCTTTTACTTTCAAATCGGGTTTGAAAAAACAGCAATATATAAAACCTGACAGGGTAAAGTAAGAATTTTTTTGGCTGTTTTGCCAGATTCATCAGATGACTTTTTCCACCCTACGTAGAGCTAGTGTTAGACTCGGCTAAAACCACTCCGTTCCTTCTTTTACTGCAAGCCGCGGTACAATATTAGTACTTGCAACTACTACCCGAGACAAAACTGAACAAGGACACTGATTGACAGAAGTTTTATGAATTTTATAATTATAAAAGGACCAAATATGAAGTAAAACAAACGAAGTTTAGTAGCAACTTAACCTTTGACAAACAGAAAAGCAGTAAATGACGTTCTCGCGTTAGCATAATAGATACGTTTATAGAAATAGTTTTATGCAGAATTATGTAAATTGTAGGAACTCCTGATGAGTCAGTCTTGTAATATTACGACCTAGAACTTGACCGCAATAGGTGTTACGTTATCGAGTTACTATTGTCATAAAATTATTAAGTAATAATGACTTACGAAATTAATTCTTTAGTTTTTTACGTCAGCGGCTTTCATTCCCGACTATAATCTATATCTGATTCAAAGTTAATTTGGATCCGTGAATAGGTATTATCTATGTAAAATTTTAACAAACATTCATAGATAACCAAGTTTGGTGTTATAATATTAGTAGGATAAAATAATACGTAACACAGCATTAATGGCTTAATATATTTTCCGAAGCCACAGAAACCACAACTATCAGAAACAAACACAATAACCAAACAGATACGGAGAATCTCCCACATAAATTCTGATGAATTGTTAACTAAGGAATAATAAACATACGAGAGTTTCCGAATTTCCATCGAAATCAGCGATTCGTGCATTAATTGCAACGATCAATTACAACGAAAGGTACAAAGTTTACTGTCGGAAAAGCGAAATATTTTCTCTCGATACTCTCCAACGTAAATTAACTTGTTTGTTTGTTTAGTCAAACGAAAGGCAAATCTTCGAATCAGAAATATTAACAAGCTTCAGTAATTTTAATTAGTCTTTGTTGTTAGCAAGTTTTAATTGTAACTTCAGACAAAGTGTAGTTGTATTTGATCTAGAACTTTGCTTATTTTACTATTGGGACTGACTCAAGGTTGTAAGTAAGTCTGGTTAGAAGTAACGAAACTTTTTGACGCCATCCCCGCGTCCCAAAGGCAAATAAATAAACCAAATAGTTGAATCGAATCACTGGTGCGTTCGATTGCTTTATATTTATTCGAGAATAGAGTTTGGATTGATTATAAATAAATAATTCGACTTTCGGAAAAACTACGAAACTACTCGTAATGGAACGTTAATTTGTAGTGGTTACGTAAAACTGCTAAAATAAATGAATAATATATTTTTCTTTTGATTTTCCTACAGGAAAACGTGAAACAAGGCTAACCACGACTTACTCTAAGGGATGGAATTCAATGAAATGTAGTTACAAAAACAAACTTAACTAAACTATATAAATACAGCGAAGAATATAGCAAAAAATGTAAGTAAAGCAATTCATATTACTGTTAGAGGCATAAAACAAAAACTCGAGGACATTTTACCATATTTTGTGAATATCAAACAAAGAACTAATCGGAACGCTCAGTAAGCAACGATCAAAGCTGCATCTGCATCAAAGAGCGGACTGTCTCGCTAAACCATCTCGGCTTAACGATCGTCAGACTGAGTAAACGTTGATACGTCGTGCTCCGTTATGTAAACAACACAGCTGTATAGCTATACTTATATCGGTACTAGCTTCCGCCCGCGGCTTCGCCCGCGTCAAATTAGTTTTTGTCAATCCTGGTCCCTTATGTCTAAGAGACTCTTACAGGGGTCAGCCCAGGAGTACCATTTTCAAATTCCACACTTCTTGTGGAATTTGAAAACGGTACCCCTCTTGCTCATTGCTAAACATAAGCGGATATTGTAGTGCGTCACAAAACTTGTGTGTGTCGGACACCCTGATCAATGTGTGAATTTTATCTGTGTGATATGTAGTGAAATAGGGGATGAATTGAAGATAAGACCCGGAACGGATTTGGAACGGGATCTACTAAGCCAACCTTTATGTAGGTATACGAAATCTTAACTATTGAACCTATCTAATCTTAACCCGGTTTTTGGGTGTATCAAGTTACAAAATAGTTCACTTTCGAAGTATAAATTCCTTTTAATGAACACTCTGCTTCGCCGTCGCTGCCGTCGGCGTCGCGCACATTCGCCGAAGTGCGGCGCGGCGCTGTCGTGTGGTGGGGAAGCGCATGAATCTAACTATGTCGAAACGAAGTCGCTGCCATGGTGTGTGGTGAACTGTTCACCACACACCATGGCAGCGACTTCGTTTAATAAGGGTGCATTATAACGTCTTTCATGTTTTCCGCTTGGCGAACGATCTCCGAGTATTACTAATTTGTGATTTTCCCGTGGCATTTTTTCTAAGGCTGTTTTGAAGGCGTTAATGAGGTTATTATATTCGTGCAACATTCTTTGAATTTTTAAAACAATGTCCCTCTCATCTCCTTCAATATTTTGACATCAAGGGTCAACCTCGCTGATTTCGTCTCCCATAAAATAAATCTGTAGAAATTTTGGTTGATCATTGTTTGTGGAAAGCAAAGAACCAATCCTATGATAAACTTGCCCTTGTACTGTAAATGTGGGTGAAAATCCAGGCATGATGACAGGAAAAATCGCCGAGATTCATTGCTGTCCTTTCTTCTGTCGTTGCTCCTCGGGGTCACCAAGCGTTGGTACTGATACTTTCCAGAACAGCACATACCTAGGGTCTCTTCCTTTCACTTGAGTGCCTCACAGTGTCTGCATTTATTGGCCATTCTACCTATGAGGACAAATCGATGATTAAAGTAATTAAGTAACAGATCATAATTAAAAGCAGCATCGGCAAATGCTTCCCACGTATTCATCACAAACGTACGTCTCCTTTGCCGCTCGGCATTAATTAAACGTCGTCTACGTGTTTCTTCGGAGGTCTCTGCGGCTATGTACGAAGCTTGATGCTCAGCATCTAAGATTTGGCGAGCTTGGGTGTGTTGAGAAGTCTCAGCAGCTCTTTGATCCGCATGACGCTCGGCATCAATGATTTGGCGAGCTTGGGACTGTTGAGAGGTCTCAGCAGCTCTTTGAGCCTCGTGACGCTCGGCATCAATGGCTTGGCGAGCTTGGGTCTGTCGAGAAGTCTCATTCCAGTGATCTGGCAAGTTTAGCAGCCCGAGCTCTGCTAGAGCTTTTAGCTAAATTGGACTTTCGTTTGCGAGGCATCGTAGAACAACAAAAATGAAATGAATCGAACAAAACAGATGTACAGATTAAGATTTATTATATTAAAAAACCTTTGTTCACCCTACCTGCACGTACTTGGATAAGTACTTATTTACAACCAATGCAAAAAAGTAGGATGCTATTAGATTAATTGAATAAAAAAAGGAAATAAAAGCAAATCGTATTTATTTAAAGTAACGGAAACTATCTTACCTACTTGTAACGTTGTAACTATGAACTAAAAGAAATATTAAGTATGTGCAAAATTTATTTACAGGATCTAATTAATAAAAAACACTTAAAAAGTTAGACGAAGCAATAAAATAATTTTACTGGATCGAAAAATGTAATTCTCTAAAGCGCAAATTTCTCTTATCGCACCCGACAACGACCTCTGTCCTCACGTGTCTGTCCGTTTGGGTAGACATTGTTAGATTCATGCGCTTCCCCACCACACGACAGCGCCGCGCCGCACTTCGGCGAATGTGCGCGACGCCGACGGCAGCGACGGCGAAGCAGAGTGTTCATTAAAAGGAATTTATACTTCGAAAGTGAACTATTTTGTAACTTGATACACCCAAAAACCGGGTTAAGATTAGATAGGTTCAATAGTTAAGATTTCGTATACCTACATAAAGGTTGGCTTAGTAGATCCCGTTCCGATCGAAATTTCAAAAATGCTAGAACAAATATTTCATATTTTCTTATCAAGTGCTTAAATATTAAGTTTTATTGTTTTATCTTTAAAAATTAAGAAATCCCATACAAACTTTTAACCCCTTATTTCAACCCCTTTATCCCTGTTTTTCGAAAAAAAAGTAGCCTATGTTCTGTCTCAGGGTCTAAAGATTGTCTGTACCAAATTTCATTAAAATCGGTTGCGAGGTTTAAGCGGGAAAGCGTAACAGACAGACAGACAGACAGACAGAGTTACTTTCGCATTTATAATATTAGTTAGGATTGGGGCACGTCTATCTACAGTTACTACATCCTCCAATTCAGGGCTGAGAGAGGAAAGATCAAACGTATTTTTATACTGTGTTTTTGACGCTAGTTTAGTGGTGTAATGTCATAACAAAAGTACTAAAGATATAATTATCAGAACATTTTATTCATACATTTATGCATACTTTGGTCAGGTGTAATTTAGCATTAAATAATTCAAAATAAAACATTGTACATGACATATTTATAATTTACAAGGTTATTGGGGCAACAAGTGCAACTTATACAGTAAATCTTACATACTAACTGCAAATAAAAACTTCTTAAAGATAACGATCGCGTAATTTACGACACACACTACAATATATAATAACATTTAAGAATGATGTATGTATACATGTCATCATAGAAAAGAAATAGCTAGCATGCATGCCTTTTACAAAATGTATCGAAGAAAATAAGGATAAGAATTAAGACGTACGTCAAGTTCAGTGTAAACTAAACAGGTGCGCCATATGTAGAATCTGAGTCAATAAAGTTGATAATATCGCAGCGTTATCTAAGCTACATGTTATCAGACAAACTCATTCGTGTTTATCTACGTGCGTACTATGAACAACATATATTTATGAGCGATCAATTTCACAATTTCTTACCTGTACTGGTTTAGTTTTATCTGTGGAAATCTAAGTGACATTTTGTTTGTTTTAGATTGTCTATGGTATATCCGATGAAGACTCCTTTACTATATTGGAATCTCAACCATAGACTTCAATATATTGTTTTCTAGTATTTCAACATTTATTTGGCTAGTCTTTTGTAAGCTAATTGCTTTGTGAAAGTGTTTTTGTTAGTCTTGATTTATTCTTGCTCATGAAATCAAACCAGTTATGAATGTTCAACGGTTTTCGAAAAAAATGTTTAAGTTTACAACATTCGAAGATTACTTTTCTACTAGCTTCATTTGGAAGATTTTCGTTACAGATAGTATTTTATCTAAATTTCGTTTAAAATTGTATAAAGTCGGGTGAAAAGCAATTATATACCTCCATTGATGTGTTCTCTATTAATAGCTGAGCAATCGAAACCGGTTTCACGTCAGACACAACGTGAATGAACAGCTATTGTATGGATGCACTGCTGTTAACTGTACGACACTGAGAGGTCGACTAGTCAGCCTTGAACACACTCCTAGCTAACAAGACATAAAATGAAGATCAACAAGACAGGACATTTTTTGTTACATTTAAGGAATACGCCATTAAAGAAAACAAGGGCCTATGTTTTTTCTACTCCAAACACAATGAGTCCTTTATGTACGGTAGATACAAAACCGCAGCGTATTTGGTAAACCGAACTCCAAAATGTCCGTCTGTCGTATCAACTGGTCATTAATCAGGCATTCAACGTAAATAGGTCAGCACGTTGTGTTATAACACCGCCATCTGTCCCTTTACGAATGTTCAATAGCGAATAATAAGGTCTTAAACCAATTGACCTCGTGGTGCATCAGCAGATCATTTTGTCGCACCAATATTACGTATAAGGAAAAACGTGACTAAATTCTTGCTGTTCGTGGTAGAAAAACACGTGATTTTATTAGAAAATAAGTATTTCAATACCTATGAAATGCGTTGGTTTCTATCTGTTCCTATTATAAAAATGTGGAAATTGATTTGTAAACAGAATTCTCCACTCTGTATGAATGTTAGTGTCTCGTTTCAGTCCCAAAACCACATAAAGCGCTTTAACTTTTACGATGTATATCCTCAAATGTATTAAATCTGCCAGTAAGCTACCTAAGCGCCACCGCGTGCCATTAAAAACAAACGGTAGTGAGTTACAGTATGTTATCACATCGTCAACTCCACTATTCACTTAGGTACAGACACCAGCACATCGACCTACCACAATCTTTCATCAGATTTCAATATATTCTCGACTTTATTACAAAACTATGAAGTTGTAAATCAATTGACTTTCAGCCCACATAACGGGTAGTCACGCAAGAAAAGCGCGGAACCCTGCCATTGTTTCAGCTAGGGATAACAGTTTTTGTATGAGACCTAAATGTTTAGAACCCTTTGTTTAATGAGAAGCCTCATAATATGCAGACAAGTCTTTATTATCTTAGACGAATCTTATTATGTGATTGTCGATGAATATGTAATTTGGAGACGAGGACAACTTTTTTAAGTTATATGTATCAAATAATATAAAATTCGCCATTTAGTCTAGTAACTATAAAAAGAAAAAAATAATTGACCAAATTTGAAATTTTATTGACCCTTTAAACGTTAGTAGTTACAAATCAATAATATAACATAGTAAAGATGTTAACCATTCTTAGTTAAGTAACTAGAACAAAAAGCATTTTCCAAGTAACATCTGTTTGCCCAAAAAAAAAGTTCATAAAATTACATTAAATCTGTGGACCGCAATAATTTTGTGGGTAGTCGATATAAAAGGATATTAGAATGTTTCACTTGGTTGGGTAGGCGTAAATTTTCACAGTCGTCATAAATAATAATAGCGGAGTCACATAACTACGCTTTGGGACAACCTAAAGCTGAGCACTCACGTTGATGAGGAGAAATAACCCGTAACTAGGGTTACCAGAATTATCTACCAAATCCACGGATTTATTCAATATGGAGGTTTATTTTTGAAGCTGCTCTTTGTTACCTGATATACCAAAGCATTTCAAGGTAGGTAATATAAGACTTATAGATGTACAAAATGACATAACGATTAAGTACGCACAAACAAGTAGATCAATTTGTGACCAGATTGTATGTCATTATAAAAAAAACGGAAGCAAAAAAGCGATACCATACATGAGATACAAAATAGTTGCGTCATGTAGATTGTAGAGAATGGTTTTAATATTTTGGAGTTCCCCCTAATTGCTTACCATGTGTTTTTAAATGATTCCCACAAACACATTCGAGATAAAACTACACGTCTATTCTAATATTTATTCACTTAGTAAAATGAAATTAGCGTTAGGGTATGTATAGTAAAATAATGGCCACCCTACTCTGCCTCCTTATAAATAATTCTCCTGGACCGCGAGCCCCGGTTGAGGCGACCTAATGAATAGTTTAAGCCCAGCTTTATCTGAATTAGTTACATTTACCTACAAATGATACTGGCTTTGTCATTGCGATTTAATTTTGCTCGGTTTTGTAAAGAGTAATTGTAACAAACAAAAAAACTGGACAGGCACCTGTCTATCTGCCTGTCCCAAATTTAAGCAAAAAAATTGCGTTTTAAAATCATTTAAATTTTTGTAACAACATTATGTAACTTACTACCAGATAAAGGTACCTTGTAATATAATACTTACATAAAAATCACAGATAGAATCACTATCATCAGAAATTTGAACTACTGACAATCTAAACAAATGAATGGTTTATAATGATTCAATAGAATAAGAATAGAGCTTCAATTGGATAAGTAAAACAATATTGTTTTACGGTATACAGAGAAATAAGTGATTAGGTTCGACATTTACAGTGTGCATAAATAATGACAAGTTGGCTGACCACCTACGAACACCTCCAAGTAACCCGGTTCACTCGTTAAATATTGTAAAGTGCGTGGGCCGCCGAAGTTATAAACATAAGTCAAAATTACCAACGACGTTGGATCTCCGTAACATTACGATTGACCGGCGATTTTTACCCGACTGCCAAAGAAGGAGGGTAATGTTTTTCGAGTGTATGTAAGTATGTATGTATGTCTTTTCCTTTGTGACCTCCTGTAGCCTAAACGGCTTGATGGATTTTGATGTATGAGGTATCGTTAGATTTGTCTTGATTACGGGAGTGTCATAGGATACATTTTATCCTAAAAGTCCCACGGGATAAAGACATAATAATATTTTTTCTAAATTTCCCTTTAAAAAAATATGTATGCGGTATCATTAGATTCATTTCAATCACGGGAGTAACGTTAAATAAAAACAGCTAAAAAGTTATAAATAAAAAAATTATTATTAAAAAAACAAAATACCCGACTGCACACTAAAAAAAGAGTAAAACAAGCCCCACAATACAAATTTACTGAATATAATTTATAAATGTTGATGGAAAGCATCGCAGGCGGGGACCACCTTGACCGCCACCAACGAAAATTCTGCTAAATGGTGCACAACAGAAATGACTATAAATAAGCCTCTGTTGGTCCCCGCCTGCGATGCTTTCCATCAACATTTATAAATTATATTCAGTAAATTTGTATTGTGGGGCTTGTTTTACTCTTTTTTTAGTGTGCAGTCGGGTATTTTGTTTTTTTAATAATAATTTTTTTTTTCATATGACAATAAAATTCAAATTGACACACATTTCAGTAGAAATAACGCCGGTTCGTATTCCATTCGTCATTGAAATGTTCACAAAGCCTTTCAATTTACAGCATTGTAGCGAAATAGGAAACGAAATTAGGGTAGATAATCACAGCAGTTTGCTAAAGCTTTCAAATAATTCTTCTCGTATTTACGACTATCGTTATATCGGTTACTACACTGCTCACGTCCTACACATAAAATCGCAAGTCACTCACACTCGTAGCGTCCGTAAGTCACTCCGCAATCCATCAAGAAATACCACCGATATATTTTATTCCCTTTTACGAACACTTCCAGCCAACACGACGTCACTACAGTCTTCTTATATCCCTAAATCCTCGACACGACCCACTCAGCCCCAAGGCTCAAGTAATGCAATTAGGTCTATTTTCCGACAGAAAGGGACTCGGAATACAAAGCTAACGGCAATTTTAACAATAATGGTCTGTACAAGCCTTGTTGCAAAATACACTGAGCGACGTATTAAGCGAAAACGATATTAGATTTTGTAATCACAAGAAAAATTTAAAGAGAATGGCGCTGCCTTGATTTTTTTCACTTTTTGTTTGTACGAAATGTTCAGATTTAACAATTGTTTTAAGCAATTTGAAATAAATCCACAAAAACTTTTCACGTAAATAAATTCAGTAAGAGTTACAAAATTGCAAAGTTTTCGGATGAAAGCTTCATTCAACGAAGTGAAATTCAAAAGATGAAAGTTAAAATGCTTAAAAAGACAATGGTTCTCTAAAACCCTCAAGTTTCTACCTAATGGTAAAGTAGATTCAAGACTGTAACGACCCAATCTGTAGAACTTAATGGCATCAAAGAGAATCAAGTGATTTTTGTTTTAACTTAACTCCACAGGATTTTCACCTTAACCCCTCGACTCAAAGAGATTGAATGCGCTACTACGGAAATGAACAGGGGTTCTAATATTAATGAGATTACATAGTCGATTTATTGTTCTGTAATCGCGATTTGCAGCCGAAGTAATCGATGAAACCATTTTGGCAATTCACAAGCCTCTAATCGTTTGAAATGGGTATCCTATTTAATGGGCTTGCTTTATAAGGCAATTTATTGCCTTAGGTATCGAAGCATTACTGCGTAGTTATGCTATCGATTGGAGATAGAGCTTAAAGCAGGACAGCTAATTCAGGTCCATATTTCACGAGCTGATATTTTAAAGAGATCAACATTATAACGGTTTTCGTCGAACACGTCGATTTCGAAGTAGGGTCATTTTGTTTTAACATTTACCGAATACGTTTCTGCATGGCAATGTATAATACGTAATATGGCATATGTATCATGGCACTGACTTGATTGATGACTTCATTCGACCATTTCGAATATTTACAAAAACGGTTCTGTTAGTAATACAACATGTACATATGTATGATCAAGTGATGGATTGTTTTCGTGTAAACATTGAAAACCAACATTTTCATTAGGTCGTGACAATGAAAAATGCTCATTTCAGAGTTCAAAACTAGACTATAAGCAGTTACAGAATGAATAGCTACTAAAATAAATACAAAACAGCCTTATCTAACTCTTGGCAAAATGGTGGCATTGTCCCATCAGTTTCACCTATCAGTTCATCAAAATGTCCATTTAACGTTATCGCGACAGGCAACTGGAGTTGAAAACGGTACCAAATTGCGCTCACGTACTCTTTACTTACTTTACTATCTTCTAAGTAATTAATTTGAAGGGCACCATTTGAGTGTCCCGTAACATGGGGTAAATTTATTCGTATAGTTTTACGTAATTTGAATTCCATTGTGTGTTTATGCAAATATGTAGAAGGATAAAACGCTTATTAGAAAACTTTACAAGTAAATTAGATCGTTACACTTATCTAAGGGAATGAAATGACATTCTGTACATAGGCTACATCACAATTTATACCGAAAAAACTAATATAAAAGCGTCTAAATGGAGAGCTAAACTAATTTGTTGTTAGGAAAAGTTTGTGGGAGATGCAGAGGCAGTAAATTGTCAGTTTGCTACTTCACGTAATGTAATTAGTCCATCTTCTCTCTGGAGGAACTTTGAAATTGAATTCCTTGAGTATTTTTGCGTGTTTTTGCGGCCTTGACTTTTTACTTCTTATTCTGTCTGAGCCTAATGTGTCACTTTGAAAGTCAATTCTAGTCTGTAAAAGATCTCATGTTTCGTCGAAAAAGTATCAAGTTTTTAGCTCGACTGCTAAACAATAAACAAGTTAACTTCTCCATTACATTTAATTAATTAACCTTCCACTAATATGTTAAATGCTAAAGGTCATTTTCGTAAATTAGAGGTTACATGTGAGATGTAAGTTGTTTAGAACAACTAAGTAAAATAGTTTTTTTTTTTAATTTCATTGGGGCTAAAAATATTCGAAGACAAACTTAGACATCACCTATACGTAGATGTTTATCCGACAGCGACTTGGTGGCTCTATTAAAAGCGAGCATTCATCACAAAATGAGGTCGTGCACAAAGAGATTGTTAGGGGTCCTCTGGAAATCACGAACAGCATGGTCTTAGTCGAGCTCTTAGAGAAAAACACGCGAGATTGCAGTGCGGTAGGGAAGAAAAAGTCAAGCAGCTTTTTAACATGTTTAGATATTCAAACATTACAGGAAATATGTAGTTCTCAATCATAAAAAGGACCAGTATTACTTTGTGGTTCACATTTAAAACCTGAAATAAAATATGACCTTTACTAAACCCACGCAAAAAGCTACAGAGATAAGGGATGCGCAAAGTTCACTATGCTTTGTTATTTTATCTGGTTTATGGATAACAAAATAATTTTAACAAACAAACCAGCCGTAAAAATATAAATTAAAACCGAGTTTTTTTCTAACAATGCCATTCTGACTTTTCTTAGAAATAGTTTAGGTATTTCCTTCCGGAACCTTTTTAGAGTTATGTATTAAATAATTTTTGGTTGTCAATAAAAATAAAATTAATGTATAGAGTTAACTAAGTATACAGTTCACAGAAATAACGAAATGATTACAAACTTAGATTAGACTGCACGGTTGGCGCGGTGGCTGGGCAACTGGCTGCCGCGCAACGTGTCGCGGGTTCGATTCCCGCACGGAACAACTCTTTGTGTGATCCACAGATTGTTGTTCCGGGTCTGGGTGTGATATGGTGCATGTGAAATTGTATGTTTGTAAACGCACCCACGACACAGGTGAAAAGCCTAATGTGGGGCAACGTTGCTTTTTAAAAATAAAAAATAAATAAAAAAAAAACGTTTCTGACATGTTAATATGGTAACATGATTTATTTAGTTACTAAAGCAGATGAAAGTAACACATTAGGCGAAAGGTCATTGTTTCCCTTTGATTTTCTATCCTACATGTTAAAACCATAAGAAGATTACAATATATTATTTTATAATGGATAATATGTATTAGGTATAAATCGCGAGAAGAGATCTCATAATGCAGAATCCGGAAACCATTATTATTGTCCTTAATTTGTGCGTATAACAACTCATTAAAGCTCTCAATAATTCTATAACCTCATTAGTTAATAGGGTATACGGCTAAAACGTTTCAGGCTTGACAATGTCAATATCCATAATCTTAATTTACTACCTGTACTTTCTTGGAAATTGTCGTTAAAGAGGCTTAGTATAAATCGTATTATTAGTGGCTAGTGGACGGTTGCTCTCCCATAAGAACAGGCTAAGGTACGACAATAAATACATTTGGGTCAATCGATACAACAAACGACAAGTCGCGTGTCTGATCGCACGACACGCACCTCCGCTTTAACTATTAATTTATTGAATCGATGACTGTACATTATACAAGGCTGTGAGACTTCGGAAGGAAGCAACCACCGGCCAGTATTGCCGCAATATAGCATCTAGTTTTACTACAACACAATTCATATTTGCATGAGCCAAGGCCACGATTAATTATCAAAAAATAAGAAGGTCAAACCAGATTAGAAGTATAAATTTAACTCGTTTGGTTTCGTGATCATGAAAATAATAAACTTAGTAAGTACTGCAGTCTAACGTTTCGAGGGCATCGCTCTCTCACGACCATATTGGCTACTACCTTGCCGTTTACATCTTAAAAGTAACACCTTCAATAAATTACAAGTAAATTTATTCTCGCAATAGAAACTAAAGCTAGACGATAAAAAAAATATGCAGCAAAAAAAACTGAGATGTTATAAAAAAATAACTTTGCAATTAGATCAATGACCTGTGCCTTCTCGACTCGCACGATGTTGTTGTACTTTATAAATACGAACAGATAAGTAATCTGTGTTGTGAATGAGATAAATGCAGACAATTCATTTCTGAATTATCAGGCAGACAAAAAAGTCGCGGTCACGAACCTCCAAATCATGTTCGCAAACAAGCACTAAGATTTGGTATACCTGAGTAACGGTACTGAAGCTTGGATTCTAATCAATCACAACATTCACAAGTCAACGAAGCATAGAGAAGACCGAGACCCAGTTACAACATAAAATTAGATTTATTATTCATTTTATATAACAACTACGAATCTTTACGTCATTTAACCGCAACAACACAGTATTTTAAAAGTACGTGACGTAAGAAACTAATTTTGCCGCAAACTCGCCAACAATTTGCATAATGCAGGTGGACTGCGTTTTATAGCTCCCATTTCATGTTTTATTTAGAGGATAAAATGCATGGACAATCTAATTCATGAGGTAAAGTGTATGAGGAGAAGTTTCTTAAGTAATCTTAAGTAGCACCTGTTCATCCAGCGCGGTTGCTCATGCAGCGCAAACTTTAGACTATAACTTAAAGGCATTATTGGATGCTCTTCAAAACCACAGGAAAAGTGTTAAATTATATTAAATTAAAGTTATTTATAGTATAAGAGCCGTAGGCTTAGATTTTACTTCGTAATATTTATGTTGATACAAGAAATCAAATATACCTACAACTGACAAAAGCATAACCTAGTAGATGCCTGTAAAAACTAAGATTATGTTGAGTAAAACATACCCATTTACATCGTAGGTAATAAGAAACGTGGAACGTGTATATGAAAACAAATATAATTTAAATTCAAATGTCATGTAAAACAGATCTCGCAGCGAATATGGAATGAAATTGAAAGCGCGGAGGCCAAAAATAGTCGTGCAAAATACGAGGGAGAAGAAAACGACTTGGAAAAGAATTGAGCACAAAACTACATAGCACAGACTTTGCGGAGTTCCAAATGGGGCACGCTGTATTGTGGGAACTCACAAGGGATCTCCGTTTTCCGGACTAACGCCAAACTATTATGGCAACGAGCACCATCTGGGGAATGGGAGGCACTCGTCACACGGACATTGCTTCTGAAAATTTTAGCTGCAGTGTAGCTCAAATATGAGATAGCATGGCATCAATTTTATGCTTTAAAACGAGCTAAACACTTTTATGATCTCACTTGAGACTTTCCCACGTCTGTCGATCAACTATTGTGCTACTGTTATATATGAAAATAAAAGGTTAAATGCAATTTTAAATGAGACTTTACTTTGAGTACAACTTTGAAATACAGGTACTTTTTATCCTGCATTTTAAAACTTAACAGTTTGTGGAACTTATATGACCGTAGAATATTTAATTTATTTTTTCGTAGTGGTCCTTTGCAGTTCTTTCATTTGGTTTAATAGTAGAATAGCTCACTTTATATTTTCAAACGCAAAAGATTTTAAAGCAACAAACGTTTGAAATGAAATGCAAATCTGACCTTTCGGGCACCGCACCGTTCCCGAGCAACCGTAGGCGAATTTAAAACATGGCGTTAGTGAAAATTTAAATTTCAAAAACCTACATTGATTTATGTGTAACCGGGCATTTTTCTAAAGCATTAAAAGTTTTGGTTAGATATTTTATTCTAAACGAAAAATGTTTGAAATGTTAAAACGAAATTATATTTTATTCTGTGTCCATTAAGTTTCATATGAAACGTATGATTGTGAATGCAATATTTACTTATGTTCGGGAAACAATATTTTTATTCGCCAGCTTTTGGAACTCAATTTCAATGATTTTACAGATGCCAGTTATTTATTCATAAACAATTAAAATTCATGAATCATACATTGCTTTTTTAAAAACAATGCTAATTTCCGTTTTCCGGATGTGAGTAATCTGATATGCTTATTGTATTGTTATTGAACATCGACGCCTTGAATCATTAATTAATTATTATAATTAGATTACTCAATTTCCTTCGCCCGACATCGGGTTAGATAAAATCTTTACACTACTTTTTTTCTTTTTGTAGTTATGTAACTATTTCACAATAGATGTCACTAACGCAACAGGGTCGTACTTAGAACTTACCGGGAGTTGTTTTAAAAAGTTTTTTGTAAATACATTTGCGAATCATCTTGATACGCATTTTTCTATCGAAATAGTAATAAATATCTAAAATATCTATTATTGGTGAATGAGAATCATTATACATTTATCAAAACCATCTTTTTCATTTAAAAGGGGTTATTTCGTTACGGGCCTAGCCTGAAGCAGAAACTCATATACCTACAATGCTACCAAGAGGCTGATGCCCTGCTGATAGCTGGTTCTTTGTGATAACGAGTGTTATTATTAGATATGCCATTACTTTACTAATGTGTAACTTGGAACGGCATATGCGTTTAGACTGGTGCCATCTTCAAACATACGATTCAGGGATGCGTCGACGAAATAAAAGACTCCAGGTGTATCTTCATAGGTCTTGAAGGGACAAGGCCTCTATCTACGATAAAACTACTAGCGGCCCGGTACGTGCCACTACGTTCAAGTATATCATAAAATATAATCAAAAATATATTATTATGTTCATTTAACAAAAAAAAAATGTTATCGTTTGCTATGTAAAACTCTAAACGAGTCAAAAAGATATATTATTGAAAATTAATGGCATTTTACCTCAACAATATTTTGGATCATAAAAACACAAAACAATAACTCAACAATATTTTGGAACAATAACGAACATTACATCTAATTAACTAGTGGTATGTTAAATGCTATTCCAAAGTTAATAATACCGCCAGATTCTTCATATATAACACATCCTAATTATCTTCACGACTGTCATAGGTACTATTTACCATGAAAAACGAACAAAACCTGCCCTAATGTGACGACATATTTCGAAATAAACGAACAATGGAACAAAAAGATATGTACGAAGGACAGAGTATGTTGTGGGCATTTCATAGGCTTACCGGCGATACATATCTGACTTGTATGATCCAAGTCCTGATGCCTTTAATTTGGGGTTGAAATAAAAACCGAAGAGGAACTTTATAGGTATAATAAAAAAATAAATAAGGTCGTTCAGTTTAAAACGCTCAGGCACTAAGATTTAGCACTCACAGCGTGCGGTGAGGTGCGCTAAATTTGAGTGATTCCATTCGCGACTTAAATAAATCAACGATCCCTATAAACCTTAAAAAGTAATTGACTCCTAATTACTGCCCTGTCTTTATTTATGTTTTACTACTTGACAATAGATGGCAGTCTGTTTATAAAAGGATATAAAAGTTACATAAATAATATTTTGGCGATTGAAGGATCTTTAGGAATGCATGTCGATCAAATTACTATACAAACGATCATTAAAATATACTAATACTGAACTATGCGTACCTATAAATATTTTGTTTCTATGATACAAAGTGTCGACATCTAGTGTCGCGTAGATTGATAATTGGAAACGCTGACAATAAGAGACTTTGCTAGAACTATTTTAATAAATGACGAATAAAATAACTTATACATGAAAAGTGATGCCATCCATTGCACCGTAACGTTTATCATAGTATTTTTTACAAGATAAAACACAAGACTTCATTTTGTTTTCTTCTGTCACGAGTAAAATGAATATTTTATAGGAGTTGTGCACAGGACGAACGACCACAGTTCACTGACGTAAGCCACGCCCACATTGATGACGTGAGGGCCGACTTGTGTCACAGGGCCGAGTTGTTTAGGCCGTCTCCTCTTTGTTCTTACTCCGTGGTCGTGACCAATCATCGAGGTAGTTAATGGCATTATGCAAAGAGAAAATATAAACATGAACTTAAATTACAAGTTCCGACATAATTGAAATTTATATCTAGAAAGCCCAAGGTTAGACAGGCGCTAGTAATTAACAGTGAGGCAACAAAACCACGATAAGCTTCAGGAGCAACCGCTTTTGTTTACTTCAAATTTTATTTTCGCCTCAAACATTTTTCGTAATTAATTATACTGCTAAACTGGACAACCCTAAGGCCGTTTCAGTGAATAAATTTATTTTTGCTGTACATTAATTTCATTGTCTATTTTTAAAATGTCGCACGACGCCTTTACAATTAGATTTTGTTACTGTTGGAAAAGTAATTAAGAGCCCAAAAACCATTCTTTCTTTAATTTTTATCTTACATGTCTAACTCGTTGACATTACCTCCTGCAGTTTTAGAACAGATCAAACCTAAAGGCCGTTCTCAACAATATTCACATTTTTGTTAATGCGCAAGCGCCACTTGCGTAACGCAACCTGCGGTAGTAACGCGCCAATCAGAGCATCTCCGACGTCAGGTATGTGCCTACTTCGCTACCACGAATTTGGCAATATAATTCTGTACGATTACATTTTTAAGCAAATACCATACTAATGGCAATTTCTTACTAAACTTAATAAGACGCATTGCTTAAAAAACGTCGGTGTGTTATAAAAAGATTAAAATAAAAAAGATATGACATTGATAACAAAAACAATTTGTTGCACAAACTTGATTGAAGAGCATTCGACCTTATTTCAGTCTTCCTATCCGCTAAGATACTGTTCGCCTTCCATGTAGGGCAAGGATGATTTGTAAGGTCGATACGGAAATATATTTTCCAACATAACAAAGCTAGTAACTATGTTGTTATTAAGTCAATGTAATAATATTATAGTTTTAACTAAGACTAACAAAGAAATTTAATCTAGACCTACTTATCGCTCGTTAGATTGGAGATCAAGGGCGTTGGCATCAGCCAATTTACCTTCCGATATGTTTAAGTACTTAGCACCCTTCCAAGGTTAAGGAACAATAACTATTACCACAAACTTACCATTATTCTAAGGGCGAATTTAAGCTACAATAATGAAACTACCTTGTTACAATGAAAAAGAATAAATCATGTTTTTCTTATGCAAATTACACCGTTTTGATAATTCTCAGAATAAAATGACATTAAATAATAATTTGCAAACCGTACCTTTCTTTTTCGTGCGCCGACTGCGGAATCTGCAGAATTGTCTGCTGATTCTCCATTTCCACCACGCATTGTGTACCCAGTTCGAGTTCTGGAAACAAAAAGTTTGGAATATTAACATCGATGGTGACAAAGATTGGTAACGGTCCAGCTATGACGTGATACGATACGACTTACACTAGTCCTGTTATAACCTTTTGACCTAACTGGCCTAGGCCTACGTAGGTAATTGATTTTTCGTGCTGAATGTTTTAAAGTTCGTGCACGCAACCCTACCAACATACATCTGTGACTCATACTCAGGTTAAAAATAAGAACCTTTTTAGTTGTAAGGAACCAAACACCGTGGTATGGTGACGCGGAACATGTGGCTTGGATTTTCCAAGGCGTCTTTTTGTATATTTCTCTAGAGAGAAACATCTAAGTAAACAAGAAATATAAACATTTAGCATTATGTATGTGGTTTTCAAAAACGAAGAACAAGTCAATAAGACAGTAACGTATATTATTCAAGTCAGGAACAGATATCGTAATTGCAATAACTACCTACTTTGGTAGAAAGAAGAATTTCTTTTATACTAGTATAAACAATAAACATGTACTAGTTATACCTAAGAAACATTAATTCTCTTCATCAGTGGTACACCTTACATACAAGTTACCAAAAAATACGGTGTGTAATAGAACCAGTGAATTTAATGCCAATACAGAATGGGAACACCTTGGCGACCAGAATTCGTAATCACCTTATTTCGAGTAAAGGTAATGGTAAATTGTGAGAGCCCAATAATAAACTGGGTTGGTAATTAGGATTCAGGTCATACGATGTTCTGCGGTCATTTGTGCATGTGTCGGATTAATGATACAGTTATTGTAAGTGCTTTAGATAAGAGTTTATTGTTCGTTCAATGTATTAGAACGCGTATTTATAAATAAAATTGTTAATATATAACAGGAAAACATGATAACATCACTGCTAGACTTGACACGTATTGTTATTTGTAAATCGCGTACGTACTTAGACCTACGTTTACGTAAAATGTATTAATAAAGTGATTATTTCTATACATAGCTTAAGTTGGGGTTTTAAATCTCTGTTGAATAATGTCTTTCACATTGACAGTATTTGTTACGTAAATATCGTCGAAATTTTTTACGTAACAAATTTACATAGGTACTTATTTTATTAAACGGTTTTATTTAGCTCACCCCGTTTATTTATTCTTGTTGCCTCTAGGAATAAGTAGATACCTACTGCACTGCACTGCACGGCTGTCTTTGAGGATAGTAAAAACAAGAAAATAACTAGTTGCCTATTAATTTATCTACATAATTTTGTCGTCTGACTTTTTTCTAAAGGAAACCGAAGTGACATTTTTTCTATTGATACTTAAGCGTCCATTCATAAAACTTGCATTTGGCTGGACAAGTAGACATAATTCACATACCCACTAAGCACTTTCTGGACTACTCGGACGAACTCGTGTTGTATGGATCCTACACAATTACCTACTTAATAATTCAGTTATTTATTCTCCTTTATCGTCAAGGTGGACCGTAGAGATACCATTGCCTTAAAAGGAATCACGACAATCCTCTTTCGGACAATATACGACCAGTTTCGAGACAAAGGTAGGGTGATGTTTCTATTAAGGTAGAGCACTTTCAGTAATTATGTTACAACTGCTACAAGCTACGTGGCGAGAAAACCTCCAATAAAAACCAACATAATTATGCATTAGTAATTTAAATAGTAAGTAGGTAGGTATGTGTGTATGTATGTACGAGTAGTGAGTCAAGCCGAGGTCGGGCCGTACGTCCGAGGCGATGCTCTTTCAAATCCGGTTTTACTAGACCATTTTATGTATGCCTAGGCTTGTGTAAAATAAACGGTATTAAACTCGCCTAGACGAGAAGACAGACAGATGTGAAGAAATAACACAATTATTACCCACCTATTTAATAATTTGAACTTGATCGCACCTTCAAAACGTATATTATAGCCTTCGGAAACCAAATAAAACGTGTAATTACTAAAACAGTCTATCACAAGATCACGCACGTGCCAATTGTATTGTCTTCATTACATTTAGTGGGTATGAATTTATTCATTTCTGTGACTCGATTAAGAGATAGGTATTTCATTGCGTGTTGTACGAAAAATGACTAAAGAACTAAAAGATACCGAATTCCTGTGTAAAAAAGAAATGATGTTCATCGAAGCGATGCGTGTCGCAACTTGGACGTGGAGTCCAGTCTAGAATCGATTTGACAAATTACGTAAAAGACGGTTCGCTGAAAGTAGAGCAGCAGCAATCACACCGAGGATTTCCACGAGTTTATTTACCATGACGAATGCAAGTGAGCGTGCATTCTTGTTCTAAAGTCATCTCGAGACTTACTCAACTATTTACTAACAAAGTCATTCAAACGTCTTTGTCAAGGTTATACGACTTAATATACAACATATTCTTTGATGATCTCAGTATTTTATTGTGGTGATAGGTTGTTAGGAATCCAGAAGGGATAAAAAAGAATCCGCGTCTTATCGAAAATATGACGTCATTCAATTTAAGCATAGGCACATAAATGAGCACTGGAATCAGAAAGTCATTGGACAAAGAAGCCCTAAAGGCAGCCGCGATAATATTCATAAACTTGTTATAATAATCCTATAACCATAAGCTGCTTTAAAATCTTCCACTTATAAAATACAAATAGGTAGTTAACATATAAGTCTAAAATGCATAATTTTCTCCGTATAGTTATTATATGGCTAGCGAGAAATAGATAGAGTATTATTAACACAATTCCACAATGGGTCTGATGAATGATAGATATTATAATATGTAGGTCAACCAGCTGTCGTTTCCAGTGTCGTTATTCTGATCCAATCCATACATTTTCATTGTAGAGCCGAAACAGGTGTACAATGTCGAATATATTTCTTTTCAGACTTACGAATGTGTTTTCCGATATCGGACTACGGCGCAAAATATATTTTGGTGGTTTTTACAACCAAAAAATGTATTAAGATAGATATTGCCAAAAGTTCGGCATGTTTCGTCATTAGTTACTCGTAGTTACCTTCTTGCATAGAATTTGAATGTCAAATGAGGATTTGTTGCAAAACATTTGTTTTTGTTATTTTTGTAGTTCTCATATAACCTTCAACACTTAATATAAAAATTAAACGCTAAATGTGTCGCTAATCGCAAATCTCGAGAACAGCTTAACCAATTTCGTTGATTCTTTTGCGTAGTTTGTTATTGTCAGGATAAGTTTCCTTTGGACGAAAAAAGAAAAAAATCAGGGGAAGTCTAGAAGCTGCAACCCTTTCAACATCAGGGTGGAGATAGTTGAACCCCTGTGTGAAAAAAGACCAACAATTAACCACTGGTATAGCAGATATTTATCAGTTGATGATAAAAACTTACTACACTGTACCTACACACATTTGTAATCAATTTATACCTATAATCCATTAATTGTATAGGAAAGATTCCAATTAGGTAAATTGACTTCTTTTTTTAAATGACAAAACAAACCTTTTCTATTAATTTTGTATAAAATAAATGTTGTAATTATTTTTAAAAGCAAAAAGGATATTTATTTCTATCAAAATTATAAAAAGAAATGACGAATATTAAGAAAACTTATTGAATTAAAGTGTGTCTATTTTTTAGTTATTTTCATGATATTATTTGTATTTTTAACGAAGAAAAAAGGCATGCAGTTGATAATTTACACCTGAGGTAATTCCCAATAAGGATAACTTTTTTGTAATCATGTATGGTTCTTTAACACATTCAGTGCCCCCGACGCGTATGTGCGTGCGAGGAAACGCACATACGCGTCGGGGGCACTGAATGTGTTAAATTCTGTATATATAAGTATCTTTATCAGACTCAATATTGAAACAGCTATACAATACATGCATGTATGTAAAAGAGGAAATTCCACATAGGTAATTACAAAAATTCTGATTTCAGGACACATATAATAAATATTCGAGTACTGCAGCAGTTACTGAAGATCAATTCAATTTTTGTTAAATGGAATAAGAGTTAAGAAGGCAACAGTTTAAACATTGCTAACTGTTATGGTCTCAAGACGACTGGCATTCTAGAAGACCATGAGCTGATAAAAAATTCAAACAAGTGAAAATGAGACCCACTCTCTTTTGCAAAGCCAGTTAATAAGCCTAAACCTGTTACAAAACATATAGAAGTATTACAAAAACTATTCTAAAAACTGCATCAAAATTAATTCAGCCAGTTACATGATAACTGCTGAAAAACATACACATATGAGTTGAACTTGAAATTCCTTTTTATGTTGTTTAAAAGCCATAAAATCTCTTCTTCATATAGCCAAAGGAACTACTTTTCTTCTGTGATTGCTAAAACACTTTTTTTATTTGCTGTACTTATTAAAAATTTTGAGATCAGACAGATTGCTCGAACAAAGAATTACTTAATTTATTAATTAACATCCTCATAGCACAATGAGGAAATGTGAGAAATGTAAGAGTGATTCATTATATTACTGGCAAGGCTATAATTATTTTGAAATATGACTAAGTTGTTGTAAATAATTCATGGAATTTAACTAGGCAATTAAGTTAAAAATAACAAGATAGTACAAATTATGTAATATTTATAAGAATAAGAATTATTTTATCTAAAGAAGGATCTAGATTAGTACCCAAATTTAGATTAGGACATTATCTATAGTACCTATTTTGTTTCTTATTCATTTAATTCTTTTAAAATAGTTTCAACAGCAATAATTTGGCAATTATTACTTACATACTCAATTAAATATTAAAAGATAAAATTATATCACTAAGAAAAGGTAATTTCTTTCCAGCCAAACAATGCGATGTGATTTTGTGAACATTTCTCTGCAAAATCTTGATTGAATTATTTTGATACATTTAATTTCAAAGGCATATTTTAATGAATATCACATTGAAATTAACAGTTTAGTTATAAAAACAATTTCTAAAATACTAAGGCTACCCACTGATCATACATGCATATAAATAATAAGGAACAAAGGTTTCTGTAATGCAAATAGTAAATAAACAATAACTAATGCTCAAAATGAGATATCTATTCTATTTGACTTGGAATCAAATCGAAAAAATATGAAAAATAAATTAATGAAGCTATTAATTGTAGTAAATAGCAATACTTATCGAATATTAAGTAAAGAATTTAGATTACAATTTCTAGTGAAGTTATCAATTATTTTAAGTCTATCTTGGAGAACATTTGTACAAATACCGCTTATTTTATCTTGTATATTTTATGCACAAAGTACACAGATAAAATGAAACAACGTAGTCACCTGAGTGATAGCGATTTCTTTATTTAATAGCAAAATGAAACCAGCTTACCTCGCCTGTTAAAAGGACGAACCCGAACGGCTACTTTAATCTTATCCGTGGCCATTTTTGACACTCAGATAACACAAATACAATTAAAACACAACACTTAGCACACAATTGTTAAGTAAATTATTGCACATATTCACCCATATTCTAAAACAACAAAATTCATTATTTCACGTTACGATCACGACGTTCCCGGATTGACACTGTCCGCCATGTTGTTTTTACAACGTTCGATAGTGCTTGACGTATGTTCATAATCAATTTAAGATGTCAAATCGTTACAAAACATTAAAGTCGATTTAAATCAGTTTTTGATATTATTATTTAAGTATTAAGTCTTATTTAATAATTATTGTTTTAGGGTCCTGCTATTATATACAGCTATATTTCATTGAAAATTGTAATATTACTTTGACTTTCAATTGAGGACAATACCGTAACCTTATGATGGAATTTGTCCATGTACAGCTTTCATAGCTAAAATTACTTTCAAAATAATGAAGCCTATTATGGATCTTCAAAGAAGACTTGAGGAAGAGGAAGTTTTTGAACATGAGCCTATATTACAGTATTTATTGCTATTCATTAAAATCGATTCAAAATATTCATTTACTTAAATCGATTGTTCATAACATAGACCCATCACTACTGAGTAATGTTACAAGAAAAAATATTTAGATGAGATTTTTGTGGTTTCCTTGAACATTTCTCAAACGTTCTATATTAGTTTTTCTCTTCTACTATATAAAATCTCAAATCATTTCCCTTTGATAGAATTTAGTTCCCAACTAAAACATCAGCAGTGTAATGAAATGCAATGTGTTATGACAAAACAACCGGCTCAATCGAAATGTCAAATTGACAACCTTAGCAAAACATGACCAGTCAGTTTCAATTTCTTAGGAGTAAAAAATAAGTCTCACATACAAGACCCTGTAATTAATTTAGAGTATTTTAGAGGTACTCTAGGTTTCTTTCTTACAATATAATTCAGCAAGTTGTCACCAATGGCTGACGCATTGTTTGGTTGGGATTTAACTTTTAAAACCGTGGAGAAAGATATAAAGCGGAAATCTGATGTTATCATTGCATTTATTCATTGGAACTTATCGAAAAGAGGATTTAGGAGTATTGGAATAGGAGATGAGGTAAGATACTAACACGTTCATGGAAATAAATTTATTATAATTTGGTACAGAATGGTATTGGTATTAGACTTATGTGAATAAATTTGACATAGTTTTGTCAGATTTCAGATTTTTACAATTTACTTGATTCTATATCCATTCTTAAATTCTTGTGTTTTAGTGTTGTGAATGCCTTATATACACAACAAGTATTCTTTTATATCAATTAATATAACCCATCATAGCTTGACTGGTTTTATTAATAAGTAGATTTAATTATATATCAATGTTTTATAGTGATATATTTTATTCACAATTTTTGCATTTGATTGATGTGATTCTACGTAACAGTTGTAAAATAATTAGCTATACACCAAATAGGTTAATGTTAGCTTGCTAATATAAGACAAATAAACTGTCTGTGTCTACTATCAATTAAACCTACAAATACTATCAATTAAAATCTGTATTTATAAATATTCTATGTTTCTTTCAGAGAACATTATCTGGAGATGAAGATAAAAGTGAGCTATTACCAACTGGCTGGAATGATAAAGAAAACTATGCTCTGAGATATGTTCTAAATAACAAACTATTTATTCTGCATGGATTGAGTACTGATGGAAATCTTATCATTAATCTCATGGTAATTATAAGAAGTTTTATTTTTTTGTTGATTTAACTTGTGTTAGACATCGCTTGTGTTGTTGTAGGCATTTTATTATTTAATTAGTTATTCAACCTTATTGTTTACATTATAAATTATCTGTGAACTCATAAATGTCTGCTGTTTTGACTTAACATAATAAATGTTTTAATATAAATATTTACAAATATGAAAGCTTTATATCACAAAAAAAATCTAATATATATTTTATAGAATGGTGTTTTGTCTTGTTCTAATATTACCATGAATTGCTTTACAGAGATCGGAAGATTTGGCAGTGTCCAATATAGCTATAAAGATAGAAGAAACTGTGAAGGATTTATGTGGTCCTATTGATAAGATTATGCCAAATCATAAAGAGTTAATATACAATGTAAAGCGGGATTTAATTGATGTAGTCACAGAAAGACCTACTTCTAGTACTGAAACTCAAACTGTAAGAAGTAAGTAGAACACCAAATTAAATATTAATCACTATGAAAGAATTCCTTAAAAGTTACAAGCTATAATGAACTGATGACTTACATAGGATGCTGATTAAAACCTCAAGAAGCCAACAAATTGGAAAACTCCATATTGTAAAGACTTTATTTTTAATGTTAGGAACAACTTTGTTGTGCTACAAACAACATCTAATTTTGCTTCTCTGGGATTTACCCTTTTTGTGGACTTATGACAAAAATAATACCTGTAAATGTGATACATTATGTTCAGGTGTTAATATTACTAGGTACTACTATTGATAGCAACTTAGATGCATTATTAACAATAATAATCGATTATTTAATGACATCACACCATAGCTAAAAAATAACATGCTTTCTACTTATATATCATTAAAAAACTTTGTTCTGCTGAAACTTATGTAAATAACACAAAATCAAACAAAAAAAAAATTAGATTGTCTATGTTCTTCTAGCATACTATTTTGCGCAATATTCTATAGATATTTTATACACACATGTAGATACATAGTCACATGTACATAGTATACAATGTTTTGATAACTTTCACCTTTCTTAATTAATTACATCTGGAGGTCAGTCTCTTGATGGAAAATAACAGAATGATATTATTATATCTATCATTCAAACACACAACGGTATCAGGTTCTCATTTGTTATTCAAGTTTAATGAGTCAACTGAGGAAAACAGGTTATTGGATTGGATCGTAAATAATATGGCATTGCAGTTTGTTAAGATTCTTGATAAATAGTGTTTTTAAATTCAATATGATCTTGTCTCTAAGTGATGTGTTAGTTTTAGTTACACTTGGGGTGTTATTTACCCTAAGTGTTAAAGGAGGTAAGATTATAAGTATCTTATATGTTGTAGTAAATTACTGTTTACTGATTTCGCTAAAACTCGGGAACGGCTGGTCCGTTGTCGATAACTTGGTCTTAAAATATTAATTGAAGTCCAGAAAGATTTCGCCGTATGCCGTAAAAGGGGTACGCAATTCGCCGGGTCAGCTAGTTAGTAATAAAGAAATTATTTGCAGTGCTTGATTTTGAATACTATTACTACTACTTTGAAGTACATTCATTTACATTTCAGTTTCAAGATACAACATAATCTGTTTTCCTAAATTGTCTTAAATCCAAAATAATTTCAACACCAAATATAATAGTGGCCTAGTTCTAATAGACTCTTGATTTTTTCAGGTGAATCAACTACAAGGAGGCCTCCAGAAGATCCACTGAGGGTTCCACCCCGGCCTATGCCTGGGGTGAACCCCGACACTCCAGACCTATGGTATCTTTAAGTAAAGCCCATTAACTTTGGCCAATTACTTTTATATATAATATTAATACTGTCTGTTTGAATAGTGACCTCAAATCTAAAAAAAACCAAGAGCCATCATCTGTAATAAAGAACAGTGAAATAACATTGACCTTTTGTGTGTTTTCTAGGGGAATGCCACCACCTCGCCTGCCAAACATCGGCAGTTCTGACTTGGATCCATTTGCACCTGGCGGCGGCGGCATGCTATTCAACCCGTTTGAACCTCGCAGAGACCTTGAGAATCCTGGATTGGGTATACCTGGCGGGTTACCGAGGTTAGGATTATCTTTTTAGTAGTTTTATTCCACTATTCTGCCTTGCTCATATAGGCTGAACTATACACACCTACTTGGTGGTAGGTTGTAAAAAGGTTTTATTTCTAATAATAAAGTAGGTATTTAAATTTGGTATACCGGCAACCCTGTCTGGAATGGCAGACTCTCTAATGTAGTTCTGATAAAAAATTATGTTACTAAAGATTTATCGTCTTTATTCACGAATCTTGGTTTTTCAGAGGGGCTGTGCCACCAGGAGCTCGTTTTGATCCCTTCGGTCCACCTGGCGGTCCCATGCCAGGCCGCCGACCAGCACCACCGGATGCAGATCACCTACCGCCTCCCGGCTTCAATGACAACATGTTCATGTAGTTCATTTTATAACTATTATTGTATCTAACGATTGTCCACATCATAACTATGAATAAAGTTACTTTAAAAATATTGTAGAGTTTCTTTAATACTGCATGTAGCATAATTTGTGGTCGGCAAACGGCTAGTCGTAGGTTGTCAATCGCTTATTTAAAAATTTAAAAACCACACGTGATATACCTACTCGTGAATACCTACTAACTTATCGACATACTTGCAACTCCAGTTTGTTTTTCAAAGTTCCGTAGTATCCATCTGAAACTCATAAAAATGAAGGTTCATTTTAAGAAACTTAATTTTTACATAGAATTATTCTGTTCTACACAAAGGTACCTGCAAAGAGAGCAAAGCCATATCTGAAGAAATAAAAGTCAATGTTTTATTAAAGCTTGGAATAACATAAACGAAAACTTATTAAAACTACAGTTTTGAATGTTCCCGCCAGGCCAGGAGTCATTACAATAAAGTTAACCTGCTTGCAATTTAATGATAAAATCTACCAAAAAATTTGCAAAAAGATAATTTTTAACTTCATAATTTTTATTAATTAACTAGAGAAGAACTGAACTACTAAAAGTTTAAGGAACGTTAAGAGTTCATTACAAGCAGCCATAATTAATAAATTTAAATTACCTTAAATAAATTACTTTAATTGTGATAGGAAAATATACTATCTAATCAATTAAAATGTGAAATAATTATTTTCCATCAATTCTTACTAATTTGGTACCTTTTATTTAAAAGTAAGTGCGAGTGCGATATGGCAAGCCTATGTGCCACTGGCAACACTACGATTCAGTTTAGCAAGTTAATTGTGCTGTGCACACGTTTCCCGCGTGTGTAGTGAATTTCCTTGGCTGCTCACGGCTGCAACCGTTCAATTTCTATTCAATGTGTATGGCTGTGAAGGTAAGTTACGTTTTTATCATGTCAAGTACGTTTATAGTCATCATGTTCTGATAAAATTACTTTAAAGGTCGTGCCCTCGATGAGCGACAAACGTCAGCAGGCGTCACGAAACTATTTAAAATTATAATACAATTTGTATTATCCTGTTGTTTCTAGTTTCTGTAGTATTAAACAATTAATTCGCTTTCATTATAAGTTGAAACACGGCCATTATAAGTTACAAGGTCCCCACCCTGCAATGGTATTTCAATTTAGTACATACCCACCTTGGTCGTCTTACGCGTGCTCTTTTTCATTGTTCGAATCCTAATTCAGCCTACCAAATCGCCGGTCGATATACTGATGTCGTATTGTCGAGTGAGTCACGCAATTTTGTAGATATAAAAAGTTATGATGTTGCTGTACAGAACATTTGCAACCTAATCATCTAGGTTGGTACTTGTTGGAGGTACGTAGGTACCTACTTAGGAGTTCAGCTATGTTTGATAGGGAAGTGAAGTTGTTGCAATGTTGTGAAACTTGTAAGTCACAACAATTCTAGTGTAGTGCACAATAAAATTATTCGTTTGCAAGTTTCTGCAGTTTTATATTTAGCTGTAAAATTAGGTCACACTGGTGGAATTTTCGTTAACAAACAAATGTTTGGCTCCAGTAATAATCAACATATTATTGCATCAATCCCAAACATCATTTCAGTAAAAGAAATGATTGTGAAATCATTTGCAACTTAAAATACATTAATTATAAATAATAAAGAAAATTTAATTCAGTTCTTATTTAAATGCATCTCAAACTGAAACAGATTTTTTCATGTTTTTAAACAATAATACAATAAAGCATTGATTCATTTCCTTGTACAATATACATTTACTTAAAATAATTAATATATAACTGACACTTTTAATGTTTATACAGAATTTTATTGTCACTCGCTAATTTATAAACTAAGCTGAGACCGTTGTATTGTTTCCATTAATAATGCCCATTGTCTTTTGATTCACTTTGTTCATAGTAAGCTGCCAGTATTTTATGCTCCCATAAATTATTTGTGATCTGAATGTCTGCTTGAATGCAAAGGAAATAATGCCATTATTATGGCCAAGTATCTTTGTTTATTTTCTTGCTTTGAAGGTCATAAGAAACAATTGCTTCTGTCCTCTACTAGAGTAAATAAACTAAACTTCTGTCCTGTGAGAAGTTCTGCAGTTATTTTGTATTTGAATTTATACTATACATTAAGTACCCTCTTGTTATAAATGAAACAAAATTAAATGTAAAATTGTGGCAATTTCCTAACTTAATGGAGAATTGATTCTCCACATTTTCAATCAAAATGGTTGCTAAACATGTTTACAAATATAAAGTCTCTTCCCTGGAATAAAAGGCATGCTACCTGACTTCCATTGGAATGTTTTTCTATCATTTTTTTTTGTTGTCTGTTCACAAATCTTACCTGAACTTTTGTGTTTGTGATTCATATTTTTTTTCCATTTTCTAGTTCAATTGTCTGTTATTGTGGATTTGAAACTGTCAATTTTGTTAAGTTTTCGCACCATTATTCTGGCGAGACCTTTTATTTACTGCTACATAAAGGATAGTACATTATTGACGATCTTTCTAGAAACCTGGAAAAAAAAAGTAGCGTGGGTGTACTTTTTCCGAATAATAAGCAGTATTGACGTCACTACTACTAGCCTACGTAAACAAAAATTGCTTGTCCATTATATTTCCTACATTGGGAAACAAACTGCAACGCTAGGTAGGTAATTACGTCAGAATTGCATAATGCGGTTTATCGATAAATTGTGAAACGTGAACTAAAATACGCTCATTGTTTTAACACAGTATTTTATGCACGTGTAAAGTCTTCAAAGTAAAAAATCTAATCGCGACGTAATACAAATCCGCTTAGATCTCAGTTTTGCTTCGGTGTTAAGTACTCATGTTTGTGCACAGCTGCCTTTTACGTATGGCGAGATAAACGTCGACATGTGTCCTTATGCGGTTTAAGACCTTGATGAAATATGATCCCTTTGAAGACCACACGACCGTCATGACGCAGAATCTAAGAACCTTTGATTTAAAATTTATATTTATGCTAAGCAAGGTACAGAAGCATCCACATAGCTTTTTATTCTTTAAAGAAATTGTAGCACTGTACTAGTATTTTCGGGTATGTTTTCAAATATACAAAACATTTACAAACCATCCAGATCCGTAACAACAATTTGTAGATCACAAAAAGTTTTCGTCCGGGGAACCAACCCGCGACACGTTGGATGACGGCTGGTTGCACGCCACCCAACTGTGCAGTTATCCGTTTTGATTGGAAAGTTTTTAAATGTTATAGCCCCTTTACATACTTATATCACATTTAAAACTAAGTCTGAGTTTTTTTATTAGTTTCTATCGTAAGTGTGGGAGAGCCATGCTTCGGCATGAATGAGTCGGCTCGACCGGAGTGATACCACGGCCTCACAGAAGACCGGCGTGAAACAACCACAGCGTTTTGTTTCGCTGTGTGAGTGAGGTTGCCGGAGGCCCAATCCTTCCCCGCCCCCAATCCCTCCTCAATCCCTAAATCTCCAAATCCCTAATCCCTAAAAGGTCGGCAACGCACTCGTAAATCCTCCGTTGCGGGTGTCAATGGGCGGCGCTGATTGCTTACCATCAGGTAACCCGTCTGCTCGTTTGCCGACCAATTACATAAAAATAAAAAAAAGACATGCAAAATTTATTGAAAATAATTAATTACGAAATGCTCTACTAGTTTCAAGTCACATCGGGACTCTTATTTTCAATTCATCCGCGTGAATCAAAAACAACAGATATTCGAGTTAAAACTTATGATTTACATGGATATTTCAGACGAGTTGTAATTGAAATGTTCGTGATTGAATTAAGTACAATGAAGTAAAACTCAACCAAAATAAGCATGTATCATCTTCATCTGGAAGGCTAACCTACCTTTTTAAACATTGCCATATCAAACTTCTACATTCGAATCTACTTATTTTATTGACGTAATGAACACTAGTATAAAATATCAGGATTCCCGGGATAGTACGTCGACCCGGCCTTGGCTAGCGTGTGTTGACCCTGCGCAAACGCTGGTCCGTTACCCCGACCGCGTTGGATCCCGCCTGACTACTCACAGAGTGTTAAAGAGGCCACACTTTTATACTGATTCTATCCTACATCGCCTTTGCTAGTAACCGATAGTTTTATATTTTTAACATCGCCATTTTAAATATGTTTGCCTAGCGATAAATAAAACATTATTGTCAGACTGTTTTGATTTTGTATTTAGGCAATGTTTGCTTCTTTATCTTACTAAATAATTCACTTGCTTTCTAATTCATACACATATTAGGTATAACCATAAATTAACTATGTCGATAAACAAACAGATGCCAGTTCTAGTTCTCAGAAACTGATTTTATTACTCTGTAGGTAGGTAATATGTTAATTTTCTCAGACGGAAAACATTTGCGCATATGGTGTGATTACAAAGTGACTTACAATTAAATGTATTCAAGAATGTTAATCGTTGAGTCAACAATTAACAGGCTTATGAATTGAAGATACGTCAATAAGTAATATATTGATGTCGAAGAATTTCGTACTATGTAGGCAAACTATACTAACATTAGGTTGGTACAACAATTAATTTCCGCAAAACACTTCTCAGACTCTTCTCTAAGCTGTTAAATGGCGTGGCTATTAAGCGCCACCCGTCTCGGGGGGAAGTGGGCCGCTTGACAAGCAATATCTACGTAGGTACGTACGTATAGAAAAACTCGGGCTGCTATTCAGCAAGGGCTAAGGTCGTTGCTCCGAGTTCCTTGCATAGACGGGCTTTTGAACCATAGGGCGACGCACTCAGCCTTGTCCTTTTGTCACTATCACAACACGTTAATTATTCATATGATTGATTTCGGTTCACCTGGAACCAGTTTTGATTTTATTACTTATGGATATTAAAAGATTTTTTAGGTCGTGAACTTAATTAAGTTTAGTGAAACGGCTTTAACAATACGGCAAGCATACGTTTATTTTTTTACATTTTAATTTTGTTGAAAGCACATAACGTTATAAATATTGTATTATTCAGAATCATTGATATTTATAAGTATTTCAAGGAATTAGATATTTAATATAATGACCTTTCTCTATTTAGCCCATTGCACTAGATTTTACGTGGTTACCTGCTTATGAATATATTGTAAAGCTGCTTTATCGATTTATGAAATCTATTCATAATTGTCTAACCTAAGTGCAGGTAAATCGGGTCAGAGAAGTACAGTAGTGTGCGTAGTTGGATCCGGGTCACTGAGGCAGGTCGAACGCTACCACGGTCAGGACTCCCTACTTTATTCGACTTCAATTTGGTACTAATTTGCCCATGGCCATACACAACTCGAATCATCTAACAATAATTGAAATCTACAAACTTTCGTGTGTTTCAGCTGACCTTAAAGTTCAAAAGTTAGTAAACCAGTATTCTGTAGAATAATCATATCGATAGAGAGTTATAACACGCAGATCCCAGTCTATCAATTCTATTGAAGCAATTTACTATGTAGATTGTGTAGAGGATTCATTGTCGAAGCGATACTTCATACAATAACTCGTTATTGCTAAAAATAATCTCGATACCCTTACCTATATTTAAAATACATAGGGTTATCTTTCAGCGACTGCGCGTGACGTCATGCGCAGTACGTCACAGCTATTACGTCACGTCCGATCCGTCATTACTTGCAGTGTTATTTATGTCTAAAGCACATAGTTATGTCTACTCATTGAAGCATACAGTAATAAATGTGAAGATATTATGTTTTATAATTAGGTAGAAATGTAAATCCCTCAATGACCAAATTATCGCATCGACCTGAACTTATCTATTTTGTGTAAGGCGCTGATATTACAATATCACGACCTTGAAATACTTGGGTCATTTAAGTTGAAAATGTTTTAATTTAGAGCTCAATTAATATATTCAAGTAATTTAATGTTTAGTATTATTACTATAGCAGCCATTTCAAAACCGATATTTAGACCCAAACCATCATCACTGATAGTGTGAACTTGGTAGTCTCAGAAAGTTTGTTGACCTTTATTTTTGTTAGTAATATGGATTTTATATTTCTATAACCTAACAAGTTGTTAATTAACCTAAAAAAACGTGAGAGACGATGGCCCCATTTAAAATTAACCCCAGCCAGACCTGTGGTTAATTTTATTGAACTTGTATCTATGTAGGTAGTTTCCGACACATGATGCAAAGTTCATCGTAGTAGGGTTCAACCGTTATCATTCTGCAAGCTTCACGATAGCAAGCCGTCCATCAACCGAACATCTGCACGATGATAGGTATATAAATCGTCACAGATTTATGACCACGAACATTTCGCAATGATATGTATTCTTCTGTTAAAAATATCTCGAACAGAACGACCAATATTTCCACCAGATGCAAATAGTTTGTTATCGAGTATTGAATGTCATGTATCTAAATGCAGTCTCAAAGGTCGAACTTCTCACATGTTGACAGACATATCATAAGTTCTAAGTAATCCCTGTCTGCTTGTAATAGACATGTAGGCTAGAGGCGCAGGCGGAGTCGATGACCGAGTATTGATCCCGACGAAGTGGGTCGCGACCCGTTTTCCGTTGCAATATAACCAAGGGGAGCAATGCAACGGTCATCTCGGTACGACATTGCATTAAGTTGAAGCCAACAGTTCAACGTAGTCTACACGTGGTCGTGTTCTAGATAGCTATGTATTGAGTGTTTATTTCTTTTTTATTTTTAACCTCATGCCTTCATCAACGTCTATTTATAGGATTTAGGGCTGTTCTGTAGTTGAACTGGTAAAAATCAAACGTGGGAGTTGAATGGGTTTGTACTGGATTTTTCGCAGGCATTTGTTGACGGATAGGTTGTTGGATTTACCGTGCCATATAATAGAAAAGGCATTAACAGAAATGGATGATGAAAGACGTTAATATTTATGTAGTATCTATACGCAAATTTCACGAGCATTGCACAGCCAGGACGGTCGATGTGATGCGTGGCCTTCGGACATTTACTACCCGACTTGCTAAATGTCAGTCACGTCAATTCCGTGTTTTGCCGTAACCGGTACCGAGTTATTGCTTAGCATTCCTGTAACATTTTCATTAGTTTTTCAGTTAATATTGGGCTAAGCTCACCTTTCCTTTATCTACCCCTTTGAATTGATAGGTACTATTTATGGTAATGTGAAGAGAAAGTCTGAATAATTTATTTCAAATAATGAGGTCGGATATCGACGGATCGCTTTCTTCGACCAGGTTTCTTTGTGTGTATAAGTTACTGAAGGCACCTACATTGAAACGGTAAATCGTTGTGATTGGTCCATCTAGTGGTGGGTAAGTATTAGTCTTGTGAAAGTTGATTTGCTGCACCGCATATTCCCCACTTAACTGCTAAGGTGTGAGGAGCGTTCACTTAATACTTCTAAAATGAGTTGCTTTATTACTAGATCTTGGTACAATGTCAAGGAAGTAATGAGCTACTATGCAGCAGTTCACGAGAAATCTTCAATTCGAGCGAAATAAATATCGCTGAATGCCGATAGCAGTTTTCCTTGTGCGCGTTGTCCCAATTTACTATCTGATTCCGTTACATCTTATCTAAATAGGAAAATTCTGGAAGATATAAATCATTTTGACGTTATTTTATCTAAATCGCATGGCTAGTCTTTTATTTTATCGATGCTGTTGTCGGTGATTCTAGAAATCAATTCTTCTGATATGCACACTTTATAGTCAGTTGTCAGTATGTCCCAGAATAATCTACTTCACCCGTTGCCATGTCGACGAGAATGGATTTGACCTTCAGAGTGTATATTACATCACCCAGTTTTGGCGCCATAATGTGCAGACGGTTTATTTAATTTTAGGTACATATATTTTAGACAACTTTGGTATCAAATAAATAGAAAAACTCACAAAACTTAGTTGCTAAATATCTTTACGCGTTTCTAATATTGAATAGCTAAGACAGATTCACGCACTTTGCAACTGTCTAAGAAACTATGAGAAAAATGTTTTTATACTATAAAAGACTACTTACTTACAAAATATTCATCAGTAGTTTGAAAGTATGATTTGTAACTTTTGATAAGCAATATGATAAGTCACAAAAAGCCAATTACATGTTTTGAGTTTCACGATAAATGATAAAGAATAAGACAAAACACGCTTACATAACTATGATTACACTAAAGGTACTAAAAATATTACTAGGTTAATTATATGGACTATGATGAGTAATGGCTATTAATTCAAAAATTGAAGGTTCAGCCGTCTGTGTGCTTCAACGAGTATTTAATACAACAATATATTAATCGAAATGGTTGCTTACTCACACAATACTATACAAATTATTCTTAGTTGGTCGAGGAAGGAAAAACATATCGGTTTCTTCTATCTGGTGCGTGGAATTTAAAAGGTTTAAGAAGAATGCTAACCTAAAGTATTGTATAAATATAGGGGGGCAGTAAATGTTATTACCTACTTAATACTACACAAAAAAAAATCCCTAAAATTTTTGCAGGCAAAGATTTATCTTATAATTGATTTTCAGATGATAAAAAATGACAATACGCTTCTGAATGTTTTCGATTCGATTGCCATGTTCAGTACATGTACATGGGTACCATTTTTTGTTTATGGAAATTTGAAACCTTGCTCTCTTAATTAGTCCTTACAAACAAGCAGTGTAACATTTAAAATTTTTAGTGTCTGCTTGTTTAAAACACCAAAGTCACGTTCTCCATCATAACTTGATAGACCATTTACTCGTAAGGATGATAAGCCATGGGTACAAGCCATTCAATTGAAAGTACTCATTCAGGCGCTTTAAGTCATATTGAACTGCTAGTCTTGTCCTGCACCTATGTTATATTAAATTTTCATATAGTCGGCAAGACTTAGAAGGTTATAATTATGAATTATCACTGCACAGCAAAAATACAGGCTAGTATCACTAAGATAAGTATGCTTTAAACACATATTTATCTGATAAACTCTTATCAAATCTATAATTACTTAGATATGAAGAGAGTTAGTGTGAACAGATTTTTATCTGCAAGGATAATACCTAATAACGCTGTTCATGACGTTACTGGTGACATTTTTAATTAAGTAGGTAAATTGATTAAATACACATGCATGCCAATACTATTTTGTGGTTCCAAACATATTTGACGATTTATAGGTTCACATCGACTGTAAGTTTCTATTTGTTTATGCTAGGAACCCACGCTGGATGTCACGCCACGTGCTGGATTCACGTGGATACATGTCACGTTTTATCAAACTCTAGCTAGTTTAACACCGAAGTAAAATTTCTATTCATTACGTTTTTGTTAACTTTTTGGGATTATTTACATCAAATCAAACCAAGGTTTACTCGCTAAAACACGTGTATACATATAAACGCAGAGGCATGTAAATATAAAATACAAGATACAGTTAAGACACATGCAAATTTTTCGTTATATATAAAATCGATAATTACATTATTCTTTATCACGCTCATCTCATAAAATTCAGTGAAGATTCTATAAAAAACATTAGGCTGTTTTTGTCTCTTTACATTAACCCTAAAAAAATAACTGTTAAAATGGCACTAAGTGTCATACTATCATAAACCTTGTCATATTTATTGTCACCATATAGTTTGGTCTATTCTAAATTAAGGATTCTTCAGCAACCAAGGCCCAGGCAACTTATTATATTAGTCTATAAATGTGCGCCCAGATCTGGCGCATATGCTAAATGTGGAGGCAATATAACAATTCTCAATGGACCAGAAAATTTTCTCACCGTGGTGGTGCTAGATTTATCACGGGCGGGTTATCGTGGGCAGGCTTCAATAATAAAGGCAATTGTGGTCCAAACCTATTTTAAAATTTAGTTTGCTGTAGATGAATATCTTTAGCAACCACAATTTTATTTGAATAAATTAATAGTATGTTAAGTGTTGTGCAGAATTGTGCAGAATCTACTATAGACCTGATTCTAGCTTACAGCAGAAGTAGCAACATTGGGAAGCAACGTGGCCGAAAAAATAGCACGTTATTGGGAAATCTTGGGGTCGTGTCGAACCGATAAAATCACACAATCATTTAATTGCAAAACTTACTAAATCGATATTTTTACAATATTAAGGAGAACGAGGAACCGTCAGGGAATTAATCTCTTTTAAATTGTTTCCCTAAAGGACAGCTACGAGAGCCCCTTTAAATCTCAGTTATGCGTATGTACAGATAGCTACGTGTGGGAGTTTCTTAATACGAATTCTTTCTCGTTTTTCTCGCTATTATTAGAATGTGACTGTCGAGCGGCGTCGCGGTTGCTAATCGAATCTTCTCGGTTACAGATGCGTTCGTTGGAAATGCAATTGGTTCAGTTAAAATCTTCTTATGACAAATTATTCTGTCAATATTAATAATAAAAATATAAATAAGCACTTCAATGAAACAGTAGTTTATAATTGCGGTATTAGTATTCGATTATCATTTATCAAGTTCGAGGGGCACTGTTTAGTCTCGTGTCTTCTAATAAGTATTTGAAACATGATTCATAATTCTTGCCTGTTCGAAAATGAGATCTATCAAACAACCATTGTTTCATTCACGATGGATCATAACTTGTGAAAAGTTTGAAAACTTTTGCAAAATGTGTGGGTAGCTGTTGTGGACTTGTGAGCGTGTGTGCGATGTGGTTAGGCGTGCAGCGCGCGGAGTAAGTCTGGCAAGTGACGCCAACGCCCCCGCCAACTCGCCGGCGCGCCGTACGGCGTGACGTCGCTCGTCGCGCTGGGGCGTCGCGCCAGTCTCTGCACAACCGCGGCACCGACAGTGTCGACCCGTTGCGATGTAAACGCTTAACCTTCTAATCTGTCTACAACGACAGCCTCAGTTGCGTGTGCACGATAATTTCAAGTTGATTTTCTCATCAGTTCAGTAACTTTATTTTTGTGCAAATATTATTGTTTTATCATCCGTTGCGCCGGATACATGTAAGTGTAGTTTTTGTGTCATCATTAACATTGGTGTCCTGAATTACTAACGCGTTTTGAACGAATCCTCAAGAGTGTGCGAGCGTGACCAAAGTAAGACTGTCTGGGGACCACGTACGCAATTTGATCCTGGTCGGTTGGATATGGTCAAATTAAGTGACCAGGTAATTTATTTAATAATGCGCTTTTTCACTTCCCACTCTACTATAACTTTAAGCGTAGTTATACATTTAAAAAGAGCATAATGAATCAACAGGTGTTTAACTGAAAAGCGTGGTCACGCCTCGCACAGAAATGTAACCATAACTTATTTGTTTCTTATTTATAAATGATTTTGTTATGATGACCTGCAGAATGTGCGCTTCTATAAACTGATGACGTTGTATGCTTACGTATTGGTAGCAATGGCACAATGAAATTTATCTAAATTCCAATAAATTAACGCAAAATGATTAAGTTTTAAGTGTGAAGGATCCAATTTTTATTCTTCATTGTTCTAAATTAGGGTCACATTAAATAAATGAATACATACCTACTTACATAAAAGTAGGTGAACAAATACAAGGAGAAGTAGGGCGTGTTGTGGAAATAATATGGCTTGTTTTCTTTTTGTTAACTTATTAAAATTAAGGGAGTGGTTTTTAATGGCACCATCTTGACCTTTGCACTAGTGCCTTTTGTCGGGCTATTAGTATCCTTGATGACATATCTTTAGTAGCTATGATTATTTTACATGCTGCTTTATTATATCGAACCACTTCGACCATATAACGTGGGCTATCAATGTCACGGTCAATTACGATAGAATATACCTACACAAGTATCTTCTTAGTTGCTAGTAGGTATTTTTAGTTGCCTGTTAAATTATCCCGTTACATTTCACATATCTATTCACCTTGGATGCGATCAATCCTTTTGGTTACTGATATAGTTATTGTTATTCTCTGAATAGCTCAAATCTGCGTCATACATACCATACGAATCGTAATAACCACCATCATAAGTTACGATGGTGGTTAGTACATGTCATTTGCATTTACGTGCTTTTAATAACATTTCAACTTATCAAGATTTATAACAATACAGGACTAATTTAGGTAAAAACATGTTTTTTGTAAGTTGCTTTCTAGTCGTGCACAATTTCACTTGCGTAGCTCATGCTTATGCTTGAGCTCGTGCTCAACAAGATAGAGTAGTTTCGCAATGGTGGAACCTTTTTAAAATTTGTCAAGTATTTTTGGAGTGTATTCAATCTAAACAATCAAATCTTTACTTTTTATAATATGAGTATAGAAAACTGATTTACTTCGACTCCTTATTTCCTCCTCATTCAACTCCGGGTCGCGTTTTAGATATTGTTCGTAACCTTTTTTCTTTATTTAAACCTTTCACAGTCTTCGAGGTCGCAGGTAAATGTGTCACATCCATAAAGCGCTCGAGAAGGTCCCTGTAAAAATAAAGAAATGTTATTTAATTTTTAATGTACTATAATTTGATTAGTTATCATCGATTTTGTTTAGGGTAAACATAGTCATGTAAAATAATGTTACGTGTTAGGGGTGAAACCTTTTGAAATCCCAGTGAACTATTAGCCAATTCTCGGCATAAACATAAGATTAAGTTGTTACAATATCATGTATGTCTAACCTAATTAGCATTAGGAAGCTATGCGCAAGGATGAGGTTGACATACACAATTGCTGAATTTAATAATTAATAGATACCTGAAAATATTTTCAATCTTACATATCTCTTAAGAACTGCCTTAGTGCAGCGTTTTTACATATTTACAACATTGGTGGTTATATTTAGATAGCGAGCGGATATGACTTCATGTGGATGATTAGACAACTCATTAAACTTATAACGGCTGAGATAAATGCTGATAACATTCTCTTGATGATAAATTTTCGTAAATATTTGCATGTTTTCATTTTCACTTGTGATTCACTCAACACTGCGCTTAACCTAAAGACGGTGAATATTTCAAACAAAATTTCCGTTGGTAATTACATTTATTTTTTATTGTGAAATAAATATCAATACACTAGCGCGGTACTTAATGGAATTGAAAAATAGAATGAGTCAACTAGACACACCGCGCCCAGTTATTTTTAGCGTCATTCATTTCTATATATCTGATTTTTTTTTAACAGAGTTGGATTAGTAGACAAGTAGTAGAAGTTGCTATTTTAGAATCAATGAACGGACTTATTTTTGCAGACTTATCAGCTCACATACTGATAACAGTAATAACATTTTTGAAGTAGTTAAACCAAGGATCATCAGGTGCTTCATGCTAGAATGAAAGGTATTATGTAATGGCCAATCTGTTTCCCTCTATTTGGGATAACAATATGCAAACATGATGTCATGTATGTATGAATCGCACTCTAATAGGTACCAAACGAGGTGCGTCGGAGCAATTCAAAGTCAAATAGTTTTGAATGTGGATGTTGCTATTACGATTCGTGATAGCGCAATATAATAGGTATACACATTACATAAGTCATGTGCCTGTATCTTAAAAACTTGAAGTATAAAAAGATATCTTCATACTCGTCTGGTTACTTATTATTAACCGGGTTGCTCCAATATACCAATAACCGGTGATTTATATCTTTAATGACATCTCTGACCGATAACTTACTATGATAAATAAATATATATTTTTTGCGTCACCATAACATTACTTTTAACCTTTCGTGTGTTTTAGATTTCGCGATACATAGCTAATGTATTTTCTATTGTGTCTTATAAACAGACATTCAACTGGCTAAAGTACATAGTATATCGTTTACGTTCATATGCATATGCCTAGTATTTTGTTTATTAGCCAGTGTCTTTCAATTGCTGAGCTGTGAACTCGCTAATTTATAAGTGTATTTTTCTTAAATATCCCTCGAAAATGCAAATATCAGTATCAGATTGATTTGTTTTGTATAACCAAGATTATGATCGAGTGCTCCGGTAATAAACGTATATAGATTTAGCTCTTAAAGGCGTTATCAACAAGAGAATATTTTCTGGTATACTTCTTACTTAAAACATAGTACAAAATAAATTCAGAACCGATATTTCTAGTTATTCGTTGTCCACTGATTGATTACAATATCGTTGTTAAATTTGTAATATTGCAAAAATTACGACATTTACGACCACTAAATGCTCATGGAAAAAATTGCGTTTTAATTGAAGTTGGGGTAAACAACATTGAGGCTTGTAATGACTGCTTCCTGGAATTACTGGCAATGAAGCAAATTACCACCAACTCTCGCAGATGTTGCGGTACACCGGCGTCGTCATGTTTTAGTCATTTGAGAAATATCTATATCTCTTGGGAAATATTGTAATTGGATGCGACGCTATGTGATATATGTATATAGTATGATAATATGTGCTCTTAATGTTCAGTCATATAACAATAGGTAGGTAATGAATCATCAATAGGAATGGGTACAATTATAATAAATTCATCATTGCCAATTCTTTACAGTCGAATTAATATACCTATTAGCAGATAGTCAACTTGTCAAATGCCATACCATTCTCCACATTCATTATAAAATTAAACAATATTTAATATTTGTGCGTTACTTTGACCACAATTAGGCACATTGTTTTCAATATTGTTTGCTGTGGTTCGGTACTACGTTACAACCACAACATGGCGGAGTTTGCCACGTGTCGACATTATAAATTCGAGCTATGTTTTGTTAGTCTTCGTCCATTGAATGCCATAGTTAGACTGCCAGTGCTATTGATAGACCAATAACATCCGCATCCTCGTGCCCTTGCACCTATGAATAGTGTCAATCAAAATATTGTTCCCGTTCTATTTTCAAATAAATCGATAATGACTTATGTAATGCTTATTTAGAATGATATATGATTTGCTGTTTGAGTAAATCGAAAACAAATAGCTTCTAGTGTCTGATGATAATTCTGACTAACCATCTTATTGGAAAAAAAATCTAAATACTGCGAGAAGTCTCTCTGGTTCCGATATTACAGATGTTAGACTTGAATTGTCTGCATTGTTGCACATGTGTGTGCTGTCTGGCTCAAGTTTATCGACCGTCTCGTCTAGTCCACACAGTCCTCCCTTCGTCTGCAGACTTCTCTCTTTGTCTCTAAAGTGATTTATAGCTCACATTTTTATATATCCAAGTTACTTATGATCTCACACATTTTGTAAACGTATCCAATTGAACCAGTAACGTCGTTAATGCAACATAGTTCTTTTGAAAATGTAGCTTAATCAACTTATTTTGTATTTATTATGATTTTGGTTTTACGTTGTTCTTAAGAAATACATACACACACGCGTAAACACTGGTGACTTCGTTTCATTTCACAATTCAGTAGCGTGTGTAAGCTGATAACGTGCTATTTTTGTATCGTTGTCTTTCTTATTTTTACCGTGGGTTGACCACTTCATCTGTTTTATAGGTATTAATTGGGCAATCATGTACATTGTTGTTATAGTACATATTCTACAATATAAATTGTATGAGACTGTTGTGCCACTCCTTGGAATAAGGAATCTATATTCGCTCAAGGAAAATTAAATTCACACTGAGATATGTTTGTCCGCGCGAATCACTGTTCCTTTTGGCCTCATCCCAAGTCTGCATCGTCTCCTTGATAAATTCTCAAGGAAACAAAACTATACCACTACAAAATATTTGCGATTTTTTAAAGCTATGTATTTTGAGGGTGGAAAGTGAATGTGAACGGTGCCAATGTTTTGCACCAGTATTAAACACGATTGTGAATTTAGATGTAAACATATGACGTGTATAAATAAATCCCACGCCGGTATTGAAGCTGCCAACATCTCGTACGCCGCTGCCGCTCTGCTTCAGAGTTTAACCTGCGTCGCCCCTGTAATTCGTCGTCTTTATTGTTTTGTGCTTATTGTGATAAAATTTAACTAAGTGATTAAATTGACTTCAATTTTCTCTTGTAAGATGCCACATATTTTGAGGGCAAACGATATAATTTATGTTGTGCTAACGGCACTGTTCTCTTTTATACCTCATTTATTAAATAAATTTCGTGATCTCCAGTTGTTTAGGAATGTGTTGATAAGTGTTTAAGAAGAATATGACTGTAGAAGAATAACGTTTCTATGTACGTGTTTTATCTTTATGGGTTAACATTTTAAAATGTGAATGTTATATTTAATATCACATAGGATCAATAGTAACAGTGATATCCAAGACAAATATTGAAAATGGCCTTACGTGTTCTTTTAGAATTGATAAAATATTAAGCTACCATATTTATATCAGTTTCACGTTGTCCATTGAAGCTATTAATATCATGACTTCCAAGAAATAATCACTGTGTTCATAGCGTAAACATCTTCACAGGGTCATAACAAAAACATCGACGCATTTTGCTAAATTTGATTTTCGCTTGTTGCAGCTGGAGATCCCTTCTGTGGTGACATTGATGGAGTTCCGCTTGGACAGCGCGGAGTACTGCCAGGCCCAACACAAATAAACTGCAGGGCGTTTCGTGCGACGAGGGAGCGGAACGTGCCACCGCTGGACCCATGCTGCCAGGAGAGCGCGACACTACGCACCCCAAACGCTGTACCACGTACACCCACCCACAGGTAATACAAACACAATCTCTAGCTGACAACGTTCAACCGCCATATTGAAATCAGAGTGGGGTGTACGGTGTACCAAAGCCGTCCCACGACCGAACTATCAGTTGTTATCTGCTCCTGACCAAGACAAGAACGCGATACCAGTGATAATAGTGTAACTGAATCCGTTTACCTAACGCGTTACATCACTGTAATAATATAATACGGGCAATTGTTGAACAGGTATTTATCGAAATACAATATAGCAGCAATGTTGTTCAGATGGCGCAGTGTTTACATATTGTGTTATCATACTGTTGTGTTGTGTGTATAAAGAGCTGAACTGTGTGAAGCACGTCCACAATTGACGCGATGTTGGCTCTGGATCAGCTCGGAAATACCAATGTCGATGGACAGACATAAGCGTCCAGAACATCGCACGTCCACATGACCGAAACTTCGCTGTATACCGAACACTATTTTTAGAATTCATTTTTTATTCCACTTCAGTGGTTGGTCTGGCTTTGACGCAAATACATTTAAAAATGATATTCTCCGTAAATCACAGCGCGGCACTGGCGGAATCGCTGAGATTAACAAAACTTTTATTTTTGTTTCAGTTACCTTAAATTCGGAAACCACATAATTGAAGCATATCATTCAGTTGCCGACGACCGTGTGATAACAAAACTTATGTTTTTCGCATAATTTCTTTTAGTTCCATTCCACATTCTGAACTTTTGTTTGTTCGTCTCCGAATGCGATCTAGTGGTTGAAAGCGACATCCATGCGGGTGGTTCTCATTATATAATTGGACCCTTTCTAAACAAAAGTAACGAAACTGTCGTGTGTTGTGTGGAAATAGAGTGACAGTTTGTCTGTTAGACTGTGACGGACCGTGACATCTTTCTCTGACGCGTGTGCATAAGAACCAGCCAGGTGTGGTATATTGTGTGACCAGAGCGAAGCAACTCGATCATCATGAAGCAGAAGGACATCAGGCCCGCGCCCTCTCTAATCGAGTACAAGAACATGCGGTTCCTCATCACCGACCGCCCATCCGACGTCACCATTCAGTCCTATCTTCAGGTAAATAATGTTGTTTTTATAATGATAAATATTTATACGGCTTACTCACGTGATCTATTCAATGTTTTATGAGAGAAAAGTGAACCACAGGCCCAGGTAATTTGCCTTATAGAAATAAGCCACTAAGAACTCGAAAATACCTATTTTAGGAACCTTTTGTTTTTAAGTTTAGATTATAATTCTGATTATTTCTTTACGTTTATGTAAGATTTTAACCAGACTTTCTAATTGAAAACGCCTTTTACATGAACTTCTTACCAAATCATGATGAACTAGGTTAAAATAATCCCGTCGTTCAAAATGTCATTTTAATTCCGAAAACGTTGTTTCGTTATTGGAATACAATGTATTTCTATCTTTGTATTATATGTAGTCGTTATCTTTGACGACTGATCCATTGAATCACAAAGAGACCAAGGGAGTGAACGATGGCTTTTAAAACGAACGCAGAAAGGCATAATAATTTTTTTTTCGTCTGCCCATTTACCAGAATATATTTCAAACTAAAGATCATCACCGATTTTGCCACCAGATTTTTAAAGACCTTTTGAATTTGTTGGAAAGTGGCATGTGCATCATAAGTATAATGATGACATGTACAATGGTTTTGGTGCAGGAGCTGAGGAAGCACAACGTGTGCACGGTGGTACGCGTCTGCGAGCCTAGCTATGATACGGCGCCTCTGAAGGCCGAGAACATTGAAGTACGTGACCTCGCTTACGACGACGGGACCTTCCCACCTGCTAACGTCGTCGACGACTGGTTTGAGATTCTGCGTGAAAAGTGAGTATGAGTGTGGTCCGCAAATAGTTTTAATCTTAAGATCGCATTTGGCAAAATACCGACATTTTGAATCCTTAGTACTAAGTATGTTTGCGTCTGTCCTTCGTGACTAATGGACAGGTAGTCATGCTTAATTGACGCAGATCATTATTGTCAGTTTCCTTATTCTGTGGTGGAAAATCTAAACAAGACAGTTTCAGAATTGTCGTGTTTTCATTTCAATTTACTTGCATCAATCATAAATGGTTTTAATTTCTACTGGCTCTCTATTACTCGTAGGCTTTATGAAAAATGTTGTTTGCTCAATTATTATAGTAAATGCTGTTTATTATTGGATGACGCACATTCAAAGTTATCGTTACGTAATGTAGCAGTGACGCACTGATTATGATCGACAGACTACCTACATAAATTTCGAATTCGCCGGTTTATTTGATATCTATTAAAGTTGTCTTAAAACCAGTGTTATTGTTCCACGTAACTTGTATTATGCAAATTGCCTTGTTTGGTACGTGTTGCTCTTGATTGTTTAAGTTATTAGTTAAACACTAACAATTGTACGTAATATGTTTATGTTGACATACGCTTTCCTTAAAAGACAGACTAGTTTTGGAGCTTATGCTGATATTGGGAGGTTGATTAATAATTGTTCTTCATTGTGAATTTTTTTTTTCACATGGCGTACAACAAACTTTCGTAACGATTAGTTAGGTTAGGAAACGACCATCATGTTTATTATGTACGTAATAATTAAATGTTTGTTTTTTCGACTCGTCAGAGCGCAGAACAAACCTGAAGCTGCAGTGGCGGTGCACTGCGTGGCAGGACTGGGCCGCGCACCCGTCATGGTGGCCATCGCTCTCATCGAACTCGGCATGAAGTACGAGGAAGCCGTAGAGACAATTCGAGAGTGAGTACATTCGTTGGTATAACAAAAATTGATAAATATCAGTTTGAAGTATATTTATAAGCAACAAGGTGACATCCACCTTTTGAAAGAGAATCTATTGTTGAACACATGACTCAAACAAGATGCTTATTGCGATTTATTTATGATTGAAAATCGTCCTTCAAAAGAGAAAAATTGTCGAATCGAAATTCGACACGATAATTGAAAATATTCGCGCCATTCTAATAAAAGCCTCACGATTTCGTGATATCAGTCTGCACCTATTATTTAAGTGCTTGCACGTAATATACTTTGCAGGATGCTAAGAGGCGTGACGAACATATACATTAATAGATAATTGAACGAGAAACGTGTAAATGTATATTTATATGAGCATTTTAATTAGATGCGGCTTTGTAATAAAAATTGCGTTACCTTTTTGGGCAATAAATGCACAATGTTTTTGTTCTGACGTTGTTATTAACGTGTCCTTTGTATTCCAGTCAACGCCGCGGTGCCATCAACGCGAAGCAGCTGTCGTACTTGGAGAAGTACCGGCCGAAGTCTCGGCTGAAGAAGAACGGGCACAAAGGTCCAAACTGCTGCGTGCAGTAAGCAGTCCGCGTCCGTGGAGCACCGTCCTGCGCCCGTAACAGCGAATGTAGCTCTGCTTTCACACACACACTGACACAGGGGAGCATAGACAACAATCAATTAGTTTTTTATCCTAGTGTCGCCTCTTTTTGACGACTATTTTCTTTATTTTTCGTTTCGTTGGGGGGGTTGTAACCGAATTCTGCCTTAACCTGCAAGAGCTTGGAATTAGCACATTCCCTTTGAGTTAACCTAACACGACTGAGAATTTGGTTATGATCTCGGTACCTTATTACCCGTTTACGACATGTTTATCTCGGGTTTTCTATGAAATTTAATTGAGAGCCTTATTGTAAGCTAATGTTTGTATGTTGAAAGTTAAGGTGTAATAGCCCTTGTGCTGTAATGTGTATTAGTGAAATATGTTAATAGAAGCGAGCCACGATTTGTGTTCATAGTTGAAACAGTTACTCGGGTATTCATATGCCTATATTCAATCATAATAAATTCAATATCCATAATAATGTGAAACAGTCAATCTAATTTTCATTTCTTTCCGTTTGTTAATATGTCGTTGTGTGGTGAAATCATGTTTTCCTAATTTTCCTTTGTAGACACTATATTTACCCATATAATAATAATAATTTGAGACATAATAGAAAATCGTTATGGTTTTGTGTTTCTTAAGACAATTTGACGTGAAATTACTATAAATTTTGCTTTTATATGATATTGTGAGAAAATGTTTATTATTTCGAATGCTTTTCAGTATAGCTAGTTTTCCAAAAGCATTCAGCCTTTGACTAGTTGCCCAAACATGATGAAATTCTAATCAAATGCAATATAACCTGACTCACCGAAAAGTTCCAATGAAGAAAATAGCTCTTTGATATTATTTTTCTATTTCTAATTTTATGAAGATTATTATCGAAATATATGAGAAAATGTAACTACAAGAACTCACATTCTTAAATAAAAATATTTATAAGCAAATGATGTTTTATTTTAGTATTTGTAACATATTACAAAAAAGTTCTTAGTAAACGAACTTAACCTAATTGAGGTAGTGTGTGGAGATTTGTGTTAACAACACTTGAGAGAATATGATACTATATTAAATACATTTATATTACAAAATATAAACATATTATAACATATAAACAAGTAATAATTATTTCCATAAATATTGTGATAAAAGTATAAAGAATACATTGAGGAAATACCAATAAAATTTAACAAATAAACTTTAACTAGGCAACCTTATCCCTGCCCTATGATTTGTACTTATGATCATTGTTAACATGATGAGTAATAAAAGGTAATATCTGAGGGTCAATCAATTGATACCTGAGCGCTGAGTCGAAGTACATTGAAGGGTCTAGACAAAATTACACATAACTTTTAGACTTAAAATCCAGTGTATCGCACTCATTACTTCTAAAAATGCGGGTACATCAATCGCGAAGTTAGCGAGCGCTTTTTTAAAAAATCTCAAAAATAATGTGGTGGCTATGCTGTGAAGATGCTTCACCACCACAGAATTGGATATATGCTTCGATGAAGTTGGACTTGGCGCTCCGATAAATTGACCCAAGTAAAATAAAGTATCAAGGGTTTGTGGTGTGTTAAGATCATTGATGAGATTATACAAACCGAGGTAGTAATGAGGAAAACGGTCAGTAGACTATCAATAGTAAATAACAAAATTCAAAACTACAACTACTTACAATACTTAACACAAATACTTAAACTTACTATTTGAATATACAGATCCACATCAGTCTGTTTTGTAATAGAGTTTCTTCAAATATTGCTCATTTCTTAGGTACATACTTGTGTACTTTCCCGCCATACCTCGCTATAAAAGCTTTGATGTCGAATTTACGTTTACATCCATCGTAGTTCATATACCGTATTTTGCCAAACACCGCTCGCTCTGCCCACCCCTGATCGTGTATACCGCAAACTGACCACATACATCCTGCAAAAACGTCGATAAAAGCTTGAGGATTTAAGATAATATATTTTTACATTACCACTAATTGATTTTGAATGTGTTTTGAACTGTTAATTTACGACAAAAACAAATATGCAAAAATACTAAGTAAAATCTTGAGCGAACAAATTTAATTTAATGTTCGTGCTGAGCTCTACTAGTTTGTAACATGCTTTTTTTAAAAGTGCCTTTAGGATTAAAATATCAAATCTAATCGTCACATCATCAGCCTTAAGTGCTGTTGAGCCAAGGCCTCTTCTCATTTTCTCATACGGAGAAGGTTTGCGCCACGCTTGCTCAATGTGGAATGGAGATTTCAAACTTATAATTAGAAATACAAAGAATATTGTCTAAATATACGTAGAAAGTACATATAACTCGGAAAGAGGAAAGTCACGGTATTAGCGAGATTTCGAGCGGACAACCTCATGCATGAGAAGTGGGCGCCTTAAACTCCGGATAATCATGACTACCTAAATAAAAATATAAGATTATTAAGAATAAATGAAGAACTTCTTACCAACATATCCATTTGGATCTCGCCCATCAATACTATAATGATCATTCAAGTATATGGAATACTTCAGAGCATCTTCAGGTGTAGGTGTCCACTCAAGGATTTTCTTCGCCCAGTACATGCGCAGAAAGCCATGCATCTTGCCTTCTTTCACTAGTTGAATCTGGGCTGAATTCCACAGGTCATCATGTGTCTCTGACTTGGCTAATTGTTCCAGAGTGTAGATGTGGGACCTTTTATCCTTTCTAAAAAAATGAGAAAATTTATCTTTACAGTTTTATTTATTTACAAATGGCAAGTGATTGTTATCGTGGCAAGTATGAAATATAATTTTGAGCACATAATTTATAATTTGTGTTCTCTCAAAAAGATGACAATATGCAGACACAGAAGTGAGCAAAAATTTTCATTAATGAAATACATCTTGTATGAAATGCCTTGTCACTCAGTTGTACTGAAATATTGAACAAAACATGAGCCTCTTGCTCGACAGCCTTGAATGCGACTGCTCAACTAGCGAGGTAGTTAGCATGATATAGTATGACAAGGAAGCAGATCCGTCTCCAATCATGGAGTAAAGTATAAAAAGTATATAGTTTAAAAATCATACTAACCTATGATCATCAAGTGTCTTCTGCGCCCAGTTGCTGGCACCTTTGATGCTGTCATAATGTTCACAATAGAAACAGAAGTTGTCTGCTAACTCACGACGCACGATAGCTTCTTCGAGGAAAGCATTCACAGATTCAGTATGTTTTCCCTTGTGCTCTTGAACGCATAGAGCTACTCTCTGTACTGATATTTGACCTGAAATATCAGTAATAACTTTGGTTACTAGTGATAGAAAAATAATTGTTTTAATGCATGTTCTTTGACTTTAGTAACTGGTTGTTACTAAAGTAAGTACTTTCTATGATTATTTAGACACCACTGACATACGGTGAAGGTAATCATCGTGAGGAAACCTGGACTTATAATTTCTAATTTTAAGTCTGAAATCGCCAACCTGCATTGAGCAAGCGTGGTGATTAATGCTCTAACCTTCTCCGTATGAGAAGAGGCCTTTGCTCAGCAGTGGGCATTTATAGGCTAATGATGATGATGATGATGAACTGGTATTAAGATAGAGAATAAAACACAAGGTTCTATAGTTTGGCCCAACTTCCCAAGTCACATTTTCTGTAGCTGTTTAGTGGTAGTTAATATTATTTGGACCAATATGACATACTTCTGCCCTATGTGTTCTGAAAATTGTCCATGTTAACACTTACCAAAATGAAACCATGGTGACAAATTGCTGAGAGCATCTTTAGTGGGATCATTTCTTTTAGTTGCAAATACTTTGAGTCTCTGGTCAAGGAAACTCTTCAACATTTTGAGGGCATTGTCATACCCTGGCCGGGCCCAGTCCACTGGGCCTACATTCTTGTCTGCTTCTCTGGAAACTATGGCCTCATCCCAGTCTATGGGCTGAAAATATGAAAGAATTTGTTGTGAATCAAAGATCCCTCTTAATCAACTGTATTTTTTTCATAAATAGGTAGATTACTATCATTATCATTATATCACAGTTCATCTGTATTGTGTCTCATCTGTTTTTGCATGAGGCTAAGGTTAGAAGAATACCTATTATCATGGAGAGGCAATTCGGGGCTGCCTTCATTTGTTGTCTGGTTTTGCACCAGACTTGAAGTGAGTGAAGCTATTTAGTTAATGAATGAGAACTTATGAGTTCATCCAATAATTATATTTTGTATTATAATATATAAAAACTCAAACATACCTCTGGTTCAAACTTAGCAGTGTATGGATGTTTGATAATAGGTGGGAACTCGGTTAAGTATTCACCAAGTTTGGAATTGATTTTATTTCTTATTGTTCTTGCTGAGTACTCTTGTTTGTCTGATGCTACCCAGCAGGGAACTATGTTGTGGGCATCCACCTGAAAATTATAATTATAATGTAAATTATCCATAAATGGTAAGGTAAAAACCATTTAGTTCATTCTTTTTAAATAATGTTTATGAGTGGAATTAGTGGAGAATCTTGAATTACAATTAAGTAGATCAACATTTTGGAACATATTGCCAATTCTTTTATTTATTTATTTTATTTGTATAAAAATAATGTGAAATATTACCTGAATGAGAGGAACATCTTTCTTGAGCTTCTTTTTTACACCCTCCAGCCAGCCTAAAGGAACCCGCAATGGATTGAAATCACAAACCACAGCCCCAATATTGTGTTTCACCACCCATTGAGGCAATACTTCATCTCCACTGCCCTCTAGTAAGTGAAATGATATGTTCAGCTTCTTACAGTCAGCTGCTACCTTTTCTAAACCTGAAAATACGTTCACCTTCAAGTTAGTATGGGTACTAAAATGCCATAGATTACAATAACAAGTTACATTTAAACTTTTTTTAGTACATAATTATTTCAAGATATCTACCTTTTATAAGAAAATCAAACTGCCTGACAGAGGCGTCTAAGTACTTGGCTATCAAACAAAAACACACGTGTAGCGGTACTTCGTTTTTGAGCGCCAGTTTTTGTGCAAACAGGAAAGCCCAGTTATCTTGGACTCGACTGTCTCGGGACATCCAATACACCACCCCTTCACAGTTATCAGGCACCATCTGCTCCTGAGATACGATTCGAACACGCTTTTTATTGAATTTATACTCCAAAATAGACGCAGCAGTCTCTTCGCGCTTTGCCTGCAATTTCTTCATAAATTCTTCGATGTCGTTCGATTTTGTGGGAATTCCATTGCTCTGTGATGTAGCAGCTGTTGAAAGCTTTGGTTTTTTTGCAGCAGATGCCATTTTAATCACACTAGTTAACGATTTACAAAGATACCTCTTGATAATAAATTTATAAACTGACAAACGCGCCATAACAAAGCAATACGAGACGAATTTACAGATAAAAAAAAGTACTGACGTTTGTTTGACTGAAGTTTCATCTTTGATGTGTCATGTCATCTTAAAGCTTAATTAAATACCAACTCTTTGTTTCGCGTAATATTTTAATAATGTTCACGTTTGTATTGTTATCAAATCCGAAAAAACAATAACCAAAATACGCGTCTAAATTATTCATTACAGTTGTATAAATATGAATCATTTTTTTATAGTTGAGTTTTGTTTATTCGGTTCTTCGGAAGTTTCCGTTATTGTGGATTCTGGAGTGGGGAAGAATTTATTTTTCAGAACACTACTGCATGGATGGCAATTAATCCTTTCGATGTTTCGTTTAATGCAATCCAAAGAACAGAAACCAATCAGATTACACGATCCGCAGTTGATTTTTGAATCTTGAAATGGTGTCGCACATTCGAAGCAAACGTTGAATTTCTCTATCTGGAAGTATGAATAGGTATTGTAAAATATATCATTACAGATTTATTAATTGTTTTTAATAAAGAAAATCGGCCTACTTACCCCCTTTACAGTTAGTTCTGGTGCCACATATGGTCGTACGGCTGGAACCATGTCCGGAGTTGAAATTGTAGCCATTTTATGTTCATGAATAAGACTAGCTACTTCACGTTCTATTATTTCTTTATCTTGGAACGTCAAAGGAATTTGTATAATTTTCCTCATCTTTTTATAATAAAAATGAATAATACATAGGACTTGTTTTTGGATTTTTTTATCATTGTATACTTTTTTCTTTGTTGTTTTTAGAACGTCCCAAATTTCAAGACAGCGGGCAGCAGTTAGCCAAAGGCCTGTGCACTTTTTGTTTTTATGTTCCTTCATTATCATGTTCCACGACCGATGGCGATACCTTAGCAATGAAATTCAGCATTATAGTCTCTATTTGTAAAATTAAATACTGCTTTTGACTGGGGCAATAAGGAAAATGATTTGTAAGTACTACTTGGATATAGGTAGGGTGATAATAATTTTTCTCTAAGGATACCTACACAAATACCTACTCAGTAGTGAAGTAGATATACTTGACTACTGAGTATGTGGCATTTGAACTCTACATATCTTACGGGTAAGATATGTAGAGCTCTACCTTAAGTTAATCCACCCAGAAGTCTACAATCTCACATATTTCTTAACTTTAACTTGAAGCTACATTACAAAATGGTTTTCAATTTATTATAGGATGGAAATAAAGCATAATCAACAAGACTTACTCGTAAACAATATCAATTAGCTCCTTCAAGAGCTTGGCTTGCAACCATCGGATGTGCAGTAATCTGGCGCAGTCTACCACCAGTTCCAAGGCTTGCTTATAATCTCCTTGATTGTCGTCAGTGGCTTTTGTTAAACCATGTTTTGAAGAAACGTCCTTTTTGGGTCTCGCATCGCTCTTAGATTTCTTTGCTCCTATAAAGGTAATAAGATAAAGTGTACAATTTTTAATTGCTGCTACTATCGGACAATATGTAGGTACCTATTTTTGCGTTATAACTATCTTTGAGTGCGTGGTCACTGATCTGATCACCAATAAAATTTATTGGAACCATTCACTCCCATTGGCTCCACATGCTTTACAATCGGCATCATTGGTATACATGTTATTATGTTTAGATTTTTCATTATTCAGATATTCCCATTCTAATAAAAAATACTAACCACATTCCACAGCAGATTTTTTAAAATAAGTTGTTTTACCTGATTGGTTAATCGGTTTCCGAGTAGCTTCTATATCATTTATAATCTTTCTTGCAAAAACAAACAGATTCCCATATTCTTCCTTCCCATTTTGGCATTTCAGTAACGGATCTGCACCAAACAGCAGAAGATTTGTCAACTGAAAGTGGGTTGAAGATTGATTATTATTTCGCTTCTGTTATCCCAGCGTCTTGTGTTAATGGGTACTAACATTTTTAGGGTTACAATGCTCTTTAATAAAGATTGTGTTATTTCTTAACGAATTCTGGCGTTAACACTAATGGGTACTAACATTTTTAGGGTTACAATGCTCTTTAATAAAGATTGTGTTATTTCTTAACGAATTCTGGCGTTAACACCATACATACCATCTGCAGTCGTTCCGTTAAAGGGATATTCTTACAGAAGGGCAAATAAAACATCTTCACTAGTATGGTCTGATTTAAATTATTGATGACAGCATTTAAGTCGGTTCGGGGGCTTTTTACGAATATATCAAACAGATCCAGAGATTTATTCATGGCCAGGTCCACAGCCGAGACGCCATTGAATTGGGTTATTGGATTACATCCATATTCGAGGAGCAATCCAAGAATTTGGTCACGTACCTGTAATTCAACGATTATTGTTAGGTACATAGAACAAATGAAGGGGCGAATCTTATAACCATCCAGATGAATATTTAGTTCATGAATAACACTCAACCTTGGTAGCTTTTAAAATCATCGTCACCACCTAGCATACTAAGTAGACCATACTTGAGACTTTTACTACAATGAGGGGGTTAGTTCAGTATTTTAAGAGCGTATTTTTTCTTGGATGGCCTATTTAGATTTGTAGGGACAAAATATTGGGACAGATTTTCACCATTAGCCTACAAGTGCCCACTGCTGAGCAAAGGCCTCTTCTCACACGGAGAAGGTTTGAGCATTAATCACCACGCTTGCTCAATGCGGGTTGGCGATTTCAAACTTATAATTAGAAATTATAAGTCCAGGTTTCCTCACCATATTTACCTTCACCGTATGTCAGTGTCAGTGGTGTATAAATAATCATAGAAACTACATATAAATCGGAAAAAGTCACACTGGTACTTTTCAGGTTTCGAACCCACACCCTCTTGCATGAGAAGCGGGCTCCTTAACCTCCGGGCTATCACGACATGGTACAGATTTTAAGTAGTCAAAATTCTCTTATGTTGTAACGATACGGAGCTAAACTATAGCCGTTATGCAAAAACCAAAACTTAACTAATAAAAAGTACTTACTTCAAGCAGATGCCTATTTTCAAGTTCGTCATTTTCTATCTTCTTTGAAAGTACTGCGTGCAATAAAGTAGGACCTTCAACGTCTATTTTCGGTGTAGCATTGGGAGATTGTGGTGGTTCTGGAATCTTTAGGCGGTGATCTGGACTGGCTCCACACTCCAGTAACGCACGAATCACCCCCAAATTTTCGTTACTGACTGGTGCGCTCACTGCTATGTCCAATGCCGAATATTCATGTGCCTGAAGAAATGGGATCTTATTAGGTTCTTTATAAGTTTGCTTGAGTTTTGCTTATCAGTATTAATTCACTCCCGTTTCTTGATTAGGAGCCTCTCGTTTATCTTTAAAAAAAGGCAGTCGTTTAATTATGAACTTTGTAATTCAATTCAGTCGTTTAATTCTGTCACTTACCTGTACTTATCCTATTTAGTTGAATTTACCTTTCACAGCCACCATAGATACTCGTGATTGTACTTTAGCCAAAATTGCTTTGGAGCAAAACAATCAAAAACTTCTTCAAAAATAATATTTTTTCTGAATAACAGTAAATGTGTTATGCAGTAATAATTACTTGTGGATAAATTTCATTAACATCAGCACCATATTTCACTAAAACTCGTATAAGGTCTGGACAGCCAGCCACGACAGCCATAAAGAGTGGCGGTTGAGGACACCGAATGAGACGAGGGTCCGCACCATCAGCTAATAATAGAGTAATTGTCGCCATGATCCGTGATATCCTGAAAGCCACAGAAAATATACATTTGATATACACGTTTACTACATAATGTATAGGCTTCATGAACACTAAAAATGAAATAAATATAAAAATTTACTATTGATTAAAAAAGAAAAGAAAAATGTCTGTCAAAATACAAGTCAAGTACATGAGACGTACAGTCAAGGTACATGAGACGTTGTTTATTATTAAATTGGCACTATTAAGTTAACCTATCTAAAAAGGAATAACAATTTGCACTCACTTTTCTCGATTTTTTTGTTCTGTTGCATCTATAGCGTCATCCTGATCTTGCCACATCATGTCTCTACTAGGTTTCATTGATTGTTTTGTATTCTTTGATTGGGATTTTTTCATTAGTTTCTCAACAACCTTCTTCTGTTCGTCCCCAATGCTTACTTCGACATCTTTGCACATGTTGTAAACTTCAAATATGTACGGTACTGGGTTCACTTCACAACGAACTGAGTAAACTTCTGCGACTTTTATCATATATTCAAGATTAAGGCTATCATACATGCGCTTATCTTCAGCAGTATCAGCAATCGAATCTAGACTATTTTTTTCAGCCTTTTTTTTCTCTACCGGCTGTTGGATGCTCGTTGAGTATTTATTGCCCGGCGATGATTTCGTATTTACATCGCTTCGTTCCGTTGTTTGTTGCGAGTCTCTTGATATATTCCATTCTTGTATACTTTCATCCGGTGGAGCTGAAAGATGAACATCTTATTGTTTTTTTTTTCATTCACTCGCTCTTTGGAAGATGTAGTCAACGAGCCAGCTAAAATTTGCGATGTAGAGGCTCGTTAGATATTTTTAAATGAAAACGAAAAATGTTTAGGAATTAATAATAAAAAAATGTACTTAAACATAATCAAATGACCCATTAAATACTAACGTGGTACTAATGCAGGTGGAGGTAAAATGGCTTGCAACATAGCACTGTACGGTATATTCTTCTTCTCCAACGCATACCTCAAAATGGTGATCCCAAGTGGAGTGCAACATGCATCGTTGAATGAGTCAATATCAGGTCCCGCTTCCACAAGGAAATGTATTATTTCTGGTTGATCCCCACACTGCAGGGACATGAATAAAGAAACTAGTAGAATAATAGAATGAAAAGACTGAGGGTTTTGTAAGGGAAAGTCTCTTATATTTATATGATGGGGATATGAATTACTTACATTTAGGTGATGATAATATTGATGGTGGTATGGAATTCAACACAATTTTTTGCTTTCACCAACTATTAATGTCTCAAAGCATGTTAGAGGTGAACAAGAAACTTACTGCTGCATACATAATAGCAGAATTCCCTTGATTATCAGTGATGTCAGGCATGACGTCAAACTCGTTTACAAGCTGAGCTACATTTGAGATGTGTCCTAAATAACTTGCCATTAGTAACGATCTAAAAAAGGGGCGAAAATAATTAGTACATTAAAAAAAACATGTTTTGACCAAATCTAGACCATTACAAAGCTTAGCTTGATGCCGTATGACAATTTGGCGACAGCTGAACAAACGCGAGGTCGCGTTTGACCCTATTAGTCATACCTACTAAGGATAGTAGGAATGAATATAACAAGTTTCTAAGTCGGTGCGGATGGGGGGATGGATAGATGGATTTTACGTTAAAACTACTGAACCAATCTGAATGAAAGTTGGCACAGAGATAAGTAGGTTATGGTCTGGAATAACCCTACTGCAATTTTTTACTTTTGTACTGCGGGTGAAACCACTGGCAGAAGTTAGTTTTCATGCGTCGCTATCTTCCCAGTCAGATTTCTGCTTTGTTATATTTTTTTATGGAATATGTCGGCAAACGAGCAGACGGATTACCTGATGGTAAGTAATCAGCGCCGCTCATGGACACCCGCAACGGAGGAGTAACGAGTGCGTTGCCGACCTTTTAGGGATTAGGAGGGATCGGGGGAGGGGAAGGATTGGGCCTCCGGTAACCTCACTCACACGGCGAAACACAACGCTGTGGTTGTTTCACGTCGGTATTCTGTGAGGCCGTGGTATCACTCCGGTTGAGCCGACCCATTCGTGCCGAAGCTTGGCTCTCCAACACACAAAAAATTAAATACATTATAATTCTAACGGAATCTTTGGATGGATATTTAGTGCTACACTTAACTGAAACTATTTATTTGAGCGTCAATTTTATTGTGGGATTGACGGATCGCACGACGCGCGTGAGCGAGGCTCAAATCGGAAAAATCGTCAAATGTTTTCTCTCGCCTAGGGTAGGGAAAAAAGGAGTATCAGACTCTTACTGACTAAAAACCCCCGCTCCCCTTCTCTTGCTCTAGGCAATTATAACTCACCTACAATCCAGTTCATATTTGCCCGGTGGCTTAAAAGCGGTTCTCGGTCCAGACAAAATATGCTTCATGTTAAGTCGAGATTGATTCCACTGATCTTCGTGGGTAAAGCAGTGCTTCATCATGTGCATGACAACTTTGCTATTGTTCCATGCGTAGTAAGTCTTGGTTTCCGCAACGCTTTCTTTACTGCTTTGACTGGTATTAATTTCCTGGATCAGAAAACAAAAAAAAAAAACTACTTATTCTATTTTTTTGTCTATCTAATATGGTACTTATATTTGTTATTTGTAAGGGACTTTTTTGTTATTTTTGTATGTATTTTTGTTTTTAATTTTAAGCCTTTTAAGAATAGAATATTGTTTTGATTCACCTAGATCGATGTATAACTTCCCATGTTCTGACGCTTGAAACCGAGACCACATTCTGTTTAATATAGATTTAGGAGGTCGCATAACTTTTACGAACCTAGGTATTTTCTACGGGGCTTACCTGTGGTACAGTGGTAACTTCAGTAAGTAAACGGACTTCGTTATTATTAAAGTATGCACGGTCAAAAACGGCGACATGACACAACTGACTGTATGTGTCTGTGCAGTTCTTCGGATACAACTTGGTCCATTTGTCCGCTGCAGTCAAAGGATTTGCCCCGTACTGCTTCAGCAAATCTAACGCCGAGTTCACTTCACCAATCTATAAAAAGTTCTACTTATATTGAGTTTGTTAGAAAGATAATACCTATGTGCGTAATTCACATCCAGACAGATCACATCTAAACATATTTATAATTTTTTTAACATGACAATGAACTAAACTAATTCTATATTGGACATTAAACCGTATTGTAGTGAAAATGAACTACTGAGAAAGTTACTATTCATTGTTTAAACGGTACTAACAATTTTGGTGGTCGAAGTCATGAGTTTTCGATGTGGAACTACCATGTTAAGCCCCACAGGATTGGACATGATATCGATGGCCACACTAGGCATATTTGGCCGCCACGCGAGCCTGATCAACTGGTACCCATGCCAAAGGCCCACGTCTTCACGAAGTTGTGCGTGGGTCTCAACTCCAGGACCCCAGCGAATGCTCTTACGCCATAAACCCTGATGAATTGGAGCAGAATTACAAGTAAGTCATAAAAATATTTAAAGGACTTGAGTCTCGATTTTACATTTCGCCCACCTAGGCTGTATCGTGAATCGATTCTAATAAAACTTTGAACTCAATTCTATCTAATATACTTCAGTAGTTTATGAATGCTCTGTATACCTATTAATGTATTTGATTTTTAAATGGAAATTAATAAAAAAAAATATATGACAATTAATTTTCAAAATTAAGTTTAGAAAGACAGAGCGAGTCTATATTTCAATACCTAAAATCCTAAAATCACTTATAACTGGCATTTTTTTGCGATATACTCTTATGCTTATGAGTAACTAAATTTCATTAAAATCGATTCAGTTGTTGTTAACATGATACCTATTGAACTTGATTTGTAGATTTAAAAATCGTGTTCGGCTTATCAGTCAGTTCCATACGGCCTTTGTTTAGGTAAGTGGGTATATCAAGTCAACCCTTCACGAGATGAGGTAGATATTATTTCGAGATAATAATTGATGAAGGTCGTGGTAGCCCGGAGTCGCCTGCTTCTTATGCACGAGGTGGCGTATTCCTACCAAATACCAATGTGATTTTTCCGAGTTCTATGTCCTATTTAACACAATTAGGCAGCACTGACATACGGTGAAGGAAAACATTGAACCTATATTATTTAATTATAAATTTGAAATCACCAATCCATGTTGAGCAAGCGTGGGGATTAATGTTTAAACCTTCTCCGTGTGAGAAGAGGTCTTTGCTCAGCAATGGACACTTATAGGCTGATGATGATCATGACAATGAATAATTAATTGAGATACTAACGCTGAACACCCGTCCGTCAGGGTAGGACATCAATCCGTAGCCGTGCATTCGGTTATTGTAGAACCTGCCTTCGTAAGTGGTGGCTGCATGCTCTGCACCCTCGTACCTCCAGCGGTACTCCCCTTCACCATGAATCGTGTCACGGACTATACTCCCTGTGTACGAGTCTTGAAACTGTTTTATGCAATGTAGACGAAAATAAATTTATAATTATAGTGTTTTAGGATATTATTGTAATTGCGACATCGGTTAATTGTTATCCTATTTTCTGGAGGAATGTGATTATAGAATCTAATGATCAGAAAAGCAAATTAAATTGTGGCATGACCAATAATTAATAATTTTGATTTTTAAGAGGAATGGATATTCATATGCTTCCTGTTTGGATGCTGGAATTGTCTTTGGTCTTAAATGTATGATCACGTCTCCGATTTCCGTAAAAAGCTCCAGTGACTCAACCTAAAGACCACGCGTACACAAACTTCAGTACGAAAACAAAATCGCTAAAAGGCTTCGGGTTGCCGGGAGAGGTTGTCTAGTTTTCATTGGCTCGTTTAAGGACACGTCAAAATTGACAACGTTGTTGTTTCGCTTTGATTCTCGGCGGCGGAATGAGAAACAGAAAGGGGCAGGACTGGCTCTTATGCAGTATCACTGCCTAATCTTGGCGATTGCATATGCCTGGCAAAGCGTGGTCTTTAGGTTGAGTCGTCTGTGAATCCAGCTTATCCTGTTTACCTTTGTGACCGTTTCTCCTTGGTCCGTCCTAGTGGTTATTTATAACGTCATTGGTCCTACTAAAACCCTTTCTCTATCACATCTAAAATCCAACCAGCTAGATATCGCCATCGTTGTACTCTTCTTATCTTTATAATATGTTGTGTAACTGTAAACCACTTCCTCTTTTTTAGTCAAAAAGAAATGTCAGACGCTTCCTGACTAAACACCCCCGTTCCTTCTTCTGCTCTAGGCCGAGGCTGCGGTGCCTTATTACGCTTACCCTATAAGCCCAGCTAAACATCAGCCCTATAGGGCCCCGTCTGTGAAACTAGTTACTTGACGTACAATTACGTTTTGTATCTATCTATCTACACTAATATAACCTCAGCTGATGACCAGTACACGCTTCCATATCCATTCTTCCTGTTCTCCTCATCTCTTTCTCCAAGGTAGTATTCATCATAGGGCCACCTTTTGGTCGCATTTGTCTTCGGTGGATTGCAAGGCATTGTGAAGACAATTTATATTAACGTACGTATATAAAAATTTAATAGTGATAATATGTTTTAAAAATAAATAAACGCAGGTAAATAATTTCGAAAATTAACTGTTATTAGGTACTAAAATAATAATATTATCACGACAAGTTTGACAGTTTGTGTTAAACCTATACTCGGACTTTTAATTCCATTCCAGATTTGACAATTTCAGTGTTGCAACGTTATGACACGTATTAAATAGTGACGTTGCGAAATTATTCGATTTGGATATCGAATATTTCTGAATCGATTCCTCTCGTCTTTAAATTTATTCTCGTAAACTAAGTTTATTAGGAAATAAAATATTTCTGAACCGATAATTTAGTTTTGACAATTAATTAACGATCTGAGACTTTTCTTTTGTAATTGTGTGTGGAATTAATAAAAAATGTGATCATGAAGGAACGTGACTAATAAAACAGACATTTTATAAATTGTCGCCGTCATCGCTATCGCTATCGCTGTTATTTTCTGTAAAATTTATTATGAATTGTGTCTGTGATTTTTATTGTCAATTAACATATCTAGCTTACTCTTTTTTTCCTCTTTTTTGAAAACATGGGATACACATTTAGACCATTCGGTAGCCGTAATTTTTTGAATGCCTTCCTGAACCTGATTCACTGATTGTTTATCGATTTTTGTGTTCATCACTACACTGTTATATGTGGTATCATTATTTCACAAAATGACAGTGGTCAATGTCAAATCAGGAATCGAATTAAAAGTCTGACTTATAATTTATTTATCTGTGTGTAAAACTTTTGTCAAAGTGGATAGTGTGTAGATAATAAAATGAAGTAAGCAAAAAGGTTTTATACTTTTGGCGGGAACTCTTTTATTTCCTTTTACTATTTTATGCAACTACTCTGTGTTCATTGGATTGGATTTGCCTTACAGAAATGATATTATAATTAAAAAAGGTGTAGATAGGTTACAAGCGCTCAGAAAGTGATACATTAAAATGTGGCTAACTAGCCACACTTTTTCATATTTGTCTCTTTTTCACTCGCGATATTGAATCATGCACTTTAACGTGTATCATACGATTTATTCATGTGCGCATATGTGTGCCGTTTTTGAAAATTGAATGTATTTTATGTACCCTAAACCTATCTTTACAATTTTAGGTACTTATAATATCATTGCCTTACAGGTTCTTTTTATTATACATTGTTACTTGCTTTAACAGCATTTGCTGTCGAAATTTAACATCTTTTATATGCCTTTAGAAATAAAGAGTATTATTCTTAAATAAAAAGCGCAGCGACTTAAATAGTAATTTTAATAAAAAAATAAACATTATCTATTTACATTTTACTTACAAAAACTTATATTAAAATTATAATAGTATTTTATTTTGATTAAAAATTAACAGTAGATATGTAGTCAGTGTCCCATTTTTAAGTAAAATTGCTATAAATATGTACCTATTTATGCTATGAATATCAAAAATACGTTGTATAAAAATCTTAGGTATTTGTATTTAACAGCAATTAAACCTGCAGCAACTGTTTTTAGACCTTTCGAAGTAAGTGTATTCCTGAAACAATAAAATATTTGTATTATTCGGCAGTCAAAAGACGAAGATTTGAATTAATATTATTATAATTTTAATTTTGAAATTATTTGACCTTTTTTGTTCCAGATCGGTACATACTTGTGTGTTATTGCGAATAGTATGTGATAAAATTATGGTTGATTAGGTTTATCTGTGTATTATCCCAACTACAATATTATAAATGCGAAAGTAACTCTGTCTGTCTGTCTGTCTTTTCTTCACGCCTAAACTACTGAACTGATTTGTGTAAAATTTGGTACAGACATAGTTTGGAACTCGAGAAAGGACATAGTATAGTTTTTAAACCAAAAACCTACAGGAAGTCACAATTCCACGCGAACAAAGTCGCGGGGGAAAGCTAGTAAAGCAATATTTTAAAGCAAAATAATTAGTTTGTTTGTTATAAGGCGTTTATTTCTGGAACTACTGGGTAGAGGGTTTGTTGTCACGGAACAACTTGTTTTTCTTCTTTTTTTTTAATAAAACGTTGCCCCATGCTAGGATTTTCTCGTGTGTCGTGGGTGCGGTTACAAACATACAATTTCACATGCACATGTCACCCAGACCCAACTATACATTATTTTGAATATAGAATGTTATTCGTAAGTATGTAAGTTTAGCGGGATATTAAATATATAGGTGTTGAATATTATTACTTCTCAAATCTCAAACTAATGAAGGAACTTACCAGAAGAAAGGCAGCAGCCAGCAGCAAGGCTTTGTGTTTCGGCTGCACGGCTGCGTCAGGTACTTGGAGTGTAGTGGTGAAACTGTTCAGGTCTCTGTCCCACCCGTGGGCTATTCTGCCCACTTGGCGGAGGCAATCACTTGTCATTATCTGGGAAATAAGAGGATCAGATTTATTATAGGAATCCCACGGGTGCTAAACCTGGTAAATACCAATGTGACTTTATCCGCATTATGTGCACTTTCTATGTTTTCTCAGACAAATAGACTAATAATTTCTAATTATAAGTAAATCGCCAACATGCCTCGATCAAGCGAGTCGATTAATTCTCAAACCTTCTTTGTTTGAGAAGTGGCCTTTGCTCAGCAGTGGACATTTATGTTCCCCACAGTTCTTCCATTTTTCCGATTATACTTTCCTTTGACGTACCGAAAACCGGTATATGTGTTTAATTCCATCCAATTCCGTAACCCAAGCCCGCATCGTCAGGAACGTGACGTCAGGCACGTAACAATATCTTCTAAATTGGGTATTTCTACGTAATGTTTAGTATTCTTAAACATTTATTTAGGTTTGAGGGATTGGTATACCGTACCTTGAATTCTGAAAGGATGAGAGCACTTCTCAGCAAGACATCTGGACCTTCGATGGCGAACAGCACTTGTTCGTTGGCGTCCTTAACTTTGAAGAAGGGCACCATCCACGTACATTGCTGTTGGACGCGACCCACGTAGTCTCCGGGTGGTGTTATCACTTTTATCTCCTGGGGAATGGGGATCGAAGGATAGACCAAATTAGAAACTTTTTTGAGTTTTTTTTGAGCCATGCTTCGGCTCGAATAGATTGGTTCGGCGCGAGTGATACCACGGCCCCACATAATACCGGCGTGAAAAAACAACATCGTTGCGTTTTGCTGTGTGAGTTAGGTTACCGGAGACCCAACTTTACCCAATCTCTCCGCAAACTCTGAATCTCGAAAACGGATGTCCATGGGCGGTGCCGATTGCTTACAATAGTCTCCGTTTCGACAAAAAAATAAAACAAAACAAAAGAAGATAGCCTAAAGTTTAGACATAGCATTATGACTTACTTCTCTTAGGTATTATAGTTAGGGATGACAAAGTATAACAAAAAAGATAGATCTTGATACAATATAAAAAAATCTAATGAAAGCCAAGGAATTTTGTGTAAACAATGAAGCAAGATAATATATGCATAGGTGCTATTGTCTGGATGCATGTGAGATTACAGCAGATAAAACAAGATTGGGTAGATATTTACATATGAAATATTTTCCTTCTGTATTCGATACGGGAATAAACACAATAATGTCATAATCATTACAGTGATCAAAGTATTTAGGTATATTTAAAAAGTCCACTTCTTATAATTGTACGATTAATAGTCTACTACTCATTTTCAAAGTCCGTCTACATGTAAATAATAGCCTTTAGGTATGTGTATACATTAAGCGAAATATAGGTATAGTTATAATATACTTGAGCATCATAAAGTGTGTACATTTATGAAGTATTACAATTATGCAGTAAATATTATGATTGTCTTTTATAGGAATATGAGAAATATAGCCATATTCAGTATCAGTAATAACTATTTTCGGTAATTATTCTCTCTTTTTATTTTTATAAGGGCCTGTACCAAAATTTCTGCAATATAATTTCTAACACAAGTATGTAATGTAATTTGTTTGTCACATAACTCTATTTCAGTTCTGTCACGGCACTCGTGTGAACCACTCGCGTGCAGATTAACGTAGTTAAATTAATCTTTTATTTACGCATCGGCGATGAACGCGAGCTAATAATGGCTACAGGGTACAGTGACAGTACCAGTGACCAAGAAGACATCAATCCGGATCAAGGAGATAGATGGATGTCACACATTTTAATGGAAGAGGAAGGAGGAGATAAAATCGATTTGATAGAAAGTTCTGCAGAACCTACTAGTAACGAAGTACATGTTATGGAAGAAGACATAATAAGTAAACCAATGAAACGAGATAGAGAAGAAGATGATGAAGGAAGTTGGACTAAAGTAGAAAGAGACAAAGGGAAAAAACATAAACAATTTAAAAAAGAAGTCTTTATATGGAGTAAAGAAAAGCTACCTAAACAATTTGCCATAGCAAAATTATTTAACAGTATAGGTTTAACTGAGATAAATAATGTTAAGTACATAAACTCATATAAATTAAAAATTGAAGTTTCGACTGAGGAATGTGTAAACAAGTTATTAGACTGTCAAGCGTTTCAAAACAAAGGCTGGAAAGTGTACAGCGCCACGGATGTCAATACCTCATATGGTGTTATACGGAACGTGGACCTGGATTTAGAAGAAGAAGAAATACTAACTGCGATTAAGTGTCCTAGTAATATTCAAATAATATCTGTGAAAAGGTTGCAGAGGCGTCATGAAAGCGGCTGGGAACCGAGTGAGGTAGTAAGGATCGGCTTCAGTGGCTCACACTTACCAAATTTTATTTATGTAGATTGGTTACGCACCAAGGTAGATCCTTTTGTTTTTCCGGTAACTCAGTGCTCAAAATGCTGGAAGTTTGGTCACGTCAAAACAAGATGTCCATCTAATAAAATTGTGTGTCCTAAGTGTACAGAACAGCACGATAATTGTGAAGTTACCACATTCAAATGTGTGAATTGTCGAGGTGACCACATGGCATTGAACAGGAATTGTCCGGTTTATACTCGAGAGAAGCGAGTTAGAGAACTCATGGCAGAATATAACTGTTCCTATTACGTAGCATGTAACATGTACGTTAAACCTCAACTACCACTTGATTCTCAAACAGTAAGACAAAATGAAAAACCGAAGATAGATTCCAACAACAGCTTTAATGGTTTAATTATTGAAGAATCAGGTAGTAGTTATAAGTATACAACAGATCAATTCCCACCGTTGTTTAAGCCAAAGCGAGCTAGCTCACCGCAAGTAAGTAAACAAAAGAAATCACATTTATATAATTAAAATGAATCTGCATGGTACGGACATCGGGAGTCGTCGGACGACATTCCTAAGCATCCAACTACTACTGATAAGGATGCCAGCGATAATGTAAACAATACGCGGCAGGTACATTTTGATGAGTTAATAAATCGATTGAAGGATATTATCTTTATGCGAAACTATAGCATTAACGAAAAGTTTTATGAGATTATTAAGTGTTGTAGTAAATGGCTAGTGTTAGTTTTTGTAGATCGTATATCTGAGTGGCCTATTGTAAATAAGTGTTTGGAGTTATTCCTTGGTCTAAATAAATAATGGATCCTAAATATAAAATTGTTCAGTTAAAGTTACTGCAGTGGAATGCAAGAAGCCTGAGACCTAAACTTAAAGCTTTTGAAAATTTTCTTTTGACCAGTAAAATTCATATTTGCATTATAACTGAGACTTGGCTCGAACCTGAGAGTCATCTGAAAATTAATAATTATAACATTTATAGACAGGATCGTGATGATTCATTCGGCGGCGCCGCTATTGTGGTACATAACACCGTTAAAACTCAGATCAACAGCTTTACCTTACGTAATCGAAATATTCAAGTACTCCATATTAAGATATTTAATTGTAGTTTTATAGAAAATGTTGTAGCTGTTTATTGTCCACCTAATATTCAAACTTTAGACGAGGATTGGAAAAGTTTATTCTCTGGTTGGTCTAATAAAACCTTAATAGGGGGAGATTTTAATGGGCATCACACCAACTGGTCATATAAAGTTGATTCTAGGGGTTCACAAATCCACGATGCAGCTGATGAACGGCATTATGTTTCCCTTAACACTGGAGACCATACCAGACTCAAGCTAGTTTTAAATCAGGTTCAAAAAAGTTCACCAGACATCACTTTTGTTTCATCAGACATAGCTTTACAGTTTAAGTGGACTGTTCTAAATGAAAATCTGGGCAGTGACCACTTAATGATCCTTATCACTACTGAAATAACATGCAATAACCTCACAAAGTTAAAACGCAATTTTAAAAAAGCAGATTGGAAAATGTATTCGGATATTATTTCAAATAAAATAAATAGTTTTAGATTAACCGGCAACTATCAACAAATTTATAATGACCTTGTAGAATTAATTAATTACGCGGCTCAATCAGCGATTCCCGAAATTAAAATTCCTAAAGACCCCACTAGTAAATTTATACCTAGATCATATTGGTCCCCCGCATTATCGAAAGCGGTCGCAGAACGTAGATTGGCATTGACACAGGTTAGGAAGAACCCTACGCCATTAAATTTCATGGTTCTTAAACAAAAGGTTGCTACGGCACAGAGGCTAATTCGTATAGCAAGTGCAGAGTCCTATCGACAGTTCTGTGACAGTATCGGAGAGACGACATCTAGCAGTGAGTTATGGAGCAGAATGAGATGGCTTAAAGGATACCGTACTAATAAAATGTGTTTAGATGAAGAGAAAGCTACCACATTCTTAAGACAATTGACTCCAGATTACGTAAGCCCACAATGTCCTGTTTTTAGGTCAATTAACCCACAGTTAGAAGGAGAAATCACAACGCATGAACTGATGAATGTGTTGAAGACAAAGGATACAGCACCAGGGGAAGATGATATATCCTATTCGATGATTTATAACTTCCCTGACAAACAGCTTATAATCCAGTTATTTAATAAATGTTTGAACGAAGGTGGGGTCCCAACTCAGTGGAGAAATATTAAAGTAGTACCTATACCAAAACCTGGACGCGATCCGTGTAACATAACCTCACTGAGACCTATCTCGCTCATATCTTGCATATGTAAATCATTTCATAACATTTTAACAAGACGTCTCGAATGGTTTTATGAAAGTAATAATCTTTTTTCCGATAACACTATAGGATTTAGAAGATCTAAGTCATGTCTGGATAATTTAGTTCGCCTAGTTTCGCAGATTCAAATAGGTTATACCAATAATCAAGTGACATTGGGATGTTTTGTAGATATAAATAATGCCTATAATAATGTCGATATCATAAGAGTAGTATATAAACTGGATGAAATGGGGGTCGGGGCTGCAATATGCAGGTATATATGGGAGTACTTAAGGGAAAGGCATCTATCTGTATCAGAAGTGGGGAGTAATATTTCGATTACAAGATGGGCATGCATGGGATTAGCGCAAGGAGACCCTATGTCGCCAATTCTATTTAATATAGTGACAAGTGACATTTGCAAAAAGATAATGAATGTTTATGTATCACAATATGCGGATGATTTCGTTCTCTATATTTCTGGTCAAAATCTTGCATTTATGACCGCTACCCTTCAGGAAGCATTAAATATTTTAGTAAATTTGTTAGAGGAATTGGGTTTGGAATTATCTCCCTCAAAAAGCAAGATTTGTTTATTTTCTAGGAGAAAGTCATTACAATTAGTAGAAGTCAAAATCAACAATATTAACTTGGAAAACGTTTCAACCGTTAAATATTTGGGTTTATGGTTAGATTCATCCTTAAAATGGCGCAAACACATTAATGAAATTTATGAAAAGAGCATGAAATTCTTAAATGTTTTTAAGGTTCTAGCAGGTTCGTCTTGGGGAGTCCATCCATTACATCTAAGACGACTGTATATTGCATTAATTCGAAGCCGATTAGATTATGCCAGCTTTCTTTTCGATAATAGTGCCAAGACTAATATTTCAAGGTTAGATAAAATTCAAAATCAAGCCATGAGAGTAGTTGGCGGTTTTTTGAAGAGTTCCCCAATTCACACGATGGAATCGGAGTTATGTTTGCCACCACTGTTTGTTCGACGAAAATATTTAGCTACTAAATTTTATTTGAAATCTAAGTCCGTTGCTAATGGCGAAACTATTACGACGATATTAAAATTAACATTGCTATGTGAGCAGAAATTGTATTGGCGGAATAAGAAAAAACCGTTGTTAACTATAGTGAACAGTGAGTTATCTAATCAATCTTTACATAGTTCCAAAGTCCTAGAAATGTTCTCACTGCCAACATGGATGGCGAATATAGATATCAAGTCACACATAAATCTAAACATTTGTAATATGGCTGGCCCTAAAAGATTTAATTCCTCATTTGAACTTATAAACAATTGTATAGAAACGATAGCACAACATTACTATGGGTTCTATCAGATTTATTGCGATGGGTCCAAGGACGACAATGGAACGGGAGCAGCATATTTTGATCCACAGTGTAACACGGGAGCTAGTTTTGCATTAAATTGTAAACTATCTATAATGTCAGCAGAATTGTATGCGATCTCAGAGTGTCTGTCTTACTTAAAATCGTGCAATAATATAAACTTTGTTGTACTTTGTGATTCCAAAAGCGCTTTGCAGCATATAGCTCGGTGCACCTCGGGTATACGAGGCTTGCCTGTAGCTTATTCCATATTAGAGACCTATATAAGGTTGAGAAATATTGGCAAAATAATTAAATTTCAATGGATCCCGTCGCATGTAGGTCTGGTAGGAAATGAAATAGTAGATAGGTTAGCAAAAGCAGGAATATATGAAGGAATATCTGTTAGCTATTTACCCTTCTTCACGGATATCCTAACAGACGTCAGACATACATGTTACAAAGTGTGGAAAGAATATTTTGACAAACGATCTGAAGAGAAGGGTATATGGTACAAAACTATACAATCCGAGCCACCTAAGATTCCTTGGTATACTGAGGTGAAGATGAACAGACAATTGTTGGTTACATGCTTACGTTTGCGAACCGGGCACATTCCAATGAATGCGTTTGGACATCTTATGAAAGTTACTAACTCTCCTAACTGTCTGACTTGCAATTTAAGAGAAGATGTCTACCATGCTTTGGTGGAATGTGCTCGGATTGGCGTAGACCGGAGAGAGTTAGAATACAAATACGGCATTAATTTAAGAGATGTTGGTATGTGTAACATTATTCTGTCTAAACCAACATCGAAACTAGCTTTTAAGATATGTTGTCTAATTGTTAAATTAATTAAGTTAAGATCTTAGTTATTTATCATTTTTGTTATTATTATTATTACTTTTTCTATGGGGCTGGCATCATCGCTTTGCGATTAAAGCCCTTTATCAATAAAGATAAAAAAAAAAAAATAACTCTATTTACCTGTCCAGTACTTATAAAATATGGAGCCAAACAGAAATTTTAGCTAAAATATAATGAGAGAGACAACTTAGTGAAATAATAAATTTTGCCGTTTCAAAAGTACCTATTTATGGTTTAGTTGGAATAAATGATTTTGACTTTCACTTAGACTTTGAATAGTAAATTATGGTACAAGTGTGCGGGGTTGCAGGGTAAGCGCAATAAGGCACCGCGACGTCGGCCCAGAGCAGGAGAAGGAACAGGGGGGTTTTTAGTCAGCAAGAGTCTGACACTCCCTTCCGCTCGGCCATGGGCGGGAGAAGTCATTTGATGATTATCCCTCACAAAAAAAAAAATGGTACAAGTGTGTAATGTCTTGGTGGGCGGTCGGTTGGTGTACAAAAGTCTTAAGGAGCTGAGGACGGTTATCATTATTCACTATTGATCATCCTAAAATATGTTCAAATGTAAAACATATTGACCACTAGAAGTCTCAAAGCTGAACTGACCTGCAATCTACAAGGGAAGCAACACGATGCAGCAGCCAGTCGTCTTCTGAACACCATGGCTTCTTGCCGTGTGTTGTCATGGAGATGAAGAGTGAATGCTCGCCCTGTCCCACAGAGGCAGCGCTGGGTGGAACTTGAGGTCTCGCTCGCTATGTACAACGCTTCGCCATTGGGCACTCGCACTATGTATCTGTTTTCTGACTCGATTTTTGATGTCACTGGAAAATATTAGAAACTAATTTTATTTATCTATATATATCTTTTATATATAAAAATGGATCGCAAAATGTGTTGGTAAGCGCATAACTCAACAATGCCTGGACCAATTTTGCTAATTCTTTTTTTGTGTTTCTTATTGTCAGGATAAGGTTCTTATCAAAGAAAAAGTAGAGGGGAAGATTAGAAAAAAGTGACCCTTTGATAGCGAGGTAGTTGGACCCGTGCGAAGCGGGGGCGGGCCGCTAGTTTTTGAATAAAAAAAAACAAAATATATGGAGATTTATATTTTTTTGTATAGTAGATTAGGTAGGTACTGCTTTAATGCTTTAAGTCTAAGAATGAGATTATGAATTGAAATTGAAAATGTAATATGTCTGTAGATTAGCTGTGGTTGCAGGAGCAGGAGAAGGTATAGTAAAAGTTTTACGCTACTTCTTGCCCTTCTCAAAACGGGGGAAGTCACTCAAATAAATGCTACGGCAGTAGTTTCATACACTTAAAGTGAAAAGTTATTGACAGTCTCCTATATCATGATCTCTACTAAATAATATGAAATTTTGCACCACATATTTGGTGGCTAAACATTGTGAAATTAATATTGATTAGTGTTATCTACCCGTGTACCAAGGCTTATCTACTTTATACTGGCTGTTCACGAGTGACCGATAGTTTTCCTGTTTTCACAAGTGCTGTAAGATTTGCTTAGACTATAATTATGATACCTAAGTCGTGTTGTTGAACACTAAGCCTTTCTTTGTTGATAGTAATTGGCGTTTCAGTTTGAGGAGATAAGTACTTACAAATGAATATCGTAAGAATTTGTGAGTCATTTTTTAGAATCTGATCTATTCTTTCTTTACATAAAATAAATCTCGTGAAAGTTGAATAAACGAAGTCGTAAAAGTGTTTTAAAAGTAATAAAGGTACGCACACACTACATAGTTAGTACATAGGTCCCTAATGTCCCTTACTGTCAAAAAGAACGTTTCACGATCTTAAAATAGCGTACCTAGCACTTGATTTTAAGTATGACATGAGTTTTTAGAACCAAATTCTGTCCGGCAGACCATGAGTTGTTCCAGGCTATAATCTATCTATATGTTTATTTTTATCAAAATGCATTCAGTTGTTTTTAAGTAAAACAGTAGCAAACATCCATCTTTCAATCTTTCAATACTCAAAATTTTTCGTGTTGATTAAATTAGTAGGTATGTCGTCCGTATTTGTAATGTTAACAGGATGTAGTATCGTAATTTTAGTACGATAGATAATTATGTTCTTTTAGCCTTCCAACTATTTGGAAGAGTCAGGGTACACGACTGAATTGGAAGAAGATCTAGAGGTTTTTGCTGTCTCTCTATCATAGACCTTGTTTTATTTAAGCAATAAAAACTTACGATCAGTGAGTTCCACTGTTTGTTGTATGAGCAGACTGGAGACTCCAATGAGGAACTCCAATCCATGTATGGGGATGAACTGGCCTCGGCTGTTGGTGCGCCAGTCAACTGTAGACACAGGTAGCTGGGCACGATTTGTTCCTGTATAAAACAATTTTATTGTGATTTTAAATGCAAGTGTTGGTGCTTCGGTACGAATTGGTCGCCTCGGCCTCACAGAAAATGGTGTGAAATCTCCCATTGCCCTAATCCCTTAATCTCCGAAATTCTAATCACCAAAAGGCCAGCCACCAATTCATTATTCCTGGTATATGGTGTACATAGGCATCGATTGCTAAAAGTCACAAGTCTAACAGATAAATCATTTTTTTCTTTGCAAACGTGGGTGATTACAGTGATGTTTTCCTAAAATAAATCAAAATTCAAAATGATTTTATTGTATTGTTCCGTCATTTGTACCTATAGGTAAACAGGACAAAAGGATTCCAAAGGTTTCATTCTAATTACTTATATATGACATATCAATATCTTCATATAAACTTTTATACACTATTGCCTATAATTTTTATACGTAGGTAGAGATATGTTCATATTAGTACTTAGTTTCTGATGGTTTGTTTACTTACCCTGCATTGGCTGTACACTGATAACTAAGTCCGGTCTTGCAGGTGTTCCATCGTCTGTGAAAAATTAAAAAAAATCATGGAATATTTTTTTTTGTTATTGTGGATACGTGTGTGTAACAGACAGCTGTGTTGATTTATTCGCGCTGAAGTTGCACAAAGTGTTTATCTGTTCTTCATTTAAATGTAGATAGTATTTCACTTTCTGATGTAGGTATTTATTAAACTTTGAAGTCTGTGTGGTTTCTATGTAAACTTCACCTATAATTAAGTTTCTATCAGTTTTTAAAAGTGTTTCTTATAAATAAATAGATCGAAAGTATTAGAAGTCATAAACTAGATAAATAGTAGATTCTTATTATTTCACTGTTACTCGGAAAACCTGCTTTATTAATCTTGATGACGTTATAATGTTTTATAATTTTAATTGTATGATTATACTTAATTGTTAAGTTTTAGCTAAGACTAGAAAATGTAGAATAAATAATTTTTTTTTATTGTTGAAAATCATAAGATGCCTTCTTTGGCTATTGGTGGAATGAGAGGGCTTGTCAAATGCTTACTGAATAAAAATCACCCCACTTCCTCTCCTGATCTGAACTGGGATCGCAATACATTACTGCGCTTCCACCCGCAACCACGGCTCATTCAATCCACATAAAAGTATTATCTCGTTTCCTGTTTCAACATGTATTTTATATCTTATCTGTAAGTATTTTACTTTAAATTAACGTTTAATTTACCTGTAGTAGCTGTAGGGTTGTCAACCCCTTTATTTTCCTGTCCCGTGTCAGCCATATTGATTTTTTTACCGTTTTTTTCAAATATTAAACTATTTCTTTCACTTTTAACAGGTAGATGTTATTAGTTGTCAATGCATGGACAAACTGTGTTATCTAGTTTTACTCGTTGCTATCGAGTTATCAATAAGAGATATCTCAGTTATTATCGAGTCAGCTTCGAGGTGTACAGCGATTGGTACATTAATTACATCAATGTTAATCATGTGTTTAGTACTTACGTGTGTGTTATTCAATATCATAGTTTGAAGCGGGTTTTTTACGTCACTCCTTTGTTGTTTTCATCGAATAATTATGTAGATATCATCGATATGTGATATTGTGAACTTGACTTTTTTGTTTCTTTGTAGGTACGAACAGTACCTAATTGTTTTCCGTTCTTTTATTGTGAAGGAATGATAACTGAACGTCTAAACAGAGTCGTGATATTCAGTAAGGGTGTATAACGAAAAGGAAGAAGAGATATTGTTTGAAATTAAAATTATTCATCTCTTAAAAAAAAATCGTTTCCCTACACTAGTATTTTCTCCTGTGTCGTGGGTGCGTTTACAAACATACAATTTCACATACACCAGACACCCAGACCCGGAACAACAATTAGTGGATCACACAAAGGGAGTCGAACCCGCGACACGCTGCGCGGCAGCCAGTTACCTAGCCACCGAGCCAACCGTGCAGTCAAATATTAAAAATAATTGTGTAATACGTGATTAAAAATAAATAATGGGTAGTACAAAAATAGAGTTGTGATTGAAACATTTTTTATTGAAAACCATTTATATTCGGGTGTTAGTAATAATACTTGAATAAAGTGATAACATTCAAGTCGTTAAAATGACCGGTACATACCGTACAGTAGTAGTATCTTTATAATAAATTACATTCATATATTCTATCTAATCCTCATCACTCCGACTAACATTTATTGTAAATTTCGAGATAAAACATTGTAAATTTCGCAAGGGAGTTGTAAACAACGCGGTCAGATTCGGTACAAAGGACATTTTGAAGCCAAATTTTGATCGGAAGACTTAGAGAGCGAGTGTATCCACTCTTTAAAAGACACTTGGTGACGTCAGACCTGCTCCTGCCGGTGGAGCAGCAGAGCTGGGCCGCGCCACTCCCGTGTGAACCAAATGATTTATTGTCCTAGTAAAGTCTAAGTTCCATGCCACATTAGTGCAACATGCGCTCTCAATCTCAGGCCAGATGGTGGCTGGGGGGGCGACAGACAAAGCAATACTGTTTAGAACTCACTTTTCCAATTCTTTATTCCTAAATATTAATTAAATGAATAGAAAATATAGATATAAATATAAATAGAGGTACACGTCTATGTAAAATGTACCTATATGATATTTTTCAATACACTGGAATATACTCCCATTTATAATAGTCTCATATTTTGGAATTACATTTATTATACATTTATTCTGATTAATTTCAATACTTACGTGGACACATTTTAATACAAATATATGTAAGTAAATACTTAACAACAATAAATTTACCATCTCGAGTCAATACATTCATAAACACATCGATTTTTTGAAAACCTCACATCTAATCCTGCCCCAAGTTTCACATACATTAAGATGACTACACTTGGAATACAATCGCGAAAACATATCTAGCAAAAGTCAATACAACGTTCAATATAATATAATTATAATTTCAAATTACATTTAACAATGAAAGCGTAGAATTATCGCATAAATAACATCTAGCTGATGTAACTATTGAGATCAACTTTGTGTGAACCTTAAATCTATATCCCTACGGGTCTATGGCTGGTTAGACTCGTACGAATACAATAACAAAGTTTAATTAGTTATTACTAATGGTGAAATGATATACGTTTAGGTGACGATTAAAAGAAAGTACATTAATACCATCTGATCACGAGTACAGCTCGCCGAGAGACATGAAGAGAAAGCCTTAGTCCATTAAATGTGACGGTGGCTGAAGTGATTCTCGCCTTGAGTAATGTCGCATGCTTAGTGTTGATAGTTTATCGCTGGAAGGCTCGCTGCCAACCTAGGTTGAGCTTGAGAGTGGCTGGCAGGCAGGGGCTGGCCTCGCACTCTCCGTCGAGCTCGTCAGCCAGGTTGTCGTGGAGTTCCCGTAGAGCCATCAACGCAGAGCGAGCAGCTCGCTGGCAACTCATATCTCCCTCACAAGTAGTATCAGCTTCAGAAAGGAATACCAGGTCGCAAGTGGTTGGTGGAGCCTCGCCCTATAAGAAAAGTAAATATACATTTCAGTAATCGTTATTATCGCTGCTTTTATTATATTAACTTAGTAAAAGGAGGATGAAAATTGTTTCTTACGCAAAGGTAGCAGATTTGATGTAAGCTGCAAAGCGGTAGGAACAGCTGCCCGCGGTCTCCTGCCAGCAAGTCTACACCTCGGCAACGTTGCACAATTTTGGCAAGAACTGGACAAGCACCAGATGCAGCAACTACAAAACAGAATAAAATATTTGTTTTAATAGTCTTCTCTTGCTGTGATGTACTTTTTATAAATAAGTTACTTATAGAAGATTATTTTTTACCTGTAGCCAAAACAGGGTTGCGGTGTCGGCCGCTACCGCCCATGTAACCTTCGGAGAACTGCTCCTCGATTTTTCCGTTCAAGTAATGACCAGCGCCTTGTTCATCTTCGAAATCATTATTCTTCTCAAATCCGGGAATGTCGTTGGTCATCAGTTCTACTTTCTCTTTCTTTACCACCACGCGCTTGGCTTTAGCCTCGTCAGTGGGAATCGGAGAAGGTGCTGCATTAGATTTTGTTTTCTGAATTTGCAAACTTTGTTTAAATTCTTTCAAAGCCTTCCTCATTTTTTCCAAGCTGTAAGCAGCAGCTAAGCGAGACAGTAACTTTTCTTTCATTTCCTGCTCCTCCTTGGAATCGAGTTCTTCTCCAACGTTTGAATAATGTAAAGCTTCATCCACAATCAATCCTTCCATACTTCGTAATTTTTTGTCAATATTATCGAGTTTAGAATCGTTATCGGTCGCACTTCTCTTGTTTTCATTTTGAACGGCAAGATGGGCTCGATCTATTTGAATTTCAGTTTCTTCGTTAGGTTTTGTTTCAACATAATTCCTTTTAACGTTGCTATGTTTTCGGAATGAATTTACGGGGTAAATTACTTCTTTGTTGAAGGTGTCAAAATACTGCTTCCTTAATCTGTCTTGTGTTAAACCATTCACAAAAGAGACCTGTTTGTTTACACGCTTGTCAATGCCGAAGTAATCTGACCAATCGATAGATTTCTTTCGGATGTTAAGAGGCTTATCAGTTTCACTCTGCTTCTTGTCTTCAGCATGATCATGCTCATGATCGTCCGCATGGTTGTGTCCCTGGGTATGTTCGTGTATGTGCTCCACTTCTTTGCCAGAAATTCCAGGATGATGAATGTTATGGCCATGATGTTCGTGGCTATTGTCGTCATGAACAGCGGTAATGTTATGTTCGTGGGTCATATTGTGGACAGGTGTTACCATTGGCGGCTTTACTTCATGCTCGTGCTCTTCATGATCAGTATTACGTTTCACAGGATTTTTGATAATCTCAATCTCAGAGTCACCGAAGATTTTTGAAAGATCCTTTATAAGTTTAGGATCGGTTCCAGCACTGCTTCGGAATGACTTGGCAGTGTCACGTTTATTTTGATTTTGGGCAAATCTTTTCTTTTGAGTGTTAAGGTTGTAAGAGCCACTACTGCGTTTGGTTACTGGAAAGCGCTTCTCAACTGCGTCATAAGTGTATTGATCTTCATCCGCTAAATCAGACAAGCTATCATCATCAAGTGGCTGAAACGCGATGGCATACTCTTCACGAAGGTCATCTTTATCATCATCAGAAACATCATACGCATTGTAATTAGGATCTACTACTGGTCCTGGGCTACTTTTCCGACCCTCATAGTCAAACACTATAGGCCTATCAGAGTCGGAATCAGAACTGCGCTTCCTTTTAAAAGCAATAGGACCCCAATTATCTGGATATCGTTTCTTGACAACTTTCTCTTTGTAAAGTTTGACAACTCCTTGAGGTGCACTTTCGACATTGTTAGCATGTTCTTTGTTATATTTGTACTTTGACCAGAGCTGTCCCAAGAGTAGTGCGTACTCGGCATCATTGTCCGGTGCATCATCAAGTTCCTTTTTTTCCTCAACTTCATTTTTGTCCATGAATAAGTCACGAAGTCGGTCATTATCAGAGTGGTGACTCCTTTCCCGGAACGCTGATTCTTTCTTAGCAGCACTGTTGGCCGTATTCTTTTTCTTTATAAGTTTATATTCGTAGGCTTCAGGTGGCCTTTCGTTGTCATCTAGAAGTTTCACGATGTATTTTGGGTTAGGCTCATCATCGATATCTTCGACGTCAACAGCGTAATCAGGTTCTGAAATAAGTACAAAAGATTTCAACCTTTTTGTCCACCTTGGGTTACAATTGTATTTAGGGTTTGTAGGTTTACTTGAAGCTATGGGCATTGTTAGGTTGTGTAAAGAATTTTGTTGAATGTACGTACCAGGATATCCTTGCGGTGGTACGAATTCGTAGAGGGCGTCGTAGTCTGGTTGCGGGAGGATAGGTCCATGCATGCGGCCGCGTTGGCGACGCTGCAGCGCTTCAAGGGCACCTCGCAGCGATGATCCACCACGATCGGCGCTCACGCATACAAGCGTGCAGGCCACCACAAATAGCCATTTCAGGCCCATAGTTGTGTGAGTTTCTGAAAGTAAACGAAAACTTTGTTTTAATTTAGGTTTAGAAATAAATAATAAATGATTACAAATTTTAAATATGTATCTTAACTTAAAATGCTTAGCTAACGTAGTCGCTAACTTAAATTTAAGAGGTTATTTATCCTAGAGCAGCTGTTGTGTAAATTTCATTTGTATAATGAATAAAATTAACATTAGGACTTTTCAAAATATATCAAGTAGGACGAAAGCATTGACTTTTAGAAAATTAAAACCTTGAACTTTAGAGATCAATAAAAGGGGAAAAACAACTGAGCAATTCAATTATAAGTAACTGCATTTTAGTAGTACCTAGTAGTAAAGTTTTCTGCATCAATCGTTTTGTTGTTGAATATTTGACCTTTGTTTTGTTGCTTAATTTGGTGTTTAAAAGTAAATGAGAGGTCATTTATATTTCACTCGATTTGCCGAATTTACAATATAAGTGGTTTTAGTCAGTAAGAGAGTGACGCTCCTTCTCGGCCAATCCACGACGGGAGGAGTGGTTTGATGATTCGTTTTGTTTCATGTTTCTTAGTAATTTTATGTCTTCCCATAATAGTGTTTTTAGTGTTTCACAGTCTGTTATTGGAACTGGGCTCTCTCTGGATCTTCTAAATATATAAAACTCAAAGGTGACTGATATAGTGATCTATCAACGGACAGCCCAAACCACTCGACGGATTGGACTATAATTTGGCATGCAGGTAGATGTTATGACGTAGGTATCCGCTAAGACAGGACTTTGATTAATTTTGAAAAAGGGGATGAAAGTTTGTATTTAACTTTGTCAGTTTTAAACCGATCGGGCTGAGACCTTGCTTGCATAAAGCTACTATAACGCCTACGTTATGCGTACCTATGTAACACGGGATGCCTACATACTCTAAGAAAGTATTTTGATAAATTCCACCTCTAAGGGGATAAAATAGGGGATGAAAGTTTGCATAAATCTTCTTAGATTTTCAACTGATTGAGCTAAAATTAAAGGTTGATGAAGATGAGGCTTTAATTTTCAACACACGCTAAACAAAAGTAAAGCTGCAAAAACTATACCTAATTAATAATAATATTTCTTAACGCGAACGTAGCCGCGGGCAAAAGCTAGTTATAGACATAAGATTCTTGATTTGTTCTTCTCCTAAGACAAACATTACATATAAGTTTCTTATTACGTCGGAACTTGATATTATTCGATGTATAGGAATAATATTCGCAATATCATGGCCGGAGTTCGTCTGTCGCTCGATCGGTGGCTGTGGGCGAACGCAGCCATTATCTAAATATGCTTCCAATATTGAATGTTCATTTATAAACTATGTGTAGTGTAGTGTAGCCTTTATTTTACGAAATGTTGAATATTTCAATAGTCTAAGCGCATTTATACTAACGAATCTTATACTAACTGGAGTTAGTCGACACAATAATATTTTGTATTTTTGTAACAGAACTATGTAATGTAATAATGCAAATTAATGCTATATTTCCTTTTAATCTTCCCTTAGATTACTTTCTGGTATAACTAGTCTGATAAATGTCATGAAACTCTGTAATTAGCTTAAGTGATACTTGTCTTCTCTGAGCAGAGGATCTATGTAGACTTCACTTTTCCACGGTAGTATTATTTTATGAAACGGCATTGGGCTATGCATTGATAATATATGATGTGTATTCTATACTCATGCAACTTAATTAGTAAGTTGTTGAGTTTATAAATAAATAAATAAATTGATCAGAATCAGCAGATATGTGCATGTGCATTTATCAATCCTTTTATTTTGGGTCAGAATCTGACCAGCCCATTCAATGTAAATTTGAATTTAATTTATTTTTGGCCCTTATTGTATGAAATCTTCACTTACCAGATTTAATAATAAACATATATTTACTATACTATACTATAGACGATATAGGTAGGAATAGTAGCATAACTGTGATAGAAATCAAAAATTTACATAAATTCACCTCAACCAGGAGTATCAATCCATGGATCATTCAACAATAGAACAGAATAAGGACAGGCTGTCTTATTAAAATGACTTATGGTATAAAAAAATGTCTATCATAATGTGTCATAATAGTTCCATACCGCAAAGCTTTCCATGAATCAATACATAGCCATCGGCGTATTATGGTTCGAAGTAAATCCTCTGGGGACAATAAACGATTTTACTCTGGTAAAACGTAGCTAGAACCTCCCTAAGGTTGATAAATAAAGTTCATCTTTTTCCCCTAACCACTAGGGAATTCTATAGACAGTATATTGTCCGTCCATTACCAAATTTGTACCTTATATTTTTCCAACAATCATTTCGGTTATGGAATTAACGGAGAAGTTCTAGATATATAGTATCTATGTAACTAATTTTTTTCTTGGAAACACACAACTGACATGATGATGCTTAGTTCCTATTTAAAAACTTTAAAGATTCTTCATTACGGGTTAGCTAAGCTAGATAAGAATCAGAAAGATTTTTGAAAGATACATATTATGTATATTAATAACATCTTTAACTGATATGTTATCTATACTAATTTTATAAAGAGGTAAAATTTGTAAGTTTGTATGTAGGGGGTAATCTTTGGAACCGCTGGTCGGATTTCCAAAATTCTTTCACTGATAGATAGCTACAATATTCCTGAGTGCTATTGGCTATAAAACATCACGCTACGATCTGTAGGAGCTCAGCAGCGGGTGAAATCGCGCGAGAGTAGCTGGTTGTGAAATAAAGTCGTCAATGTTTCCAAGATGTTAGCACCTATAATAAACGATAGATCCTCTATAAAAAACACTATCTTGACGTAGTACCAAGCTTTAATAAAACTAGTGAACTGTATAAAAGTAATAAACTCCCGATTCGCAGGATCTATAAAATGAAATTTTACTATCCGAGTGAAATTATTCTTTACACTACAATGTATGAAGGTAGCCATAAAAGTTATAATAAAAAGTCTATTATTGTGGTTTAATAGAGCTACATTTCAGTGCTATGGGGAAATACTGGTGTCGAACATAAACATTTTTTTAAAACACGTAAAGCTACAAAATATGATTACAAAATAATACATAAAACCTAGTGTTCTTTAATTAAAAACGGTAGCAAAACTTGGCGAATCTTTCTCCTGAATAGATTGTTAACGATAATGGAGTTTAAAGGTAACTAATAGCGGTAAATAAAGATTAAGCGTATATAGATAAATCATAGTAGAGTAACAATACCGGAATAATGAAAAGAATTTAATTGTAAACAGAAAAGTCTATGGAATCGAATGTAAGAAAACCGTTACAAATGAAATATGACTGCAAATCGATGTAAAAGTTCGTTTTATTTAAGTAATTATGGATATCCAGTAGCTGTTACATTATTTCTTACATATAAACATTAAAATACACGGTAACATAGTTAAATGTAGGTATAGAGCACATTAAGCTGTCACAACGTGCGCCAATTTTTTGACGATTACAAAAAAATAAAGAACATTATTGAAAATAAGAGAGTAAACATAGAAAAAAAATAGAAACAAAACAATCGACGCCGATCGTTTTTTAAAAATAGAATCAGAATTTCAAATTTAAAAAAAGAATTTAAATATGGAATACCTTTATTATTGCATCCCTATAGACAAAAGAACTTCAGGAATGTCCTTTATATTGAGGTCAGTACCTAACCAAGTTGGTTTCGAGAAGTTATGAACTGGCTCATGAATATTTTACTCGGCACGTGATATATTGCGCTGTCTAACTTACTATAACGTTGTGCCTCCAACGCTATCCATGACGTCATTAACTTTAAGCAATATTGGATGTAATGAACTCCTGTTGACATTATTTGATGTTAATATTCCTGTGATACGTTATTTGTCTTGGCTTTAGCCCATTGAATGTTGGTGTAAATAAGACACAATATTATGTACATTGTGTCTCGCGTAGATCCAAGTTTAAGATCTACGAAATGTTGATACTATGGTTGTTTCGTTCCAGTACTAATTTGCATTAGAAATTACTAGAGTTTAGAATTGCCCGAATTCGCTATTTCGCAAAGCTTTTACTTTTTTTGTGAATTTTAAAATATAGGATGAGAAGCATTCTCAAACCCTGATGGTCAGTAAATACCATTTTGTCTAGAAATAGCAATAATTTTTGAGAAGATGTACCGCCGTAGGATTCCTATATCAGACATGGAGAATGAGACTTATCTTTACCAGACTACTACCACTAGAACTAGGAATAAAATCATAAACTTTTTCGTCCATATCCTGCATTCTACACTAGTCTTCTTATACTGCCTTATCCGCTAGGTACTTGAGATCGGCAGTCTTTTTTTCCTTAGAGCCATAATTTTCTTTTCCTTTGGCTTTTTATTTATCCGGAGCCAATATACAACACATTTTTTACGCTTTTACCATAAAAAAAGAAAAATATATATTATTAACTATCTACTAACGTAACAGAATAATACTAACTTAATTTATAAAACATCAAAGAACTCTTAAATTTCCATATTACACAGTACCTATATTACTTTTATGAAAATAGAATCAAATATACGAATTTATTCATTACTTTAGACTCAGACCTTAAGGGCCAAGCATAACATCGAAGGAACGAAAATAAGAAAATATATTTTACGAATCTAAAAGGATTGGATTTGGGTATTTGATAATGGTATAGAATACCTAATATAGAAAATATTGTTAACAATAATATTGGGTGGATGAATATTTGAAGTACTTATTCATAATATAAGAAGCCGCAATGCTCTCTGATAATTTTGAACTTTTTAAAACGCGATGTCCGATTTCGCCTGCTAAGTGTGGAGAATATCCTATAGGGCTTTTTTGTGAGGGGCAAATCATCAAATGACTTCTCCCGCCCAGGGCCCTATTGGCTCTTTGAGGCGCGCGCGGAACGCTACGCGCCGTACGCTCGGGATATCCTATAGGGTAGATGTTCGGCCGGGGCTGCGGGGCTGCGGGGCTAGCGCAATAAGGTCCCACGGCCGCGGCCTAAAGCAAAAGAAGAAACGGGGCTAGTCAGTAAGAGTCTGACACCTCATGAAAACCTCATGAAAACTGTCCCGTTCCAGGCGTCCGCTCCGTTGCTTGGTACATTGTTGTACTTGTACCAGCATCCCCGGCTGAACATCAGTCCTATCCTTCAACTTAGGTTTCTAAACCCTATGGAGGCTGAGAAAGCATAATAAAATAATGTCTTCCATTATGTAGTATCAACTGTCCCATCGTAACATATATTCTATCTCTTTCATCCCTGACACTGATAAATGTAGTTGGAACTCATTATTTTTAATGAAGTGATGAGTTGGAACATTTTCCCTCGTTATTATGAGGTGTTTTAATATGTATCATCAATCATATTGCCTAGGCTCATACCTAATGCCTTCAGACTTACAAATAGCCAGTGTAAGTTGACCTCATGTTATACATGATTTGTATATGGTGAGAGGATAACTTATATTGGTTGTTAACAGAAGTTTTGGTGTATGTATAAGGTACTCATCTTTCCTTAACAAAGAATATCCATTTACTGTCTACCTATACATATTCCTAAATCCATGTATCTTTCGACCCATTTTTCCATTGACTTGTTTTTCCATAAGATATTAATAATAATTAAATGTGGACTTATTGATACCCTATATACCAAATGACAATGCATGTTTCATTTTTCACAATTAGAAAAACCAAAGAAAATTAAAGAGATGTGTGATTAATAAATGATAGGGAAAATATTGAAAACGATCACCAGACAATTGTTACTTACCTAATTGGTATATTTGGTTTTGCATTTCCTGAAAATGATTATAGACATATACCAAATCAAAAAGCAGGCAAAAAGAGCGTACAGGGAATACATTTTGAAATACAAAGTGTAAAAGGCTACAGATATAAAATATGATGTTTTGTTACACATTATAATAGATAGGTACCTACAAAGGCAACATTGTTGAAAAACAATTACAATTTTGGTGTTTTTATACGGATCCCTTTCATCCTTACTTATAAATGTTTGAACACGGGCCTAAATTACTTACATGTTATTCCCAAAAACAATATACCTATGTAAAATAAAACCACAATTTATATTTTAAAATATGGCTTTCCAACGTTTTAGCGACGGTAGCCCATTAATCTCTCGTTTTGTTGTGTAATCCTGTCAAAATTTGTAAAAAATCACTATTTGAAATTGGAATTTGAAATAGACGATATATCATTTATAATATTTTTAGTAATAATAGCAACCCGCTCCCGCTTCGCGCGGGTTTTTATTTCATAAAAACTTTTTTGTGATTGTATCAAATACGTACAATAAAAAAAGAATTGTCTAAATTGGTCAGTTATGCGCTTACCAACATAATTTTGCGATTCATTTTTATATAGTAGAAGATAGAATATGAGTTTAGTTTATCCTGGCCTGTACCAGGAGAAGGAACGGAGTTGTTTTAAGTTAGTAAGAATGACACTCCTTTTCTTATCATCCAGAGCGAGAAATGAGAATTTGTGATGAATTCGCCCATTAAAAAATAAATAAATTACATTTTATGTAATGTATTGGTTTTGGGGAAAAACTATTTTAACATGTTGAAAAGACAAATAACAACAAAATTCACATACGGCTGAAAATAAATAATTGAATTTGTAAACCCCTCATTCATATCCACTCATAGCACATTTGACACCTTTTTGGAAAAGAAATACTTTACGTTGTGTATTCCCTTTACCACAATACAAATAAAGACCATTTTCCCGTACATAGTAAAGTTTTTGAATAATATAAGTGAAGTTAGGTGAAGCATAACTTTCTTGACGTGTTCCATATGAAGCTGTCACATCCAGTTTGAACGGACCTAACATGCAATATGAGAGTACACTTGTTGTAAATTACCTACTAGAATATTCTTTGTAGGATTATGCTGTTGAATCTATATACTAAATCATAAAGCTATAGAGTTTGTTTGTTAGTTTGAATACACTTATCTCCGGAACTACTGGTTCGAATTAAAATTCTTTCAGTGTTTGTTACTCGATTTATCCAGGCAGGCTATAAGCTATGACACATAAGGCTGCGATCTATAGGATCCGAGCAGAGGTTGAAACCGCGTGAGGGTTTTCACCCTCATCATCGAATGTCTTGTTGTTGTAAAATATTGTAATTGCTCGTTGTTCTATCCGCTCCTGCTGGATTTTGGAAAGCTAGTGCTGCTTTACTAGTAATAATGTAAATGAGAGAAAATGTGAAACCTAACCTACAATTAAACTTGGTGTTTTTAGACAATATTGTGTTTTATTTATTACAATGAGTCAAAAGCTAAAAATTACATTACCTACATTTTCGAAATCATCCTTTTTCGACGAGTTTATCACGATTTTCTATTTATGTAGAGTGATAAAATTAGCTTTTGCTTTCTTTCTACATAATTTTTGGGGAATCAAGTTCACACTTAATCAATTATTTATGACCGTTACCTATATATTACTTCTGAATACCAATGTGAATTAAAATCGGATCAGCATTTTCATTGTTTTAAATTAGAAAGTATGTATGGAAAGAAAAAAATAGTAATAAGTATAAACAATTTAAATTTATACAATTTGGAAAAAAAATAAAAAAACAGGAAACATTCATAATTTTGAGAGTTTTTTTATAAAATTAAATATGGAACACTCTCTCTCCTCTAAAGTAAAAAAAAAAATGCTATGGCAAACAACAAAAAATATGTATTATTTCCTTCTTTATTCCGTTATTTTGTTAGGATCCATGTCTGAATTTAAATATCAAACGGTTTTCACAAACACGCCCCGTTATTTCGCTTTGTTTTCTAAATAACGTCTTTAGCTATGAATATTTTATTTTTCCTAAGCTTTTTACTATATTTTTCTGCTTTGTTTTAAGTCTTCGTGGTTCTTATCAGCCCCTACAGCTATGATAGGTACCTACTTAGTAGGAATTTGTTTTTCATTCTTTCGTGAAGCGTTTGCTATTTTCCAGAATCTTCGGTTTTGATATCTTTAAATACGTTTTTATATAAACGTAGGTTTTTTAACTCATGGATCGGTAAACGAGCAGACGGATTACCTGGTGGTAAGTAATCAGCGGCGCCCTTAGACACTCGTAATACCAAAAGAGTTACTACAAGTGCGTTTCCAGCCTCTTGTGGGTGATTAGGGATGTAAGGATAGGATATTCGTGGATTTCGGTAACCTCACTCACACGGCAAAACACAATGTTAGTGATGGTTCATGCCGGATTTTTGTACGACCGTGCTATCACTCCGGTCGAGCCGACCCATTCGCACCAAAGCATGTCTCTCACACTTAGTTCTGTTTACCGTATTTACTCTATAATATCTTATTTTATGTAAGTAGTTACCCATTGTTAGTAGGTACAAGGTCAATGACAAGTACATTAATTAGACCCTTCTAATCTAATATACGGAAGTTTCTGGAAACTTCATGATTCTCCTGTTTTCGGTTCTAAGAACAGCAGCTCAAAGCTGAGCTTAGAGCTACGGTTCTTAGAACTTGGTATATGGATACTTACATATGTACCTAACATTTGAAGGTCTTATTCCTTTCTATTAGTCAAAGAGCATTTTATACACAAAAATATTAACTTGTCATTAATGTTTCGAAAATATAATAAGTATTGAAATCCAACATCAATATAAGTATGAGTAAAAAAGGCGTGGTGCCATAAAAATATCAGCGATTAGCTCACACCCGCGCAGAATGCAAGTAAATAAAAAGGGATTCAGTACATTAACACTCTATGTAGTAAACTGTTACATACAGATGTTGCCTCCATTTTACGACCGTAGGTAACATTAAACTGTCTCCGCCATATTTTATTCTCGAAGCCCCAAGTTTACTGGCACAGCACAAAATGTTAACCAAAGGACCATTTTTATTCCTTTTGTAACGTAATTAGATTTATCATTTGACCCAACTTCTTTTGTTTTAAACCAAATGGTCTATGGAAAAGATATCTGTGTAATGTTTACCACAGATAATAAATGTAATGTAATCTATTTTTCTTAAAAACCTTCATGGCGGTTTCTCTTCATCTTTCTCTTTATAACAAAAGTTTGGTCTGGAATTGTTTGTTTAACTATGATCCGATGTATAATGGACGGATTAAAAAAACACTGGTCCCGGTGAACATATGCTAGGTATAAGCTACGCGAATGAAACTGCTGTTGTTCAGTAAATTTAGAGGACTGTCCTATAAATTTGTCCGAAAAACACAAATAGACTATTGGCTGAGGTAATAGCCTCTTGGCTATAAACTCTGGTTTGGAAATCCAGTCTTCTCAGAGAGCTATAATTACCTATGTCAAATTATTATTAAGTACACTACGCATATTCTAGCCTTGCCGGGGTTGCGAGGTAAGCGCAATGAGGCACCGAGGCGTTGGCCTAAAGCAGGAAAGGGAATGGGGGTTTTATTCGGTAAGAGTCTGACTCTTCTCCTCGCCTCACCTTGAACGGAAGAAGCCATTTGGTGATTTTCCCCTAACAAAAAAAGTGTATTATGTATCACATAGTCTTAAAAAATATGTATTTAATATGAATGTATTTTCCTAGCATTTCAACATCATGGCGTTATAATATTTACGCACGAGCTCCTTCATTAAGTATCCATTATCCTAATAACAAGGTAATATTGATCTTGAGACAAAAATAACAACGAAATTTCCGAGATTATTGTTACAATTTTTTGTAACTTTCCGAGAAGAATTTTCCTCCCTACCCTGTACGTACTCGAGATTGTAGACACTTATTTCATAATTCAAAGCAAGTTTTCATTGTAAGCCGCCTATAATTTTTAATTGGTTATTGTCAAATTTCGAATTTTATTAAGTGATTCCTTTATTTATGTGAACCAGCGACCAGCACCGGTTTCGCACGAGTGCCTTTGTAATACAAAATTTCTCCCCTATTTAATGGATGTTATTACACATGTAAACATTCCTCTTCAATCGCTCTATCTAATGAAAATAAAACACTTCAAAATCCGCTGTGTTTTAAAGATTTGAGTATACATAGAGTTATAGGGACAGAGAAAGCGACCTTGTTTTTTTTTATATAATTTAATAAAAGGGTTTAGGTACCAACAGCTTCTGTGTAGGTAAAACCTAAAGTACATTTTTTACATTACTAGGACTTACACAGTTGCCAATTATAGGTTAATCAACTTCACAAAATAATGATATATGTACTTACATTAATGATATATGTTGTGTATTATGTAATGATGACAATTTTATTTTGGGTAAGTCAAGATTTTTTTTAATGTTTCTTTACTTGAGAATTCGAAAACTTCAGAATTTGTAGGTTTCACTGTTTCTAGACCGGTTCAGGGTTGAGAAACAAGAGAGGAAAACAAACCTGTTGCTTGTTCCAAAGTAAGAAATAAAAAGACTCGTTGGTAACTCGGAAAGTAAGAACTAAGTTTCATCACTTCTGGTTTTGGTAATGCAATGCAATCAATGCAAATGAAACCTAACTTGTTGATAACTCTTCAATCAAATTGCAATATTTTTTTAATGACCAAATATATCTCACATTAGTTTGTCTAACCTAACACACGGTCATTAAATAATGTCGTGATCAAAGTCCTAAACATTTTTAACTTTCCTGAAATATACTTAGTTTATTGATAATGCCGACTTAATTACGTGTAATAACTGAGAAAAGCATTACTAGTTGGTTAGTGATCGTCCCGCAGCCTGTTCATACGTGCTGTATGAACAGGCTGCGGGACGATCACTCTCTATCTCGATCTGTCTCTATCTATTTACGAATAAGAGTCCCGTTGTGATTTGAAACGAATCGAGCTTTTCTCAATACTTCACGTAAAAAAGTCGGCATTTTAATATGCGATTAGTATCTAAATCCTTAATTCTTTTTGGAACAAATCCATCATTAAATGTCTCTGAGTTCGGCAGGAAATTTCATGAAATCCCAAACATAGTCACAACTATTCTACCTTTTATAATAAGCTTTATTTGCCGTTACTCTATAAACTTTGTGAAACGAATTTTCCAGCCAGTTGGATCGAATAATTTTGAATTAGGAATCCTTTGGCCCTTTTACTGTTTACGTTTTTAGCCAAAAGGTCATGATCACGGTCATGATATATATTTTTTGTGTTTAATATTACGATATCGTGAATCCTTTGAGTTGAGATATTCAGTTCTTTATTTAAAATATTAATTCCTCTTTTTAAATTGAGAATTGTTTTAACAAATGTTTCTATGTACCTATTCGTTTTGAGTTTTAAAAATAATAAAATGTTGTGTAACTAAATAAAAACAGTAAGTAACCACATTCGATATTTTTATTAATTTTATTTTAATAGGTATTAGAATTTTAATTCGATCATCAGGAATCTGGCTTTAACATCAATAGCCCGAAACAATCCGAACTAACAATGTCACGTACGCTTTCTTTTTGAGGGGAAAATTATTCGGATGTCTTCTCTCACCCAGGGTGAGGCGCAAGCGGGAGTGTCAGGCTCTTACTGACTACCTTCTGCTGCTCTAGGCCGAGGCCGCCAAGAAAGACGCACAATGCGAACTGCATTGTTCAGGGTTTATCGGAGACCCAGTCAAATGTAGCCCATTGGCAGAGTAGGAATAATAACATGACAAACCATCGCAATCAGGATTTTTTTCTGTCTGCCGCACTCAGATAAATGTAACGATTCCTTAAACTATATAACGATTTTATTTTCGAAACCTATTGCCATGGACTGGGTTATGTAACAATGAAATGACTCCGAATACTTAATGCGGTTACTAGATTAGTAATTAATTGTCACTTACACTTTAAAAAAATCCGTACAATCTTTGGTATCCATCAATATCCTTTCTTTGCACCTCAATACCTTTGTTTATTACCGTTATGGCAAGGAATTTGAACATAAAGATAATAAATAATTCTATTTTATCCGCCATACACTCTAACCTAGGTATTAGGGCCTTGTACCTAGTATTTCAATTCGCTTAGCAAATATAAAATGAATTCGTCGAAATGCATTCTGTTTGATATGTGAAGCTGTCCGTCTCAGTGTTTGTGTAATAGAAACGTTGCATGTAGGTAAGTACTTGTGTAGGTGTAGGTATGCAGTATTTTATCATAAATGTACTGACTAACTCACTAACTCTGCTACGCGGTTTTACTCGAGTACTTTATTAGCAAGTAACCCATGTTCAGGGTGGATAATGTAGCTTACCAGCAGTGAAAGATTTTTTCAAATCGGTCTAGTTTATTTAGAGCCTATTCAATTCAAACATACAAACAATCAAATCTTTCCCTTTGAAATATGAGTAGGTATAGATGTACCTAGATGAGTTCTAGAAACATCAGTTTCTTGGCAGTATTTGTTGATGAGTTCATTTAGGCAACAATAATGTCTTTGAAATCATCGAATGAATTTTCCAGCCAGAGCTGTCAGACTCTTACTGACAAAAAACTACCCCCTTCCGTTTCTTGCTCTGAGCCAGGCCGCGATTTGACCTTGCGCTTGACCCACAACCTTGTTCTGGAATGGGCCTCAGTGGCCCCATTAGCGGTGTTTCTAAAAGAGCGTGCGGAAAAAGACGCGACATTCATCCAGTTTCATTTTCCCACGTAATAAGAACTACATCAGTATATGATTGTGTTAAATATTTATTTTATTTTAATCAAACGATCAAAGTGCTCCAGGTAAAATTGAGCATAATGAAAAAAGGAGGTCGCAAATACTGACTGACCAACGAAAGACTGACCTCTGAGTTTGTTTCGGCATTTCTTCTCAGAGTAGTCAGATAGGAAATGCCGGCTTCATCTAGTTTTTCACATATAAATTGACGTGTAAAACTGCCGTTTTACGGCGAAAATAAAAAAAATATTAAAAAAATATAAACATGTTGTGATGCTTACTTTACAAGGGCAAATTGTGCCTTCTATACAATGAGCATTTTAAGGAAATATCAAATGTCTACTTTATATTATAAAGTTGAAAAACTTGCTACTTTTAGTTCGAATTGAACCATTATTTTTATGTTGGTTGGCCAGTTTATCAAGGAAAGTATCATCATCACATAACTGTGAGTGAGTGAGTAGCTGATTTAAAAAATATACGAGTATTTAGTTATAGAAAATAGGCTGTCATTAATAATTGAAATTATTTTTGTATACTTTTATATCACGCAATCTGTCCACAATGGTCAATTGAAGAAAATTCATTAAGGTTAACATGAAAGAAAGAAAAGATAAAAAACAACTTGGTAACTGTCCTCCTTGTATACAATTGCTATCCTAATGTAGCCACTTAATTATATTCTGTCCCTGTTCTTTCAGCCTGAGGGACAAAAAAGTACAATGTTTTTAGTCTATTACCTTAATTAAAAAGAAGGCCGTACTTTGTCTTTGTAATTTGTTTATTTAATTAGTGCTAAGACCGTCTGGCTAGTGTTTAAGTATACACTGAACTATTCACGAAGGAGCTATTAAGTCGTCCATAAAAGTATTTCATATTAGTTTCAATAAATTTTAAAGCTTATATTATGATTGCCTGGATTTTCTTCTACTTGGTTTTATAAACACATGAAGTTAAGATCGATTCGCACATTTTATTTTTGGAGTAGGAGGCAAAAGACCAGATCCTGATGGTAAGTGGTCAGCGCTACCCATTACAAAACCGCATCACCAGAAGTGTGACCAATGCGTTGCATTCTGCATACGATAAAAAGTATATTCGACTACGTCGAATTAGTCTGTTGATTTTAACAATAAGGAACTTATAATTTGCGAGCAATGAGATTACAAAACACATTTGCTTATGCTTTTAGTTTTGGAAACAGTTCAGGTTCACAGGTTTCCAACACGAAGTGAGTAACGATCACATAAACACGTCGTACCACATTGGGTGGTGGACGGTCGAAAATATAGAATCTTATGGCACAATGTTTTGAATCTATTTGTAACCATTTTGTGCTTAAGTTAATTAATATTTAAACATCTGTACGTACGTTGAGAGATATTAAAACTTTTTGGTTTTTTAGGTAGGTACGTTAAAAGTGTTTGAAAGATGCAGACGTAGTAAGTCGTTGCGATCCAGTGCCTGTAACAACATGCATGGTTTCAAAAATGGAATATCAGTTTATAAAAAATATCTCTAATATTGATATTCTCTTGAATGTAGAAGAAGGCTTTATTCAGATCGATGCTGAATAAAAAAAAACTCAGATAATCTGGCGTGTATAATTCTGAACTCACCCCTCCCTTTATTTGGTAGATAAGTCCATTGAAGTGTGGCGTTTTCAAGGTTAGCATGGGCGACGCGTGTCTCGTCGCGATGAAAGTAGAACGAGATCGTTTCAGCGATTATAGATAAAGCGAGTATGTGGAATGAAAAGCAGAGGAGCACATGTTCGGCAACAACTTTTTGTCAATCCATACTAATATTATAAATGCGTAAGTAACTCTTTCTGTCTATTCTTCACGCCTAAACTACTGAATCTATTTGTGTGAAATTTGGTACAGACATAGTTTGCAACTCGAGAAAGTATCTAGGATAGTTTTTAAACCAAAAATCTGTAGGAAGTCGCTATTCTACGCGAACAAAGTCGCGTGCAAAAGCCAGTTAAGATTATACGTCAATAAAGCTTTGTCCTTTCTGGGCATCCAACTAAAATGTTATAAATGTGAAAGTCTGTGAGAATGTATGTGTGAATGTATATTTGTTATGCATATTGAATATATGTTATTCTTTCACGCAGAAACGTCTGGATTGGGTTTTTGGTTTTGGTTGAAATTTAGTATGTAGATAGGTAATACTTTGTATTAACACATAGGCTTCTTCTTATCAATACCAAGCGGGCGAAGCCGTGTGCGCAATGACGTTATAACTATCCTCTTTGCGTGTGCGGAACCTAGTTAATCATAATATCAGGCTATGTTTTATTACTCAGCGTGTAAATAGTGTCGTGGTAGCCCGGAGGTTACGGTTACAGGGTTCGAAACGTGGAAAGTACCAATGTGACTTTTTATTAGACTCATATGTACTTTCTAAGTATATTTAGGCACCATCATTGAAGGAAAATATCATGAAGAATCTCGGACTTATAAGTTCTTATAGTTTGAAATCACCAATGCGCCTTGAACAAGCGTGGCGATGAATGCTCAATTTTTCTTCGTGTTAAAAGAGGCGTTTGCTTAGTAAGTAGGCTGGTGGCACATTTAAACAATAAAAAGTCAATATTACTTTATTCAATTCGAACCAGAGACACAACTAATTATAATGAATGCCTAAATGTAAATATGTATTTAGGTTTGGACTAATATTTGCTTTCCACAGTATAGAGCCTATAGATCCTCGTTCATTGAATAGGTCGACTTTTCAGCAGTCGATTGGATCAGCCGGGGTTGCGGGGTAAGCACAATGAAGCAGCGCGACTTCGACCCAGAGCAGGAGTAGGAACAGGGGGGTTTTTAGTCAGTAAGAGTCTGACACCCCCTCCCGCCCAACCCTGGACGGGAGAAGTCATTTGATGACTTTCCCCTCACAAAAAAGCAGTCGATACGATTTGAGCAAACTCGTTTTTTCCCTATTGTTGATAAGTATCTTACTATACTATAATAATTATAAATGCGAAAGTTACGATGTTTGGATGTTTATTACTCAATCACGCCAAAACGGCTGCACCGATCTGGGTGACATTTGGCACAGGCATAGGATACACTCCGGAATAAGGCAAAGATTGGCTTTTTATTAACATACCACGCGGCGAAGGAAGCTAATTTGCAATATTCTCGGATTTTTTACATATTATTTTGAATTTAATTTTAGAATTCCATAGTTTTCGATAAGTTTAGTAAATGGAGACGGAATCGTGTTTGGATTATAGGTCTGATTAGAGCTTCAATTTTACATATTATATTAAGTGCAAAAAGTTTCTGAATAAAAAATTAAGAAATTGTACTCCTTGTATACCATTGCTATCCTAATATAGCCATTTAATTATATTCTGTCCCTATTCTTTCAGCCTGAGGGACAAAAAGTACAACGTTTTTAGTCTATTACCTTAATTAAAAGCATGTACTTTATCTTTGTAATTTTTCGATATGGTTTTATATCTTTCCTCTTCTTCGATATTTTCGGTAAAAGTGTGGAATCATTTGTGGATTATAAGGACTTGTAACACCTTCAACTCTATGTATTACATGAGAGAAGTGGATGCTACTTTGACCATAGAAGTTCATTCCTTACTTAGTAAATTATTATGGTTCTTTATTTATTTTACCCACTCACTTTTACTTTATTTGTCCTATAATTGTACCAGTATATCAGTGAGATTCCATTGTTTACCTCAATGCCTCGAGAAGCTCGTAAAACGTCAGTCCCGGTTTACATAAATGAGAATCTATTACAATCAAGAGAAACGTTATCAGTAGTCTCAAATCATAAATCCCCAAGCGAGCGCCGGCGTTCGTCTACTTATTGTCTTACTATTAGGTCTCGAATAACCACAATTGAAGTTTAAATTAGTCATTTTCTAATTAGTCTTTTAAATTAAATAAAGTTCTAGTTAATTGAGTGACTGTCATGTTCAGAGACTGAATTAATACGAAGTTGAGGGTAGTATTATAATGTATCTCGGTCCCTGCCTGGAGCATGAGAAGGAACGGGGAATTCTTTTTTTATGTAATAGGTCGGCAAACGAGCAGACGGATTACCTGATGATAAGCAATCAGCGCCACCCATGGACACCCGCAACGGAGAAGTTACGAGTGCGTTGCCGACCTTTTTTAGCCAGTAAGAGACTAACACCCGGTTTCCGAAGAGACGATCAATGTTAAAATCAATTTAATCTCTTGTCAAGTCATCTGATTGGTTGACTGAATTATCAACAACCAATCAGATGACTTGACAAGAAATTTAACAGGAGATTAGTTAATTTTAGCGTTGACAAGCCTTTCAGAAACCGGGTGTTAGATACGTCTAAAACCCCTACCCAGGATAGGAGAAGACAAAAATGATGATTTTCCTCAGAAAAAAAAAAACTTTACAAACTTGGATTGGGTAAAGTAGCCATGATGACTATGATGACTCAATGTACATCGCTAAAATTAAAAAAAAAACGCATTTGATTACCAAAAAACCATATTGCTAAACTCTGGTTGCTTATTTAGACTTTGTTTCACTGCAATATTATGTCCTGTTTTGATGTTTTTAAAGTCTCTAACAATGACTATAAAAATTGAAATGGTCATAAAAATTGAATAAACTTATAGTTCTATTGTAATTGAAGTACACAACAAAATTATATTGTGTACTTGTTTTCTCATTTCATTCATGTTTTAAAGCTTTTAAACAAGCTTGTACTTAAATAATATTACTTTGCCGTGCATACAAACAACGGATTTTGCTTTCATCACTATTAAAACTCTTTATGCAAAATACATAAACTGCTGAGCGTAAAATATTGACTTGCAGACACAACCACTGTTAGTTGAGCTGCATATGAACAGATAGTGTATTGCAGCTTCGACCTACGTATATTGGACGTTGTGCTTTAGGAATCCTTTTTAATTCAACACGATTGTTTTCGAGTGTATAGCCTAATTTAATAAATTACGTCTTTGAAGTAAAAAAATCATATTTATACTTATTTTAAATAACTATCTGGTTAAGGCAAAGGATAATAATAAAAATGAAGTAAATCTGACAGATTCAACACAATAATGTACATAGACTATTTCGAGCAAATGGAAATTCCAGGAAAAGTTATTAACGTTGCCGGTAAACATTGTAATGTTTAATCAAAATTTAATTACGTCGGTATCAGAGAATCTCGAGCTCTAATGAACAGGCAAATTACGATCAACTGAGCGCCACGGCACGTGTATTTAGTCCATCTGTTGTCTAAACGAATTAAAACAATAATTATATCTACAGCAATTGTAGCCTAACAATTTAACAGCTGATATCACAAACAATTATCGGGCGCCGTATTCAGGCTGACCTGATTAATGACCTTTTTTATTGCCCCATAAAACGAGCTAGCAAAATGACCTGTGGATACGCACACACAGACAACACAATAACCATCAAAAATTTAATGAAATTAGCAGAAACATGAGGGCTAGTTATAAGAACACTTACCTTAGTACATTTATCGCGATTGTTCACAACAAAACACTGCTAGAAATTCTGCGAAGCGTTCGTACACACCGGGTGTTAGACAACAACTGACAGACGGTGCTGGGCAACTTGCGCAGAACTAGGTGCGCAGGAAGCAGGAGCTGGAGCTTCGGGAAGGAACGACCGCGGACCGCCGGCTGCGGAACCTGACTTATGAATGATATACCCTGCGAAAGGTATCTTGCTGGCAGGGGTGCGGCGCGGGCGCGCAGGGGAGGGTTATATAACGCGCCCGATCGATACCGGGGGCGGGCGCGAGGCGCGAGCCTAGGGTGCGACCACAACAGTTTTTCCTTTTTATCCGCGAACTATATACATCGGCGGTACTCTTTGTTTTATCGCCGCATTTCTTACACCCATCGGTCTTGAATGACACGCTTTGTTAGCTGCTACATTACAAAGGATTCTAAAGTCAAGTTTGTAAATGGAAAATGACGAGAAGCGAAAAGCTCAGTAAAAGCTTCAATGTTGTTACTTAAGAAAATGTGTACTTACCTACAATAAAAAAGGTGTACCTTTCCTATACATAAATTCGAATTATAAAAAACTAAAAAAATATATTTTTGACAGCATAATTAACGACAATAACGTTCGAATTTCAAATTTCACTGCCTTTGGAACGTTTGTCAATAAAGTTTCTTCAGCTAACACAGAATGCGACCTGTACCTTTATGAACATACTCTTACAAAATGTAGGTGACAAGTTTCCATGGCGAAGCGGACCATTAAATACGAGGCCTCTGAAACTGGTGTTACCATAAATTACAATTTGGGTAAACAAAAATAGATAAATGGTCTGTCGCCTGCTTTAAACCATACATCATTTATATGGGCAAAACGCTGAAATATGATCGACAGTCAATAACAATAGTAACGACAAATAAATGTATTTGTGCGTCGTTTGCATCTTAGTACCGATGAATTCTAATTTCAACGGTTCTATGCAGCAGTAGATATCCTGAGGATGATGATGATGATGATGAATCCGACTAAAGACCAAATTCTTATCTTAGATCAACGAGTTACTGTCTCATTTTCGTTCCGATTTCATACTAATCATATTTTATGAGTATTGCTTTATAGAGCCCATAACAACTTATAGAATAAAAATACAGATCCATGTAATTGGTCTCTGGAAAGAACATTCATAAAAGTTAACATTATGTGTTGAGATGAAGATGTATGTTATAAGTAGAAAATGCTGAACCTTGACTGCTAAGAAGGTATTTTCTCACATAGAGAAGGTTTGAGCATTAAAACCATGCTTCCTCAAGACGGATTGGTGTTTGTGTACCTAAAACAAATAGGAATTAGCAATAGACTGTCCTTGACATTAGATTGTCACAGCTAATCGTAATACTAATCCGACCGAAGTTTTATGTAATATTCACAAATACCTTATTGAATTTTGAGACACGTGTGAGGACATGTGGTCCTTGGTCCTTTAATACGAATATTGCACAAAATGTCGAGGGTCCTTAGATTTGCGTTCCTTATATTCAATATTGCCCTACGACCCTAAGTACGTCACGTTTCGAAAGTCATTGAGAAAAGTATCCGAATTGACTGTTTACATCCATCCTTTCCTGGAAAAATAGGGGATAAAATCCGGACCGAAGGACCATTTAACAAAGTAAATATCGATAACTCGTTTCTCATTAATGCAAAACCGGAACGTTTTAAATAAACGTTTTACGAAAAGCGATACTGTTTTTTAATTTTCGAAATGAATTCTGACACGACAGAAGCTTTTAATGTTTTTCACGGTGCGCGTTTTTGCGCCTAACGGACGACCCCTATAATGAAAAAATTTAATAAAGTTGATTTTTTTAATATTTTGTTTTGTTTATATTTCTTCTGGACAATTATTATGTTGAAAGTTGTCATGTTATTTGATTGCCTAGTTGACAAATGTCCGCAATCATGTTTCACCATTATCGGGCTAAAAAACGAAGAATTTTTGGGATGTTTCCGTTTTTTCCAAATTGTTAAGGAATAACATTAAGTCTACAATTGTATTCGGTGAATAGCATTAGGCATCTTCCATTATAATAAGACTTATATAGCATAACCGGTGTTGGAGTTAAGCTGTTTCATAAAAGCGGGTGAAAAATTAAATCCTGTCCTCTTATCTATTTTATACTGTATTGTCTCACAATCTCCATGAGGAAAAACCTGAGCATAAAGGGCTTTAATTAAAATAATGTCCCAACTTTGTCCTCATTTTTTTTTTCTTGCATACAAGCTGGCATATTTATATCGTAGTCTCATTACATTCTTCACTTTGATGTTATCTATGTTACTTTGTTATTTACTATTTACTTACCCGTGGGTTAGAGAATGTATTATTAGATCTTCAGTGTCATGTTTTTGTACTTGTTACAACTTGCTGACATTTTATATCACCGCCTCTTCTTATATGGAGAAGATTTGAACATTAATCGCCATGCTCACTCAAGGCAGATTGGCGATTTCAAACTTTTAATTAAACAATTTAAGTCCATATTTCCTCATTACTAGTATCTAATAGTCTCAATGGTATATAAGTAAAAGAACTTGGTCATATCAATTACACAAACTGTCTGTGCTATTTATCTACAAAATGTTTACAATGTTGGGAATTATTAATGGAGGGAAAAGTAACTAGTTGCAAAAAACTGTTTGACTTATTACGAGAGGAATATTTCAAAAGGTGCCAAACTTTTGGAAGGAAAGGCTAGAAACTATAAGAATTTTTCTCATTAAAATTATCCCGGTGGCTATGATCAGCACTTACGAGACACCAGGGGGGCCACTGCCTCTGGAGCTCCACTTGCATCTCTAAAACCACACCCTTCAACTCTTGTAAGGGACACCGAAACCTCTTATAAGTCAGCTCCCTCATTGTACAACACCTGTTACAGCATCCTACTACTTAGTTCCGTGGTCCCCTTTTGCTGTTAAAGCTTAAACAGGTATTAAAAAACCGGCAACGCGCTTGTGACTCCCCTGGAGTTGCAGGAGTCCATGGGCAGCGCTGATCACTTAATATCACGTGAACGCCTCCGATTACATATAAAATTTGTATCACCTAAAAACTTCGAAAGACTTTGACGTTTGATTATTACAACAACCATTACTCGCATTAAAACAACAAAATTACTTCAAATACCTACGTAACGTTATAGAATTTCTAGCGAAAATATAAACTACATGAAGTGCCTAGAACGAGCTTCACTAAACAAATTGGTTAGTTAATCTGTTCCAAGTTAATTTTGCAACTTTATTAATGTTCTCGGCATTCGCTGGCTTAATTAGTGAACCACGTAATATGGTTACAGGAACTCTTACAGTAATCATATTTGTGATGTGTAGGTAATTATTACCAAATGTTAATTGAAGTAAGAAGCCTTTAAGTCAACATGTAATTCGATTGAATATAAAAATGCGTAATACTATTCTGTAAATATTTAAATAAAAATGTGTGGTGCTTCGGTACGAATTGGTAATCTGATTTATTTTTTAAAAGAAGAACAGTCGATGCAGTTTTAACACTACTTAAACATTAAAAACTAAACTAAAAACTGCGCCAAAACTAAAAATATCCTTGCCACGTTTACCCACGTTTGGCAGGCGGATCGGGGATTGTAGTAATTTTAGATGTTGCTACCGATCTTTCGATACCTGGGTTTATTTCAAGGACATTTCCAAAAGCGCTGCTCTTTTCCATCTAAAAATCTATATATTATATATTTTAAAATAATCATCTCGTTAAGTGTGGGAGAGCCATGGTTTGGCACAAAAGGGTCGGCTCAACCGAAGTGGTACCGCGGCCTCACAGAACATCGGCGTGAAACAACCATAGAGTTTTGTTTCGCCGTGTGAGTGAGGTTACCGGAGGCCCAATCCCCAAATCTCCAAATCTCTAGTCCCCAAGAGGTCAGCAAAGCACTCGTAACGCTTTTCTTGTTGTGGGTGTCCATGGGCGGCGCTGATTGCTTACCATCAGCTAATTCGTCTGTTCTTTACCGAACTATCACATAAAAAAAACTCGTGAAATTAAATTATTTACCAGGAACACTTCGTTTTGAATTAACCAGGATGCGTTGTGTTAGATTATTTGCGGAATGTGGCGTCAGGGAATCTCATTAAGGTTCCTTAGTTAATTGCAGACGAGAATTATGAGCCCACCTTATACTGGCTTAAGTCGTCTCGAATGAAATTAGAGCTGGCGCCTTAGATCTTTGTCTTTTAAGGGTTTTGTTTACATTTTTATAAAAGATCGAGGCTTTTTCTCACAGGAAATTGGATTGGGCATGAGCAGCGCGTAGCTTTTCGAGTTCTCCTCAAAGAGCCAACAGACCACCACATATGGGGCCCAAAAAGGCTGTTGTTCAGCCGGGGTTGCAGGTCAAGCGCCAAGCAGAGGTAAGACCCCTCTTTGAGGAGTGGTTTAAGAGATGCTGCGGCCTCCTTTCCTTCCGTCTGACGCAGGTGCTTACCGGGCACGACAGTTTCGGTAGGTTCCTGTTTCGGATCCGGCAGAAGGAAACGCCCGATTTTCGTCATTGTGAGGACCATGCTGAGGATACGGTCGATCATACGGCGGCGGTCGAGGATCGTGAAATGATCTCCGGCCTCCGTAAGCGCGGGTCTGCGGATGGCGAGTAAGTGTAGCTTGCCGCCCGATAAGAACCAGACCCGAGCTTACGGCGCGTAGCGTTCCGCGCGCCTCAAAGAGCCAATAGACCAACACAGACGGGGCCCTATAGGGCTGATGTTCATCGGGGGTTGCGGGGCAACCGCAAAGGCAAAGAGTCTGACACTCTCTCTCGCCTTACTACTAAGCACATGTAATTGTTCTGTACTTTTGCCGTCCTCTCAAATAAAAAATCTAGTCAATTTAAAAGTCATGTTTTCTTCATCACCTGAACCGGCTTGTTTCGCCTTGCTTGTTCAACCTGAAGTCAGAAAGAAAGCGTTATTTAATATCGGCTTAATAAAGCTTTCCGGTCTTTTTATATTACTATTTCCCGGCATGTAATGAAGTATCAACAATATAGAGTAAGGAGGCTGTAACCCAATAACCTTGTCTGGAACTGCAGTAAAACTTCCAATATTGTTTTTAAAAGCCTCTAAAGTGTAGTTCCGCTATCAAACACTTTATTAGATTGTACGGGAAACTAAAATGAACAAAAGAAAGGGCGTAGTTATTTTTTTTATCGAATACAAGGTAAACGAGCTGATAGGTAAACACCTGATGCTAAGTGATCTGCATTGCCTATACGGAAACCCGAAACATCGAGGAATTACAAGTTCGTTGCCAGCCTTTTAAGAAGGAGTATATTACTTTACGGCTTTTTATATTTATGGGTAAAGGCATTTGGGAATGGGTATGGAGGTGAGAAGAATTGTGGCTCCTGAAACCTCGCTCACAAGACGTAACCAACAAATGCGTTGTTCGCCGGTTGTCTCGTAAGGCCTTGTTATCACACCGGTCGAGCCAGCCCATTTGAGCCGAAGCGTGGCTCATCGACCACATAATAGTATCGGTAATAAGTTTGTTTTATTTATATTATAATTGGTTAGAAAGTAAATGTAACGAAACAACAAAATGTCCTATTGATTCTGTCTAGACAAAAGTATTTACGAAGGTTTTCTTTTTAGACATCCAAATCCCAATGATTATGATCAGTTACGAGTGACTTCATTTCGATTTCTATTTCTAATCTAAAAGGAGAGCAGTACCAAATAAATATTTGAAAATAGAAAACGATTCAAAAACAACTTTCAATGACTCTTCAAATGATAAGAAAATTAAAAAGAAAATACAGTTCCAGTAATTTATTTCACGAAATGTTTTCGTGTCTCTATTTTAGTAATGGTTTTATTATTGATTTTTATCTATGTAGAATTAATCACTCAGTAGGTACTTAGTTTAAAATAAAGTCGCTTTCTCCGGTCCCTATATCCCTATGTACGCTTTAATTCTTAAAACTACTCAACACATTTTGATGTTTTTTTGTATTAGATGAAGGTTGGGTTATAAATATAATAATAACAATTAAATAGCGGAGAAATTTTGTATCAGCATTGTATCCGCTGGTATAAGTTTATTATTCTAAAACGGTGATATATTATTTTTGTAAAATGAAAAAAAATATATGATCGGAAATTCAACTAGTTAGGAAATACCCTATAATCACAAATGTTACAAATTAATTATTAATTCTATCTGAACTGATTTAGATACCATTTACTAGATCTAGTCAGAGCGCATGTTTAAAGAGGTTATCGAGGATTAAGGAGAACAGCTGAACAAGTGACCTCAGAAGATGTGATTCATTCCGGAAAATCCCTCAGAGTCCCGTTTGAATTTACGTAACCGAAGTAGGTTACACTTATCACATGGGACCCGAATTCATTGTTTTTGGAATTAATCTTATCGTGTGATTTTGTTACGTAAATATTTATGAGTTTATACACGTAGTATTGCATAATACTACTCTTTACTCCCTGAAAGGATACATACACCCTTTCAGGGTGCACTTGCATATTTTATACTTAGTATAGGAGCCATACTTCAGCACAAATGGGCTACTGAGAACGTGATGCTAGCGTTGTGTTTCACCGCGACAGTGAGGTTACCGGAGGCCCAATCGTTTTCCCCATTCCCAATCCCAAATGGTCATAACCTTTGCAACCCACAAAGATTGGCAACATTATTTTTGTTGAGCCTGTGGTGGCCTCTAGCGTTACTCTTTGCTAGCCGTTAAGTGGTCTCACTTCTCATCTAAATCACCAATTATATCGCGTAGACTATGGGCTACAGGTGGTACGGTTATAGGTTTGTTCCAAAATTTTCCTTCTCTCGCCCAGGGCGGGGGAAGGGAGTGTCTCATTCTTAAAAGGCACCAGGTTCCTTCTTCTGCTCCAGGCTAGGGCTGCAATAAATTATTGCACTTATGAACCGCATTTGTCTGTATCTTTTTCAAGCCTAAGACAATATTACGGAGAAAATCAATCAACATAATCTTTGTACCTACTTTTGACCTACATAAATGTCCTGTACGGGCATAAATCTATATATATGACTGTCTCGGTACTAGGAGCTCATAAAACAATAGGTTGCATAGTCATACTATTCTCATTAGCTACAAGTCTCTCATCCATCACTTCCACCAGTCGGGACTCGGGACACTTACATACATACGAATGAATTTCACAATAAGTCTGTTACTAAGCTTCTAGTATATTCCATGTGATATATCAAACCTGTCTTTGGATGACTCACGTCTCATGAGGACGGTAGATAATGTTTCAACGATATGGAGCTATTGTAGGTATATTAAGGTGTATTAGTTAATGGCTACAGACAACTTCAAACAGCCCTAATTTTAGATTGGGTGTTGTATTTTATTGTGGGAAAGATTATCAAGTACAATCTACTGATTAAAACCCATCAGTTCCTTCTCTTGAGAGTTCCTCCTCCTTCTCCAGGCTGGATCTGCGGTGCGATCGAGCCGCAATCTTGCCTGGAAGTACCTCCAATGGAACCAACATCCATAAACTTCCACAGATTTTTATCATTATTCTGGTATTTTTAAGAAACACCACTAAATTTATATGATGTTTATTATCCATCGAAAATATGTTTATGTTATACCACGTCAATTACTTACAACTTAAAACCCACAAAAGGACAGAAACGCACTTGTATACACAAGTATAAATAAAGCTCAGCAACTCCTTTGGTGTTGCAGGTGTCCATGGGCGGTCAGGTGATCCGGATCTAGCGGACATATGAGCCGAGACTAAGCATTACTTTAAATGGAAACAAAATTAGAAACCCACCAGAACTATAAAATTGAACCGAAGAATTTTTTTTTTTGGCATAAACACACCCATTCTTATACAATTAGAACATGAATGAAACAGTTTAAAAATAATCTTCTCCATTCATTGAACCCACGCCATCTTTATCCGGACACAAGTTTTTCATTAACTAAGAGACCCGTTAGGTCATAGCTGATGTAATCACAAGAAGGCTCTCATTACCATTGGAACTCGCGTGGGCTGTTCACTCGTCAGAAGTGGACTGAAACGGCACGGCATCCAGTGAATGCATGATCGGATACGTTTCCGAAAGGACTTAGTGGGCGGGTCTTGAATAGAAAGCGCCTCTTTATTGTAATACGATGACGACGACCAGGTCTCTGGAAACGTTGCGTTCAGATAAATATTGTAGTGTCTAGACTAGTCCATATATCTGTTTTTCACATATTCTGCCCTTCGATGTAATCCTTACTGACTGTTATTAATGGGAAAGTGTGATTGTCTTCTGTCTTTTTTCACATCACAAGAATAGTTTTTATAGTTTGATTATTACGCCTAGGTATATTTCTTATGGAAAATATGTAAAATTGTCTTTTAAGACTAACAGGAAACATAATTTTACCTAATGTAACTGATGCTCGTTTGTTTTTTATTTTAGGTACCTGTAGCTAAATTTTTTATCTATTTTTGCTTTATGCAGATTATAATATATTTCTTTTGAAACAAACTTGCCTACATAAAGAAGAAAAAGTTTACGTTACTCCATTGTTGAAAATAAATGCTTTCATGATGGACAGGCGAGGCTTATCGGCGGCCATATTGGAGCAGGCATCGCGCAAATAAATCCAGATTTCGATGCTGACAGACAGGTCCATCGCATTGTGAGTTTGCCTCGCTATTTTATAGATGAAAAGTTGTGCAGAAGAATGGCAGTTATTTTATATTTAGTGATTAGTTTGTTCCCATATCTGTTGACTGCAAGGTTGACGATGTGGCTGGGGATTTGCCTGCTGCATTACCTACTTGTCGAGGGCTGGATTTCCGCAAGGAGTTGTATTTCGTGACTGGGTGATATGTGTTAGTAAGAGCATCATAGAGGAAAATGCTAGTGTAGTCCCGATTAAGATAATCTATATTCCACGTGGAGAATATAACAATTTTACTGAATTTGTACATTACTCGTCGAATGTTTTGCTCCTTCTGTATGAAATTCAATAGTAACTTTAAGCAACTGCCTATATATTAAGCAATAGATGTACTTAACAATGAATTAACATAATTGTAAAAGAACAAGAAACGTCCTTCAAAAATATGAAGCGACCTTTGAAATTCCTTCCAGAAATATTTGAGCTATCATAATGACATACACGACATTACATGGGTTTGGGGGATCAATAATATCGACTGGTGATATACAGGCGACAACAAAATTAAAACCACACAAAACGTATAAAGTTAGTTAGAAATAAGGAAGGAATAATCTATCAACAGCAATTAACTATTAAGTGTGGAATACAGAAGCTTCGTCGGCTCAATCAGAGTGATACCACGACCTCACAGAAAACGGACGTGAAACAACCACAGCGTTGTGTTTCGCCGGGTGAGTGAGGTCACTGGAGTCCCAATCACGGAGTAAGAACAAAGAGGAGACGGCCTAAACAACTCGGCCCTGTGACACAAGTCGGCCCTCACGTCATCAAGGTGGGCGTGGCTTACGTCAGTGTAATGTGGTCGTTCATACTGTGCACAACTCCGATAAAGTATTCATTTTACTCGTGATAGAAGAAAACAAAATGAAGTTTTGTATTTTATCTTATAAAAACTACTATGATAAACGTTACGGTACTATTGATGGCATCACTTCTCATGTGGACCTTATTTTATTCGAAATTTATTAAAATAGTTCTAGCAATGTCTCTTATTGTCAGCGTTTCCAATTATCAATCTACGCGACACTAGATGGCGACACTTTGTATCATAGGAACTAATTTTTTATAGGTACGCATAGTTCAGTATTAATATATTTTAATGATTGTTTGTACAGTAATTTGCTCGACATACATTCCTAAAGATCCTTCAATCTCCAAAATATTATTTTTGTAACGTTTATATAATTTTACAAATAGCCAGCCATCTATTGTCAAGTAGTAAAACAAACATAAAGACATTATTGTTTCAAAATATTGTTGAGTTATTGTTTTGTTTTTATATTTTCCAAAATGTTGTTGTGTTGTTGAGTGAAGGTAAAATTCCGAGCAAGGGGACCAAACATAGGCCGGCGAACACATGATGCAAATCAAGTGGCAATATTAAGACAATTGCTGCTACATTATTAGAAGGTGGTAGGACCTTACAATCTGCATTAACATTGCCATTAAATGTATAGGTGATTGAAACTCCAAAAGTTCTGCGGCTAGTGTCAATTATTTTATGGTTCGAGTGCACAATCGCGACAAAAAAAAATCAATAAAGGCAATTAATCAGATAATGTAAAATTTACGCGGTACTCGACTGCTTTTTGGTGGTGTCCAAATATTGCTTGTCATTCCTAGATCAACTCCTGCTGATGGAAACCTGTTTGAAGTCATTAGATCTTTGGAGATATGTACGAAAATTGACACTGAACATTAATAATTACGCGTATTCAACTAACATAAACAATATACTATCATTTGGCTCATTTTAAAATTAAAATTTTTTGTTTTAATAAATGAACTTAATATTTTAATACGTAGCAAAGCACGTACTGTTAATAGTTATAAAGTAGTAAGTGGCCTTGTCCATTCAAGACCTATGAAGATAAACTTGAAGTATTTTATTTCGTCGACGCATCCCTGAATCGGTATGTTTGAAGATCGCACCAGTCTAAACGCATATTTCCAAATTACACATTAATATAGTCCACACACTCGTCATCACAATGAAACAATGAATTTATTTTTTTGCAAATAGGCCATTTACCGTATTATTTGTAAAAAACTAGACGAAGCCGGCATTTCCTATCTGACTACTCTGAGAAAATACCGAAACAAACTCAGAAGTCCGCCTCTTATCAAGTCCAGACAATATGAAAAATAATAATATAATGTACGAAATCCGTGCAAATAGCCAGCTATCAGTAAGGCATCAGCCTGTTGGTAGCCATAGTATACGAGTTTCTCCCCTTATAAAAGAAAAAGATGTTACAACAAAATGGCTTTGATGAATGTATAATGATCCTCATTCACCAATAATATTATAGTATTAAAAACTACGACCCCCCGGTAATCAATGATGTATAAAACTATAGATACGTTGTCCGCGCTCTAAAATGACAACATGAAATGAAGGCAATTGACAACATCGCGCTTAGTTACGCACCAACCTGCCGCGCGACGCTACGTTTGTTTTTAATTTATATCGTGTGTAAACCTGTGCGAAACACAAAGAAAGCATGTCGTCGTGTGTGTTCAGACGATGTACAAATTATACTCCAAAAGTTAAAGACAAAAATGTGTCATTTCATGCGTAAGTTCACCAAACAACCTATTTTTATTTTATTTTTTTCGACGCCGGCGCCCGCCATCTTATGGCGGCCGGCGCATGAAGGTATAGTCACGTGCCGTCGGCATAACTGAAGATGTATATTTATCTCCCTCTAACAAAGGCATTCCACTATACGATGTCATATTTTCTTTCCCTTTCTTTACTCGTAGAAGTAGTTATCTAGTATTTTCGCCGTTTTTAAGCGCCGCGATGTTGGTTCATGACGTGTCTATATATAATCCGTCATTGCCGGTAATTCTGAGTACGACCCTGATGCATTATGCATTTAGTGACATCTATTGCGAAATAGTTACATAACTACAAAACGAATTAATTTGAACGAGCAAGTAGTTTTGCTATAGACCGGCAGATGGCAAATAAAAAAGTGGGCGGAGTCTAATACCCCCTCACCCCGCAAAATATCACGCGGTGTTTCTTAGGGAAATCTAGTTATAACATCTCCTCTTTGTTCTTACTCCGTGGTCCCAATCCTACAATTGGTCGATTTCTAGGCTCACTTCTATGATATTGGATTATTTATTCGTCAGTAACATGGCGGAAGAAAAATGAATGTTCAGGGAAGTAAGATAAAATACCCTACGATGTGGATAGAAAGTATCCTGTGGCGAGGCGTGGTGATCGTTCCTGGCCATCTTCTACCCAACATGTTGCATATATTAAGACTTATTTGTGTTGTTATCAGTTAAATTAACATTGAATTTGTGTGCCTCTATTCACCTTCTATGATGATAAAATCAAACACTGTAACGTTATTTTCGAGAAGAAATTTTATTATCTTTCATACCGAAACTTGATATTTGGTTGCCTCAAAATGATAAAATGATTTTAGAACAAAAGCTTTGTAGGAGTAATTGATACATTACAGATTGAAAGACGCTGCGTAGCTAGAAAATTGATACTTTATTAAGTTAATCATCCTTCAATTGTGTAGAAAATAATGACTTTCGATTTAGTGTTGATTACCCTAAGATGATATGTTCGATTTGTTTTTCAAATAAAGTTTTATTGTTGTTCTATCTATGATGGAAATTATTTCTAAGATGAGAAGATTTTTGAAGGTCCTATTCTCCCACTTTCTCCAACTCCCACATCCCCTAATCTTGAAAGTGGTGGCGCCGTATGTAACGTTAGGGCAATCGCCACGACAATCACCAACAAAACAGAGGACTAAACGTGAAAACGTTTCGATCGCTTAAATGTGAGGAAAATACAAACTAATTTGTATTATTTTTAATGATCCTGATGACTGTTGATGATCTATGATCCTGAAGAGGTAATTTTGATGACTCTTAGCAATATTTTTTACAATTATTTCCCTATCATACAAAACAAAATTAATTTAATTTCTCATCCGTAATACGATTGCGTGCGATTGTACGAAAGATTCCAGTGACAAGAATGCCGGCGCGTCTCAATCTAATGAAATAGTCGGCGAGTGTTGAGGGGCCATACTCACTACCCAATCTCCTTGGACTACCCACCCTTTAGTTTTTTATGTCGGCAAACGAGCAGATGGATTACCTGGTGGTAAGCAATCAGCGCCGCCCATGGACACTGGTAATACTTAGGAAGTTACAAGAAGTGGGTTGCCGACCTCTTGTGAGTTATTGGGGATAATTATTATTTGAAGATTGAGGATAGGGGGGGGGGAGGCTTGGGCCTCCTGTAACCTCACTCACACGGCGAAACACAACGTAAGTGTTGCTTTACGCCGGTTTTCCGTGAGGCCGTGCTGTCACTCCGATCGAACCGGCCCATGCGTACCGAAGGCTCTTCCAAACTCGATTTTTTTCTTCTGCTCTGACCCTTCAATAAGAATCCACTACAGTCAAATAAGAATCTGAGAGCATTCATCAACCCTTTGATATATTAATTCAATTATTTAGAAGTTGATATTCAATGTTATAATTTAATTACTGAGAAGATTCCCAAGGACCATCTGTTTATTTGTAATCAATATTGTACCTATAGTTGAATAGGCTTACTAGAATTCCAAAGACGGCATTGTTATAGAATTCTGATAAACTGTAATGAAGTGCCCTTTTTATTCAATTTGAGTTCAATCTCTGAGTAGACAAATTTGGGAGGATTTTTACAAGCTATTTCACTTTCAATTTATTTATCTTGCAACACTTTTTTTATTACATTAACTCTTTATTATAATCCAGACCATGGATTTATAAAATCAAATCTATACTAATATTATAAAGAGGTAAAATTTGTAAGTTTGTATGTAGGGGGCAATATTTGGAACCGCTGGTCGGATTGCCAAAATTCTTTCACTGATAGATAGCTATAATGTTCCTGAGGGCTATAGGTTATAAACATCACGATACGGTCAAATGGGGTGAAACCGCATGAGAGTAGCTAGTATATAATATAATAAATTTATCATCCGGAATTATTTATTTGTCCTCGTACCAAGTTTTTGATAATGATAAGACTTTGAATGTGGATATGTGTAAACAAAGCAATAAGTTCACTGACAGACTATTATATGTACGACTTTTTGCAAAGATACTTGGACAGGTTATGGTAAGTACCAGAGTCACTTTTTATGGAATAGTTCGGCAAACGAACGGACAGACTACTGAGTAAGCTATCGGCGCCGCACATGGACATCGCATCACACTGGCTTTACGAGTGCGTTGCCGGTCTTGGAGGATTGGGAAGGGATGGGGAGAGGGGGAAGGATTGGGCCTCCGGTAACCTCTAAAAGGCCTTTGCCCAGCAATGGTTTCTCATAGGCTGACGATGAATATAGCGCTTCGAAAAATTACTTCTTTACGCTGTTATTTATAATGCTACTCTAAAACCTCCATCTTCATTATGCTACAGCCATTATCAACTATTAAATTAACTGCTTAGGCTATAATTTAAGCTATTAGCTGCCAGTGCTCCCTCGCCTGTAAGTAATTTAAGTTCACTAAGGGTAATTCAATCAGTAATCGACCAATATCGCGTGGGTACATACGGTATGTAGCTAATCGGTTTAGTATTGATCGAGTCAATTAATAGACTATGTTTATAGGATAGACTAGACTTGAGCTAGGGTCGGAGTAGATTGATAAGAAAAATATTTTGAATACAGCGTAAAGGAACTCAGAAGATTGATTGGAGCTTTACAGCAGGTCTGTTAGAAGACAGTGACAATTTCAGGCGCTGAGCGTGGCTCTTATAGTGACTTACGAAATTCCGAAATAGTCCTACACTTCGTAGGTCCACAGTCTTTCCGCTGTAAATAAAAAAGGAATGATATCATAACACATTTCTGATAGTAGGGGGAAATTTTCCTGTTAAAGTAGAGGTAGTCTCTTTGAGAAGAGTGTTAAGAAAGACGCCACGGCGTCCTTACCCTTCACGTCAACTTTGAGGAGTGGCTTGAGAGACGTCATGGCGTCCTCACCTTCCGCCTGACGCAGGTCCTTACCGGGCACGGCAGCTTCGGTAGGTTCCTGTTTCGGATCCAGCGGGAGGAAACGCCTGAGTGTCGTCATTGCGAGGACCACCTAGAGGATACGGTTGAGCATACGGTGGCGGTATGCCCTGCCTGGGCTGAGCACCGCCGTGTCCTCAGGGAAGTGATCAGCGGCGGCGACCTCTCACGCTCGGCCTTAGTCGAGGCCATGGTGCGGAGTGAGAGGAACTGACACAAAAAAAACCCTCCACGTCATATTTAGCGGACTCAGCAGATTTAAGAGATACCTGCATCGGACCTAGCGGGAGAAAAAGCATGCTCGTCGTCAACTCCTTAGTTGTGGCCAAAATTATTATATTTATGATAATTTATCTTCTCAAAAAAGGGGGAAGCCACTAATTTAAAGGAACTCCGCAATCTTGCCAAATAAGTTTAACCATAAGTTAACCATTATTAGCCCTTACAAACTGGCACTGGGTCTTGTAAAAAGAACAGCTCTGGAAGAAACGTCATACCTACCAAACAGGTAATCCAATAACGACGTACCTACTACCTCTAGACAAAATATTAAACGTATTACCAATACTGTAGTGTCTACACTATCAAGCTAAACTTAATAAAGCAATGAATAAAATAAGATTTATCCATCCGTTTTATTCTTACCTTTAGAGCATTTGAAAATGTCGTTAAGAGCTAAAAGCAATACTCTCACGTTGTAACTGAAACATAAAATATTGTAGTAACAGAACTAGGTGTTGTTAAAGCTATGGTATTGAAGTTTATGTAAGTGCTACTTTTTCTTATATGTATATATGGACGATGTGCCAGTAATGATAAACAGAAAAGTCTTCGCATTTATAATCCAATTTTGGATTTTACCGACTGTTCTGCCGTGTCAGGGATACGGAGTGTGATCTTCTTAGTTAGAAAGAGAGTCTAAGTCTCTCCTGCTTTATTTATTGAAACTTTGACGTAGATATTATAAGTCAAGCTTCACAAAATGAACTTAATGCCAAATGACACTCTCTTCTCAGTTATCCACATGGTTTTTTATATAGGAACTCAGCGAAATTTGGCTCGTCCAAATTAAGTCAAGCATTATGCGAGGTCAGAGAAGTCATTTGATAATCATCTACTCATAACTGAAGACGTCGAAGAAGCTGCACAGTGCACAAACATACATATTTATTACACTTATCACCAGCAGTCGCTTTATTTTAAACTTTAGAAAACCTTAGAAAGATATCCTTTTCAATATTGATGCCGATTTTCCTATAAGTAATTCTTTAGACAACATTAGCCTCTTGATCCTGATCCCGTCAGAAATATCCTGTTTCATAAAAGTTATAAATTGCGAGTCAGGCGTTGTGAATTCGATCCTCTAACATACCTTTCGCATATCCTCGTGTGACCGGTCAAAGAGAAATGTCCAGAGAATTCTGAATAGGATTACATATCTATGTATGTATTATGTAGGGACAGCACAGTGAACAGAAATGTCTTGTTTTCTATCTGCTTCAATGAATGTTACGGAATTGGTTGCTAGAAAGTTAAGATTTACTATACATAGGTATTTGGCGCGGTTAAGGTAGGGGCACTTTTCAAGTATCTTTAATTTGATGGGAAAATCATTAATTTGTTGCTCTTGCCCTGGCTGTGACATGAGGTAATGTCAGACTCTAACTGACTAAACCCCATCCCGTTCCTTCTCCTGATCCAGGCCGCGACCAAAAATGCACTCCATTTTAGCGCTTGCACCTGCAACTCCAGCAAGTGAAGACCAAATACAAGATTGGATCTACTTAACATTTTAAAATGATTAGCTCAGTACAATTTATTTAATAAACATGGCCATAATAATCTGACTCTAGGTCTCTCATAGAGATCTTAGTCTTAGATGATGATAGGAATATATTTGATTAAAGAAAATACAATAATTTTCTAACAACCGGGTACAATAGTCACTTTCTGAGGCACAAAAACTTTGAAACAATTTCACTGTGGCTTTCCAAGAGGTCCATTATCTTTATTAAATATCGAACAACAGGTACAAGTTATGTCTTCTAACGAATTTTGCAGATGTTGATAACAAAACAAGTGTAATCAGTGGTGTAATTAAACTGATATCGTACCCGTTATCTGCCATATACACTTCATATGTATCGATTTATTTTAACTTTAGTAAACCTGTGAAGGTTATTTGATTTGCGTTATTTAAATAAAGCCTCATTTCTATATTTTCGCTCTGCCTAGGTGGCGCCACTGGCGATTTATGTCCTGCAAGCTCAAACTCGTCATGTAAGAAGTATTTATTTTTTGGAATTAGATGATTTATACTAATATATTCTTGTGATTATCCACATTTTAATCGAATTAAAGACTGTTTGGATCCTTGCAGAGTTTGTAGTTTTTTACTAAATTCCAAGACCAAGACGTGCTTAATGATTTTCTGTAGCAGAAATCTGAAGACGTTTCCAATATGTAACAGGTAAATATTTAATGCATAACAATAAAATACAAATGATACATTTTAATACAGATTTATTTTGTTCACTTACAAAACATGAATGAATATCAAAAATGCGTGATTGCATTTAAACATCTATATAAGTATTAAATAAAAATACCTATGTATGTACGTACAATAAATTATTTTAATTTTTAACGTTAGTAGGTAGGTACTTATAATATCAATGGTATAACAGATCTTTCGATTGATTTCTCGATATACTAAAAAGACACGTAAACATATAATTCAACACCGTTAAAACACGAAAATAATAAATTTTTAAAATTACTTTAAAATGTACCAAAGAGTTTGCATTGCTTTTTTAATAAGGCAAGACTTTCGATGTGTTGCTAGTACAAAAATTTACATCATCGTAAATTCAGCGAGGTCGTATCTGTTCGAAAAATAATGCCAATACTAAATGTATATACTAATTAATTTGTTCCTATACTTAATTACTGCTTCGTAACCCACAACAATGGCACTTTCTTGACTAACATAACAATATTATCACTTTCCAATACATTTGTAAAGTTTTATTACAAATATATTCAGACATATATTACTAACATCAAGTTAGGAGTAAAAAGTTCCGAGGACTGAAGTAACTTTGTAACAAGCCAAGTTTTCTAATTGCAGGAATGACATTTCACCTTTTCCTATCTTATCGATTCCTTATTTTCTCGTTCTAGGTGTTATTTACTCGATACAAAACTCTTAACGAAGACAAAGTTACTAAGAACTGCTGGAACTTGGAGGTAGAGAGTCTACAGCTCTTGGGTTGGATCCTCAGCGTCCGCCAGCTTCACAAGCCCGATGAAGCTCTTCTCTGGTTGCATCAAGGAGTGCCTGTCCCCTCCTGTATTCCTCACAGCTAGCCTGTCACCAGCTTTAAGGAACAGGGCAGCAGCTGAGAAGCAAGAGTTGGGCTTGTCGATTTGTTCTGTCGAGTGGGATGATTGAGCACATTGCAGGAGTGTCTCCCGACCCTCAATGTCGGCATTCGTGCGGTGGAGCACCCAGGAGATGACGTCGTGACTATCCAGATAGTAAATCTGTGAAGAAATAAACATGATCAGTATTTTAGTGATATATTTCGAAGGTCGTCTCGTACTCAGTTAAAATCAAAACCCATTTTTAAAAAAAACTTCGACGTATTTTGTGCCAAAATGGGCCACTTTACCTTAAGTTGTTCTTTAGGTGCAGGATTTGTAACAGAAAACGGGTTGTGAGATAATTTTCTTTAGACGAATCCTTCCTTTATTTACAAGTTACAAGACAACAAAAAGTTAGTCTAAATTAAAGTAAGGCGGAGGCAGCGTTAACTAAAGCTAGATAAATCTGCCCACCCTGAGAATTATTATTATTATTTGTTTCAGTACTTGGAATGAATTTCCAAGCTCCTCTTAATTGAGTTACAAACAATATATTGTTTTGTTCATTTATAAATCAGAATTTATAATGAAAGCTAAAATTTCTACTAGCTTGAATTACATATTGTAAGTCTTAAAATAATTCGTCACACGATTCAAACAGAATTTATCAAATACAGTCACGTATTAAGGCCATTTGGGGCTTAAAAGCGGCAGACAATAAGTCGCTCTTCAATGCCAGTGACGATAAATACGAAAGGCTCTTAGGATTGTGGAATCATACCTACCTGTTGAATGTGCGACCTCTTTGGACCTTTACGATTCCAATGTTCTGCTCAAATGACGTAACTTTTGTTCATAAAGGTTATTGAGTTAACTACACTTGAACAGATTAGCAACTAAACTATTTTAGTGGTAGCCCTTCGTAATCAAAGGCCCCTAGGAACAAATATTAATCATATAATACATACTTGATTCTTCATAATACATTTTATGAAATGCTTTACATTAGAATATCTAGCTATTGTTTTAGATTGTTAGCTGTGCCCACGTGACGTATGTCACGTATGGGAAATGTCGTAATCGCTTCATAATGGCGGCTGTGCAAAAGCGCGGCAAAATGACAAACTGATTGTGTCGGACACTGTCATGATTTTGCTAGTGATTTACAAGTTTCTGCTGATTGCATTTCTGTCCAACTGTATTTATAGATATTAATAATTATTCTTATATGAAATCATAAAACGAATGAATGAGACAGTGATTATATTAGCGAAGCAAAATTGTTACACCTTTTTTTTACACGGGACTATGGCCGGTATTATATACTCTGAGTAACAACTTCGAAAATTGATCCTCATTTGTATGAACTGTCTTTTAAATAAGTTTATCGGGTGATCACAAGAGAATGAATAAACAAGCCCTTAAAACTGATTTAGGGAAACTGTTCAAAAATGGAGCATAATAAATTCTTACCTGTACATAGACCAAATAGACGCCAGTGTGGTGTACATGCACGTGTCCGCTGCGAGTGAGCGTAGGTCGAGGATGTGGTGATGCCACGGTCCAGGGTGCGGGGTACCACACGTCGTGAGCAGCGCCATGCGACACACGAACTAGACCGTTACCTGGAAAGCGTAAAATAATAAGATTTAGAATTAATTACTGTCTGTACTGATATGTCTAACATCACACAGTACGCCCACGCTTTCCCAGAAGGGACAAGAAAAGGAGTATAGTAAACTCAATATACGATGGTTAGAACGAGGTTCTAATTAATTAGGATGTGTTTTTGTTCAATGTTATTTATGTTAAAGTAAGTGTTAGTCGAACGATGTGATTTTGATACCTTTTTATTATACATATACTGATACTTTTGGTAGAAGGCTTTGGAATATGTTACATTTACAACTGCGTATACATAAGTAAGTATTATTGTCTCTTTAGTTTTTTAATTTCGCATCAACCATTCCTTTAGCAGAAAATATCTCTTTTATACTTAAGATAAAATAGTGAAAACAGTAAAATAGTCTTCACAGAACAATCTTTGTAAATTATATAATTGAAAAATATAACAATCTACATTTAGGTTATTATAATCATTTCAAATTTCATAAAGCGCCCAAAAACAATTACAAAAAAGGAACAGCGACCTACAAACCGAACGGCAAAAAGTCGAAGGCCTTTGGGCTAGATAATAGTCGCGAAACAGGGAGCAACGTGATTCTACGCAACTGAATAAATTTTCAAAAAAACTTGCTATGGCAAATTGGTTAGTTTTAGTAGATTTTTAAAGAAGCTTATAGAAGCCGTTGAAGTGAGTTAGTGAGTTAGTGTGGGTTGAATCGCATCTTCTAATGCTCGCCGTTCGATACCATTTGATAAGGTTTCAATTACGATTAATACTTTTTTAAGTTTTTAAGTGTGGGAGAGCCATGCTTCGGCACGAATGGGTCGGCTCGACCGGAGAGATACCACGGCCTCACCGAAAATCGGCGTGAAAAAACCACAGAGTTGTTATCGCCGTGTGAGTGAGGTTACTGGAGGCCCAATCCTTCCCCTCCCCCAATCCTAAATTCTCCTAATCCCGAATCCTCAGGTTGGCGACGCACTCGTAACTCATCTGTTGTTGTAAGCAGCGTTGATTGCTTACCATCAGGTAATCTGTCTGTTCGTTTGCCATCCAATCACATAAAAAAAACCATAACCTACTGCTGCCTACCCCTTTAGATAAAAATTAGGTAAACATGTTTCTATATTATTCTATACTCCAGAACCATCAACCAACAGAACAAAGCGAAATAGAAAGCATAATTAATGAACTCGTTTCGTATAAATATTTACGACATTATTATAATTCCTCCGCCAGTTCTATTGTCTTAAAGTCTAGAACTAGATATTCTTTATTAATATTCCCTAGACTTAGACTAAGTGTATTATTAATGCGAGGCTACGTTCATGTCTAGGAGCTTTATTAAGGCGTTTTAAAACGTGTACATTGTGTGTTTCATGTATCTATTTTACTATTAACTTGGTGTTCCCTCTGAGGTTTTGTCTGTTTAGATATTCCAAGATTTCCCACAAATCGGTCGTGTTTTTTTTTACTTTTCCGCACACTAGGATTTTTCCTGTGTCGTGGTTGCGTTTACAAACATGCATCATACACAATATCACACCCAGACCTGGAACAACAATTTGTGGATCACACAATAAGTAGTTCCGTGCGAGAATCGAACCCGCGACACGTTTTGTGCATTTTGAAGACATACGAATTCATGTTTCGATAAAATGTAGTCAATAGTCAAAATCATTTAGTCTAACTAGACCATAAACAGGTATTTTTGAAACGTCAATATAGAATATAGTCTGTCAATCAGTTCACCAGTGAACCTCGTTCCAGAGAATATAAATTTGAATGAGAAAAACGATCAAAAATTTCATTTCTTAGTCTTAAATAACTCTTTAAACATTAAGCTTTCGAATGTTTGCATCCATCCAATAGTTTTCGAGCGAAATATAATCAATGCAAACAAACAAAAAATGAATCAACTAAATCTTTCTTCTTTATAATATTTGTAAAAAATATTGTTTACATAACATCTCTGTTAAAAGTCCAACCGATCAATAGACTTTCAACCTTATAGTTTTGTAGTAAAGTCAAGAATCTACAGGACAGGTACAAATGAAATATTTTGCTAAATCTAGGTAAATTGTGAGCTATTTGCAAAATATATGTGTTGTAAATAATTGTGTTGAGAAGTAAATATATACCTTTGTAGTGCTCGTGTATTTCAGGGCTCAAATGAGATGTGTTGCCATGGAAATGTGCCGCTATGAAAGGCCTCCTCATGTCCTGAAACATATAAATTATTATTAAATAAATCAACTGGCTCAAAACGGAGTAGTTCGTGGGTTCTTTTATTCATTTGTTATGGAATAGAGTTGGTTGGTTCAAACGGGCGGTAGCAAGCTAAGCTGGTCAGAGGGGTCAAAAGTGTAGCCGATTTTCAGGGAGTAAGACTTTTAATCAATATTTACTTTCTCAAAAAAATGGATTTAAACAACCAGGATTCAAGAATTGACTTTTTTGGTTATAAAAGAGCTTCCAAAATGTATATAAAATAGAAGCCTATGAGATCCTACCGCAAAGTTTAGGCCTCTTCACACACGAAGAATATTTGAGTTTTAGGAACACAGCTTTAGGATGGGCGTTTTCATACTTATTAGTAAACAGAAATTATAAGTCCAGATTACGTCACGGCATCGTGTTTCTTTCACATCTAAAATGTTATCTTGGTAGTCACTCGCCAGGTTTCAAAAACCTGCTGTCTCGTGTGTAAGAACCTTAATTTTTCTGCCTATTTTTCTTTACCATATGCCAAAGTAAAAATAAGCTAAATCAGCTTCACTTTACACTTTGACCAACGTTTCCAAGGTCGTACTCGATTCTCCTTTAATAAAACTTGAAATTGGTTGGTAGTTGGTACATACCTCAAATTCGCTGTTCCTTGCAGTTCTTGTGACCGTGTGCATTGCCATTTTCGGGGTCTGAGGATAGTCCAAGTTCGGGGAGAACTTCTTCGTTTTACGTCTGTAACAAATGTTAAGTTTGAATAAACTTTTAACAAGATTTTACTTTCTTTTTAAGAGTTTAAAAGGGTGGACATTTCAACAGAAAGTTTAAAATATTTCAAAACAAATTTTATTTCAAAGTTGTACATGACACGTGTCTTCTACAAGTGTTTAATCCCTTGTGTTGCGAATTATAGTCTAGACTGTTTGGTATGACTTGTTGGTTATAACATTTCATTCGATAGTTGTGTAAAAAGTTATAGTTAGTGTTTAAACGCAATATAACTTGTATTTCTAAGCTTCGAATCACTAATGTATGCCTTCTCTGACTGAGAAAATGTTTGCACCAGTGCGCCAACTATAAACATTTTTACAGTAATTGTTCATCGTAACCATTATGAGGATGATGATTGAATGCAATACTGTTACCTAATCTGTCCACTATTTAATAGATGTTATATTACTTTATTATACATATAAAACTTCCTCTTCAATCACTATATCTATTAAAAAAATCTAGACACAGAAAGCGATTTTATGTGATCAGATCGATTCAATCGAAAACATCAATACTGTTTGTTAACTAAGAAAGCCTCTAAACAGAGAAAAATAATCTTGTCAAGGTGTATGCTCTTCATTTTGTGAAGCCTATGAATATTCATACTTGTTCAAGTAAGTAGAATCTTGTTAAATTGTCTTTAGAAACTCGGTCCCTACATAATTGCCGGGAACTACAACTTGCCGCGGCTCCACCTGTTAGCTTTGCAACTTAGCGGCCTCATTAACCGGCCAAGCGTAAGTTGTGTCTCGTCAAACTCCTTTAATTAAAATGGCGTAATAACTAAAAAACACAAGTTTTAATTACTTCCACTTTGTATAGAGGGTTCTAGGAAGAGTCTCCAACTCCTTTGGGGACACATTCTTAAAGATTTTCGCGGTATTTTCACGGTTTTTATGCAAAATATTAGGTCTTGTTCAGACGGACATACATACGGATGCGAGCGCAATGATGTAGAATCAGAGTCTGTTAAACAGTGGGCATTAATAGGTTGATCATAAATATATTATTTTATTAAAGAAAACAATTGGATTTGGAAACAAATTAGTGATTATATGAATTCACCAAACATTTCATCCAATAATTGTTTCATACTAGGCTTTGCCAGCAATCAAGTAGCGGCTTTATCGCTGCTTGACTCAGTACTTGTATTATGTTATGAAGTAACTATCTAGCACATAGGATTTTATAGACTACTACAGATAGGGCCCAACTGGGCTATGTTAGGTCAGGGTTGCGGGTCAAGCGCAATAAGGAACCATAGCCCCGACAGGAATTTTAGTTTACACTCCCTCTCGCCTCACCCTCGGCGAGAGAACTTATTTGATTATAATCTACTCTTAAAAAAGCACATGATTTTTTCAGTTTGAATCCGCAATTCATGTGAATTTATTTAACTAAACTTTGATTAATTCGTATCCAAAAATATTGAAAAGTACACAAATCCAGTCTTCCGCGATACCCACTCAGAATGTATGTAATGTATATTTCAATACTTGACAGTCACAATGGCGCGCTGGATGTCAACGCAGGAAATTGGGAATATTATATTTGTGACAAGCGAACGCCTTTTGTGTTGAATATTTCAAGGAAAATGTCTTCACATCCATTATGTGTCCGAATCAACTGTCTCTTTTTGTGTAAAGGAGTTTTGAGAAGTCTTTTTAGTATCAATGGTAGACACTGGTCAACATATTCATGCTCTATTTTTAGATCTAGACCAAATTATTTATTAGGTTGTGCTTATGTTTTAACTTTTAATTGTTATACGGTTTTAATAGTGACTATCTTACTAATATTTTAATTCAAAATTTGCGATGTTTGGATGTTTCGATGTTTGTTACTCAATCACGCCAAAACGGCTTGACGGATCTGGATGAATTTTGGCACAGGCATAGGAAACACTTTTGATTAGGACATAGGCTACTCTTTACCATAATACCACGAGGGCGAAACCGCGGGCGGAAGCTAGTACCTAATAAAGGACTAATACATAAATTTATATAACACAATGCAGTGGTTGTTTCACGCCGGTTTTCTGTAAAGCCGGTATCACCCGCAAATTCGTGCAGAAGCTTGGCTCTTACAAACTTTATTAAATTACAGAGTTCAACTTACACTGGAAGGTTATACCTTCATCTGCTGATAGTAAACGAGAATTTAAGTAATGTACCCAGTACTAAGTTGTATGTTATGTAAGTAATTCAAGGACATTAAGTTGTAATCCACCACCTAACCCATATGGTACGTTAATGATCCCCTTGGGCCGGATTTAGGGAGATCCTTACTTAACAGCTTTACCTTCTAATCGATTGCTGCTCACAAACAAGGCAAGAATTTTAATAGTCGTTATGTGGATACTGTAACCATTGGTTTTCAAATCAGAATTCCATAGACTATGGAATATTATTTCAACTATAACATCTCACTACAGTAAATTCTACTACGAGAATACATAAGTGTGGGATAGCCAAGCTTCGGCACGAATGGGTCGGCCAACCGGAGTGATACCACGGCCTTACTGAAAACCGGCGTGAAACAACCACAGCGTTGTGTTTCGCCGTGTGAGTGAGGTTACCGGAGGCCCAATAACGCCCCTTCCCCAATCCCTAAATCTCCGTAATCCTAATCCCTAAAAGGTCGGCAACGCACTCGTAACTCCTCCGTTGCTGATTGCTTATCATGGGCGGCGCTGATTGCTTACCATCAGGTAATCCGTCTGCTCATTTGCCGACCTATTATATAAAAAAAGTATAGTACTTGTATTAAGTCGTTAAACGATTTGTTAGTGGGTCAGAGCAGGAGAAGGAACAGGGGGGTTTTAGTCAGTAAGAGTCTGACACTCCCTCCCGCCCGGCCCTGGGCAGGAGAAGTCATTTAATGATTTTCCCCTCACAAACAAAAGCGTGTTGGTGGGCAACTAGGTTCAGTGCAACTTGTCGCGGGACAACGCGATTCCTGCACGAAACAAGTGTTTATGTGATCCAGAAATTGTTCCGGGTCTGGGTGTGATGTGCACGTAAAATTGTATGTTTATAAACGCACCCACGACACAGGAGAAAATCCTAGGGTGGGGCAATGTTTGTCTAAAGCAAAGAAGGACAAATAATTATCGAAGTAAGTCAGGATTTCGTGAAATTACTGATATCCTCATCTTACTGCGACATACACATTTATAGGTCTTCCACGCTCCTCTATCGGCAAGTATCAAGTAGGTACATGAGAGGTTCTTAGTGCCACGTGACGGCAATACTAACAACTTCCAACAAGTTGGTCTGCAATGTTTGCAGTTATATCGCTTAGAGTGCCAGTAACTGAACACCTACTGAGTACTTATTTATTCAGTATAGTGAAAGTAGGCGGTAAATTACTGGGTCGATCGATATTTAATGTATAAACAGGATTTAATACAATTGGCCAGTTATTTTAGTGTGTTTACAAACATGTCACTTCGTATACACATCCCGCTCAGACCCGGAACAACGATTTGTGAATCACACTATAAGTTGTTCCGTGCGGGAATCGCATCCGCGACAGGTCATGTAACAGAAGGTAACCCAGCCACAGCATCAACTGTACAATAGCGCGTAATAGCGTAAGACGCATCCCATTCCGCGTATACCGCAATGGACCATCAAACCAACACAGAATCCGCAAATGGGAACCCCTTTTTTGTGGGGGGAAAAATCATCAACTAACTTGTTCCGTACGTTATTTCAGACTCTTACTAAAAGCACCCGTTCCTTTTCCTGTTCTAGGCCGACGCCGCAGTACCTCATTGCGCTTACACCGCAAGCCTGGCTGAACAACAGCCCTATTCATTTAGGCTGAACAGTGCCCCGTCTGTGGTAGTCTATTGAAATGAAAAACCCTATGGTCGATGTCTATCCGGGGTTGCGGATGCAAGCGCCAAGATGTACCGCGGTCCGGTCTGCTTTGGAGCAGGAGAACGGATGGGTGAGAAGGGAGGAGTGGTTTTTAGTCTGTCTGACACTTCCTCCTAACATAGTCGGGGTGGCAGTTTTATCAAAAATCTTATCAATATTTCAGTTTTACTTCTATTTGATCTGTTTGATGAATTGCATATACGTATAGGTAGTAGGTACCTACATCTATTTTCATTATTATTTGTTTTGTTTTCCACTGGATACTTACAGTGGTCTAATTTATAATGACATTATCCGTAGTACAATAGCATGTCAAATATTTCGTTGTCACAAACTAAGTGCGTTTAATTAATTCATTATGCTCATTAGTGTCCATTAAACACGAAGTTATTAACCTACATGTATGTGTGACTATGAGATAATCCTTTACTATAAAAAGTGTGGGAGAACCATGCTAAGTGTGGGAGAGCTATGTAATGCTTCGACCGCTCGACTGAAGTGATACCACGGCCTCACAGAAAACGTGTATGTGTTTCGCTTGAGATACTAGAGTCCCAATCATTTCTCGTACCCCAGCCTCAGAAATTCCCCTGTCCTTAAATCCCTAATAACCCTCAAAAGGGCGGCAACGTACTCACTGATGATGATGAGGTGAAAGATGGAGGAACTTCAATATAATTTAGCTTATGTACCGCATTTTTAATTTGGTCTAACGCGTCATTTTGAAGTAACTTCGCATTATCAAATAATTACAAAGGCCATAATATCATTGCTCACAAAAAATTTAACACGATTCTCATCAGCAAACACGATTAAGACTATATTATACAAGATCTGAGATCATTTCAAGATTGCAAGGAGTGAAGATGGCAATAAAATAGCAATAAACATTATTATTATATCTACATAATGTTATGCGAATATTTCTCGCGATGAAACCCGAGAGCTTTGTGGTCGCATTCCTGATTGCTTCGCGCGGATACGGACAATCGTCATTTGAAGTACAGTTCAGTATATTATTTTATTTTTACTTCAAAAATGTGTATTTATTAAAACCTGTCCACCGCACTGAAATTTAATTAGTGATATTTGACTTGCGACTTTATTCGCCTATTCCGCGGTGCGTATATGCGCGATAATGTTTTTTTTTTGTCCCAATTTTGTCGATAGGTGAATTCAGTATTCGGGACGTATTTTGGTACATTTAAAATATTTTGTTGTGTTTTCTGACCATTACCTTTTTTTTTGTCAGGGGAAAATCATCCAATGACTTCTCCCGCCCAGGGTAAGGCGAAAGAGTCAGACTCTTACTGACTAAATCCCCCCCCCTCGTTCCTTCTCCTACTCTGGGCCGAGGTCGCGGTGCTTCATTGCGCTTACCCCGGAGGCCCAGCTGAACATCAGCCCTATAGGGCCCTGTCTGTGGTGGTCTATTGGCTCTTTGAGGCGCGCGCGGAACGCTACGCGCCGTACGCTCGGGTCTGGTTCTGGTCGGGCGGCGAGCTACCCTTACTCGCCGTCCGCAGACCCGCGCTTACGGTGGCCGGAGATCATCTCTCGATCCCCGACGCCCGGAATGACCTTGGGCTTGCATCTCAGTCTTTTTCTTCTCTTTCTTTTTCAAACTTTTGTCAATTTCATACTATTCACGTATGGATTTGACAAATGCGTAATGTAGATCGCGAAATAGCGAAGTCCGTAACGTGCGCACGATGCGCGTTTTCGTCAATGAAGCCTTTTTTTCACTCACAACAATCACTAAACTTGAAGTTATTAAGATATTTAAGTAACAATTATTTATGTATCATAGTTTATAATAATCTTTAATAATTTTCCATAAAATTGTAGGTACACATACATATCTACAATATTTATTTATATTAAAAACGATTATTGATTTTACCAGATTATACTTATTTGTTTGGAAAAAAAAATGTTTAACTATAATGTTTTTAATCCGACTGTACGTACACGCTCCATTTATATGTAGTTAGGTATGCAGAGCACAGGAATGTGCGGTCATCTCAGCATTTAGAACTAGCTCTGCCAGTCTGCCGATTATGAAGATGAGGTTTAGTTTGACGAGCAAGTCTCAGCTTAACTATTTAATACTAGCGGCCTGACCTTACTTCGCAGGTGTGGTATTTGGTTTGTCAACAAAATTGAAATTAAATTCTCTCTTTAGGTACTTTAAAAACCCAACAAATGATCAGAAGAAATCAGTTCTCAATTCTCGAGATTTCCGCTTAGCAACATACTTAGCGATTCATTTTTTTACTATACAACGTAGTATTAATATTTATACTCTTTATTGTTGTAGAATTCATTTATATGATAGACGAGCTAATTGAAAGAACAATATTGCTCGAATTATATCTTATGTTCCAGTAACCTCACTCATACGGCGAAACACAACGCTGTAGTTGTTTCACGCCGGTTTTCTGTGAGACGTCAATTTGTTCGAGCAGGCCCATACGTGCTAAACCATGGCTCTCCTACACTTAAGTAGCTCGGTTTAAGCCGCTGACAGAGACTACGTAAGTGTTGTACGATAACATTTTCATAAACAAATAATTATAATACCTTTCATTATTAATTACCTTTCATCAGTCTTCGCCGTTACTCTGGGTGCTGCGAACTCATCAACGGCTCGTGAGTCTGGGAAGACGCTGCGTTTGTGTCGGGATCCTTCTTCCTCTGTCGGCTTAGTCGGTTTTGCTGCTTGGAGGGCTGGTTGGAGCTCTGAAAATGCATGAAAGGATAATACATATAAAGTTACTTTGAGTAGAAGACCTGTATTATGACGTAATATTAAATTTCCCGCCATTTGTACCACTGACGTTTATATTATGTTATGTCAAATTAGTTTTTTTTCTCTCTATGCCTTACTCTCTACTCTATGAACATTACTTGCCAATGTTTTGTATGCATATTGTATAGAGTAAATAAAATTTAGCCATTCTTTACATATGAGGTAACATTGGTACCTGCCTGGTTTTAGACCCGGGACATGAGGGATGAATAGGAAACTAGTGCCGCCGCGATATTACGTACAAATATACGGGATAAAAAGAGAACATTGCCCACACTTGTGTGTATATGGAACATCCATGTAATCATACATTGCGCTTAGGAGTGCTACTGCACCTGTCCCTAGCTTGTCATTCGTTTATCTAGAACTAAAACATAAAACATTTTATAGCACTGAACTCTTTTACTTACGAAACCTCTAGAAACATCACTCGTCTCATCAACTTGAGTGGTTTTAATTTAATTTATTGAATATAACCACTTGTGTGTATTACCTTAGAGAATCTCTACTAGTATCAAGTCACACGGGACTCTTTTCCATAAGCAGTGTACGAAACGCTCTGTCGCGATATAAAAGTTAACATAATTAAATATTGTGTTTCACTATAGTTACTTAACATTTCGCTGAACATCTAAACTAATATTATAAAGAAGTAAAATTTCTAAGTTTGTATGTAGGGGGTAATCTTTGGAACCGCTGGTCGGATTGCCAAAATGCTTTCACTGATAGATAGTTACAATGTTCCTGAGTGCTATAGGCTATAAAACATCACGCTACGATCAAATGGAGCCGAGCAGCGGATGAAACCGCGCGAAAGTAGCTAGTACTGAATACGAATGGATTACATTGCTAACAACGTATCCATCTATCTAACGAATTATTTCAGTTTTCAATCCTGAGACACGAATTAAATTTTTCCTAGCCTCAAATTTGCGATATACACTTTACTGTTAGCCCCTACAGTACCTTTGCTATCCTACAAAGAAATTAAAAAAAAAAACTTAAAAAGAAGATTCATAACTCTTAAGCGTGTATCAAAATAAGCAATGTTGCGAAATTATAGATCGGAAACCATAAAAGTTTGTTGATCAAAATTTTGCAGTTGCGGTCAGAGAGTGAGTCAGAGTTATGACCAGCGGTTTCCTGTGACCCTGATCGGTGCATACACAAGCACGTAATTGGTATTTTAAAGTTGGCAATACTAGAATTTTGGCTAATAATAACTGGCATGAATTTCGATCGAATGCGCTGCAGTGGGAAGCCAATTCATTAATGTCTCGTAACTTTTAATGTTTATTAAGTAGCTGTCGTTTCAATGGGAAAACTTTCTGTGCAAGTTATATTAATTGTTTTTTTTTTGCTGTGTGGCTGAATGAATTATAGGAAGCGTCATACCCTTGACTGACTAAAAAGCACCTCCTTCCTTCACCGTTGCTTTATGTTTTATTTTTTTTATAGTTGCCTAGCACTAGTATTGTGAACCTTACCACAGTGTAGGTATTCAGGTTCTACCACAAAATACACGTTACACTTAGATCCGAATCCGCGCGCGCCTCAAAGAGCCAATAGACCACCACAGATGGGGCCTTTTAGGGCTGATGTCAAGCGCAAAGGCACCGCGGCTACGGCCCAGAGCAGGAGAAAGAATGTGTGGTCCTTAGTCAGTAAGAGACTGAAATTCCCTCCCGCTCTGCTCTGGGCGGGAGAAGAGATTGGATGATATTTCCTTCACAAAAAAAAACACTAACTAAAACTGCTTTCCCTAAGCAATGTAATCTAACTGAGATAAATAAGCAATTAAATCCGTTTTCGCTCGGAAAGTAAAGTAATCCATTACAACAAAAGTCTTAATTTCTTAACAACTCTCAAGTTACAAGTTAACTAAGTTTCAAAGTAACTTCTTTGGAAATCCACAACTATTTTAAGCTGATCGTCTGATAATGGATAGATTAACTTGTTTAATAGGATTCAGAAGTTGGACATTGAGTTTTAAGTCTATGGAATTAAATACGATTTTCCCAATATTATGATATAAAAATAAACACTTTCTTTTGAGATCTTAAAGAAACTTTGTGATGAATCTGATAAAGACTTCGGCTTTATTAATTTTTCAATAACCGCTCTTAATCTAAAATCTTTGGATTTAGGGCTGATTTTTCAATGGTTAGATAAAAGTCGCGTTAGAATATTTGTATAAGACAGTGACAGCAACAGTTTTATTCCTCTGACTATTGAATAATCAGGCCTTAATCTGTGTTTCTTTGACATTAATTTTGTGTTACAAATAAAAAAGGGTAAATACGTCCTTTACTTTTTTAGATAGGTACCTGGTAGGGCAGACCTAATTTGGTGCTATGCCACAGTGTCCCTCTGCAAACCATTAAAAAAGGACACGAAATTTCCCGAAAGGTTTACTTCGTTTATTTAGTTAATAGTAGGTATTTTTTGTGTCTAATGGTTGCTTTTTTGAATGGTTTGCTACTAAATATTTTCTGCATCACATCATAATAGTTATAGCCAAACATCCTGAAACAAATATCTTTATTTGACGAGCAGCATCGATGTAACTTTTCGGAATATATATTAACTTCATTATATATTACGTAATAAATTGCTATTATATTTAATGACCACTCAATAAAATAAAACTTAACTACATAATGAAAATACAGTAACATGAAAAGCGAATTCAATGTGGTGAATCGTTATAAATATGAGATGACAAAGATTGAAAATGGCGGTAAGAAGCTTAACTTCCACGTCAATGGCGGTCTTTCAACAAAATTCTTTAAGACCAAGTTTCTGCTTTTCAGGGAAGTACTGAAGCTTTTCATAATAATTCTGAACACTGATTTTGCTAGGCTTTGCTCAGAAACTGAGAAAATACGTTTTATATTCATTTCTTTGATAGGTACCTACCTAGTGGTTTTGTCCGTATGACGTAACTAGTATTAGCAACGGCTAATATTTATTGCAAAAATACTATAAATTGTCGTAAACTAGGTATTAAAATATATTAATTTCAATTCGTAATTATGTGTATGAATGAACTATTTCCATCATTTAGACGTTTAAAAAAAAATATCAGAAAATAATTTCTTAGTTGAAAAAAATATGGAACTTCTTTTACCACTATCTCTGTGATGGAGAACACCGAGAGGAAACCTAGACTTATTATTTATATTTACGAGTTTAAAATCGCCAATCCGCTTTGAGCAAGCAAGGTGAGTAATGCTCAAACCTGTGAGAAGAGGACTTTGCTCAGCAGTGGGCAACTATAGGCGTATGATGGTGTACAGCCGTAAAAGTAAGTTTTATCTACCTTTTTTTATGGTATAAGTCGGCAAACGAGCAGACGGATTACCTGATGGTAAGCAATCGGCGCCGCCCATGGACACCCGCAACACCAAAGGAGTTACGAATGCGTTGCCGGCCTTTTGGGGATGGGGGTTGCGGATATAAGGATTGGGAAGGGATAGGGGAAGGGGAGGGATTGGGCCTCCGATAACCTCACTCACACGGCGAAACACAACGCTGTGAGTTGTTTCACGCCGGTATTCGTGCCGAAGCTTGGCTCTCCCACACTTATATCTCACGAACATCCTCTAAAAACACATTACATTCAGTTGCTATCCTAAAACCTTTATCAGGATTTACTTCTAGACTCAAAGCGTCTGTTAGTCTGCTTACCAGGCAAGTCAGGGTCTTCAGGGTTCTCATTGAGCCTTCTCTTGATCTCCCCGATGTTGGCCATCACAGACTTGTCTCCAAAGGCCACGTCGCTGTCGACGAAGTCCTCAGGCCGAAGGTGCACCATGTTTGATGTGCCAACCTGAAATAAATGAAGATATTCATTAAAAACTTCCTACTGCGTGTTGTTTCACCAGTTGCTTGCCCCTATTGATACTAGAGTGATGTTTTATAGTCCATAGGCCAGAAAAATCTTAACAATAAGGCAATTACCTAATCATTTGGATTTCTGTGCCTTCACCGTTCCGTCACCTTCCTTGATGTATAGATAATTTACCTTGAAAGAATTGTTCAAATCTAAATAGTAGTTTTGGAGATTGACGCGTTCAAACAAATCAACTCTTTAGATTTATGATATCAAAAATCCCTAAAGAGAAGAACTTTCCTGTTAAATTAACCTTTCAGTCGTAGTAATTCGAGACACAATTGAAAATAGGTGCGTTAATTCGCTTGGAGTTTAGTGAATTGACAAAATAAAAGTAAACTTTTTATGGTATCATCGATTAAAGTAATGTGTGTTTTCTTTAAAATATTTTTTACTTTTGACTTATCGGGATCAACAGCCGACTCAGAATCATTACAATTAATAATTACCTTTACTTAACCCAGTCTTCTTTAGCAAAAGTTTTCAAAACATAATCGCTACTAAGGAATAGCCCAAGTAATCATCAAATGTCTCTGAGTAGGAACACTTATATTTTTAAACAAGCGCCATTAATTTTAATAAAATAAGTGTTTAAAAGCATGCGATCTGCATAATCAATTAAATTTTTAGTATTGAATTAGTAATTGATTGCCATCATTCATTTTTCTAATTCATTCATTTATTATAAATAATGTATGTACGTTGATGACTAATCTAATAATTTACATAATTGTATACATTTATTAATGTATTTATGTATGTTAGTATTATTAAATTTAATGCCAATTATGTTTTTTATTTTTATTTTAGTATCGGCGCCGTCTGGGTTTTCAAAACGGAATAAGTTTACAGACTAATTTAAGCGCCTGATTCAACAACTTTATAGCAGGCAGATTACCTGATGGTAAGCTATCGGTGCTGTCCTGCAACACTAGAATTGCAATTGAGTTGCCGGCTTTGTGTAGATAAGCGGTTTTAAGGATTCAAGTAAGAGGGTAAGGATCGGGGCTCCGTTAACCTCACTCACACGACACGGCTCCACACAATGCTGCGGTTTTCTCACGCCAGTTTTCTATGAGGCCGTAGTATCACTTTGGTAAAGTCGGTGAAGTCGGCCAATTCGTACCGAAAAATAGTTCTCCCACACTTTTGGTACGTAATTCATTATTAAATTACGTTCATAGGTCACTATCTAGATTTTATAAAACATACAATCCCTAGAAATCAGTTAGTATAAGCAATTTAGTATATATATAGTTGGCTGAAATTATTTTAGTTTTTTCCAGAAATGTATGGTTTTTTCGGAACATTTTGAGACATTTATGCTTTAAAAGGCTCCTAACTCCTACTAGAAATGAAACTAACTAAACTATGAATTCACACAGAGTTCATAGAAAATTCAATGGGTACTAAGAAACATACTTATTTACATTTTATAAATACAAACAGATAAATTAGCATATGAGTTGGTATAACAGGATGAGATCATGATACTGTGGATTGAACATGATATGGCCGTACCATTGAAGGTCAAATTTTGGTACAGAATCTCCAAAAACAAGTAAGGTAAAGTCCAAAATAACGCTTTTATTTTAATTAATCTTCAAACAAGCACTTTTGTAACATCAAAGCTAAATTCCGTCAGTCAGTCCGTCAGTTAAGATAGGTGTGGATTAATAAACCAGCACACTTATTAAAAGATTACATAACACGGTACCTAAGCTTAGTTACGTAATTAAACATTTCTTTGATGGGTACGCCTTAACTAACTAATATAATAATTACTTTAAAAGATGAAAGAAATTAATTTTCGCAATAGCTACTTGAAATATGAACAATAAGTCTGATTGTTCTACTAAAACAAAGCTTCGGTAAAACGTTCATCGTAAATAAGTAACAGGAAACAATATGAAAGCTTTGAAATACATTTAAAATCAAAATGAACAGAAGAACAACTGTAGAAGTTTTAAGTGAGGGAAAGCCACGCTTGGGCACGAATGGGTCGGCTCGACCGGAGTGATACCACGGCCTCACAGAAAACCGGCGTGAAATAACCACAGCGTTGTGTTTCGCCGTGTGAGTGAGGTTACCGGAGGCCCAATCCTTCTCCTCCCCCGACCCTGCCCCAATCCATAAATCTCCAAATCCCTAATCCCAAAAAGGTCGGCAACGCACTCGTAACTTCTCCGCTGCGGGTGTCCATGGGCGGCGCTGATTGTTTACCATAAGTATCCGTCAGCTCGTTTACCGACTTATTACATAAAACAAAAGCAGAAGAAAACCGAACGAAGGAATTATAAATTTAAACTCTTTTGGTAATGTAATACTTTTGCCAGCCTGACCCCTAAACCTCCAACCCTCAAATCACTTCCGAACCTAGAAAGACGGGAAGGCAATAATAAGTTTTCTAAAGTTTCGGGTATCCATGGGCTCCTAAAATTGCAATACATAAGGTGATGTACGTGATAGTTTAGTAGAGGAGATTGAAAATCATTTTAAACAATGCCGCATTGTCGAGTCAGCTAATAAAATGTGTAATAAAATCTGGTAGCCTAATTTTGTCTTTTATGTGGTATTTTTTAACGAATGGAATTTATTAAAAAGATTTAAAAATACTTTCAGCTCTACTAGTTTAAATTCAAAGAGGGACTCTTAAACATAAAATATAATCAGTTCACTTGAAAAAGGCAATCACCTATATTAAAAAACTTCCTATGCGCCATCTTTATTTAACAAAACATAAGACGAGCGTACATTTCGCGATCCTTTTTCAGTGAATGATACAAATTGGTCTTTTAAATTTGTTTATTTAGTGACTTGAGTCAGAAAGTGGAAAGCGGTAAGTGCTCGCGATGATAGCGATACAGTAAAAGTACACGAAGATGATACATATTTAGAAAATTCAACAACAAATATTGAACTGCCGACGCTGAAACGTTTTAAGATAAATGTGAAAACGAAATTATTTGTAATTCGTTTTGATAAAAGGGCGCGTTAAAATGGATATATTATGTTTAAAAAAAGAACAGAAGAAAGTTATTATCATGTATGTGTTTCGTGGTGGTTGATGACCCTGTGTAGAAGGAGGTACTTGAATGACTACAGGTTCTGACTGAGTGATTCTTGATTTGTCACATAAAATAAATTATAGCAACAATACATAGGTACATACACACACATATACACACAAGGCGTTTAAGACCTGTGATATTGGCCTCTTCAAATGCGTACCAAGGTACCACACACAATAATAACAACCTCACAGTTTCTTCTTTCGCTTCAAAGCTGGTGATGTCGACGGAAAACATCAGGATAATAGATATTGGCTAAAACTCTGCAGAAATCTATATAAGTTTGATCATGTTCTTAAGATTCATCAATCAATTTAAAATGTCCAATTCAATCAGACGACAGCCTTGAGAGATCATTGGCAGGAGGTATAAATTTCAGTGAAATACAAAGTGTTCTTCAAAAAGCACTCAAAATAAGCGATTGTCGAAAGAGGCTTGTCAAGAGGAGGCGGCAATGAGACGGGAGCGACGGACAAACGAGTGCCACTCGAAATATTTGCGCCATTTTTAAATGCCAGTGCAGACGGCAGACTTAGCGCAAAAATCAATTCCCGGTCTCAATGGAAAAAAGGTCTTATTTTATGAAATAGGTCGGAAACGCGCAGCCCATGGACAACCGTAACACCAAAAGAGTTACGAGTGCATTACCGGCCTTTTTGGGGATCAGGTTTTTGGATATTTAAGGATTGGAGTGCGGACTGGAAAGGATTGGGCCTTCGTGATCTCACTTACACGGCGAAACACAACGCTGTGGTTGCTTCACGCCGGTTTTCTGTTAGGGCGTAGTATAGCTCCGGTCGAGCCGACCCATTCGTGTCAAAGCATGGTTTTTCCACACTTAGAATCAATATTAATATTAAAAATGTGGTTGGACTACCTCATACACGTATCAATCCAAAATCTTGATGAAAATTAACATTCATCGTTAGTAGTGTGAAGATTCAGTCAAAAAGCTATATCAATCTATAGAGATCAATCTAGACTAGATTATATATACAAATATTTTACAAGGGGTCGTCCAAGAATAATTGCTTGTCTGCACGGACCTTTTATAGGTACCTTCAGATATTGGTATTAACAGGACCATTGACACATCGCTATGGGATATCGAATTCATATCAGATCCAAATTTGGAACAAGTTCATCGACAAGAAAAGGTGAAATCAATGAGTGGAAAAAACGCAACTGAAGGGTAAAAGGTCATATTATGACGTAAAAAGTCAGAGACAAGTTCTAGTGTAAAAAAAATGTTGTAAAGCAATCAAGAAATAAAAAAAACTTAAATCTGACCCTCTAAAATACTACCTATTTAGGTAAATATTTCATTCATTTTTATATTAGCTCGTAATAAAATATGAACCAAAATACCAAAGTCAAGATTATCAATGAAATCAGTACCTACTTATAAATATTTATGACATTAATAAATAATTCAAACATCGTTGGAAAAAATCTGAATTATTTTTAATGAAATTAATATAAATATTCGTAATGTTTGACAGTAAGATATTTTTCAAGATAAGAAAAATACTAACATTATTTTGGAGCATAGATTAGGCAAAAAAAAACAAGTAAGTAGTACAACTATTGACATTTTAAAGTTATAAGTGCGTCACACAACATCAATATATATTTTACTTTATTTTTATTTGGGATACAGACAGATATTATATAAAAATAATGAAGAGGCAACACTTAATCCAAAACAATACATTCGCGCCAAGAACAATGTTTACACAGGTATGAAGAAAAACAACAAAACAGGATGTATTTAGATATTACCTAACTAATTATAAAATATAATCAGTTACCAAGACAATAAATTTACAAGTAGTTTAAGATAATAGCAAAGAGGTTTCATTGCCAAAGAAGGTTTGTTAGTTAAGTACACGAAACTAAGGTTAAATTATCCTGGCATGGTAAACAAAGGTCTCAGACTAAGCACTCAAATATTCACATAGCAACAGATTCATAACGAAAATGTAAACAATTATTTAGAAAAGATATTTCTAAGAAATTAACAAATACTCTATTATAGGCCAGACATCATTATATTTTCATGAAACTTCAACTTACGTATCGCAAATATTATGTGCTTGTTAAATGTGGATTATTATTCCCATTGCGCGGGAAAATTATAACCTCTAAATGTTTCTTTGAGGTTATAGATAATCAGTCCGCCATTTTGATCTGCCTGAGTGTATTTGCGTAAATGCATATCGATTTTCTTATTAATTTCCTTGGCAACGAAGCTGATGCTTAATGTTTATGAATTATTAATGTTTATTGTGATTTAACAAGCATTATGTAATCTGATCAGTTTTTTTATAAACATGTCTGCTAGTAGTATCCTTCTAGCTTACAAATCAGAAAATACTTTTCCAAAATTACCACATAAAATTGACCTTTCGAAGTTTTTAGATACTAGAATAGCTATTTAAAAATTGTGTTAGCATACATTAAAACAGTTCTGACGTCATTTTTTATATAAAATCTTAATGGATTTGTCTAAAGCACTACACTTTTAACAAAAACTTATTACTTATAGGTAAACTGTAATGAGATAATATATTTTGTAACTACACTCGCGAGCAAAAGTATGGAATCACTTACTTGGAATTGAATCCTCGCGATCTTAAGTTCTTAATAACTAGTTAAGAATAATAAAAATGGTACCATTTAAAAGGTAACTGGGAACTAGGCTGTTAACTTTAAATTGATACCAAATTCATTTAAATCACACCAGTATTTAGGAGCTATCCCGGATTGAGTGAAGGAGTTAGGAAAACATAAGGATAATGGAAAAAATAATGAATGAAGAAAACAACAAAAATTAATTAATAAAAATTTTATTTGGCCTTAAAATTAAGATTTAATATTTTGTGTTCCCTCCCCTCGCCCTAATAACTGCTTGAAGGCGGTTCTTCATTGACCTAATCAGCTTCTGTATCGATTCTTGCGGGATACCTTCCCACTCCTCTATCAAAGCCGATTTCAGCTCATTCACACTTGAAGGAGCAGGATTTCTGGAACGAACCCTCCTCTTCAGTTCATCCCATACGTGCTCAATGGGATTTAAGTCCGGGCTGAGTGCTGGCCAGTTCATTGTGGTGATACCGACTTCTTCGAGATATTCAGTTGTGACACGGGACGTGTGACAACGAGCGTTATCGTGCATAAGGATGAAGTCATCGCTGATATATCCCGCATAAGGAACGACATGTTCCAGCAGAATATCGGAAATATAGCGGTCTGAAGTTAGACCGCCTCCTCGTCCCCCGCCAGGCACGAAAACAAGCCCAGTTTTACCGTCGAAGGAAATGCCGGCCCACATCATACAAGAACCACCCCCATAAGCCACTGTCTCAGCGAAACAGCACTGCGCAAATCGCTCCCCAGGCCGCCTGTAGACCCGACCCCTTCGGTCGCTGCCGTGCAAACACATTCTGCACTCGTCGGAGAACAGAACTCGCCTCCATTGCTCAACCTCCCAATCAAGATGGGAGCGAGCAAATTGAAGGCGTGCTTGTCGGTGACCTGCCGTCAGTTTCGGGCCTGTAGCAGGCCTTTTTGTAGTCAAATTAGCTTGCTTAAGTCTTCGACGAACTGTCCACTCACTGGCAGCTACCCCACGAACATTTCGGAGCTCCTGTTGGACGTCGACACCAGTCAAATGTCGATTTCTGAGAGAGGTTGACACGATGAAACGGTCATCTCTCTCCGATGTGCACCGGCGCCGTCCAGATCTTGGTCTCGGGATAAAGCCACCAGTCTCCCGAAACCGTTTATAAACTTTCGAAACACAGGACTGGCTTATGTGGAGCTGACGTGCGACAGCCCGCTGGCTGAGCCCTTCTTGCAATAGGGCGACGATTTGTGCTGCTTCTGTAGGTGTAGTATCCATTGTCGTCCAAGTTCAAGGGTCTAAAGTAGCGGAGATGTGTACTGGATATAAAGAAAATCCGATAACACGTGCTTTTATAGGGGGTCAATAGGGCGCAACTCGTGACGTATCAAACAATTGAAACATATCTTTTTCCTTACTTCTTCACGTAATCCCGTATAACTTCTGAAATTATGGCGTGATTTAAATGAATTTGGTATCAATTTAAAGTTAACAGTTTAACCTTTTAAATGGTACCATTTTTATTATTCTTAACTAGTTATTAAGTACTTAAGATCGCGAGGATTCAATTCCAAGTAAGTGATTCCATACTTTTGCTCGCGAGTGTAGTTCAGATACCATTTAAATTCTGTATTTACAGTAACAAAATTATAATACCTAACCATATCCATATTTTATGTGTTCTTATTATTACCTTGTTATGTATTACCTTATGTACCTTAGTATCACTTTATGAGTGTGGGAGAGCCATGCTTCGGCACGAATGGGTCGGCTCGACCGGAGTGATACCACGGCCTCACAGAAAACCGGCGTGAAATTTTGCTGTGTGATTGCTTACCATCAGGTAATCCGCCTGCTCGTTTGTCGAGCTATAACATAAAAAAAAATACAAAAACTCACTAAAATATTTTTTTAAATTTATTAGTTTTTTTGAGGCGCCTATGAAACTTAGGTCTTCGCCTTCGCTATACATCAGTATGAAATATTAAATTCGTCACTACGCAGACTCCGAACTCAAATAAACATTCCATGTTTACAAGAACACAATCAATGATACTTTTTTTCGTATTAAATTTGAACATTCCCATAAACAAGAACAATTTTACCTGTTCAAAAGCATTCATATTATTTCCAAAAAGGATTCACAATTAATTAACACAGAATTCTGAAAATTTTAATACGCTTTCTTTTTCGAAGAAAACATCAGTAATATTTACTCAACGTTTTTACGTAACTTCGATTTGTAAAATTGGTTGTATAAAAAATACAGTTCGTTGTATCTTCAATTCTTTATAAAAATCTGATTAAGTATTTTTTATTTTTTTGTAACTACTTCGTAAACTGAAACAGTTTTTTACGAAATTAAACCAATATTTGCTTTTACTCAAATATCTGTGCAAATAACTAAGTACGTAAAAAGTAGTATAGGAAATATAATACAAAAAAAGAAAGTACGTAATAAAATAGAAAGCAATTTTCGATATTTAAATTACTTATTAGGTATTCGTAATTTAAAATTTTCTTTTTTAATTTTGTTACTTCTTTGACACCTGACCTTTTCGTCTATATTAGTCTATGCCTAATACATTGTGATTCGTATTTTCAACAAGAAATAATAATTACGAACTTATTAAAAAGGTATAGAAGCAGTGTTGTGGCGTATAAAACACGTTGTATCTAGGAATATTTATTGAAGCATGACGACGCAGGCGACACCTACCTTGAACCCTGACCGCATCACTTAATACGTATATTCCGTTAACTATTTACTTTATGTTTTACCTATATTAATGAATAATACATAATCAGTGAATAGACACTGTGTAAACAGTTATTTTTGCATATACACAACGTTACATTTCCTGATTTCAACTGGATTCTTAGAACCTTTTTTATAAGTCTGTAGGTAATGGGAACGGATTATATTTTGTTTTAAACTTTCACAGTGGTGTACTATATAATTTATAAATACCAACAATAAAATGGAGTACCTAAAACAGGTCGAAACGTCCTGTAGAGTTGTTTCTAAATGAAGTGTTTGATTTTAATTAACGAATACAGGCGAATATGTTAACGCACTGCGTCTGTTTTATCTTTATTTGAACGTTTTCTCCGTCTCAATATAAAAATATTTTTTTATACTAGGTTTAGCTTTTTTTATTTCGAATAAATAAACTTTTAAATACTGTCCTTTCTTTTTTTAAAAGAGGTTTTAATATATTAAAACTTATTTTTCGGTAAAGATGGAAGAAAGGTCTTTCGAGAAATCAACGCCTTGTCACATGTACCAAAATCCATAGTATAAAATTAAAAGAGACAATATAATTAAAAACAAAGGTACTTACATGTTGTGCCCTCTTATCATAGTCAGGGTACCAGTCCCCGCTTTCAGCATCGTCCCCAGTATCCATAAGGTCCTCATCATCACCCATGTTATCATCCTCCAGAACCGTCAGGCCATGCAGCTTCTCTAGCGAGTCATAAGATCGATCCTTTGTGTCATCTTTGTCATCCACTATGCTGCTGATGTCGTCATCTGCGTAGATCTGGTGACAAAGAAATATAGGTACGATTAGAGATTGGAAGTTAAGAAATATGATGGGTTTACAATAAGTTTTATAGGGATTGTAGACTAAGTAAGTTTTAAATTAATCCATGATAGAAAAGCCGTGTGAATGAGGTTATCTGAGGGCCAATCTTCCCCCTATACTCATCCCTACCCAATCCCTAAAGCCGGCAACGCACTCGTAACTCTTCTAGGTTTACGTGTGTCTATGGGTGGCGTCGATTGATTGATAGATTGAAAGACAAAAGATAGATTACAAAACTACAAAAATAGAAACCGTATATGGTATAAAAATCAACAATACAACAAAAATGCGACTACATTAATGTCAACAAAAAATATTTGTTGTTGAACTAAGCTTTTTCAAATTGTTATCAGAATTTAAAGGGTACCAATATAGACCAGAGGACGGAGAACCTGCAACCCAGAGCCGTGTGTGGAAACAATAAAACAAGTTGAACATCTAGAACATTCCATTACTCTCCATTAGCTGAACAAGTACGATACACGAGGACTTACAACTGAAGAGAACAGAATTATTTTCTTTTACTTTTCTTTTAAAGCATTCAGAGAAAGCAATCAAACACTTTTGTTAAAAGAGAATTTTTTTTTTATTTTGAATCAGATTCGATTCCTATTTCTTATTTATGACCAGAAATATTTCGAAACGCGGTTTTTGTATTTCGAATGCGGATGGTCAGAACTGAATATAATGCTATCTTATTTTCCTCAAGTAATTTAGAAAAAGTAAGTAGGTAGGCATTTACACAAATTTATTTACAGTCATATACCTATATTTGATGCATATAAAAGCATAGGTCATTTACAAAAAAAACTAAGAAATCCAAAACACTGCTTGCCAAAAACCTCTTAGCGGCTTTTGAGATTCATTAGATCACCTATAGGTACATCAAGTTCCTCTGTTTAAATCGAATAAAAAGCAACCTTAATTCATGAGCATTAGAGACGCTTTTATTGAACACCTTTCGAAGTGTTTCCGAGGGACTGTTAGCCATTAATGCCGGTGTCACGTTCCGAACACCAAAGTGGTTTGCCTTTCCTGATAAATCGAGAACTTTCAGGTGTGTAGTCGTGATCATGACAGCTTAACCTACTTTTTGGTTTCATCTCTTTAAATTGATAGAATAAGCCGTTACTCATTTCGTGGCTCTTTCTAAGCGGATCAAAAGACCGTCCAACTATCTTTTCCTTTCTTTTGCTACTTTATACTACTACAAATTCATTAAAAAAGCGTACCTAATATCAAGTTAATAAATAAGATTGCTTAAACAACATCTATCATTGTAAAGACGTCATGACATCATTCTCAAGACGCAAACAGAAATCATATTACACATATCACAAAACAAATTAAATAGTAATTTCTCTAAAGTGTACCGCAAGAATTCAATTATGCAGAACCCTTAAAGGTGATTAAAGCAATTTGTCATCACAAGTGATCCCTGTCAGTGACTTGTTTATACAACTCTCTGTGTAATTGATGTGAAAGATATGTGACGTATGATCCGTCATGTAGGCGCGGACAGAAGGACCAAGTTTCTTTCTGAAACTTGGTCCTTTTGTAAGTCTTTTGATGCACAATACTAAGCTGAGAGTCTTTTGATACACAAGATACAGCTTGATTTTATTTTAGTTCTTTAGGTATTTTTTGGCAAGTTTAATACTTTGAAGTTTTGTAAATCTTCAGCAGTAGCTTTCGGTTTTCCACCGCATTTGTTTTCCCAAAAAGAACTGCTAAGAACGGACATTATACTGACCGCCCTTCTTTTTCTCATCATTAGAACTACTCGTAGTTGTGCGAATATTAAAACTCCATGGCCTTAGATAGTATTTATGACATTAAAACATTTGAGCAGGTAATTTTATGAATCTTCTGCCTATACCTACCTTGTTCCCATGGGCTATCAATCATAATAAATGATTGTACGATGGTAATACGACGGCCCTTAAAATATTCCTTCAGGGTATCCATATCCAACAGAATGGCTAAGCAGATTTTCTTGGAAATTTAATAATAATATGAAACTTGTTCATATAATTTCGTTAGAGGTTTATTTTATTATAATAATGCTTCTGTTATTAAGAAGATTTCGACTGATACAAAAATAAGTTTTCAACAAACAGTAATTTTCTGAGAAGCAGCTCCTTTTAAGATATTTCTTAAGCAAATACAATCTTCTTGGTAAAGTATAATTACATTAAAAAGCATTGAATATTTACAGAAAGCAAATCTCGACTGCGTCCTTAATTTAAATTTTATATTTTTTTAATTGGTACACGTCTAGCCATATTTAGTTTACTTCATAGACAAAAGCGTCTTTTGTAAATGATGTATGTATATGTAAAATCATTTTTGCTTACAATTAGATCCAATCAATCAAAGTTGAACTAGTTAAACTTACATAAACATGGTTTAAATAAATCAAACCTTAACTCACATGTAGCATTGATTGAGATTCTCACAAGAACAACTTAATTAACTAATCCCTTGAATCGCGAAACGTGAGCCATACCTACTGTATCGCATTTCTATAACATCAACCTTAAAACTATATATCTAACTCTTTCACTCTTTTCCAGGACGATAAGAGTAAAAGAGATAGATAGAAATGCTTGTTAGTCGAAAGTTCAACGTCACATTAAATGCTTCAGTAGAAACATATAATGGCTATCATAGTATCCGCTGTCGAGATTAGAAAGAAAATTTATCAGCTGTTACTGCTTTTATGTTAAATAAATAAAAATTAAGTAAGGGAAATTTGAAATACATTTTTTGATACTCAATACTTTGATACTGAGTGCAAAGACTGTATTGAAGTATGTATTTCATTTTATGACAATGACTACTTCTCAAGGCTTCATAACACATCTAAATAACTATAACGAGATAAATTACGACTCGAAGGACCAAAACTTTTTATTCAGAGTTATGGATTAATACAACAACATTTTCTGTTCGGATATTAGATAAGGCAAATAATTAAATCTACATCAGTTCAGTTCCTGTTAAAAAAACTGAATTAGATTCGCCGAACTTGAAACATTAGGTATAGATCTACCTAAGGTCATTGACCTTGACAGGATAAGGTAGCAAATCATTTCATGGCGTATTTAACACGTCTCAGTACGACCGAGCGCGTTACAGACATGCGCCCAAACAAATATCCTGACAGCAGCACATGAAGATATACACTCCCAGTGTAACTTGACCTCTGATTTAATAGACTTTGGTAGAAATCAGAGATCAAGCTAGAAGACGTTATTTTGATTTGCTGTTGTTGATTATTTATGTAAGTAATATTTATTTCATTGTTCATATTCTCCCACGGACAGCAAAGGCAAAGTACAAATATATGTAGCTGTAATTACCTAATAATGTACAGCGATAATCATGTGGGAATATTTTTTATCATTCCATCTTCTTAATACAGAATAAGCAACTACAATATTTGTTTCTCGTATTATTTGTTTATTTATTTATTTGTCAGATTAATACAGAAGGAGTATTTTTCCATGTTCCTACATTAAATAGCTATAAGTTAATTGGGAAGAAACAGCTACTATTTTTAGTTAGTGAAATAAATATGAGGATAATTTTATTTATGGTATAAAAGTAGATGAATCTTACTATACATAATATTATAAGGCTGAAGAGTTTGTTTGTTTGAACGCGCTGATCACCAGAACTACTGGTTCACATTGAACAATTCTTTTCTTGTGTGTTATTCCATTTATCGAGGAAAACTATAGAGATGTAGGAGCCAAGCAGGGGATGAAACCACGGGACAGTGGCTGGTGGTATATATAAAACATTGTGACACGGTACAAGGTTACAGTAAAGACATACATCAAAGAACTAAATATCGGTTACTAAATCCAGATACGTGATCCGATCAATTGGGGAATATCAACGATTACAAATGTTGAATTAAAACGTAGAAAGGCTAAAAAATATAGTATAATAAGTAATGCCAACAAATGGTCACGAGTAATGTATCCGTACAAATTATTATTAAACCAGGTTTCTGATTACATTAATGTCGAAAATCCGAATTCGAATCTTAAAAACTGCCTTTTGATGTGTACCTCACGTAATAAATATTCGGAAACATTAAACTTCAAAACTATTATTAACAGGAACTAAACATGTACTAAGGTTCATCCGTCACAATTTTCTAGGAATAGTGACAGTCCATTAACTAACATGTATAAATAAATCATTACTTAATTACTTACTTAGAAATTACAAACTAAAAGACAAAGGTATTCTAAGAATAGGTAATACGCGTAAATAACAAGTAATCATAACAAAAGAACGGCAACCAAGACCAAGCATATTAAATTGAACATAAGTAAAACGAGAAAACTGGTCGTTCTCAGATCAGATCTGATCACTGATCACTGGTAAAGTGGAAGGAAAGAGACCTAGAGGCAGAAGTCCGATAAGTTGGACGGATCAGATTCGCACCACTCTCAACACTACAGTCCACGATGCTCTCCACTCAGCGACAGATAGAAATAGATGGCGGAAAGTAATACGCAGTACACTGCTTCCACGAGGTGGTCACGACCCTCAGCACTGAGGAAACCGACGCGAGGAGGAGGAGGAAAACGAGAAAATGGTTTTGTTAATTATATGGTCGGTTTCGAAAGTTATATACCAATTAAAATTTTACACAGGTACAATTCCCAACAAACAAATTTCCTTGCGACTCGAAGGACCAAAGTTTTCCAATTAAGTCTGCAACTTGTCATCTGTTAGGGAAAGTTAGTGAAGTCACTACCGACAGATAAAGAGAAGGTAAAATAGACATTTAATATTGTTCCGACGTCATAAACTTGATCTAATGACTCGTTGCTTGACTACTGAGCTTGTGGCTAACATTAAAGAGGGGTTTTTTCTACCTATTCCTTCGCGGAAAACGTATTATATTGGGAACATTCGCCAATCGATGACGTTTATGCATGCGGAAACGAGGATCTCAGGGTGAATGACCGGCGACGGTGGCGCCATTCGGATCTATGTAGGAAGGTGTCCCACAATAGTCCATCTATAATAGACTTCGCAGAAATTATCTGTGATATAATCTGCGCATGACATTTGCATACTCTGTGGCTTATAGTTTCGAACACTTACCATTGGTAGTTAAGGTACAGGGAAAAACATGTGTTCTTTTTTCAATTTTTTTATTAGGATTTTTATTGGTAATAGAATAAAGAAAATCAACTTTTAATAACATTACAAGACCGTTCAAAATCACCTGAGCGATTCACTGGTGCATATTTTTTTGTATTCCCTTCTTTTAAATAATGAAGTCTCATTTTTTTCTTTCACCGAATGTGATACATTCAGGATATGCCAGTCTCAAATCGAAAACAAAGACAAATTTAGAAGCCCACCTACTCGTACTTTCGATGCGTTGAATCAAGGTGTTTATAAATTAGACAGTAATAAATCTGAATTTCACGCATAATCAATGATCATGATTTATTTGGAGGTATCCAAAAATACAACGAACAGCTTCAAAGAAGATATGGTCCAGTGAAGTGAATAAGTTTTATATATAAATGTGGGAGAGTCACGCTTCGGCACGAATGGGTCGGCTCGACCGGAGTGAGTAAGTAAGAGTGAGTGAGTAAGTGATACCACGGCCTCACAGAAAACCAGCGTAAACCAACCACACCGTTGTGTTTTGCCATGTGAGTGAGGTTACCGCAGGCCGAATCCTTCCTCTCCCCCAACCCCTTAATCTCCAAATCCCTAATCCCCCAAAGGTCGGCAACGCACTCGGTACTCGTCTGTCGCGGGTGTCCTTGGGTGGCGCTGATTTCTTACCATCCGGTAATCCATCAGCTCGTTTGCCGAACTATTACATAAAAAAAGTTTTATATTCGTTGTTGTATGTTATTTATTAAACTTAATATATGTAATAACTAATAACCCTTACTTACCCTGCCAGTATGATATACATACAAGCTGCATAACAACTTCTAGTCTACGTTTCATTGAAAATTATAATTAGTGGCTGAAACTAAATAAAACTTCTTTAAAGTGTTTAGATAAAAGCTGAAAGTCGTACAAAATGGAAAACCATTGTAAGTATTGCCTTTTAATGAACACATTAACGTCTTATTTCTTTGCCTAACACGTTTGGCCTTAAAAGATCTCAAATACCCTTCTCATGACAAATTGCCGTGTTCCTAAGTGCTCTTTTACCATCGTTTAAATTATAAACCACATCCATATATAAACCGGTAATTTGAAGGTCCAAAGCTTTAAAAAATAAAAGAGAACACATTTTAAAGATTCAAAAATTAAGTAAAATCCTTTCATGAGATTTTTACGAAGACTGAGGAGTAATTATACGCTTATTTTTATCACAAAGACGCAAAGTGAAAAGAGACGTATGAATTTATGTGAGTGCAATCAATTCGCTTCTAAATTGGTCTTGACAGCCGCACCCAGCCATTAAAGACCACGTGCTTTAATTATATTGTCACATTATGCAAGCATGTTTTATTCCCTTCCTTATATCTGCTTTAATTGTTTGCAGCGTTTTATTTTTTCAAATGAAACTTCCCGTTTTGTAGATGTTACTAATATTATGATAAACGTCAATGATAATTAAAATAGTAAGGTTAACGAACAATGCTATTCAAGGTCCACTGTAAATGGTCTTTCACTACGCCATTTTCTATTTTTTCATGTTTGCTTAAACGCTCTTTAGTTGGTATTTAGATACGTACTATCAGTGATGAATTCCAAACTGTTGGACGGCTACAGAATTTAATAACTTTCTTCTTTGAAATATTTTAAAGTATAAACAGTGGGGTACTTTCGAAAACGGGTCACTGTACATTTAGGTCGCCTGTATCATTATTGAAATTGACCTGTATTATTTAACTATTCATTACACAACAAAACAATGGACTGTTATTCCAGAATATATTTTATTGTTTTCAATTTCGTTCTTAATTGCATTTTATTGATCAATCAAAGCTTTTATTGTGCAACGATATTAATCGATGTTCATTATGAATAATTTATTGGAAGAAGATATCTATAAATTGAAAAAAACGAGAGATGGTCTGACAAGCTTAAAGTCGTAAGTCTTAATTTTTTTCAATTTGCTGTAACGGAATAAAAAAAGAGAAAATATTTGACAGACCGTTCCCGCGCAAATGGAACCAGATGACACAACATTGGATTTCAAGATGATTACTTTTTAATTTGTTCCGCTGCAGAAAAGTAACTTTAGAGCCTAGTGAGCCTTGGTGTAACTTCAACGAAGACTACACTCTCTGATATTATGTTCGTCATTTACTCGTTGTTAATAAAAGCAACCAGTTCCAGACCTCGAATGAAAAGTATCTGGTTTTACGAGGAACAGGAAACATTTTTAACGTAAAAACACCATCTGCAACCACTTAATGAATACCTTCAACAATTTAATGAATACCCACAAGCAACAAGACGAATCAAGATGAAAAAGAAATTTATCCGTTCAGATTAATTTAATGAATTCCATTCTTATGTGTACAGAATTTTAAGCACGTTGTATATGATACGATAATCCCAAAATCTCATTCAGGATCCATGTTTATCTCATATGTCTGGCAAGAGATCAGTGGGGTTTTATACGCGAATTTTGTTCGTAATATTGTTTTTTCGGGGCACACGAGGTCTTTGACCTTTCAACTTCAATAAACAGAACATTTTCTGGACATATTCCTTTATACGACCTTAATTTTCATAAATATGTCAAGTATTTTTGTAATGCCACTTATTTGCTGCATCTAAGTTTATTACTAAATTGAGTGGGTAAGTGGATTTGGTCCCATTTCCCGCAGCATCTAGTGACCCGTAAATGCAAAATGGCTGCCGGGGATGCCAGAAAATGGCCGCTTAACTATTTTAATGCGAAAATTGTAGAAGTTTTACAAAGTATGTTGTTTGTTGCTCAAGTTACCTGTTCCGTTGACAAGTTTCATCGTTCATTTATGTATAAAATGGCCTTTACGTGAGTTTTATGTTAACGAAAGAAAAATCTTGTTTCTTTTTTTAAACAAATTATCTTCACCAGTAGATAGATAGGTTGGTACTTAAGATGTTTTTAAACTGTTAAAGAATTGGAACCATGGGATCTACCAAAGATTTAACTGGAAAATAATACTAATGGCATGGAGTCCACAATTTGAGTGCTTGAAGTTTTTCAAAAAATAAAATATAGTTCAAAGACAAAATAAAGACAATGACGAATGATGTCTTAATTCATCAAAAAAGTAATGAATTCCTCGTTCCGGGTGGTCCAGAAACATTTACGAGTATTTTTGTATTTCGGTCACACAGATTGAAACGTAACCTCTCCGATCCAATTTACGAAATGACTGACATGTTTTGGCTGTCACGTCTGGAATATCCTGCGTAGTATAACAAAACCATTGTAAACCGTTTTTGGATATTTTTTTGTAATTTTTTTTTTTTTATTAAATACGATGGACTAAAAAGGTCTCTTAGTCCGTTAGGTCTTTAGATCCTAGGTTTTAGACTGCCTCATACCTCCTTACCTCATAGATAGCATAAACCCTCAGTCACTTTCCGTTTCATAATATTTATTTGATTGATGATGTTGCATATTATTATCAATGGTAAGAAATAGTCGTGTTAACTTGCATACTTATGTAGCTTTCTATGTAGGAATGTTTTGTTTTATTTCATTTGGAGTGCATTACTAAATGTTATCGGGTTCATTGATCGAAAAAAGCCATGTGTATTTAAACAAACGTTTCATAACAACAGCTTTGTATTGTTTATTTTTTAAACATTATCTTCATATGGTGCGTCTTAAATTTCATTTTAATTGATTTGTAATAAAATTCTGAGAAAACTTTTGAACTCTTTCTTTCATTTTAAAGACGATAATAATTCATATCCAAAAGATATGAATTAGGAAGATTAAGTTAACCGTTTAAAAATTCATATCAACTTAACTGAAGCCGTTTATGCATTTCATGTCAAAATTAGAGTAAAAACATGTATTTACCTTACAACATGCAGTTCAATGTAGAAAAAGGAAATACGAGACTTTAATTAAAAGTTAAGCCTTAGATGTGTAGATGTAATTAGTGCTGGACCTGTGAGACGGAATACCAACAGACCAGTATTAAGTATACATATGTATTTTCTTCGTACATTGGACGGCAAAGGAAATAGTTCATCAGTTTGCAGAGCTTGCAGACTGACCTTTGAAACTCACCCACACACTAGTTCTTGACATTACATTCGGAAACTTCTTAGTAAACTTGACGTAGATTGTACCTACGTTGATGTTTCCAAACTACGCAATTTTGCTCTTGCATCGCAAATACGTTTATTACTATAAGTTAATAGTACACATAAGTTACGGGTTGCGCATCACTACTCTTCAAACGACGTAGGTAATCAAAACCCCAAACACAACTTCTTAAACATTCATTCAGACCTTTTTATCCTCTATATAAGACATAAATTTATCGTAAATCAAAACCAATATCAATTACTCGACTGCTGAAGAGAATAGGAGTTTTAATCCATCAAAATAAGACTTAAAAAGTTAAATTCCATATTCCACTTTCTCAACGTAAGTTCCACATTTCCATCAGCAACTTTTCAAAGCGATTTACTTTTTGGTCCTTTTATCCGCAGTGTTTTCCTAACCATGTTATTCTAAGACAATGACGCATGCGTTAGAATCCTAAGCATGTGTTTAAATATTTTTGTTATGTTTTAGTATTGTACCTACGCTTACAGTGATATGTATAGGTAGGTGCAGACGTGTATATATTTGGAGCACTGTTGAGTAAATAAATGGACGTATTATATACATTTACGATGTAACTGTTGTGACCTAAGTTGAGACTGCCGTATTTGTTAAAGGGTACTAAAAGTAGCAGTCTTTATGCCTATCGAAATGTTTAAGAAACTTCATTAAATAGGTTTATTAAAATACCCTTCCAGTCTTAAACGCTTAAACGCTTTATCTAGCTTTATGTGTCCGCTTCACTAAAACAATTAGGCACGAAAAATTTACCTACTATCCTGTTTCACACATATCTTCTACCGATATTTCTATCTACCTTTTTCCTAAATTCAAGATATTTAATAATGCGCAATAGATTATGATTACACAATAATATATGCGGAGAATATGTTTTTAATAACAGACGCATGATGTGTGTCAAATAACGTGTGACATTTCAACGGAAAAAAGACGCCATAATGTAATGCAAGACATATAATAAATACGCCGCATGTTATGCATACGCCATAATAATTCGGTCATGACGTTTATTGTTATTAGTTTATCTATATCCGAGGGTTTGCCATAATCTCTGAAGTCGCCATAGCAAGCGAGTAGGAAATTATACTTTGAAATATTCAGGTTTCCTACAAACCTATGGTGCCTTGGTACAATAAGAGCGAAAAGAATAGGGGTTGGTGCAAAACCTTTCTTCACCACCGAACACCAAAGTGTTCAATGGACAGGCAGAAAGCATGGAAAAATACTGATGGTGGCAGTTACATGTTCAGTACGAGATCATTTTAATGTGTTGCCCTGTAATGATGTTGCTCGTAGGAAATGGAACCGTGCCAGCGATTGTTTCGCTACTTCCTATCGTTTTAATTTTGTTTTGATCGCATAGTTTAGCGGCGAACGTCAATGCTGTGTTACTTCGTTCGAATCTAGTTCAGACTGTTTACTGTATTGTATTGTTATAATTTAGTCTGGTAAGTGTCTAGTTTTACACAGAGATTCAGTAACAAGACAGCAGACATACAGCTGCATCATTTTAAAAAGAAACAAAACAATCCGAATAGCATACAACACATTAAATTATCATATCAACATACGATCATTTAAGTGGCAAGCACGTGGCCAACCAATCGTAAACAGTAAGAATTACCATCTGTACTTCTCAATAACGAAATAAAAATAGCACAAATAAAGAACTCGAACGTTTTAAATACGATGTATTGACGCGGGCACCTACAGTAGACGTCAAGAAACGATAACATAGCGTTTATAAATTATTGATGCCCAATTCACCAGCTGAATTACTGTCAGATATCTGTAAGCAGATAATGGAAGATTTAGATGTCTGTGGAGCTCAGGCTGAATGTCTAAAGGCCTTGCATAGCGATTCTCTATGGTTCTATAGCCTGTAAGCTTCTTAGATCGATAGATAATAGGCTTTCACTGATTGCTTGCTGCGTTAGACGATTAGAAGTACCTAATGGTATTGTAGGGGTGCTGTTTACAGTTAGACGAGATTTATAATTTTGAAGATTTAAAAAAAAACTCAATCAAAATGAAATAATTTAAGAAAAAATCAAGTTGCCGATTAACAAAAGTCTCGTCAGTCACATATAAATTAACAGTCTTTAATCGGACCAAAATCGTGAATATTTGGTAATTCAATAATATTCAAATAAATATTATTACAGTTGCACAAAGTTGGTCTTTAGTTCCGAAAACAAAGCTCGGCCTTACATTTTAAACCCTACAAACAATATTTATTTTGATATTATTGAAATTCCACGTTATTGTATATTGTGATTTTCTCACTAAAGTATACAAATATGTTCACGAAGACGACCAGCAGACATTCTTCTGTCTACACCCATGTATCCATGTATATCCGCCTCCCTTACATATGTTATAATTATCCAAGACATGTACATGTATTCTCTATACCTACGTAGGGACTTAAAGTACGTTCAAGAATAATTGGAAATGTTCCTATTTCAAGGTTTGTTGACGTCAATACTAGAAATAGCCAAACATTGTGAAATCTTATAAAATCTGCGGAAGGTGAAACATTAAGTACCTTCAGGTACTCTGTGCTCATTGTGTGATTGTTTAGAACAATATTAAATTAAGTCTTTTATATTAAACAAGTTCGTTGCTTGGTTTGTTACGATCTGTAATAGAACAAAAATAAATAGTTCTTATGTCTGTTAGTTTAGTCTGTTTTTAAACTTATACTCATAAACCTAAATTTTATAAAATCGTACAGAAAAAATTCAAGAGAATGGTGTTTCAATTTCACCTAGCACGATCTCTTAATAAAAATAACACCATAAAAAATAATAAACGTGCCTACAAAAATCCATGAATAGGTACTCAAAGACAAAATATTTACTTTTACTTTCAGATATTCCTGTTCATTATTTAAATAGATACCTCTAAATATCGCTACCTACGCACTTATAATAAAAAAGTATCTATCAGAAACAAACATTTCAAAATTTAATAAACAAAATAAAGACTACCATAACGTGGGTCGATCTCTCTAGATAATATTTATAAATAAGTTAATTTTAGCATTTTTACAACGATAAACAAAACACTTTCAGATGATATGTTAAAAGTTAAAAAAATGGTATAATGTTTTATGATAAACTTAAAAGCATTTGGATGAGGTGCAAATTCAAAATATTTTCTCGAACAGCGAACAAATCAATTATAACGCTGCTAAATTTAGTTGCAACCAAAAACGCCAGCAAAATTGTTGAACGATGCTTGCATTATAAATATTGTTTATCTCCGCATACAAACAAGACAATTTAATTGTATGAGAACAATATTAGAGACACTTGGAAACCTCACGGCACAATCACCCGTGTATCGTCGTTGATAATATTATCATGCCCAGTTATCTGGGAGAAAGACCGAAGGGTAAATGAAATCAACGTAAAAAATCTGTATGGTATTACGTCTCAATAACCTATCATTATTGAATAAAAAAACAACGCTAGAAGTAACAAGAAATGCCTAGTATTAGAAAACCTTATTTAGAAACAAACGGAACCTGAAGTAAAGGACCACATTCGTATGAACGTGGTCCTTAGTTCCGCAGCTACGGAAAAGTAATAAAACTAGAACGCAACATACATTGTTGGAATCCCGAAGGGTTTTATAGAAACTCTAGTAAATGAAATAAAACTGTACGAGTTCTTTTCACATGAGATGTTAGTACTTTTTTTGTTCCTTTTTATATGACCTACTATCGAAGAAGAAATGTTATTAGGTCAAGAAATATTGTTCACAATTTCGCAATGTTCGCTGTTTATTTTGATTGAAACCGACCTCTTGGCTTGGTTTTATTCCTTACCGTAAAATAAGGACCAAGGTAGTTTAAAACATAGTTTTTTTAATTTCTAGCTTTTACTTGAAAAATAGGTCAAGTTAAGTGAAATGTAAACATTATATCTCATATAAGTTATTTCATAAATAAAATCTGAAGCTGTTCTTCTGCATTTCATCTTTCAATGTGTAAGGATGGCAGTCAATAATCCTTAGTAAAGCTTAAACAGATTTATAGCGGCCGCTGCATCGGATTGTGGTATATTGTGAATCTTTATCAAACGCTGCATAACGCTATTGTATTTTGTGTTGTAAGTGGGAGGTGTATGTTTTTAAGCCGTGTTTATAGCCTTTGCGGAATCATTATCTATTCATTTGTGCACATCTATTATAATGTCATGATGATCACGCAAATCATAATGACTTATTCTTGAAAGTCAAGAATAGTAGAATAATTAAACAGTAAGTACTATTGTAATGGTGGTCGACCGAGCAGACAAACCCATTATACAAGCTTTGGCACGGCCCATAGATCCTCGCAGTATTAGAGGTCTTTTTTACGAGGGTAATCATCGCTTTCCTGCCTCGGCACTGGGTGGGACGAAAGGCACTGTCAGACACCAATCCATTACCGACCTTTTGCGTCTACTATCCTCCTCACGCAATAGCCGCCACAGTTGGCGACACTTCGAGCGTACGGCGCGTTGCGATCCGCGCGCGCCTAAAAGATATAATAGACCACGACAGACGAGAGGGCCCTTTCGAGAGAGGATCGCCGGCCACCGTAAGCGCGAGTCTGTGGACGACGAGTAAGGGCAACTCGCCGCCTGATCAGAACAAGACATGAGTGTACGGCGAGTAGCCTTCCGCGCGCCTCAAAGAACCGATAGACCACTACAGTCGGGGCCCTACAGGGCTGATGTTCAGCCGGGGTTGCGGGGCTAGCGCAATTCGGCGCAATCGCGCAATTTTGGGTAGCAAGAGTATCTGTTTAACCTAAACCTTTTAAACTGTAATATACAAAATACCAGGCTTCAAGAAATACTGAGGAGTCAAAATTTTTGTTAAATAAAGTGTGCCTTCTGTTATCAAGTGTAAGGACAATGGATTCTGATATCAGTGTCACGTTGTTTGTCACGGAACAGCTGGGTAAAGTCGGCCGGTACTCTCAGCAGACATGTTTTTTTGTTTGTTCAGGATACCAGCATTATGGAACTTTGTTTTGTGTAGATAGACGACCTATGTAATACACATATTGTCAACTGAAACATACAGTATTTTGCCTCAAAGGTGCTAGAGTGATGTTTATGTCGACTTTTTCTTGATATGACAATCTATTTATTCAAATCTTTTTATTTTATACAAGTGAAGTAATAGGCACCCACAACATCGGAGAAGTTACAAGTGGTTAGGGGTTTAAGGTCTCGGCATGCTCATTTTTTTGAGATAATAAACAACACATAGGTAATCTAAAACAAAAGCCTATGACTAGGCGTAAGTAAACAATGTTTCATGCTTTTTCTAATGTTAAAACTCAACAGTCATACATTTCATTACGATAGTTTTCAGCCTACTGAAAAATATAAATAAATAGAAAAGGTGTCTAAATAAAACTATATTTGTACCATATAATAACTTTGTCATTATCAAACTGTCCTTTAACAGTCTCGTTATATGGAGCTTAGACTGTTCCTACAAACACCTACAAATAAGTTATCACCATCAATATAAAGTAACGCCAACACTACAGTTCATGCCGCACATCAACCTACACCAATCTTTAGAACCTTTTAATAGACTTTGAACTTTGTCGAGTTGGAATAAAGTTGTAAATATATTGACTCAATTGCTTTATAACTTCATGTGACGACAATGTAAAAGTGTTGGCGTCAAAGCGTCGGTGCTAAGCAGCTTACATGCTTACTGGCTTCTGCGAAAACTCGCCTCCTTGCTAATGATATGAACAGTCACCTACATTCAAATATAACCTTTGATGTTTATAATTGAGAGTTTATTATTGAAAAACGGCGTAAAAATAGAAATAGTATAAATGATTTATTTTTATGAAATGCGATAAACATGATTTCTTTTGAGTTGGGAAAATCTTAAATGATTTTTGCATGGCGGGAGAGGATTGTCATACTCTTATTGACTAATAACCAGCCCATCCCTTCTCCTGCTATCTCTTGTACCAGCAAGCTGGTCTGGACATCAGTCCTAATGGCGCCTTCTGTAGTGGTCTGATGATGCGACGCACATGTTCTGATATAAGCTTTTATAGTTATTGCTTTATCAAAATTCTCAAGTTACGAAGAAAAGCCAGAACGTTTTCTCGATCTGTGAAACAACTAGGAACATCGTTTATCTAGTGTATTTTTCCACTACTACTACCTACTTAAAATATTTGACTTCATTTTATGTTATTTGACCTCCTTTTTTCATGAAATACATTAGACTTTATGTATAAGCCTACTGCCAAAAAAAAGAAATTGTTTTCACAAGTTGAATAGGTTTTCGGAATATTTTTTGTTATCTTAAGAAATAATAACGATATGACTTAAGAAGATTTTTTATGTCGTAATATTTAACGACTTTTACAGTCATAAAAAAATCTAGCACTAAAGAATCGTAATTCAAAGCTCAGAGAAGTTTTATTGCAAAAATCTAGACGAAATTGCGCTGTAACTCCATTGAGAGAAATATGTTTGGCATAAAACTTGTTTTTATTTTAAACTCATTCGTTTAATTGGATAGTCAGAAACTAAGAAACTTTTTAGCTCTAATTTTGAAATCATTTAAATAATATAATCTGGTTTTTCTTCTAGTTATTTTTTTAAACTTTGCCCCACACTAGGATTTTCTTCTGCGTCGTGGGTGCGTTTACAAACATACAATGGCATATCCACATCACACCCAGACCCGGTACAACAATTTGTAGATCACACAAAGAGTTGTTCCATCCGAGAATCGAACTCGCGACACGTTACGCAGCAGTCAGTTGCCCAGCCACCTCGCCAATCTTGCAGCCAAAAATTATCTTTAGATAAGGAATAAAGAAAATATAGATTATATTTTTATACACTAAATGACAGTTGTATTCTCACAGCCAGCCAGTAGGTATATACCGAATATTTTATTATTTGTAAAAAAAACAATTTTGAGAAGAGGTCTGCTAATAGAAACCTTAAGAAAGTACTAGTTAAATACAGCCTTATACATAAGTGGGTACAATAAACCCGTGCAATATCATCCCCAAGTTACATTCCCCAATACTTGAAGTTACCTAAGTAACCAATTTCCTGAAAGTAATCCGACCAATAAAGCTCTTTCAGGCACCTGAAAGTATGACGGGACCGAAGTCAAACACTCCAACCGATATTCCTGCAAATAAAGGCTTATGGACGAGATAGGTACCTACCTAACGTTTTTCACATTGGTATACACGTTAAAATAGCTCCTGTTAATATTTTCGGGGAATAGTAATGCAGATGTTTTGAGACAAACAGTAAATTGGTTTTTGCTACGCTTATTCTTGCATTCCGCGGGCGCGTCAAAAAGCCAATACGCCACCACAGATGTGGCCCTGATGTTGAGCCAGGGTTGCGGGGCAAGCGCAATAAGGCATCGTGACCTCAGCTTAGGGCATAAAAAGGGACGAGGGTTTTAGTCAGTAAGACAGTCCCTATGGGCGATAGAAGACATTTGACGATTATCCCTCCACATAAAAACTGTTTATTCTATACTCTGCATCACTCAGAGATCAGACTGGTAAATACCTGAAACAGAGCTACTAGACCACCATAGATGAAGTCTGCTAGGGTTGATACCAAGCCAGGGTATGAGCACAATAATGTACCCTGCAGTGCAAGATGTGCCAGCCGAAAGAAGGGGTTGGTTTTTAGTCAGTAACAGCGTGAAACTCCCTCTCTCTCTACTCAGGGTGGGAGAAGTCTTTTTGACGCTACTGTCTCTCGACTGAACTAATCTTTATTTTTCTACCTACATACCAAATAACTATGCAGACAATACACAGGTACACATACATATTTCGAAAACTCAGACCTAATATAACGCCTCGGTATCTTGTTTTAATGTTTCATTAGCAAAACTAACATTTAGGTAAACATTAATACAATTACGTACCTTATTATTACTATGTCACAGTCTAACTTCACTTACAAAGTGCCCACCTACGTACTGAACCCTAAAACTTTTCTAATTTACTTGTGTTTCTAGCAACATTTACATAAATGCCTAGTAAAGGCTTATCTAGATGACTGAAGCAGAATTAACATGGACCTATGTATGTATATTCTCTCATATGGAGAATTTGTAATTTTATTGTCTTCAGACACGATTACACTAGAATATTATGTTTTAAAATAACTTTTCTTTGTTTGCTCCTTATGATAATATAAGAGATCCCAATCTCCATTTTTATATTGTTCTGCGCGCGCTTTATAACCATCATAGATGGGGCCCACTGGGCCGTAGTCCAGTGTTATCGGTGCACCACCCTGAATGTGGCGGGAGAGGGTGTCAGACTCTTACTGACTAAAAACCTCCCGTTCCTTTTCCTGCTCTAGGCCAAGGTCGCGGTGCTTCATTGCGCTTAACCCGCAACTCCGATTGAACATCAGCCCTATAGGGCCCTGTCTGTGGTGGTCGCGTAGTGCTGTACACTCAGGTCCGGTTTTGATCGGGCGGCGAGCTGCTCTTACACGCCATCCGCTCTTATGGTGGCAGGAGATCATCTCTTGATCCCAACGCCGGAATTGTCGCTTACTGCGGCGGTTAGGGCGTGAGGAGGATAGTTACCTCACGCGCCCCGCCTCCTGTTTTGATACAACACAATTTAAGGTCTCAATAAGCAGTAAGGACTACAATCAATGTCCTTATGTATATGTTAGCAGTATGTATGTATTTAAATCTATGTAGTTATTTAATTAAACAAACATTTCGATCATTACTAAATACTAACAGGTTTCCGAGTCCTATTGAAACATGAATGCGTTTTAACGAGGCAACTAACGTGTTTCACACTCCAGTAACCGAAGCTTTGATGTGAAACTCCAATTTGACCACGTGTACCTAACGTGAATAGTTAAGTTAGCGTTAGTGACTACAATGGTTTCGGTAAAGAGAGAATACGATAGTTTCCAACTAGTCAAATTAAATAGTTTTATTAAGCACTTATAGCTCCACTAAGCGTAATGACAGACTTATTCTATTTTTAAGTTTCAAAAGTATCCATATGGTTTAGTTGGAATTCGCTATCAAATCAATTAGTTGAAGTATAATTATACGTATTTTATTATAATTTATTGCATTGAAAAGTCAATGTAATTTATTTTGACCGAAAAACCAACCAATTACTCTCACTACTCCAGATACCATAACTCAGGTCCTCAAGATACAGGCATAGCCTAGTTTGGGGACCACTAATATTAAAATAATGTACCGGCACTCATAGTTACAATAGTTTATAATGTAAGTTACTTCGATAAGGATCTAATGTACCTAATTGTAACAAGTGGACTAATAAATTTATTTCTTATTTATTTCTTATTTCTTAAATAACCAGTGGGTAAGAGACAGAGCTAGACAACTTGTATAGCTTTTTCTCTTACCCACACTAAAGAAAGATTAAAACAGTCTTACTTTGAATGTCATGGTTACCCATGGTTATGATGGGGAAAAAACATTAAATAACGTCTTCTGCTACGGGTGGGGCGAGACGGAGTGCCAGACTATATAGCTGACTAAAAACACTCCTATTTTTTCTACAGCTCCGGACCTCCTCAATCCCGACAAATGTCCTATTTTATTTTTGGTTATGTTTTTCATATTTATTAATAAAAAATATCGTTCGTGTTGTAAATAATTCAGATATCAGTAACAAACCTTTTAAAAAAGTAAGTATATCGACCATATTGAATAAATTTACATTGTGTCATTAAAAACCTTGATATGATTTCTTTGACCAACTACTACTACTAGATTTCTTCCTGTTTATATCAAAAACTAATGAATCACGAACGAACAATCAAACAATGGGAATACAACAAATTGAAATAACAAGTTTCAGTACATTTGACCACAAAATGAGCAATATATTAATTATTAAAATGAATCATCTAATACATGTACAATAATAGTTGTCTTATGTAGAAATAAGTTAAGTATATTTATTTCTATTTAAATAAATATATACCTAAAATACTAGAAGGCGATACTTATTGACGTATTGAAGGGAAAAATGAGGCAGTAAAAACCATATTGTTTCACCGCAAAATTGGCCCAAGTTCACCAAGAATCATTTAAACAATAATTCCGGAGTTGATTGTTTAATAGAAAACATGTGACTAAACGATTAGCTTTTTTTCTATATCTTAGTGATTTCTCACCTAGGATATGACGAGAGACAGTGTCAGACTTTTACTGACTAGAAATCCCCCGTTTCTTCTGCTCTAAGCCTTGACCCGCGATGTTTTTCTACATCTTGGTTTACGGTTGATTACAAAACTAAGTTGTACAAAACTACTTTGAATGATCGAATCATCACTGAGTCAATTCTGTAAGTTTTGAGAATAATGTCGTATTGTTGCTTAGGCGCTGTCATGTCCACCTCGGATTTAGCGTATGAAAAAAGGATGACGTTAATTGCAACCTCTTTGGATCTCTCTGCACTAAGTAAACCTCTTTAGATCAATTGCTTAACTGCTGACCAAGTTTAAACCAAGCACTAATTGCTCACTTTGAACTCTTGGCGGTTAAACGGCGATTTGAGAGTGGTGAACTCGGTCCAAACTTTTTTAACAAAATTGGTCGTGTCAAAAGACTTTTAATTTGATCTATGTATGACGGCATGCGTAAGTAAATGAGTGTGTGGCGCGATTTGCACGCACGAAACATGCAGAATTACGTTAACCTAGATTTGTAACTGAAATAGCCCAGTGCATTCGCGGGGGAACCAATTCCTATTAGCACTCGACGCACGGCCGAAAGGCGTGCCGATTTCATATAGGATTTGCTATGAAACTTTAATTAGAACACGGACGCGGACTTTGCCGCTGGTATTACGTTATGGTTGTTGAATTTGCATGTTTATGAAGAGTTTTTTTTTATTTGCGTATTTGGTAATGTTTTTTGTTTATGATTTCATATTACAACTTTTTTAGCTGACGAATTGAAGACAATTGTCGTTAAATGGAAAATTACTTTTATAATAATAAATCAACAACATATTCTTCTACGCTGCGTATATAAAATGATTACCAAGAAAAACTACCTATGACATTTGATGATTAAATGCAAAATAAAGATTTAAGGTATTATTATTACTTACATACGATATTATTATATAACAAGAAATAACCAGACAATTGAAGGATACTCCGTTATAGAATAATAATATTTCATTATTTACAAAATCTAAGTAATAATATTACAAGAACCGAGAGCTCGTGGATCCAAATCCACGTGTAACGATTTTCCTTCGTTGGAGAGGCTGTTTTGTAATATATTTTTTACATTTTCTATCAATTACCTAAATATCAAGATGTTTCTTTCTATCTTTTATGATTTCTGAGACTAGCCCAGGGATAGAATTCATAGATTTCATCTATCTAAATATTAGAATCTTACTTTCAATAACTTCACATAGGTTGAAGTTAAGCTAAGCTCGTACAAATAAAGAATTGCATAGTCGTTTAGCAACATTCCATTAACAGAAGCAAAATGAGTCACAAACTAAAAATTCTAGATTTGGCTGCAGTTAAACCATAACGCTTCATTCACCATAATTAGGAAAGACATTTAATTCTCATTAGCCTAAAGAATATTATCCTTTCTCAGACCAACAAAAACTTCCAAAATATATATAGGTGTACCTACATCGCTCTATGTAGCAAGCAGTACTCAAAGAGTCTGCACTCATGCCGTTAATATATTCTTATAAACCCTCCTTTCTTTAAAAACTCTTTTAAAGCTGGCCACCCACGTACCTACTACATAAACAAGTAGAAAACATCAATGTAACACTAATGGACGCCAAGTAAACACAATGAGAAAGCCGCAGCTTTCCTTTGTGTCCCTACAAATATTTTATAAAACAAAGATCACATGATAGAGGTAATCGGGTCGTCTAATAGAAACTGTAACATGATATGGTAACATTAGCGAACAATACTTGTTTGTTTGAAGTTCTATTGTCTGCTCTGGCAACACTTTTACACGGCTAATGAAAACCGGCGTCCACTTTGACCCCGATTTGTCATCCTCCTTTATAAATAGAGTGACGTCATACATACGAACTTGATTCTGCCATTTTGCAATGACATATATTACCTGCCAGAGTTTTTATATCACAAAAATATGGCTCATATTTTTCATCCACGTAATTCGAATATCGAAGCTCAATTTTGATAGAATTTAAAAATAATATTAAGGTACCTAATGAAATTTATTTTTGTATTTAATAAAAATATGTTCCTTAAATTATACTAAACTTTATTTTCTAGTTGGTACGTCTCAATTTTAAATGACGTACTGCCGATGGCGTGTGGGTGCCACAGATATTGAAAACGACATTCAAAATAGCCTGGATGTCGACATCTATCATTCTTCTTCAATTTCTATGCATAACGGTATCGGCTTTATACCAATTCAATTTCCATCTATATTATTCGAAATAAAAATTCTAGTATTTGATATCAACATTCCTTTTCCCATCCAGTGATGGGATAGAGAATATTCAAATAAATATTGAGAGGATATTGCGAATAGAACTACAAATAAAGTAAAGAAGATAAAAACATTGCTTTCATATAAGTATTATCAACTTTATTATTAATACAATAACACTGAAAACTGAAAATCAATTAATGACTTATAAGTAACAGCATTATGAATAATGTGTCCAGAAATTATGAAGGTGAACATGTAAAGCTCGCACTAACAAAATCCTAAAAAAAAATATAATATACATATATGTAATATACGTCGCCATCGGTCTTAGGAATCGAGTTTATAACTCGGATTGTAGATAATATCGATTTGGTATCGATACTTTCATCGGATTACGCTGGCTCAAGACATATTGACACCTCTTTGGTTGAGAAATCGATAGATATCACTGAGGATTTGTTATTCCTTTCATCGATAGCGGTTCTAAGGAAAGTTCTTTCGTATTATTTGAAATAAATTTTAACATTTGAATTTAACTTTATAGCTTTAATGTTGCCATCTAATGTTGTAAAATAAAATTATATTCTACACACTAATATAAACTACACACTAGTATAAACTTTTTAGAGGGAAAAAAATTGCATGAGACTGAGCGTCAGACCGTTACCGTTACCAGCGTCAGACTCTTACCTTCTGACTAAAAATCACTTCGATAGTATCCTGTTCATAGATGGGCTGTGATACATTAGGTATTGCTCGAATTAATGGACCCATCTGTAGTGGTCTAACGCATCTTTAAAGCGCAAAGAACGCGCCAACCGTTTGAGCCTGGTTCTGGTAGGGCAGGCCGCAACCTACGCCTACGATATCATCTATGTATTAAGTACCCGTGCTTTATTGATAGTGCCTAATTACAATTTAGTTTAATAACCTACAGAAAACATTTTTATTACTAACCAAAATTAACTAGATCCTTGTTTTTCTATCTGTTATAATGTCTTTTTTTATTACTATCTACTGTTGTTATTCCATGGCCCATTACCTATTAACATATAGTACTTTCCTTTATCATATCAGAAAACTTTACAACTACAATTTCGCGGTTATTTTTCTGAAGTCCTAACCAGCTTAGTTTTAGCAATTATCGGATAAGGATATTTTTTCTAATTAGAATGCTCGAATGTGTTCCATGGCCAGGCTCTTAGTGGGTAATATACCATCCTGTTACTTCTCCAGAGGCCCTACCAGAGGCGAGAAAGAAGGATGGAGCTGTAAAATGTGTATAGCTCCATCTCTCTTTCTCGCTCAAAAGATTCACGCTTTGACACTTCAGCAGTACTGATACTTATTAATATGGGAATAGAACACTTTTTAAGGGGGAAATGCTCTAATGTCTTCTCCCGCCCTTGGTGGTGCGAAAGTGCCAGACTCTTAAGACTAAAAACCTTCTTGTTGAGCTGGGGCCTCGGTACGTTATTGCTCTTTACTCGCATCCCTGGTCAGGATAGGATTCTTTTTCATTCAATTTAAACTCTGTCTATGTGGCAACTGTAGAATTTTAAGTAAAAATGTACTCACACAATTGTTAACTTAGTACTTATGAAAAAAAAGTTAAACATTTTGCTGATGATAGAACAAAATCGGTGATTCAAAACCATGTTGTAGGTAATAAAAATTAATTTAATACTCGTAGGTAATAAAAAATAACACTAAACAACGCGAAAAAAAAACAAAAATCTTCATAAATAGGTAAAGGTACCTATTACTGCAAAAAAAGCAAAAACATCTTAATACAATATAGGTATTAAGTACTATTAGACAAAAAAATGTCGTGGTGGCCCGGAGGTTAAGGAGCCTGCTTCTCATGTATATGGGTGTGGGTTCGAAACCTAGCAAGTACCAATGTGACTTTTTCCGAGTTATATGTACTTTCTATGATTATTTAGACATCACTGACATACGGTGAAGGTAAACATCATCGTGAGGAAACCTGGACTTATAATTTCTAATTATAAGTTTGAAATCGCCAACCCGCATTGAGCAAGCGTGGTGATCAGTGCTCTCACCTTCTCCGTATGAGAAGAGGCCTTTGCTCAGCAGTGGGCACTTATATGCTGATAATGAAAATAATGAATTAAGTACTATTAATATTTCGTCAGAGTTTCTTAGAAATAGTAACTAACTGGTCCAATTTCAACTTATTAGTGGAGTGCATACATCAATTATGACAAATGCTTCGTGATCTCAATAGTTTATTTTTAGTACAAAGTGCAATGGGAACTAATTGGAACGCAGTGTCTATTGCCTTAATGATTGGTATTGCCATTAAAATAATTAATAGGTCAGAGTGGAGCGTCTGATTTAGGTAAATTAATGATTTCTTTCCAATTATAAATATAGTAAGAATGAAAAATAAAATAAATTATGTGTTTTGTATTGTTATTTTAATCACAAAATAAAATATTTTTATTATAAATGTTTAATTTTGAACATAGTATATCCATGTGTATAGCTTTTCTTTTTATAATGATACCGACACTAACATTTTTTGTGACTAATAAAAACTAATAGACTCTGGTCCAGTTACTAAAAGAGTATAAGAATTTATTACTGTAGATTATATTTATGGTTCAACAAATACTTTTCATTATTATTCTGTTCCATTCACGGGACCACAAGGTTCCGAACCTTTGGAAGGGCCAAAAGCAACTCGCAGAGGCTCTTTGAACAACTTTAATATTAGCGAAATGGTACATCAGCCGGCAATTATCCCTGTATGCACTATGAACGTCCCAATGACAATCCCGGTTGATGCAAGACTATTGGGCAATATGGTAGAAAATTATATGGCTATTGGTGATTAGAATCCATACTATCCATACTAATATTATTGATTTACGAAAGAAACTCTGTCTATCTGTCTGCCTGTCTTTTTTTCATGCGTAAACTAGGTACTGAACCTAAGTATTTGTATGAAATTTGGTACAGACATAGTTTGGAAAAGGACATAGGATAGTTAGTAAACCAAAAATCTGCAAGGAAGTCACTATTCCACTCGAACAAAGTCGCAGGCAAAAGCTAGTTATTAATTTATCAAACAAATTCTAATGTATACACAAGCATTTTTGCATAGGCCGTTCAGAAGCCACTCGATAAAGGGTACATGTGTTTGCTTAACCGATCACGATAAAGACGTTGACAAAGTTTCAAAACTGACTATGATAGGTTAGTGTAAATAACGTCAATGTGACAAATCACAAACTGAGTAATGACAGCATTTGAATGTCTTTAACCTTTGCCCTTAAAGTTAATGCATTATTAACACCCACTACAATGTCTCTCTAAACAAACATTCTAATAAAATTTTGTACAGTCGTTCGGTAGTTATGCGCATACATACCTTTTCATCTAGTTTTTCACATATAAATTGACGTGTAAAAGTGCCGTTTTTATGCTATTTGCAAAACTAAATTCATTGTTTCGTTGTTTCATCACTTATTTTTATTTATGTACTTAGATAAATAAACTATGTTATAATCTAATTACAATCTTAAATATTAGTTTTTGTTTGACGTTCAAAAGTGCCTAATTGAAATATGACTTTGAAATAAACTAACTGGCGAATAATTTAGTAGCAGAGTCGGTTAAGAGCTGATTTTTCAATGGTTAGATAAAAGTTACCTGGGGAATAATTTTGATGCTCTCGCATCAGATTGATTGCATAAGACAGAGACAGCAACAATTTTATTCCTCAGATAACATTTATCTGACTACTTATTGGAAAATCAGCTCTAAAACAATAGAAAATTAATCAGAAAGAATCAAGCTTTAAAAGCTATCGTTAATTTATGGTATTAAGTACGTAAATATGTTGATGAAAGCAGCCTTCGTGTTACTCCAGGGCACCTATCATCATAACAAATTTCAACAAATTCGGTCCACCCGTTTTTGCGTGAAAAAATTACAAACAATATAATATAATATTAATATAGGTAGTAGGCTGCCATTCCATTCTTATAAAAGCAGCCATGATATAATGTTATGTCATGTTTATTGTTCCCCATGACAGAAGACTAATTGAGATACAAATCGTTAAAGATCTTGTCTCGACACGTGTAGCCGAACAATAAAATACTCAAGAGACATATTCATCTGATAATAATTCACGACTCATTCACAGACTCCGACAATTATCAGAGGTCAAATTCATTCACACTCATTCAATATTATCTGCATATTTAATAATATTAGAACCGCAGAAATTTATTAGTACCTACTGACAAACGCTTGATATGTCTAAATTAGAAAATAAAAGGAACATTTCATAAAGTCTAGGACGTCGTGGTAATGAGGCACCGCGACGTCGGCACAGAGCAGGAGAAGGAACAGGGGGGTTTTTAGTCAGTAAGAGTCTGACACTCCCGCCCAGGGCCGGGCGGGAGAAGTCATTTGATGATTTTCCCCTCACAAAAAAAACGCTATCACATATAAAATCATATCATATTTAGTCTATCTTTTCATATAGCAACTATACATTTCTGTTCAAAATAACGACTTAAAAATGAGAAAAGCTCAACTAGTTTCAAGTCTCGACGGAACTCTTATTCATGAACGTGCAATTCACGTGATTTAGTCGTCATCACTACATAGTAAGTATAAAACAAAGTCGCTTTCTCTGTCCCTATATCCCTAAAAACTACGCCACGGATTATGGTGGAGTTTTTGAGGTACATGTATAATAGCATTTAATAAATAGTGCTAATTTAGTATCAGTATTGCTAGGAACTTTACCTATTTTTTTAATACTATCGGCCCACCCCCGCTTCGCACGGGTCCAACTATCTCGATAACAATAAAATCTTTTCTCCTTTTTCCTCTATACTATTCTAATAGTTTCTTTCATAAGAACCTTCTCCTGACAATAATGACTACAAACAAAAGGATTTGGCAAAATTGGTCCAGCCGTTTTGGAGTTATGCGCTTACCAACACATTTTGCGATGTATTTTTAAATCATAGAAGATTAGTCCATCATCGAAATGATTATCATGGAGGCTCATTTGGCTCTAAACTATTTGTCTCTTCTACACAATAAGGTTGAAGGTTTATCAGAGGGCGCTGCTGCCCGGTCTCGGCCAAACAAATGTTTATTGATTGACATTATACATTACCATTGGGTATAACCCAATGTGCTTGCATGTTATCGATTCCAGTAATCGATATTCTAACACTATGAACTTCTATGAGTAATCGTTTATCTAGTTTTAGACGATAATATTATCTTTTGTTAATAAAGAAATGACTTAAGGATTTCGTCATGTAACACAACAACGACAATGCTTTATAATTAGTTAGATTATGTAGGTGATGACTTACGATATGGTTCAAATTAATAAGCGTTCTTAATTCAAAAACTGTTTGTTAGTTCGTTCTGTTTTTGACACAAATTCAAAAAATTTAAAAAATGGCAAAGTAATAAAGTAAAGTAACAAAATCAAGTCAAATTCTCAATTACGATGTTTTATAACAAAATATGGTAAGGCTTTTTATCGGCTACAACGTTGACTACATAAATCTTATGTTTTTTCAATAACCTTTCTAATTGTAGCCGTCAAATAATTAGATATACACATTGTTTTTAATAACTACTAATTTTTAACAGAAAAAATAATAAATACTTTGTAAGTATGAAACAAATGTTATGTTGCTTATGTTAAGTTTTTCGGGAGATTATTTGGGATAAAGGGAGTGCATAAAATTGGCCCCGAATCTATGAATATTCCGTAAAGATGTTTTTACCATTATCTAAATTCTAGCCCAGATGGCCAAATATGTTTTTTAAAGCGCTGATTTTTCAATGGTTAGATAAAAGTTAGCTGGGGAATAATTTTGATGCTGTCGCGTCAGAATGTTTGTATAAGACAGTGACAGCAACAATTTTATTCCTCGGATAACATTTATCTGACTACTGAAAAATCAACCATTACAAGAAGTAAAAGTCACCTTTGTTATGACTTTAGTAGGTACGAGTACCTATTACATTATCTGTAATGTTATACCTACCAGTTAAATAACGTCTGTTAAGCTAGTCAAAACAATACAAAGTACTATTTGACATTTAAACGTCAAAGGGATCAGATTTCAATTGTTATCAAGACGTGATTGAACTGGAAGCTTTTTACAAGAATGAATTGGTAATAAAAACAAGACAAACCTACCTTCTTAAAGACTGAAAGTGATTTAATAATTATAAGTAATAAATTAAGGTAAAGCTGGAAGTGATGCTTTAAACTTTAGCCGTCTTCATATTTATATTAATGTATTACTATCTCTTGCCGCTTTAAAAAAATAGGTTTCGGTATTATGGTTCTATGGAGGAATGGATACATACAATACTTCAAATTAGGAAAGAAATAGCAACAGCATAAGTAAATCTGCAAAATCATTTGAAAAACAGAGTGAACTGACGATACTTTTTGTTTGTCAGGGGAAAATCATCAAAATTCTTCTAGGCCGAGGCCGCAGTGGCTCATTGCGCTTAACACCCGCAAACCCGGCTGAAGATCAGCCCTATAGGGCCCGTCTATGGTGGTCTATTGGCATTACTTTAGTATTTAAAAGTTACGAGTTAATAAGATACAGATGTAGGTAAGATAAGACACATAAATATAACCTTCAAAATAATCAATTGAATAATATCCTTAACCATAGTGAAAATAATACGCTAAGTTTAACAACAGACGCTTACTTCACGATTCACACAGTTAATTAAATTAAAAAGATCTCCGTCGTCGGAGAGGTCAACACATTGTTCCAAAGTTTACCAAACTCTGTTGAATCTACACTAATATAATAAAGCTAACATTCATTTGCTTGTTTAAAAGCGGTAATCTTAATAAATGACGATCGATTTTAAAATAGAAATGTGTTGAAGTAATTTGGACCTGAACTATGTAATGAGAAATGATGATGCAAGGTAGTGACAACATCAGGTACTTGTTAAAATTAAAATTATACAATTAAAATTTAAATAGAATTACCTAGAGAAAATGCGAACAGATGATTCGTATATAATTAAAAAACAACCATACTGAAAACACCCTCTACCAATGTGCATATTTTAAAGTTGATTGAGAAAAAAATATAGGTATTTATAAATTATAAACATGTCATTCAGCTTTCTTACTGCCCAACGAGAGACAAAGTTGACCTTAAAGCTTATTTTTACACAAATCTATCCATTCTAGGCACAATGACTACATGACGAACAGACATGACATGACGTACGTATCAATCTACGATTGAACAATTTAGGCTGACTTGATGTGCTGCCTATACAAATATATCACAGTCATCACAGTGATACTCTTTAGGTACAAGTGAGTTTACCACGTGGGCGTAGGTCAGCGGCCCCTTTAATTGTTAATCCCTGTTAGTTCCATCGGCTATGATTCAACTGGACATTTGCACTGGTACAGCAATCAAGCCCATCAGTCCTTTATGTCGTCATTATTCCATTAACCCCTTAATTGTTATGTTGATTACATTTTGTTTCGTTTTCCTGTTGTGCAATCAATTATTTTTGGTTAACTATACTTTGTAATGTGTAAACAAAAAGGTTTATAAATATTGCATTTTTACATCTGGCAAGTTTTCTCGCAGTCTCAAATAATCATAGAGAATGTTTTTTTGGTTTTAACTCGGCGCATTATGATTGCAACTAGGTAAACGGCTAATAGTTTATATCCTTCCGTCAGACAACGACTGGATTCCAAATTTGGTCGTCCGAATCCAGTCAAACCGGTTCACAAATCAGGTTTCTGAACAATAACCATAATTTGGACGACCATTTTTATGCAGCTACTGGCTGGAAATTTAAACGCGCCATTTTTTGCATCGAATCTACCTAGGCAATTCGAATTTGGAATCTCAAAATGGCTTCTCGGTTAAATTAAATAAAAGTCATTTTAATTTTAATGGAAACCAAAATGGTCGGATCTTAACACATAATAATATTTAAGTACTTAAATAAACAACATAACAACAACCAGAATGACTGATCTGATCTGTATTATTATATTCAAGGATAAGTCATAAACACAAGAGATTATTTCCTAAACCCTGCCAATGAACATAATTTATTAACAATTAAGCGATATTTTATGATCTTACACAAAACTCTGAGTTTTGTCATTTGACAGTTAGACAAATAAACAATAATAACACACGATCATTATAACCTCAAAATTGTATTTTGATATCGGTGCGTAGGCGAGTCATAAAAGCCACAGTGTAATCCGAATCTGGTCAGTTTTACGATTGTTCATTTCACTGGTAAGCAAAAAAGACATTTTGATTATTTAACATTTCGTTTTACGATGAGAAACAGAGTTTTATTTTGCCAACATTCCTTCCCACTGAAATCAGCTTTCACTCCGACTTTAAATAAATAAGCATATTTGATCCTTCCCAAAATATTAAAAATAACCTCTGAACAGTAATTGCAGTTTCAATTAATTTAACAGGTTTTTAAACTCAGGACTAATCTTGGCTTTCATCGTTGTGTTTATCCGTAAAGGATGCCAATTGAATGATTGCCTCTCTTGGAAAAATCTGTACAAAATAAGTTTGTCCCAGTTTAAATCGGAATTATCTTCATACTAAGGTTTCCGCCAATTTATGAATACATTTCCGATATGTGATGATTCATTATACCACCTATTATGCAATATTTAGCTAACCAAAAAAAAATGCTATAAATACAACTTGTAAACTAGTCCATTTCGTATTGTTGTTTTCTCGAGCAAAGATAATGCGTTTTAATACCTAATCTACTTATTACGATGGCACTTCTGCTTCTTATATGTATCTCGTGTCATAGGTCGCAGCTGTATGACTTAATTTATTAATTGGCCACTACCCAAAAACAACAACGTATTAAAACCGTGAATTACGAACTTGTTTCTTTCTTCGCACGTGAATTGAATTTGCCGCACAGTTTTTTTTTCATTGGTACCACTGGTAACTCCTTAGTATTATAAAAAAGCGGGCTATTTATTCTAAAAACAAAACAATAAAAACGTGCTGTTCTAATTTCAAAACAATGTTGTGATTTAATAAGTATCGTAAACAACAATGTCTTTTAAAACGGTTAGAAATAAAACCTAATTCAAAGAACTACCGATAAATCTCTCGCAGCATTCCGTTTTACTTTGTACCTCAATATTTTGCTTCGAAACATCTATAACTATCGACCTAAGCTCACGAATGCCACGATAACTATGCGTTCTGTCAAAAATTGGCGGCAATCCAACCTGTGTTTGTAAACTTTCGTCTTATACGATTCTATATTTATTCTGTGAATTTTATGTGCGGCTTCTGATGGCCTCGACGAGAGTTTTTAGTTACAAAATACGCAGGTTGGAATTTAAGCGATGCTGTTTTGATCATAACGTCGATTGTATAATTCAGGACTAAATTCAACAAACGGAATCAGTCGTCAAAGGAAAATGGTACACCCATTACCTACTTTAAAAAAAATTACAAAAGTTGATACTCATTAGGTACGCCAATTCGCGATACCTAGCAAATGGAAACCTTTATTTTAAGTACTAATACATTAATAAACAGACACAAAATTAATTTGTGTCTGTTTATTAATGTACTTATGTATAAAATTAAATGAACATATCAAAGAGTCCTAGTCAACATAAAAATGTTTGTTCGTTATATTAAAAAAGTATGTAATAAAAGCTATAAAAGTACCATTACCTAAACGTAATTGATACCTATTAGCAAAATGTAACCTTACATTACATATTAAAATACAAATAAAGTCATTTATACAGACGTTTAGTTACGTTTCTGTTTAAATAAAATACTAATTATGTGATTAATAAATGCTTTCTTATTAGCCATATACCTATATACAATAACACTGTTCAATTCCTTGTTTATAATGGACTATAGCTACTCTCGCGTGGTTTCACCCGCTGTTTGGCTCCATTTAATCGTAGCGTGATGTTTTATAGCTTATAGCACTCAGGAACATTGTAGCTATCTATCAGTGAAACAATTTTGGAATTCCGACCAGTGGTTCCAAAGATTACCCCCACCACCTACCTCTTTATAATATTAAGTATAGATAAGTTCTTTATTCATTACCCACAATCATATTTAACAGTTTATTTTTGTTTTAAGTTTCTAATCCTATACTTGACTAGGAATGTCTAAAGAGTTCCCTCATCTCACTTCTATATGGCCACAGACCACTACAGACGGGGCCCAAGAGGACCGATGTTCAGTCAGGGTCGCGGGTCTATCGCAATAAGGTACCGCAAACTCTTTGATTTGATAATTCCAAGATCAAAAAAAAGAAAAATATCTATAAAAAAATAACAAAAAAAAAAAAATTTACTTGAAGATTTTTAATGTTTAACTTACGAACAACAACCTGTCTTATCGGAACAACTATTAAAGGGAATAACAATTACTTACTTTCACATAATTTTAATTGCCTTAATGAGAAATGACGATAAAAAACAACTTTTAGATAATCCAAACTAATAGTATAAATGCGAAAGTAACTCTGCCTGTCTGTCTTTCCTTCACGCCTAAACTACTGAACCGATTTCTGCGAAATTTGGTACAGACATAGTTTAAAACTCGTGAAAGGACATACGATAGATTTTATAACAAAAATCAGCAGGATCTATCCCAAGCGAACGGAGTCGACAAAAACTAGTACCTGATTGGTGTGTACTCGTAGGTACTATTTTTTAACCAATCCTCGCCTGAAATACAAGACTCATACAGGATTTCCTAGTTCAGGCACCTAATATTCTGGATTTGTTATAGCTTCAAGCAAAATTGTATCTATATTCTTGACTAACCTTTTTTATTTTTTTATAATATTTTTATTAATAAGTAAATATTCTAGACTAACCTTTTTTATTTTTTTATTATATATTTTATTAATAAGTACCATTTTTCATTAAAGTCGTCAATCGGAGAACGTTCTGATAAATTGGAACATAATATGAACGGCATCGCCCGTATTGCGATTGGTTAAAAAAACATTGAAGTGAACGATCAAAAGATTTATGTGGTCTTAATACTATTGTTTGGTTAATATGGTCCTGTGGGTCCCTCGTGAGGATTAGAAAAAAACCCTTGTCATTTGTAACTGGTTCATTTTAGTCACTTAAGTACAACGATTTCTTAAAGCTCTTTCTTCGTGTAAGGGCTGATCTTTCAATAGTCAGATAAATGTTATTTGAGGAATAAAATTGTTATTGTCACTGTCTTATACAAACTTTCTGACGCGACAACATCATAATTAATCCCTAGGTAACTTTTATCTAACCATTAAAAAATCAGCCCTAAGAGGATTTTTTTTGCGCCTGGTAAAAAAAGAAGCAGTTAAAGGTAAGTTTACTTTTGATCAGAATTTTCAAATTGTAAAGAAGATTTGAAACTCATTTGAGTAAAATGGCAATCATATGGAAAAATACTGTCATTGACAATATTCGCTTTAATATTACCCAATCAACCACATCACTGCAACTTTGGTACTATGATTACGTCTGTGGTTGATTAACATCCGCATTCCGCAATAAGAACTTTATTCTCTTAATTTCTTTAAGACATTTCATCACTCTTCTATTTGGTACGGTAGCAAACGACCTGATCGATAACCTGATGGTAAGCCATCGGCGTCGCACATAGACACAAGACATTGCTGGCCTTATGGGACAAGAGTTTTGTGGTTAAGCGATGGGGGGGAGGGGGATAATCAGGAGAGTGGAAGGATTGGGACTCTGGCAACCTCACTCACACGGCGAAAGACAACGCTGTGGTTCCACGCCGGTATTCTCTGTCATCACTCTGATCGAACCAGCCCATACGTGCCAAAGCATGGCTCTTTCACACTTTAAAATCATTCATCTCATTTCTCTTTCTAGCCTCCAAATTGGGTGGTCCATCACCAGCCCATCAACTTCAACCAATTAAACTAACATAAATATTTTACTATATCCACGTGAGGTAGCACTTTAAAGTCCAATAATATTGTTATTATCTCGTTAACTGTCGAGTGGGAACCGTTAAAAGTTAAACGTCCGTGCATTTTTATGTTCTGTTTAATTTCTTAGTGTCGAGTGCTGCTGCTATTTATATTGACTGCCTCATTATCGTTAATTTTGTTTACTTGACCAATGAATGGTCATTTTGTTGGTTTTAGTTAAACGGATTTTGTACTTATTTTTTTTTGTTCTTTGAAATTTTTAGTTTGTTAGTAGTCAATGCGTTTTCTCAAGGCACTTTGAATAAGACTCTGTACCATACACTCTGCCTCTCACAGAACAGACTGTTTTAATTTCACGAAATAGAATTACCTACAAACTCCGAAAAAAGCTCACCAGCTCGTTATTATTGTTATAATAAATAATCTACATCTACAAGTACACTTATATTATAAAGAGTAAAATAATATTTTTATGTGTATACTTCTAATAAATAATCTCAAAAACTCCTCTGTCGACTTTAATAATAATATCACCATTGAACAGCTACATTCATCCTACTGATTATCATAGTCTGTATTTATTGCTAATATAATAAATATTTAAATAAATCCTATGTCCAACCGTGCGAAGCTGAGACGTATCGTTGCTAGTAATTCATAGAAACAAGATGGATTTTACCAAGGCCATTCTAATAACCAAATCTAGTTAATAATGCTTTAGTGCCACTTTAAATACTTACTTACGTAGCCAAGCACATTTCAAGGACTATCTAGAACAACTTAACGATTGAGATGGACTTAGAAACGAAATAGTTTTCTCATCATACTTAGTAACGGTAACTCCAACTAAAGTCTTAAAGTAGATCCCTTCTCGAAATAATTGTTTAAGTATACAACTTCATTAACTGGAATCGTGGGCTTTTCCAACGACTAAGTAGCTAAATCTAAAATAATTCTTCGAATACAATTGTAACAAGAAATACATAAGAAGGAAGAAGACGTTAATGAAAAGATTTAATTGTCATCCAATTAGTGCAAGTATGCCACACATAAATAAATGATACGTGTTGCGCAAGATCGGCGCCTGCGTCGCCCGGCACGTTTTTGTTTACATTCGTAACTGGTTGTAGCGTTAACGAAACCTGTTTCGTGCTCTCTAGACCCGCAGAGAGGTCCTCCCAATATCCTTCTCAAATTTTGCGATTTTAACTGACGTAAGGACATTGAAAATTAGGTATTGGATAACATCTAAACTTTATTGGTGCGCGAAATGGGCGTGGGTATTGAGGATACAAAACACTTGAACCTCGTCGTCTATTAAATTGCTGACATGCCAAACGATCGTATCATTGCTCAGTCAATTGACTATAATAGCGACGAGTGTTTATATTGTAGACCTTGGCCACTAACTGGCGAGCTTCTGAGCACCGAGTAATGGCTAGCGAGGCGACGAGTTATCCACTACATCATAATATTACGCTAATTACATAAGACATTCTCGACACGTCCCGAGCAGCCGCTTTACCTGGAACCTGATTACCTATTCCGTAAAATGTTGTTTATCAGTTTCCAATGTAAATAAAGTCGGCTAGTCCTGTTTTGGGCCTGCCTAAAAGGCCAAATGGGATTGATTTTATCCTTTGTATTATTTTTACCTGACAACACTGTTGTTGAGGGATTAAATAAACATCCGCTCGAAACGTAACGCGTTCCTATCTATCTAAAAGCCAAAAGAAAATAAAAATATGGATCCATTTACAATTTAAAAATATATCAACGTGTGTTTTTATGCTTTGTCGTCTTTGCGTTAATGTAGTTCAATGTCGTTGGAATGTTTACACGAGGTTTTGTAATCATGTAATCCGCTAGTAAACAAACGTGATATGGACTTACCGTGTCCTGCAAATCCTTGAACTCGTTGAACAGTTTATTCTTTTCTATCTTCTGGCTAAGACTCTTGACGTTGGCGGACATGGCAATCAAATTGACAGACAGCTCGTCTACTTCATGACGCAGCTGTCGGACCTGCACCTCACGAACTATGGTCAGCACCAGCAGCCATGCCACCAGTGCCCCAAACACCACGGTCAGCGTGATCAGCCATGTCTGCCACCGCCTGTCAGTCTTCTCCACCATTGCACCCCTAAACTGTCTCTCAAAATCACCGCTCATCAAGTTCTTCGATATGTCGTGAGACTCCTTCATGTTCGTCTGAGTATACATCGAGGTAGCTTCAGGTATTAGTGCGTGATTCTCAGCCATCACAGCCCTGACACTGCACTCGCGAACCGTCACTCGTCACTCGATTCCTAAATGGCAAACTACACACAGTAATTAGTCTTTATCGGCCCATTATCGAGGTTCGTGGAAGTCCGGGGCGAGAGCTGCCCGTGAAAGAGATAGAGTAAGTACACGTGCCGAGTACTTCGGGGGAGGGTAATACGCGTGCACAACGAGACGGATTCGAAGCGAGTGTGGAGCGACAGCAATGTAGATAGGTGCGCGCGCGGCGGACGACTGGACGCGGGTGCAGAAACACGGCAAACGGCGCGCGCGCATCGTTCGGACCGATACGCACCTCGAACGTTATTCATTCAGAAGTATAACTCCATCCTCTACTGATAATATCAATTTTAAACACATAAATCGCTACAATTAAGAAACGATTCTGCATACATTAATACAATTGTACCTAGTGATTACAGACTTTTGCTACCTTGTCTTTATTTTATAATTAATAATTATATTAAAACACATGAGTAATGATAATACCTTCGGATTTTATAAACATATGGTGAGGAGCCGGGATGATCCCGCATATCGGCAAATACGGCACATATTATAAATATTGACCTCTATTGACCGCTCGAGAAAGATAAAATTTCAACACCATTACCAAAATGAGGTAACCCGTTTTTGGATTATAAAAACAAAACAAAAAGATTCGCGATTAAATCGCACGAACGCAGAAGATATAAGAAGACACTTCGTAATTAGCATTCTAAAAATATCACGAAAACTTCAAACTTGTGACGTTTGTTCTACGATCCGTACACGATAACAAACTTTTACGACAACTCTAAACCGGAATTATATCAATAAAACAATCTTAGTCAAATTTAATTTGTAATTACACTTGAGGAATAGCCATAATTTAATAGACCTAATTATGTGGGTTTCACGAAGATGTCAATACAGTTCTAGACAAATCTGTGCAGGCTAGACTTGCGGACGCATACAGAATTCTAGTTAATTACACTGCATTACATAAATAAGTAATTAGTGAAGTACATGATGTTTATTCAATAAATGAAAACGTCACCGAGTGTAGCTCGCTGTTGATAAGAGCATCAGTAAACAACACTTGTGAACGAACCAAACCAAAATGAATAAAATAATGCAAGAACTTATTCATTGTTTGATAAAAATAAATATGAATGACGAACCAACATATCTAAATAATCGCCTTCTGCACTGCCCTGCCCACCGTTCAGATACTATGCACTCTTCCTTTTTCGTTAAACCCATTCTTCTCTGGAATGAGCTACCTTTGGAGGTCAGGATGGTAGATAGTAAGAACGCTTTCAAATTGAAACTACGAGATCACATCCGGAAGAAATTGGCGGATTCTCCACAATAGGTTATTATCGACACTTTTTTTCCGTGGAATATGATAATATGTACCTATGTATTGTATATTATTATGTATACGTATAGTCTGTGATATATATATATAAAATATATATATGTAGGGTGTTGGAAACAGCGAAACGGCCAGGAAATATTCTTGACTTTTATTATATTATACAGCTTTTAAAATCAAAATGAAAAAAAACAAAATTGTAGCAGTTCACACCTCGTCTTCCGTCCGTCACGTCTTTCGTCTGTTTCTTCTTTCATTCGTTCTCTTTCTCGCTGTCTCGTTCATCATCTCACTCGCGCCGTTCGGATACACGTCTAAAACACTTTAGTTCAATCTATCACACGTTTGGATACATCCCATTCCCACATTCGGCCGTCCTGATCTTAGTCTGTCCTCAGACTAAACATACAAACCTAAATCTTTAATGTTAATTATAGTGACATACTTCAGATCCTTATGATAAATGCTTGAAAACAGTTAAAATATTATTATGAAAAATGCTTAAGAACTTCGGTAACAGAACCCATAAAACAATGCCATGGTTACAACCATAACTCATCTCTAACAGTTAGCAGATTACAATAATTACTAATACAATGTTGTTTACACTAACCAACTATACTGAATAATCAGCAATATGCTAAGTACACATAAAAACAGTACATTACGGCTAAACATCATTCATCCTTCCACCATCAAATCAAGGTAAGTATAACATGTAAAAATGTTCACTCTGTATCACTCATATAGTCAGGCCATGGCTTCATATGGTCTGCTGACGCTGTAGTTCTGTGAGGACCTTCCGCTTGTGAGTCAGCCTTATCTAAATCATACCTATCATTTCTCTTTACCTTCACCACTTTGTAGGGTCCCAAAAACTTCGGCTTGAGTTTAAGGCCTGTTCCAAATTGGGTTCTCTTCACAGCAACAAGTTCACCTTCTTTATACTTCCTGCTTTGCTTTCTCTTCTTGTTATAGTTTCTTTTATTCTCCTCTTGAATTTTTAAAATCTGTTGCTTTGCACTCTTCCTTAATTCTTCCCTATCCTCAATGAAGCTGTCCCTTTCTTCTTGTCTTAATAAGTCTAATATTTCAACATCTTCCTTCCTTCTCATCTTCGTTCCAAAAAGCAATTGGAAAGGTGTATTATTGATACTTCTATGATACGTGCTGTTGAGTGCTCTTTGCACCCTACTCACCAACTTATACCACAGTGTAGGTTGCTCCAGTGTTAGTTTTGTCAAGACCCCGATGACTGTCCGATGCACTCTCTCAACTTGGCCATTTCCTCTTGGAACCCCAGTGGTTATTTTTACATGCTCTATTCCCTCTTGCTTACAATACTCAATGAAATCATTGCTTGTAAAGGCAGTACCTCTGTCAGAGACAATCCTTGCAGGGTTGCCAAACACCTGTTGATGTATTTCCAGCTTCTTCAATACTTCTTGAGTAGTTGTACTCTTTGTCGGAAACAACCACACAAACTTAGTGAAGCCATCAATAACTGTGAGTATATAGTTATATTGTTTGCGAGTTTCGGTAAGTGGTCCAATATGATCAATGTGCAGTGTGTGTAGCGGTGTATCACCCTTTTCTATGGGGTTCAAAAATCCTTCTTGTTTACCTTCCTTTCGTGAAGCAAGCAGACATGGAATACAAGTAGATATATATTCTTCAACTTTCTTATCCAAGTGGGTTATGAAATAGTCTTTGCTTATCAATTCAATAGTTTTCTTCTTTGAAAAATGACCGTTGTCATGTGCTCTCTTGATAATTTCCACCTCCATCTTTTGTGGGATAACTAAGCATCTTTCCTTTCCTTTACATAACAATCCATCCTGCAAATAAAAATCCTTATATGGTTTTTCTTCTTCCAGTATATTCTTAATGGCCTTGAGTCCATTGTCAGTCTCTTGAGCACGTCTCAGAGAACTATGCAAGTCTGAAAATATGGGTGCGACAAATGGGTTTCGGCTCAGTGCATCTGTATGTTTCATTCTCGATCCCTCACGATGCTCAATAGTAAAATCATAATCTTGCAGAAATATAATCCATCTTGCTACCCTAGGTGATGTGGCCAGATCCTTTTTATTTAATGTCATCTGAAATGCTTTGCAGTCAGTTACTATTTTAAAATGATTTCCAAAAAGATAGTGTCTAAACTTTTTAATTCCTTCAATGATAGCCAAGGCTTCTAACTCGTAGCTTGTGTATCTGCTTTCAGCATCAGTAGTTCGCCTGCTCATGTAATATACTGGATGAAGATCACCTTTATCATCTTTCTGTAGTAGTATAGCCGCATATGCCACACAAGATGCGTCAGTATGCAGCTCAGTGGGTGCTTTTGCATCATAAATCTTTAAAACAGGTTTACTTGCCAACTTATCCTTTAGTATATTGAATGCCAAACTATGTTCTTCGTGAAACTCAAATTTCCTGTCCTTTCTTAACAAATCTGTGAGAGGCTTCGCTATAGTTGCAAAGTTTTGGATGTATTTCCTAAAATATGAACAAAGTCCCAAGAAACTGAGCAGTTGCTTCTCATTCCTGGGCTCAGGAAATTTTAGGACCGCCTCGGTCTTTCCTGGCGATGGCATAACTGCTCCACCTTCAATTACATGTCCAAGATACTCCACTTTTCGCACCAACAGCTGAGACTTTGACCAATTTATTTCTAAGCCATACTCCATAGCAACTTGCAACACTTCTCTCAACCTCTCAACAGCTTGTGACTCTGTTAAAGCTGGAATTAATATATCATCTATAAATATTATAACAACACCTCTAGTAATAAGGTCTCTAAATATTATTGAGATAAAACGGGTGAAAACTTTGGGACAGATAGATAGGCCAAACGGAACTCTTAGAAATTCGTACTGACCCGTCATAGTAACAAAGGAAGTATATTTTATAGATTCTTCGCTAACTCTCAAATGGAAAAATCCATTTTTGAGGTCTAGGGCACTAAACACCCTTGCAGCAGCCAGCTTATCAATGTGTTCTTCTATGATTGGTAGCGGATATTCATCTTTAACCATCTTCCTGTTAATCAACCTATAATCAACACATACTCGCAAATTGCCATCTTTCTTCCTCACTAAGACAAGTGGGCTTGCATATTCGGAGAAACTTACCCGAATAATTCCCTTATTCAACCATTCTTTGATTTGTTTGTCTACCTCTGCCTGTTCTCTGGGTGCGATGCGCCGAGGACGTTGAGCCACCGGTATGTCATCCTTCAATATGATCTTCAATTCAATGGGTGCCTCCTTAGTTTGCTGTGGCTTATATGAATCTACTAACTTTGCTACTTCTTCTCTCACGTCCTGGTCCATCACATGACCTACAAAATCAACAGAACACGCACAACAATCCACACCACGCAACCAATCATTTGGTTTCATCCATACAGATCCACCTTTCATAACCGTTATGACATTGCGTAGAAATTCGTGACCAATTAACACTTTGAATGGAATAGTGTCTCTAGGAATAACGTAGAATACGACATCACGATACGTATACCCATCAATCTCAATATTTGTCTGGAATTGTCCAATTGGTGTAATTTTAGAAAGACCTAATCCGGTAAGAGTTATTACACATTCACTATTAAACACGGGAGAACCTATTTCTTCATAAAAATCCAATCTAATTAAGTTTACGTCGCTTCCTGAATCTATTAACGCATCTGCTATGTTTCCGCACAATAACTTTACACTCTTTACTGGTTTTGTGAGAATTCCGGGTTTGTTTACATCTAGAACGTCAACATCGCCGCCATGACACTTGTCATCCGTCATGTCATGATCTGAGCCAATCGTCATTGCCGCAAGTGCAGCGCTGCCAACCTCGCAAACTCGGTCGTCGATCGCTGCGCCCCCTAGCGCCGTAGCGACGAATGTCCGCTTCGACTGTGTTCGTAATGTTTCCGCACTGCTGCCGGAACCGGAAGATGTTGCCGCCGCCGATGATGATGATGGCAACGGTTTTGGCTTCAATGGGCAATTTGGAGAAATATGCCCAAACCCGTTGCATCGGAAACACTTTTTCCCTTGGGTTTTGTGCGGACAATTTTCGCTCCTGTGGTTTTTCTCTCCACAGTCGTAGCACCTGTATGACGAAGCCTCCTCCTTGCGAATGTTACTGTCTTTTCCCTTTTCTATATAACGTGCCTTCTCTTTAACCATCTCATATATTTTTAGCTTCTCTTTCAATTCTGAGTATGTGGTAACGCCATACAGCATTATTTTATTAATTTCGTTGTCTCGTATACCATCGATAATGTATTTGATGGCCACGTAGTCCGCCATCTTTCCTCTTTTTCCAAGCTCCTTCATGACGAACATATAGTCAATGCATGACTCATTTGGCCTCTTCTTTCTAGCACTCATCATCTCGTGGATAGTTTTTGCATCGATCGCATCTGGAAATTCTTTTGAGATCGCTAGCTTAAGCGATTCCCAGCACTTGAATGCTTTTTCAGAGCTCAACCATAAAGCCGCTGTCCCCGTCAGTGAACGCCGCGCCACCAACAGTCTTTGTGTCTGCGTCCATTCAAAAATATCACCATTGTCGTCTATATCTTGAATCCACTTTGTTACAGGATATGCATTGTCCCTGCCGTTGAACTTCCTTATGACATCTTCTGCGTAGTGAAACGTAGTACCAGTACGCGTTGGCCGGTCGAGTACGCCGCCATCTTCGTCGTCACGCGATTGACTCTTACTTCGTCTTCTAGCCATCATAACCGTCGTAAAATCGTACCGCCAGCAACGTATACTTTTCCACGGTCACTACCGCAGGCGCCAGGCTGCCGCACTCGCGCTGTCCTGTAACTGATCTTCTTTTTTTTTCAAACGGGCACGTGTTCCGGTACGCCGCCGTTCGCTGACTTCGCGTATCCCGGACGAGCCCCCAAAAATTGTAGGGTGTTGGAAACAGCGAAACGGCCAGGAAATATTCTTGACTTTTATTATATTATACAGCTTTTAAAATCAAAATGAAAAAAAAACAAAATTGTAGCAGTTCACACCTCGTCTTCCGTCCGTCACGTCTTTCGTCTGTTTCTTCTTTCATTCGTTCTCTTTCTCGCTGTCCCGTTCATCATCTCACTCGCGCCGTTCGGATACACGTCTAAAACACTTTAGTTCAATCTATCACACGTTTGGATACATCCCATTCCCACATATATATATATATAAAACATATTTATTGTATTTATATAATGTATAGGTATACATATATTTATATTTATTGATATATGTATATGTATGAGCAATAATTTTGTAGCATGTGTTTTTTTTTCCTTATTTTCATCAAGAAGATGCACCTACCACTCCTATTTCTCCACCACCCTAAGGTAGACTGGCAGAGAACGCCTAAGGCGTTAAGTCCGCCATTGTACATTGTGCAAGAAGTGTGAAATAAATAAATAAATAAATAAATACTTCTTAATAATAAGAAGTTTGCCAATGCATATTTTCATTAATAGCATAGCAACATGAGCAGGTTTACGTATTTTTAAAGTGAAACGATGTTTTATAGACCGCATTACATTATGAATTAACAGTTAGTTTCAAGAAAATATGTAACTCTTAACAGAGATATTAGGTAAGTTGTAATTATTAAATCATTTCTTCAATAGTTTTACATTAATAGTATAAGTATGGGTACGTAATTAACTTCAGACTACCTAAATAATTTCTTGCCTTTCCTTGCCGTAAACTTTTAATCTAGCTATCTAAGATAGTCTTGGAATTCCTCAAGGTAGCATTTAAGGACCATTTTTTATTATATATTTATTAACTAATTCTATACCTCTCAATCCAGTTATTAAATACGAAGCAGCATATGATAATCCATTTTATCTATACCACAAATTCAATTAATTTATTTAGTAACTAATTGAATGATCAATTACTCATCCGGTTCACATAAGACTCATTCAGCGAAAAGTGCTAAAAACAATACAAAATCAAACCGCAAGACATCTTTGTGTACCTAAGTAAAAAGTAGGTCAATTACTAAGAAGTGTGGATAATATTCAGAGCTCAAAACAGTATGTGCTTCACGAGATTTACGGCCAAAGTCCACGAACGAGAAACATCCTTATAATTTCGTGACGTCAGACTAAGTCATTGGCGATTTGTGACCGTAGTACCTATGTACTTACGTGCAGTAATAGATGAAAATGACATCCATCTTAGGAATAAGATCATTAATGATGATTTAAAATAATATAAGACTTTCACTTGTCTGTTTACAGTCATGGCAATTTGGCAATAGTGAAATATTTATGAAATCAATACGAAATGAAAAAAGCAATTCGTGGCACAATACCAATATAATTAATATTTAGACTTTGAAAATAAACAAAGGAACATCAAATTAAAATTAAAACGCCAATTCTGGAATCAATCTAATGGAATTAAAGATTATACTTTAACTAACCACACGCATCGGCCTCGCTCATGTGCAATTTTTTTTTTTTTAAACTTTGCCCCACATTAGTATTTTCTCCTGTGTCGTGGGTGCGGTTACAAACATATATACAATTTCACATACACATGACACCCAGACCCGAAACAACAATTTGTGGATCACACAAACTTTTTATAAATAAAATACTGGCCTGTTTTCCCGTGATAAAAACTAGCCTAAGTGTTATTTCTGATTAAAATCTATCTCTCGTAAAAATTGTCAATCAAATACCTAGGTTGAGTAGAAATGCGTAAACGATTAATAAATAGACATACTTCAACACCATTTAAAATAACGTTTAAATATTAGGATTTAGTGAATGTATGAATGGCGGTCATTCATTAAAATAGTTCATTTTTGTCATTAGTTATTAATCATAATACACAAAGGTATGTGTATAAGTATGTGTAATCCGAGGAAAAAACTTTGAAGAAATATTAAAACCGCGAGCACGCAAACAGCGGGATAGATAGCTACATGTTCATTGACTCACTTGGCTAAATTAAAAAATTGAAATGAAATTGGGATTTATATATATGTAATTAGGTGCTTTGAAAAACTTGCTTGTCAATCTAGAAGACATTGGGGGATGGGATTAGTTTTGTATTTCGTGTGGTTGTTATGATGACGATGATTAAATCACCATATAGTAAAAAACAGTCTCCTTTTCTGTTTCTACTTATATCTCATGCTACATGCTTGAACGATTAATCAGTCAGTAACTCGATTAGTTTTAAGTATTTCCTCTTTCTCAATTAAAAAAATGATAAGATTAAATAAATAACCATAAAAGGGCAATGAATCCAATCAATTTCATTAAATATTTAATTGGGATGCACCATTAAAACTCTACTTGTATCAGATCTATTGTAGCTTCCCTAAACACCAAAATAGCTTGATATTTTATACACGTTTGCTAATCAAAAGCTAGGATATAATTACAGATGACGCAAACATTCCAAACAGAGATCGGTCCATTTGATTTCTAGCACGGATGCGCGCACGCAGCGAACCCGATTCTTATATCAATTGTGTAATAGACTCACCCGCATACTATCCTCTTATAATCGATTATCTATCAATGAATATGAGAATAACTTGGCAACACTTGCACTTTGGGTTGCCAGGAGTTGCACAGATAATATTAATATTTAGAATGTGATAAATGCACAGGATTCCTTCATATTACATTAAGTACGTAGATCACTAAATGGCCTAGTATATTTAGTAATGTATACAAGATTACGAATATTCTATGAATAATTTTAGCTCTGCAAGCGATGTAAAATAGTGTAGGAAAATCGAATTTTCCACATCACAATTTTATAGCGTAAACAGAAACAACTTCGCCTCAAAACACTAAACAGTTTAGCTTTAACGAAAGCACGTTCGGCAAGTTAACTATGTATGTAAAATGGAAAGATGTTATTCTCAACTCAGTAACGTACCAAAATAATCTAGATTTCGCAAAACAGATTTCAGTTACCTACGCTTTACAAATTTGTAACGAAAAAAACGCGGTAAATTGGGTCTTTCTAGAAATGTAGACTTTTTTCTTTTTAATTTTCTACCAGTGTTGTAGGTGTGCAAATTCTTTTCACGTGTGCTCAATGCTCATAAAACCATCGAGTCTCTGACAGAATCGTGTAACAACTATATTTTTAACGTTCTATTTTCAAATGCGCCAAAAATGAAGCGTGATGCATGACAGGAGGCACCACGGTGCCAACTTTCGTTGCCGTGCTTTAGTTTTTTTTTAATCATCAAAGATTTTTTTTGGAAACGTCTTTATTTGTTTAGTAGTTTCATACTAATGAATGAGTACATTTTTTGCCGGAAGATGACAATATGGCATACTTCACGAAGGTTTGACGTTCAGATCCAACAACTTTATTTATGTTAAAGTTATACTTTTAAAGTTACATACGAGTAAATAAATTTTAATATTTTTTTGTGTCTATTACAGTAAAGTTAATAACACTTTTTTTATCTGTTTTTGATAGCGATTTTAAGAAAACATTTGAATTAAATCGGGTTTCCAGTTTAATTTACTATCCGCCCACCTAAAAAGTACCAATGTGGGCTTCAAACTGAAAGAACCACAAAAAAGATTAATTTGCTACATAAACAAAACCTTTGGGATGAACTCGAGAGCACGTTTTAATTAGGTTTTAAATTTAATACCAAAACGTCGCGCCTCCGTCCTAAGGGGATAAGCATACTGCACATCTGACCCCAGACACGGATCCATAGAGATACTTGTCTACTTTATAAACTAGATACATATGCGACCTACAGTTTAGGTAGTACACTTTATCATTCGGTCTTTCTCTATTTTTGTTTGTGCTTGCTACTTAACAAAGTCTTTCCAGTTTTCCACTTACGCTATACGACGTTTATTATTAAGAAGGTATTACTAAGAAGCATCTTACGAAGTAGTGCATTACTAAGAAGATGAAATGCCACTTTGTTTCACGAAGACCATTGTAGTTTGACACTCGCTCGGGCCACTAAATAAACGTTACCAAAGTTATATTTTTATCATTATATCAACTACGAGCCTTCAGCTCTTGACTAAGATATTCTACTACGGAATTCTAGGACCCAAAATTATATCTTACTAAATACAAGTTCCTTAAGGCCTAGACAGTAGGTATAGTAAGTACCTATATAATCACCTGGACATTAAAGACATAACTTACATTAACAGCGATCTTAATACACGATCCATAGCTGCTGGTAGTTTTAATTTCGAAGTGTGGGAGAGCCATGCTTCGGCACAAATGGGTCGGCTCGAACGGAGTGATACCACCTCACAGAAGACCGGCGTGAAACAACCACAGCGTTGTGTTTCGCCGTGTGAGTGAGGTTACCGGAGGCCCAATCCTTCCCCGCCCCCAATCCCTCCTCAATCCCTAATCCCTAAAAGGTCGGCAACGCACTCGTAACTCCTCCGTTGCGGGTGTCCATGGGCGGCGCTGATTGCTTACCATCAGGTAATCCGTCTGCTCGCTTGCCGACATATTCCATAAAAAAAAATTACTTGGAGCATGAAGCAATTCATGACACCAACTTCTTTGTTGACAGTACACTAAACAAGAGAATACCATACCTATTGATCAAACAGTCTGCCGGCAGACATAAAAGGAGTCAAACAAAAATGGAATATGACGTACCTAAATTAATTAAAATTACCTACATAATTTAAAATTATTGTAAGTACCTATGAGTAATAATATACGTGCATGTTAGAATACCTATTTAATATTTATTTAATTGTAAATCCGATGTCCAGAGACTCATCGACTCACAGTAAAACCTCAAAGCTAAACTTAGCCTTTTAAAAAACATAACTGAATGAAAAAAAAAAATGAATAAAATAATGAATTGTTTCATAATAAATTGCAGTGCTTGCAGTGCTGTAAACATCTACATTAATAAAACAAGAAGTTTTAAATACGTAAGTAGTCGGTTGCTTGTCTAGATACCATACTGTTAACAGACAGCTAAAACAAACATAAAGATTCACAAGTAACTTCTATTTGTAGCCTAGGTATTCTAAACCAGCCATTTAGCATTCTGATCTAAACTGGATACTCTGTCTAACAATACGGTAGTTTCCAACTAGTCAAATTCAATACTTTTATCCAAACGTCAAAAACGATCCTTTTCTATGAAATTTGTATGAAAAACTGAGCTATGACGTCATAACATTTTTGCGTCAAATAGCTTACTTATTTCATAATAATTAGCTAAAAAAAAATCAAAAACTTAGTGTATCGATCGATCGATGAATAAAAGTATAGTTATTTTTCAATATTTTATTGTATTGAAACATCAAATTAATTTATTTTTGACCTAGGAAACTAGCCAATTCTAGGATTAAAGCTTCTTACAGCGCTAAACTTCAACGTAATCAAGATCTTAATGAGCGAGGAAGTGAGGTAAATTCTAATTGAAACTACTTACGTCATTTCCTGCTTTGTATATGCATGTCAGTACCTATTTAGCAAGATGGTGGAACACGCGTCGAATTCTAGTATTTTTTTATGTCATAAATCGGCAAACGAGCAGGCGGATTACCTGATGGTAAGCAATCAGTGCCGCCTATGGACACCCGCAATACCAAAGGAGTAACTACAAGTGCGTTTCAAGAATAGGAGGATTGAAGATGGAATGGCGAGAGGATAAGGCCACCGTCATGGCCATCATTAGCCAGCCAGTTGGGCCAGATCCCTTTCTCACATGGAGAAGTAATGGCCATGATCATAAAATTTGCTCAACGGGTTTTTTATGCGCGGCGGAAACTCATCAAGTTACTTCTAACTACACGTGAAGCGAGAGTGAGTGTCAGACTCTTTCTGACTAAAAACCAACCTATTCCTTCTCCTGCTTCAGGCCGGAGCCGTGGCACCTTAATGCACTTGTCCTGCAACCCTGGATAAACATCGGTTGAATATTCGCATGCTCAGGATTGGATTGACGATTGCAAATCTATGTTAATTGTAAATTACAAATCCAGGTTTTGTGATGCGATGTTTTACTTCACCATGCTATGTAATACATAACCATACTAACTTACTATTATGCGGTTTCACTCAGAGCTCGGCTCCTACAGACCTTAGCGTGATATTTTATAGCCTAAAGCCTGCCTTGATAAATGGACAAACAAACACAAACAGACTTGTTCAATTCAAACCAATAGTTCCGAAGTTATCGCGTTCAAGAAAGAACCTCTACAGCTTGAAAATAATAGTATAACTAGTACTACTTCCCGCGACTTCATTCGCGTGAAATAGTGACTTCCTGTGGAGTTTTCGTTTAAAAACAATGCAACCTATGTCCTTTCTTGAGTTCCAAGTTTCACACAAATAGGTTCAGTAGTTTAGGCGTGAAGAAAACACAGTCAGACAGAGTTACTTTCGCATTTATAGTATTAGTTTGGAAGTTTGGATATATAAAATGTCTCTTCCTCTCTGTGCATAAATTATACATTACATAACGAGATAATATCTACGTATTGTACGTGCCTAATAAAATCTTTATCAACCCAGTGATAAAAGTTACAACATGGACAAAAAAGTTACTCAATCGCACATTGCTCAAATTATCTTGTAATCTAAGTAAATATTTTGCTTTGTATATAGTTTTTTTTATGTGATGGGACGGTAAACGAGCACATAGATTGCCTGATGGTAAGCAACCGGCGCCGCCCATGGACACGCGCAACAACGGAGGAGTTACGAGTGCGTGCGGTGCGGATTGGGCCTCCTGTTATCTCACTCACTTGGCGAAACACGACGCTGTGGTGTTTTCACGTCGGTATTCTGTGAGGCCGTGGTATCACTCCGGTCGAGCCGACCAATACGTGCCAAAGTATGGCTCTCACACACTTGTAGTAAATAATAAGAGGTACTTACATTCATAGTTTTTAAAACTAAATAAAAACCAAAATTTCTGTCCCCTTCATCGTTAGTTGTACATGATGGACAGATCTAATGATCCCAAACTCGTGTGATTACTAGCACTAGCAGGTGGCTCATCCATTCCATCAGGGCCTTCCAATTCCATAATCAAATCAACGTTAATGATAATTGTAAGTAGTATGGTGTTGACTGTAATATAATTTCGATTATTCCATGCTACTAGTATTGCATAGTTTGTTACTGCACGGTTAAACCGTATTAAAAAAAAAACATAATATATGCTTGTCAAAGATAGGACAATACCCTACACGTTAGATTCTGTTACCGTCATACTCAGATTCATTTAATCTTGAGTTAAACCAGCCTTAAGACATTTTTTGTAGACAAAATCGTTGCTAAAGATCAGTTTAAATATCTACGAGTAATTATCAAATGCCCCAGTCTAATCACGGCAGTAAGACATGTTGTGGAGAATTCCATCATAACAAGCCCTTTTATATGAACTCTCATATAGATTACAACTTCAAAGAAGTTATTAAATTCATAGATGAAAAGCGAAGTGTTAAGGTGTATTTGCACTTGAAGTGTGGATATCAAACGAAGGAACATAGCGCCTGATTATTTTGTAGCTGCAACAAGTAGCGTCGGCGTAATATTGAACGCACAAGATAAAGGTGCATTTTGTTGGGGCTTGTAATATGTATGAATTAAAAAAAATTGAGTTATTTTAATATTTTCTCATTAGATCTCGATGTATTATGAAATTAATAAAATAATTCGCTTCATATAGTTTTTTATGTATTATAATTTTGACGTGCAAAGTGCAATTTTATGGCATATTTTAATATACTCATTGTTTTAATTAATCTTTAGGTGGGTACTATAATCTATTCTAATATTATATAGAGGTAAAATTTGTAAGTTTGTATGTAGGGGGTAATTTTTGGAACTGCTGGTCGGATTGGCAAAATTCTTTCACTGATAGATAGCTTGAATGTTCCTGAGTGCTATAGGCTAAAAAAAAATCACGCTACGATCAAATGGAGCTGAGCAGCGGGTGAAACCGCGCAAGGGTAGCTAGTTAATTAATATAAAAGAAAAAATATTTTGCAAATCTAACGTTAAAATTCTTTTAAAACGTTATGTTTTAAAAAACCGTGTAGGTACTATTTAATGTTAAAATATAACGGACACAATTTAATCATCATCCTTATAACCTTTACCTACCACAAAATTCGTGGGCTTTTTTAACAAAATTAAAACGTTAAAATTATTAAAGCGCCTGGATGATTTTAATGAGCTATCATTAAAGCTGAGATTTACAAAAATATGATAGCAATAAGTTGTACGTTATAAAATTTGCTAACGATGTTCATTAACTCAAAAAAGGATCAAATAATTTTAAAAATAATCTTTATTACAATATGACCTACAGACCTATTTATACCTACATAATATTTATTCATATCTATACCATCATAACTTATATTAAAAACCTAAAGAGTGTATTTGTTAGAACGCGCTAATCTCCGGAACGGAACAATTCGTTCGAATTGGAGTATTGTTTTTGTGTTGTATAGTTAAATTATCGAGAAAAGTCATAAGGCGCTACATTCAGATGCAGACAGTCAAAAACATTGCCCTACACTATCTCCTGTGTTGTGGGCTTGTGGGGTAAGTGCATTTTCACCAGTTAGATACAGTAGTGGTTACCTGAAAGAATAACATACGTCCATCCATATTACAAACATTCCAGTTTATAATATTAGGTATGAAATTGGCGGTTCTCTTTAAGTGTGGGAGAGCCAAGCTGCGGTACGAATGGTTCGGCTCGACCGGAATGATACCACGGCCTCACAGAATACCAGCGTGAAACAACCAACAGCGTTGTGTTTCGCCGTGTGAGTGATGTTACCGGAGGCCCTATCCCTTCCCGATACTTACATTCCCGCAACCCCTATCCCCAAAAGGCCGGCAACGCACTCGTAAGTCCTTTGGCTTGCGTTGCGGGTGTCCATTAGCGGCGCGGATTGCTTACCATCAGGTAATCTGTCTGCTCGCTGCCGACATAAAATACCATAAAAATAATAAAAAATACAATCTTGTCTTCTTTTGTATTAATCAATGCAATAAATGCATCTTGGCCCACACATTGGTAGCTTCTTAATGTCCTTCTTGAAGAAATCTGCATTTTGTACGGTCTCTGTTCTGTCTGTCTCTTCGGTGTTGAATTGTTTTTATACCAAGAAGTTTGTAAGCCTATAATAATAGTCTGGGGAATAGGGCAGCTGACGGAGAAATTCCTACCCCAGCTCTTGCAGCTTGAAGACCGTCTGCTGTGTATGAGTCATGCAGGAACAGTGCAACCGAACAATTGACCAAAGCTGGTTGGAGGCTTGCGACCTTCACCATCATTGTGTACAGTTTTTCACGGTACACTTCTCCATGAATGCTTGTCCCGTTTGGTAAGAAGCTGGTATGAGTAACACCTTCGTTAGACCACCAAACAGTGGCCATCACTTTTCTAGTGATAGGTTTTCGTTAGGACATTTTTGTATGACCTATACGATTTTGTAGGTACCAATATTACAAAGAGTAAAGATTTTCGCGTTTGTTTGTTTGAGTTGAATAGGCTCCAAAACTTGTTGTACCTAATATAAGTACCAGTGAAAATGACCGATTTAATTATTATTTTCTAGGTTGCTGTACATACGTATTCTATATAATGCGCAGATGAAACCACGAGTCACAGCTAGTGGTTTATAAATCTATAAAGAATCAATGAAGATCCATTCGAAACATAGGGTAGGTACTTAAAGATTTTTTTTATAAAACCCTTTCCGAGTTGTTAAATTTTATCACCTTGCAATAGATTCCTGTATTACTAACATAAGTGCTCAATATGACTATTGCCTAATAAAAACAATAGTGGGATAGGTCAGTACACAACAGCTAAGTACCAAAAAGATATCATATTCTACAGTGTAGGTACACAAACGGTCATATATCAGATATTACTAAAATAAAATAATAGATATTCAATAATATTCTATTAATAAATGTAGACAACACAATAACATGTTTTTCATCGGAAGAATGTGGTGATTTAGCGATCAATATGGCAATATGAGAATTGGATATTGACGCACTACAATATCCTTTCAATAAATAATTTATATAACGTTGCATAATACATAACTAAGTACTTATAGTACATAGAGCACCTACTTATTATGCGAGTGAAAGCTGAAATTAAACTAATCACTTACCTACTTATATGAAATTGTCTTCATCTTTAAAGCCCTAGCTATCTTTCATTTTCAATAAAAATAACCGTCGAGTTAAAAACGCTATTTAGATCAATAATAAGAACGGAAATGAAAACTGTGAAATTTTCAGTCTTTATAAAAAATAAAAAATTTACGGATCAAACAAAGTCTCTCGCGTCTACAAGTAGGTTAATCAGCCATCTAGAAACGATATTACCTTAGGGCTGGAAATAATATGATACTGTCGCATCAGAATGTTTGTATTAGAAACATTTATTTCTCTATCTGAGAAATAAATGTCTCTAATACAATTAATGCATTTAATATCTGACTATTAAAAAATCAGCCCTAAGTAAAGTTAATTCCTAAATTGAACGACGGAACCTCTAACAGTTATTCGCTCCAACCAGTTCGATTTTCGAAATTCAAAGCTCCTATCAATGGCCGCTTTTGTTGGTCACTTATCTTAATTGCAGAATCCATTAGCCACAGCGCTCGAGGAATATCTTTGTTATTACACGTTCAAAGGAGTTGTGGCTTACAAAGTTTGAACAGTTAGGTTCCTTAACTAAAATTCGCGGGTTACTCACGTGTAAATGATGAGAAAAGCTCAAGCAAAAAAAAAAAAAAAAAAAAAAAAAAAAGTTAGGTTCCTAGTTAGCTAATTCATTTTGAAATTTTCTCATCTTAGATACTTTAGGAAAACGTACCTAAGAAAATGTTGGTAGTTTTTTTTGTGAGGGGAAAATCATCAAATGACTTCTCTAGTGTCAGACTCTTACTGACTAAAAACCCCCCTGTATCTTCTCCTGCTCTGGGCCGGGGTCGCGGTGCCTCATTGCGCTTACCCCGAAACCCCGGCTGAACATCAGCCCTATAGGGCCCCGTCAAAATGTTGGTAGTAAAAGATGATAGACAAGAAAGAAAACACGTGCCTACTTATATGATGTTTCTACTTACTCGTATTTATTTATTAAAATTTACATAATATTACTTAATATCCACAAAAAAGAACAAGCGGTTTGCGAAGCAAGCACAATAAGGCACCGCGCCACGGCCTAAAGCAGGAGAAGGAACTGGAGCTTTTAGTCGGCAAGAGTCTGATACTCCTCTCCTGCCCCTCCCTGGGCAGAAGAAGTCATTTGAAAAATCCCTCTAAATCATAAATAAATGCGTCTTCAAAAATTAAAACAGGCGAATTTTATGAAAAATAATTTATAAATATTTCCTAAGACATTCAAAAAAGGAACTAGAGTAAACAAGCGTTATGAAGGTGACACACCTATGCGCGATCTCAATTTCCAGCCTTGATCTGAATTGCAGCAGCCTTGAACTATATCCTAAAGTGTCCATAAGTATCTAAACATGATATCATCGTAACGAGGCTCGGATAACATGTGGCGCGATGGTCAGGCATGTTATTGTTTTCACTATTACAATGTCCACTAAACCGCTGCTGCAATTCTTAGAAGATAGTACCTAGTACATACCTAGGTCTTGTTTTGACACCGTACGAAAAATTGCTGTAAGTATCGTTTTCACGATTTCTGTAGAATTACATACGCAACGTGCAACGTTTAGTCACAGTGCCCTAGTTTCCTTTAGTACTTTACCTAGTAAACTTACCGAGGCTTTTTATTTCCAAGTAAGTAAATTATTTTTTACTGGCTTATGTAAAACCATTTTTTTATAGATACGTATAATTAGATGTTACGTGTAATTTGATGACTGACTTATATTATTCAAAGAATTATTTTTATGCCAGTTTGAACTACGTAGGCACATGTATAAAATCACACAATTATCTTTAGTACAAAGAAAAGGATTACCTAATGTGAATTTCGCCTGAAGCTGTAACAGTAACTTTTCTCGTAGCCGCCTTCCAGACAGCACGGCACCGCTCAGTTTATCTTTCATCAGAAATCTAAATTGTTTCTTAGATCAATCGGTGGGCTTACGTTAACCATTTGTTTTCAAAATAACCATTTCTTCAGAAAAATACGCGTTATACGAACAAAGCTAACAGTTCAGTTCACTTTCCAGCCCCTTTCCCGCGATTGCCTTCATTCAATACCACAGAGTAGAAATTGCCGCGAAAATTCATTTTTTCTTTTTATTCGATGGAACGTGCAAAGGCTGAATGAAGTTACGATTCCTTTTGTGCGTGACTCATAGCGTAGCATCGAGTTACGGATTCCTAGGCATTGTTAATGGCCAGCACGTGGTCGAAAACACGACATTATTACCCCTGAAAAAGTCAATAAGTGCGTAATACTGCATTGTATACAAACGCTTCGTATAACATAATAACATGTATTAATGGGCAACGTAAAACCTTTTTTTATTTAATAAGTGTTTGGTTTTACAAAGTGTTGTTAATGAAAATAAATACCAACCAAAATATGTATATTTTTAATAACGCGTTCTTAATTCGTATGCGCCTCACCTACATCCGGTATCGTACGAAGTAGGTACTATGGACAAAAGGGTAGCTCTGTCCGTCCCACAGTGCCAAGAGAAAATCTATCCATTGCATTTGTCTGCTGCTATATCGAAGATGGCATCCGATCACCTAAAAATCCTTAGAAGTTTTGGAAATCTGAAGGGAGTTATTCAATGTAAATTACCTGCTTATAGTTTCTGTTTGGTCTTAGTAACAAAACTCTAAAAAAAAAGTTGGGAAAATCTGCTAATGATTTCTGCCGAGTGTCCTATTTGAGACCAGAAGGATTGTCGACTCTTATTGACTTAAAATGACACTGCATCAATGCGCTTGCACTCTGGTTTTGGGGTTCACATTAAGGCTGTTGATATTGACTACTTAGCCACAAAAAATACGGAACCACTGCAGTGCCAGATTTTGTAACACTAAAAAGTTTCCATAATAATCCATAACACCAAAAAACATTAACTTTTTTTAGATCGCAGCTTTTTTATATATTAACAGTAACACACTGCACCATGTTTATATGTACCAAAAACGTTTCACCTACTCCTATTCTGGAGTACCTAAATGCCTAGGTAAACAATGCGTTTAACATGCTTTGTTGACACAGAATAATTTACTACAAAATACGCAAACTTCGCAAAGCACGTTCGGTACGTCAACAAGCTTACTAGCACAACACCTTGTAGCCTCAATCCCTAAAAAATAAAAACTCAAATCACGCCACAAGGTGGAAAATACAAATGGCGATTTATAGTAAATAAAGTCTCGATATCATCGCTTCAAATTTCATAGATCAATCAATAATTTCAATAATATTGATGAAGGAGCGAAAACTGCCGACAGCGTCGCGACGTTCATTACATAATTTTCAACGTGTGTACATTTCGGGCGCGGAAATGTTCTCATTTTCTCATCAATTTAATACAATGGCGTACGTAATAATAACAACAATGAATAATAATATTATGAAATTATATGTTTTGCTTACTTTAGTCAGCATCCAAACTCTAGCCAAAGCCTAGAGTGGCTGCTTACATCAGCAACTCAGCGTTATAAGGTAAATATTTTCAAATAGAAAATGCGCCTGTAGCAGTAAGTCTAAGTAAATAACTAAGTACTTTCGAATATTGGAACGCATAAGGTTGAAGGACAAATGCAACGTTTCATTTCATGGTTACCTCAGAGAGAGAGATGTATAAGGTACCTACTTACTTCAAAACAAACAGATGATCTATGTCAATAGCAAGGCCGAACACGCGACTGCGTTTCATCCAAAAAATTTAGAGTATGTACTTACAGGATAAAAAGATAATACATGAAAAAGGGAAATACATAAAAACAACTGCGTATTGATAAACAACTTGATGATATAAACTGAGTTATAAACTTCGAGTCTTGTACTATTAATTTCCGTATATGTCTGTCCAGGCCTCTAGGGTAAGGCGTCGTTGTCGTTAAATACCCACATTAAAAAAATAAAATTAAACTTGCTTGTAAACTTTATATAAGTACATATTTTTAGTAAAAATATATTGCAACTAAGTACATACGTGCCATATCGATTTGAAAATAAATCGGTTGTCAAAATTCTCCCGTTACTCGATAGTAAACAAAGTTCCTTCAATTTACAAGTCTACTGACCTCAATACATTTATTTTGAACTAGAGTCAGCGTGACCGCCATTTTTTCAAGTTTTTTTTTTTGTCGACAGCGCTTTCACCCGGTCAAAGGAGATGTTACTGAGCCTAACGGTCCGCCCTACTTACACAAGGATCACAGTTAAGAAGAATCCGTACGAAATTAATTTACCGTTGCTTTTTGTTTGTATTTTAACATATTTTCTATAACCATGTTTGCTTACATAGTCGATAGATTAATTTTATATTGAATACACGAAAGCAATTGATGATTTAAGTACAATTTGTGTAGTCTAGTTAGTAATAATGTAGTAGATATTTGAATAGGAAATTTAATTTTCAGAAAGTTTCCTGTTTTTCATGTGGCTACTGACAAAATATCGATAAATGCCTTCTTAATTAATGGAATTTTCACTGACCACAACAACACAGTAGGTACTTTATCCACGTAATCATTTCAGTTAAACATGGCGGGTTGTTTAAAAAAACATGTTGCGTATTTTCCGTGCAGACACAGGAATAAAATTTATACAGCCTGTCACATCCACGCACGTTTCCACTGCTATAGGTATGGTATGACAACTCGTTCAAAGGGTGACAATCTGCGGCTGTTTTGTATGTCACATGTTTTGACGAAATTCATTTAATATTTATTCACAATTTATAAGGATTTACAATTATCATTGAGGCTTTCACCAATAAGTATTTTGAATAATCCAGTCATATATTAAATAGCTATTTTTTCGGAATTGCATATGTATTCGTATGAGTAGTTATAAGTATGTTTCTTAATTCAGTTTGTCTTTTGGCAAATACTGCTTCCACTGAGTTTTGTAGCGAGCTAGTGTCCTCCAGTGAGAGGTAGCAGATTGTTTTAGACCGTCCTCCGATCTTCTTATTTGCTTCCTTTTGCTGAATTTTTTTATGTCATAAGGCTTCAAACGAGCAGATAGATAACCTGATGATAAGAAATCAGCGATGCTTATGGAGAACAAAATGGCAATATCAGAAAGAAAGAAAGGATTTTGTGTAATCTCGCTCACACGGCTAACGCAACGCTGTGGTCGATGCACCCGTTTTCTATGAGGCCATGGTATCACTCCAGTCGAATCCAGTCCGATCGTGCCGAAACATGGCTGTCCCATCGATATTTTATTATTAAAGAAATAAAAACGAATCAATTACTATTTTACACATATTTTCCGTGGTTGTTGCCACCATGTGGCCATTCCATCTCCACTTTGGTTAGTCAATTCTTGATTCCTGACGCTTATGGTTTTTGCTGCAGATAATGAAATGCGTGCGTGTTCGAAAACTGGCAAGTACGAATATGACCTTTTCCGAAACGGTGAAGGAAAACATTGTGAGGAAACCTGGACTTATTTATAATGTTTAATTATAAGTTTGAAGTCGCAAATCCACCTTGAGCAAGCTTGGTGATTCATGCTCAAACCTTCTCCCTGTGAGAAGAGACCTTTGCTCAGTGGGCACTTATAGGCTGATGATGATGAGCTGGTTTAATAGTGGAATTGGAGATAACTTATTAGATATATCTATTTCTCTTAATGGTGAGGTTAGTTTTAAGTTTAGTTAATAGTTACAGACATGTGCAACTTATAGGTACTATAGTGTATTGAACACATTTAATTTCTTTTAACAGATAAAATCTCAAGTCATTCAGTAAATGTTTGGACAACATACATTGACATTCCAGAACTGCATTACACACCAAACTAGGTCAAGTACAGAGTCATCTAGACACACACAAACTGGAAATTGAGTAACGAGAATGATTTACAAACTGAAGATAAAAAATCATCACTTGATAACACTATCTGAGCAATCCAGGTTGACATAACCCGGATGACGTGAGTTAAGTGTTTCACTGGCGCCGGCGCTGTCGCCATGTCCTCGGTAGTCATCAGGAATGTGGGGATTAGCATCGAGGATGATAGGCAGGCTGGATTTTTATTACCAGTAGATGAATAATTCTAAATAAACATGAGCAAGACATTAAAATAACTAAGGTTCGTTAACTTAGAAAGTCAGCAGTGATTTTTAGGAAGGCAAACACATTAAGATTAAATTTGATAAGAATATTTATAGATGTTTATTTAATGTAAATAAAAAAGATCGATATGAAGATTTAATTCAAAAAAGTTTTTAAGTAGTACGGATAGATGTTTTGATGGACGTTTGTCACTCTTTAATGTAGAAATGTAGAAACTATAATACCTACTGTCAGTTCAGGAAAGTAATTAGGCGTAGATTTTTAGAATATATTTTGTATTGACTGTTAAATGAAATTTAGCAATTTGAGATAGATTATAGACCGCTAAAATACATAGGCTACTTTTTATCCTTTATTTAACCCTACGATATGATTTGTGGGAGTGCTACGGCACGAATGGGTCGGCTCGACCGGAGTGATACCACGGCCTCACAGAAAACCGGCGTGAAACAACCACAGCGTTGTGTTTCACCGTGTGAGATTACCGGAAACCCAATCCTCATATCCCAATCCCAAATCCCTAATCCCCAAAAGGTCGGCAACGCACTCGTAACTCCTCTTTTGGTGCGAGTGTCCATGGGCGGCGCTGATTGCTCGTTTGCCGACCTACTTATAACATAAAAAACAAACGGGCTGAGCTAAATAAAACCGTTTAAAAATGGTAGCCATCTATTGATTTATATCACGTAAGTAGAAAGAAAAAAAGAGCCTACACGACTAAGATAACGTCCGCTTTTCTGAAAACTCGCCTACAATCAAACAATCATGTCAGTTCATTCAACCTTTTTTCTCACTATCTGACTCACTAGTCACAGTGCAAACTGTGGATGCCGCTATTTCGTAATTACTAACATTGTTTGGACGCGTTTCGTGTGAATCTAGCTGAAGGAATTTGCTGAACTGCAATTCTTTTTAGCGTTACGCAGCGGATGTCACATAGGCCCTGTGTGAAATAGGCTTTAGATAATTTCTACGAAAAAACTATAACAGTGGCTACATTCTTTAAAAAATGACAATTAATCAATAATGTAATTTACAATTCCTTTTACAGCGATATAGGCAAATAAGCAAACTTGGGTAGCGATTTTAAATAATTTTCAGTTCCAAAAATTAGACCAATCGATAAAGTAGAGCATCAACGTAAAAATTGCAACTACACATCAAAGCGATTTACCTACTTTAACTATCGGCGAAAGTCTTGACTGATAACGTAAAAAAAACAGATCAAACGCATCCAAATATCAATTGTTGATTAATCTATATAGGTGACAGACTATCTTTAAAGGAATGTCAACAACGCTCCGTAGCGGGAATCTAGGGCAATGGCAGGCGGCCATACTGGCAGGACACAAACTAGTACCTACCTACCTATGTAAATACAAATGCCGCCAAATTCTTACCACATGATTTTTGAGTATTGCAACATTACGGAGAAAGTGGACTATACTGCGTTACCGCTATTTTTAACGGCAAAACGATTGAAAATCGAAAGTGATTACTTACTTCCTATTAATAAATATGTTGAATGACTAGTTTTAAATTTAGCTGATTTAAAAAAGTCGAAATCTTGTATCTTTTTTTAATTGCTGAATAAGACTTATTATTTTCATTGAATTATTTTTTTATTGCACTTTGAAGTAAGAATAATAGATAAGTACCTACCTATTATATAAAAAATACAGCCTGAGCTTACAAATACTTTCTAAAATGTCACGTCTAAAATTTAGGCTACCTACTATACTAGACTAGTCCCGTATTTGCCTACTAAGTACCTATGTAAAGCAAGTTACCTATGTTTTATATTTGCAAGAAATACATATTTTGTATTTATGAAAATCTAGATTGAAGTTTAAATCCCCTTTCTTTGTCAAATAAACGCTCTCACACACAAGGTTAAAGAAAGTCGCGAACAGCGCTAAAGAGTTCAAACTTTCATCAAATAAGGTCATTGTTCCCAAAGGTATCACATTCCCAAAACGTTTTGTTGTCATTATTGAAAACAAAAGAGGTTAGTGTAACAAAGCCGGTAGCATTTCTTTATTGGAATAATGACTATAAGGTTTGTAGTAAAGTACAGTTTGACGCGTGAGTCAAGTCAGGCATCACTGACTCATGCAAGCTCTAATTTCTTTACAAACCATACACTCATTAATTATTCTAGGTAATTATAACATGAATGTGATCAAGGCAATTATCATTTGAGTTTCGCTGACACTTCATATTACGACAACTTGAATTTATTGACGAGTTCTTTTGTTTCTTGTTCCTTGACCTGGTCTTCTTTATCGAAAGATGAGTATAGTATTTCCACGGTCTTTAAAGTCAAAATGACCAACTGAGTAGTGCAGAAAAGATAATGCTGCTCTAATGCTACTGTGTGCTTCCATTTAATGATTCCATTCTTGTAGCGAGATGATGTTATCTGCTAAATATTATTTAGTTTTACGTGATATGGGGCAAAAATCCAAACAAATCTTATGGCACGGATCAGTTCTACTTGTGCACAATTTACAAGACCTTTTTTGTCAGGGGAAAATCATCTAATAACTTCTCCCGCCCAGGGTAAGGCGAGAGAGAGAGTATCAGACTAAAAACCCCAGTTCCTTCTCCTGCTTTATCCCGTGGCCGCGGTACCTCATTGCGCTTACCCCGCAACCACGGCTGACAATTTTCAAGACCTAACATTATAAAAGTCAATGGCAAAGCATTTTTTTTTTGCAACTATACCATTTACAGTCGCTTACTCGCTAATACAAATGATCACCTGACTGCAACTAGTTTGTTGTTCCAGTTTTCGAGTGATCCACTTCATTTGTTTCAGAAATTATTATTTATGACAACGACCAAGAAAGCCCTTCTCTTTTCTAGACAAGGTTTAACAATGTCTATGAGTAGCAATTATTGATAAAAGAGTTTAAATATTTCCATCCTTGTAATATGCTTTGTCTCAAGTATTACTTCATACTTGCGTACGTACTTATCATAGAAATTGAATATTATTATGCTATGTGCTTGTGCACAGATATTCTTTAGAATTGTCTCGACACCCGGCATTTATAACCATTCAGCCACTAATGAATTACAGTAAATAATATACTAATCAACCTTTTTCCTTCCTTAGATGTTAGATATTTTTGCTGAGATAGGAAAAATTTAAATATGCCAAAAAAAACTAGGTTATAAGTACCTACCTAATTTAGAATCGGTACGACGTCGATACCGAGAAAAATTAATAAGTAAATACTTATGGATTGGATATTGGATTACTTATGGATTTTAGACAAAAAAGAATTCTCAAAACTATTACCTACAGCTAAAGATAGGTCTTTAAATTAAAAAAATCTACTTAGTTACTAAGGTAAATTCTTAGAGGTATCAACTTCTAAGGAATGCTTAATTTCATGGGTTTAACCTCTACTTGAACCTTACACGCTGTAAATCCAGTGGAAACTGAGTCTATTCTCGCTCCTGCTGTAAAAACATGGCCGGTATGTACATAACTTTGCGAAATCTTATGGTGTAGAGTTTGGCTCGATCAGAAATAGAACTGGTCCACAGGGCTGACTGGGAATATGCACGCTCACTATTATTTTTTCGACTGATGCTGCTCAAAATGTGTAGGCAAGCCGAGGAGGGTATAATAATATTATTCTTTTAAACGACGAGAAAGATGAGAACGTAACAATATTGTGAAAAAGGAAGGTAATTTACAAAAAAAAGGTTACTTTGGATAAGAGCCATCCTAATAGCATAATATTCTGACTGCACCCTGTTACCGTACTTCTTCTGGTCCGGGCTGGAGCTGGGATTGTACCTACGCAATGTTATTAAAAATGAAAAATAACCTATGTAGTTTGAGAGTGGGAGAGCCATGCTTCGGCACGAATGCAAATTCCTTATCCCCAAAAGGTCGGCAACTTGTGACTCCTCGATTGTTGAGGGTGTCCATTGCTTACCATCAGGTAACCCGTCTTATAATTATTTTTTATTATTGCTTAGAAGGTACATTTTACATGTACCTTATGTTTATGTACCGTCTGACATATCACATAAAAAAAATGCTAATTATCGCAACTAGATGACGTACCCCTTACAGTCTTCGCCAACCCCATTTTGTATAACGTTAATTTATTTCTATTATTGCCTATGAACTTAAGTATATCTACGACTGCTTGAATAGGATCGCGGGAGAGACCACTAGATGCCTGACTGAGTATTGACGCATTTCCCATTTCTATGGCGTAGTTTATTTTTTACAACAAACACCACCCACCCTCTTCCTGCACGTGGTCATTAAATCTACGTCTTAAAGTTTTTACTAACGTATTTGCTACAATTGCAATATTTTTCTTACATCCTATATGTACCTAATAATTACGGAATACTATTCAAGTAAGTACCGATTTAATCGATTCTGTCTTTACCTACAATAATAATGCTCATACTCGTATCCTCTCTTCACATAATCTTCAACTGAGTCATCCAACACATGTATGAAAGAATAATAAAATTTTGTCACACCTACAAGATAAGATCTAAAACCGGCGCTGCATCCCTAAAAGCTGACTAAATCGGTCCCGAGTCGAGATAACTTCGTCTGAGACGCGAGCAGCTGGTCTCACATACCAGTGCGGATTCGCGACAATGTTTCTGAATGCACAATACTATACCTACTACCGAATAATAACGACACGACAGCTTCCCAAACGCCACTTTTGTTTAGAGAGCCAAGCACGTTTAAAGTTACACTATAAAACCGTTTGGGTAATTACCTGGACTGATAAGGGTTTTGAGAAAGAAACAAGGCTAACTCATTACAACAAAGGTAACGTTCAGGTAAAAAAGGTAAAATTATAATCTGAAGTTCTCTTGAGGATATTTTTCTAAATTTCAAACAGCATTTTTTTTTAATGACAATCAGTTATATTGCCACGTGCTAAAACAACAAGAACGTAGGTACCTAGGTAGATGCTTACACTAGCACTGATTAGCTTATTGGGTAAACGCATAGATCACTAATAAAGAACTAATAAAGAAGAGAGAAATAGTTCTTTATTAGTGATCGATGGGTAAACGGAACATAATGTCTATTACTTTTACTTAAAAAAACTCCCAAATCCTTGCCGGTTAATTTACTATTACTAAAGTTACGATTTTATAATAATTATTACTATCCAATTTAAATTTACTCTTGTATATTTAATTATTTATTTATTTTTGGTTCATAAAAAACAACTAATTGGAGGACAATAGTAGGTCAAATTAAAATTATAGTTCGTAGTATTTAAGTCGTATGATTAGGTATTTAATTTGTCAGCATTGATGCATTTGCTGAATTGGTTCAATTTCAGTTTGTTTCACGAACAAAACCAATATAAACATGCACGCCTGTACCATTTGTAAAAGTTATCCGTTACCGTCCATCGGTGAATATATCCCAGCCTGCTAATCGCGGTCATTCCGCATTCACTCGCTAGCATCGCATCGCTGTTCGCAGTTCGCACGCTCAGTTCGAATTTGGCGCGCAACCGGTACCGGTCAGGCAGCCAGCGACGTGCGCGCCTTTGCCATAAGAAGTTGTATCGAAAAACGAAACGGAGCGAAGGAGCGAAAAGTTTTGTTTGTTGTGTTTTGTGTTTACTTTTTGTTTGTTTGGAAGTCAAAGAACTGGTTTTATTTTATAATGAAAGATTTTAGTGCAAGTTTACACTTTACTGAAGAATTATAAAATCTAAATAAGTAATAAATACAGTGCCAACGGATACATACATGGTATGTAAAGTGTGTTGTGTTTTTTTATCAACTTGCGGTTATCATGTGCGGTCAGTGCGAACTTATTTGAGCTTTACATCCTTTGTTTAGGTATCTTCGACGACGCGTACGCTTACGCCCGAATAGTAGTAGTACCTCGTACTATAAACAAGCAACCGTAGTATTTATAATGGATGGCGAAAGGAAAATCCACATGAGCGAAGGTGTCCCCTTGAACTCACCAGGTGCGGCTAACATTTTTCTGAATACTGGCAAAAATACAAAAGTAAATTCACCCGAAGGGACTGTCATACATCTCAACACAGGTGACTTACAAGTTTATAAAATGAAATATTAATTTAAGACACGAATATGTAAATAACGTGGTATTTTATTGATTGCAGAGAAACCGTCAGACCTCGGCGTGCATATAAATACGACGTTCTCAATAGCGTCTTCCAAGAAAATAAAGCTTTTGTTCGTGTTGAATTTTTTGTTAAGCGTTATATGTATGGTATTAAGTTGTTCGATAGCGTTCTACTACTGGAATGAAATGATATCGATGAGGAGACAGCTGGACCTGATAAACGATCATTTTATCTTACACAACTTGAACCAGGACAGAGGGGTACAGAGTGCACTGGTGGCCCGTCCAAGGCCGCCGGCTGACGGCGACGCGCGGGAGCCGAGAGCAAGGGCCTTTAATGACGATGACACTCAACAAACTGCAAAAAAATTCTATGTCGAAGATCTAGGGGAAGACTTGTTGTTGATAGACTCCAAGAAAAAAAAATTAGGCAAAGGCAATGTTCCAATTTATGACTTGACCATCCTACAAAAAGGTTAGTACCTATTCACATAAAAAATTTGTTAGTGAAATTATAATACTTAGAATGATTTTAATTCATAAACATTCTGTGTCATATTATATGCATGACAATAATTTTGTAATATTTGTTTTACAGAATTAGTTGTGGCTCAATTTAATGGTGGTCAGAAAGAAGTTAACTTGGGAACCCAATGTGAGTATTGAAATTATATTTTATGTTTATTTTCCTAAACAAACACATATTCAATGTAGGTAGGTCAATATGATAACTTGGTTGTAATCTTGTACATAAAAAGATAAAGTATTCCAGTTTTAATATTATTACATATAGTAAAAACTAGAAACAAATAAAACAGCTGCGGATAATACATACTATGACTAAGTTATGTAGCTATTTGATTACATAATAATAACTCCTGAACAGATAAATCCTTGTTTACCTAGTAAATATAAACAGAAATAGCTCTTAATGTATTGCGGTAAGCTTGATATTTGTTTAGTAGTCTACTTTTACATATGATGCATGTTGGCTAGGCAACGGCCACATAAGTATGAAGTGTGTATTAAACTGGTATTAGTAGGAATTAGAAACTCTTGATTAAGTCAACCTCTTTGTTAACTTAATACATTTAAAATATTATTTATCTATGTGTTACCTGCCTTTTCAAACATGCAATTAAATCGTAAATGTTAACTATTTGTATTCTAAAATTAAAATTTTAAAATTCTGTTTGGGCTTTAAAATTAAGTAAACAAAAGAGCTATACAATTTTTATAATATTACAGAACTAATACAATTGTAAATATGTGATTAAAATGATAATGTATGTGACACAGACAGGATACGCCTAGATATTTGCATTGTGTACACATGACATACACCCTATTTTTGTCCCTATACACTTGCAATAAAGTTGATAATCCTGTGTAAAGTAATTACTATTAAATGACATAGTTACTTTGTGTAGTGTAAAGAAACTTGGCTGGCAGTATGTTCGCAATTAATCTGCTCATAATAATTAAGCTTCCAGACAAAGTTACATAATTCCTTTTGTATCATCTAAGTACATTCATTAATATAGTTGCTACCAAGTAATAGCTGGCTTAATTAATAGTTATTTAAAGACCGGCTTAGATTTGAAATGGCGTCATACATAACGTCTTTTTACCAAACGAAGTCTCTTGACATTTTTGAAATAGGAACATTATCTGTTTAAGCCACACATGTAGACAGCGTTCATAGCAATTTATAGACTGGTCTGTGCGACGCCATTAGAAAAAAAACGCGACTGCGTGACCCTGAAACAAGCATCGCGTTTTTTGACCGCGATCGGGATACGCTGCGCTAGTATTTGTCTAGGCATGCTAACAAAAAGGACCAACTCTCTTCTTTGTGGGCTAACTCGATTAAAACAGTCAGTCTTGAAATACATTTGGTCTCTTTTTATCCTGAAAACGGTCCATTTTATGCTCTTTAAAGTGTAGGTAGTACCACACTCCCATTACGTCATTTAGGAATAAATGGGTATAGGCCTATTGCCATTCACCAAGGAGTATATACTCCAGATTCAGAGACTTTTTTTTATATGGCCATCCTTAATTACCTGGTATCCGTACTCTTTGCTCAATTATTAGGAGACAGTCTATGTAGGTACACAACAAGCTTTAATTTAAAAGCAAGGACAATATTAGACTATAGATCGAGTCATTCAAGTCTATCAAACAAATAAATTTTCCTTGAAACAAATTGACGACACTAAAACTGGGCTAGTGTAACGAAAATAATTGTTGTTATTACATACAAACGCGTTTTGGTACAACGTAAAACAAATCTTACTTCTTACGATGTAAGGGTATATTTAATGAGCGTTCGTTATTTCAATAAGGACTATATTGATTTAAAAATTAAGAAAGCGGTTTCGTATGTAATCTTTTTGGTAGTGCGACAGCTGTTCCTTATGCCCTAGGGTCAATCTCAAAGTCTCCTCACAAAATACCTTAAATGAGCCTATTTTTTTCATTTCTGAATATTTAGAGCGTTTCTATCTGCATTAAATATAAATATAATTTCGTATATGACCTTCTACTGTAATTTATACTAATATTATAAAGCTGAAAGACTTTGTTTATTTATTTGAGCGGGTTAATCTCCGGAACTACTGTTTCAAATTGAACAATTATCTTTGTGTTAGACAGTCCTTTTATCAGGGAAGGCTATAAAACATCACTATACATTAACAAGAGCGAGTGGAACTGCAAATTAGTAGCCAGTCATAAGCAGAAAACAGATCAAATATCATAATTTCATCCCTTTTTTAGTATATATGTATGTTACCTACTTGCTAAGTATTTGACAATAACATGTTTAGCAAAAACTGGTTTTATGACTTAATTGTCCCTATCTTTACGGGGACATACAATCATCATGATATATTTGTTACATAAACCTACTTTTATAGCGTACACACTATTGTTGCTTACTTGAGATAACGGGGACTTCCCTTTAGGAAGTCGAGTATTGCCATAATATAAACAAACATTCGTTTATCAAGTTCATAGTTTAAAAGTTCCCACGTGTATTCATGCGATGCGTTAAAAACGTAGAAAAAACGCATTTGAAATTGCAAGAAGTTAAGTTTAATGTAGATTTGTAAAAACTATTGATTTCCTAAGTATATTGAGTGGTTAAAGATGCGTTCCATATTAAACAAAGCAGATGGGAACACGATTTACAGTATCAAGCAAAAATACATAATATCCAATTATCATAATCCTTTTTACGAGATACTCGCAAACAACTAAACAGTTGATATTACACGTAATGGGCGTCTGCCTACTTCGTGAATTAAACACGGTGAAATACATTATCATAACTATAAATAGTTTAAAATATTGTACACTCACATTAATGATGCGCACTTAAAACTTTCTATTTCAAGATAATGAAATAATTGGAAATGTGTTATCTAAAGCAATCACTTGTTAAGAAGTCGCCAACTGATATAATTCTTGCAGTATTTATTATTGCAAAGCTATACATACACACTCAATAATTACATGACTTTTTATAAAATATCCACTTCAAAATATCCAGTACTTATTTTAGCATAACACGCCTTTTGCTACGTTAGCGCCATCTAGCCAACTCAAAAACGTATATTTCTGATACTAGTTGTCAAAGAACCTAGCCAGGAATCAATCTGAATTAATAACATGATTTTTTTGTTAAAACTAAGTTTCAAAAATATCTTTCTTCCTGATCCTACAGACCAATCTTATAAAATATAACTTCGGGGATACCTAATGCATTGTGTAAAGTTCAGTCACTTCCTTACTGCTTAAATTGCAAAAGATTGCCTTTAAACCACAATAATCTCTGCACTTGACTCGTAAAATGCTCATGATCAAGTTTAAAGACGTTTTTAACTAAAAGAAGAATAATTTTAACCAATTTTCTTCAATGTGGGTGTAAGCATAATACGTATATGGAAAAAGACCCGTTTAATAAAATACGTAGGGAGGTAGTAGGTAAATAAATAGCCATTGTAATGGGCACATGTTAAAATCAATTTTATTTGAATTGAGAACTAAAGTTTTATATTATGGGTTTACTCATTGTAAATAACTCTAATTCTCAAAATAATGTTATTCATGTTCAATATTGAGCTAGATCCATGGCTATTCAGATATACACAGTTAAACCCAATGTATTATTTAACCAATAAAAAATACTACAATAACCTAACATAAATATAATAGTAAAAAAATGGCGGACCGCTATGTGTAATGTCTGACATTTAAATGAAAATTGTAATGCCTACCAGAAAATAACGAAACTTTAAAATACCCTTCAGAATACTTGGCAGACACGCTTTCATAAAATATGTATATTTACATATCATAATTTTAATGTTCAAATATTTAAATATCTACTGTAGCAAAGCTAGTTTTAATTTCTTCTTACATCATGTCTGATAAAAGAAACAAATGAAAAAGTCTGAATAAGTTAAATATTCATTGACCTGGGACTTTTGCTTTTAACTTTTATCTTTATTTTTATAACGAAGAATAAATATAATGAAAGCGATGAGAGAATGTACATATACTTAGTTAGAAATAAAAGATGATTAAATAGAATTTATAAAAAAGGCAAAATTATCTCTGCTCTTTTGGACCTTATAATGATACAACTAAGGACAGATATTTTTTTTTATTTCGGAATGGGTGATAATGCGACCTACGATGTAGCACGCCTACCCATAAGCAACCTATTCACTCGGGCTTTGAAGACACCCAGGTTATAATACCCTTCGGGGAACACAAAATCCGGCAAAGAATTCCACTCCTTAACGGTTCGGATTATAAAACTGGAGGCGAACCGCTTCGCGCGTTTGGCATTAAGGCTAACTTCAATATAGGTAAAATGTTTACTAATTTTGATCAACGTCTCGTCCTGTGATATTTCTTATTCTCTGGTCTAGTCCGCTTGTTCACATTCCCATCTCCTTCCTTGCTCTAAGTGACACCAAAAAAAAAGAAGCACAGAAAAGCGAGTTTGTTTTGGCCTGTAAAGTGAGTAGTTTGTTTACAAACACACCGATCTTGGCCCAACAATTGTTAGATAAAAATGATAACATTTTCCTGCTAACATTCAAATCCAAATTAAGTTCTAAATCACGAAAATTATAACCAACTTATCAATTTAATGCACACTGATACCAAAAAGTAATTACTCACCAATAAAAAAAACCTAATTACTTCACAAATATATCACGGTAATACGAAAAAAAAAGTCGTATTAACCTGAATATTTTTGATTTTGCATTTCATTATAATTTTGCATAAGTACTATTGTTAAACATAAGATTAATGCCGAATATCAGCTGCTTATCATTTGCGCATGCGCAACATTAAAGATCAAGAACGGTGTCACTAGGGTATACTGTGTCACTATTTATTATCGTTACTATCGAAACCGCGACTTTTTAAATTAGCTTGTAACGTAGAAATGATAAGGATATTTTGACTCCAATAATAGAGATAACAAAAAGAAAGTGATAACAGTTTCAGTTCCGCAGTGTTGCGATAGTACTAGTACCTAACGTTCAATCATAGTCGTTATATCGTCGTATATTTAACTCTGTCTGTCTGTCTTTTCTTCACGCCTAAACTACTGAACCGATTTTTGTGAAATTTGTGTACAAACATAGTAGTTAAACTCGAGAAAGGACATAGGAAAGTCACTATTCCACGCGCACTGAGTCGCAGGGTAAAAGCTAGTTCATAATATAAGTATCATTTTTAAAGTTTTGAATACATAACTAGGTACTACTAATCCTTCTAAAATATTTTATACTAAATGACCGTCTTTAAAATAGTAGGTATTCAGGTCAGGATCAAAGTTTCAGCTAAGTACCGTGCGAGGGGAAATTATGTTTGAAAGCTTTAGAGAATTCTAGGGATTTGAAACTGTTCAATGTCCACATTGGATGTTTCAGATCAACCTAAGAGATTCAACTAGTTTACGGGTTATTCTGCGAATAAACTTAAAATTATTTACCTAAACATTATCCAGCTATGTTAAACATGTTAGTAAATTAAAATTAAGGACTAATATTTTTGCTGTAGGTATTGCTTATTTTTAAGCAATGATACGGTTTAAAATGTCAAAATTATAATGTATTTCAATCGACAGATTGGGTTAAGGATAATGGTATTGTTATGTTATTAAATATATTTAAAGAATCACCCTTACATGAGCCTTAAGCAGAACTGACAAAATTAAATACAAATTTTATATTTGCTATATTCACCTACACTGCACATCTTATGGAATAAAGACTATGACACAGTAAAATATCATATATTTGACTATGATATCTTTACTAATATTATAAAGAGGTAAAATTTGTAAGTTTGTATGTAGGAAGTAATCTTTGGAACCGCTGGTCGGATTGCCAAAATTCTTTCACTGATAGGTATATAGGCTATAAAACATCACGCTACGATCAAATGGAGCCGAGCAGCGGATGAAACCGCGCGAGAGTAGCTATTTATATATATTTATATCTCAATTTCTTCTTCCACAGCAATTATGGGTCCCTGGATACGCGATGAGGAGGTGTCTTCGAAGAACAGCGTTGACAAGTTCGAGCTGACGAACAATTACGTCACGATTAAGGAAGGCGGCCTCTATTTAATTTATGCTCAGGTATGTTAGCTGCAATACTGTGTTACTTAGTAATAAGGAAATATTTGCATCATCTTTTGTATGCAAGTGCATTCTGAACTTTTAATAAAATAGTATATGGATGGTCTTATACCCTCGCGTCTGGCAATTAAGAATAGAAAAGACTTTTTTTCAATTTTCGAATATTTTGTAAAAGCGGGCTGTCCGGACATTAGAACGCCAAAGAGTATATAATAAGTATAGGGTAGCATCATTTCGGCCGGGCACCGCGGCCTCGGCCTAGAACAGAAGAAGGAACGGGGGGTTTTTAGTCAGTAAGAGTCTGACTCTGAAGACTTCTGTCTGACTTTCACTCTGAAGAAGCCATTTGATAATTTTCACCTTACATAAAAAGGGGGGTACCATTGAGCACCATTCGAGACTTACATTGTATCGTGATCATAGACTCCCAACTAATTAAGGATAAGGATTGCAGAAGGAAGATAAAATAACTATACAAAATACTTGCAATATTTTTTTCTACTTTCTGTCTCAATTTTTAACACACGTGAAGCGTATACGACCTAGGACTACTAACTCCTGAAAACAAAGTTCTAGTTAGGCTTTTTATGGCTCGCAAAGTTGTCAGTCAGTAAGTATCCGAATTAGTTACAATAAAATGCTTCTATCCGATAATAATTTAATGAGAGCATTCAAGAATTTCTTCCATTAATAATTTAATATTTATTTTTGAAAAGAGCTTCATTTCCTTCATTGCGTAGTGATGGGATGAATCTGTTTGTGATATCGGACTCACATTTTAAATACGGTTCGTCCATGACTGTCAACGTTCCATAAGATAAGTTTAATATCGGTGGTTATCGTCCACGGCATGGACACTGCAAACAACTGATAAAATACTGTGGAAATAAAATATATTTTTAATTTTACGACGTATGGATTTGTGTATTAAATCCAATAAAATCTTTATTAAATGTAATAAGCTGAATTAAAAACGATGCACTCCAAATTATAACAGAAATGTAAATACTTATATCAAAGAATAAATGAAACACACATACAATTCATGCTATATTAAATCACTGTAAACTATTTAACTGACTTTGATATTTATGAATGAATCATTTCCATTGTCATATATTCGTATACATAACATTATGCGGTGTCAATACGTACCTAAAAAGTTATGTATGTAATGTATTGTGTACTACACTACACGTAGTCAGTACCTAAAAATATTTTTAGTAGCTTTCGCCTGCGACACCGTTCGCGTGGAATAGTGACTTGCTGTAGATTTTTGGTATAAAAACTATAATATGTCCTTTCTCGAGTTCCAAACTATGTCTGTACCAAATTTCACAGAAGTCGGTTCAGTAGTTTAGGCATGAAGAAAAGACAGACAGACAGGCAGAGTTTCTTTCGCATTTATAATATAAGTATTTATAAATTATATAAATAAATAGGTATATAATAAGGTAGCCTACTCTAATTTAATTTAGCATCACAATTGGCAAAATTCTGAAATACTTTTCCGACCTTTTTTTTTAGACACATTTTACAACAACTCTGTGGGATAAAAATTATCCCATAGAGATGTTTTTGTTACCTCAGTTTTAAAACAGATACTATTTTAGTTAAGTACCTTAAAACACACCAACAATTAAAATTAAATTTCCATTTAAACTACATACCTAGTAGTTTCTCAGACGCTAATCTCAGAAACTACTGGTTCAAATGGATTGCAATGCATTCGAAGAAATAAACTCTTTAGCTTTACAATACTAGTAAAGATTTAAGAAAATATAACAAAAACAAATTTACTGTAAGTATAAGGGAACATTGACCGTGAAGAAAATAGGTTCATGTAACCACAAAGCGATGGTAGTTTATTGAATTTAACATAATACAAGTCAATATGGACGTAAATCCCTGTGGTCGTACGTCATAATTGGTGATTACCCATGCGGTTACCGCAGGGAATATTTTATTTACCATTCAATAATGGCCTAGTTAAATCTGATACTTACTGATTATTCAGGGGTTTTATCCAAATATATAAATCCTATCCTATTGTTCCTGAAGTTGCGGGGTATGGTACCGCATCCTCGGCCTGGAGCAGGAAAGGGAACGGGTTAGGAGAGAAATGGTCATAATTATCCAGCACTCAAAAAAAAACAATGTCCCTGATGCTCTATTTACCTACACGCATACACCTAAAATAAACTACATTTAATTACAAATTTATTATAATTATTAATTACTAAGACATATGTATATAAATCACTTTTAAGCGCGTCTATTTTCAAATATGGTATCTTGCTGAGAATTTGAAATTGGAAAAGTACAACACCTACACATACACCTACACAGACTCATGTACATTTACAGCTTGCACGTACCTAATACATTAATAATCAAACCTATTATTTATTCTTTACAGGTGGTGTACCTAACACAATCCCCGAACTGCTACTACATATGGGCGCGTCAAACGGGGAAGGATCCCCGTCTACTATCAACCTGCGCCACTGGAGACGACTCGAGCAACCGTCCGCTCAGCAAATCTCAAATGTCATGCTCCGTGCAAACAGTAGCAAGACTATACAAAGGAGACACAGTCAACATTGCCCAGAGAGAACCCAACAGAACAGTGTGGCTTCGACCAGGGTACAGCTACTTCGGTTTCGTAAAACTTAGTTCCTAATAGGCTGTGAATTAGTAAGGTAAGGGTTAAGAAGGTATTTCGAATGGAGCCCCGACTCCATGAGTCAAGTGATGTTACGCAAACAGTTACACAGAGTAATAGCGGTGATTTTAATAGGGTCAGTACTGTGACAGTGATTTTTTAATGTACGGGAATTAACATGTATGTAAGAAAATCCCCGAATCTAGTTTAGTGGCACATGATGTGTAATAAGAACTTAGCAAGAACCCTAGCATCTCTGATGTTTAAATTGTAGTTTCGGCTAGCAGCTTAGCCTGTAGTACCAGGTTAAAAAGTAGCCTATGTGTGATTTCAGATTACATTCTATGCTAATGCCAAATTTTGTTACGATCCCTACAATCTGTGGTTTTTAAATGAACGAAAAATAATCATCTATCCGTACATTTAACATTCGCGTTTATAATATTAGTAGGATTACACAAAAAAAACTACCTATATTCTTGTGAGTAACTGTTTGCATAATGTTCACGTACAGCGGGGTGTGATAATTTATCACTGCCAGTGAGAGGATTGGTGCTAGATATGTATTAGTTTGTATAACGTTAGATTTTTTGTAGTAATTTGAGTGAAGCTCACGGTAACATTGGACTTAAGCTAATATTAAGGTGATAACGCGTGCCATAATGTAAATAAATGAATTACGGACACATCACATTCAGTGTGTATTGTACTTATAATTCATAATATTGATTTACGATTCCAATTTCTTATATTATCATATCTATAGTACGCGTGTTGAAGCAGATATGACGTTACAAAATAAAAAAATATTTAAAAAAGTATTGTAGAACAATGTCCATCTTCTGTAAGAAATAAATGTCAACCCTCTCCTTAATAGTGTTGCCAATTTACCAGTTCATTTGATCTCCTAATTGGTAAGTATGATACCACGATTCGTACCAAATTCTCGTGTTAAAAAAAAACAATTGACAAATGTTTATTTCTCAGTTAATGTTTATTATTATTAATAATGAATAATTTGACAGTCATTTTTGTACATATTATTGTTATAAGTATGAGTAGCCTTACGTTACTTAGTTGCTCAAGAGCATTATTTGCATTGACTTGAATCTTGTGTAGGTAAACGATTTGTTAAGTATGTATAATTGCAATATTGACGCTGTACTGCTATCGGTACTGTTTCTACCTACTAGGTGTAGTTTAAGTTACCATTATTTTGGTATTATAATTTTAAAACAGTTTTGTACTTGATTGATTTGATATTAATACTCTAAAAGTATAAGACATAAAACTCTATGGCATTTATCATGTCCATTTCTGTTGGCAAATTATTCAATTACAATTACTTATGTAGACGTCTTACATATTAAGAGTACTCACTTTCAAATATCAGCATTTAATTGTGCCTTACAAATCTTTGGCTGAGATGAAAAAAGTACTTCAGTTGTCATTTAAAATCATATTCCATTCACAGAAACAAGAAAAGTATTGGAAAGTATCTAAGCCAATGAATGATTTATTTATCTCTTAATGTTATTGAAGACAAAGCAATACTATACATTTATACAAAGGAAACATATTAGTATTGTAAATCAACATGCCATACTGAAGTTATTACAATACTTATTTCGAAAATGCAAATATATTAGTAGTTTAATACTCGAGAGTTCATTCAAGCAGACTCCATCTTCGTACAGAGCCATTCAATAAGAATCCAATTACTTTACCTACGTAGTTTTTGAAAAGGAACCTTGTCGCATTTATCTTAAGCTACATTCTTAATTGAGAGTTGAAATTGATGCCATTATTAAGAACTTCCATACTAATGTAAGTAGTTATTTCTGCAGCAATTTTGTTATTTAAATGAAGTAAGGAAATATAGGAAATAATTTATTATTTTTTATATTTTCTTCTTAAGTTGACGGCAACTTAAATAGAGTCAGGTTTACTCAGTTTATAAATCGATCGATCCAATCGATGTATCGTTAACGTATACAAAAAGAATCATCGATTTCTAATCGAGTCGTCATTTGAAAATAATGTAGAAGCAAAACTGAGTTTTACGTTCGCATTATTTTTGTATTTAATTATTAATAAAAAAAACAATTCAAGTTACATTGACTAGTTAAGTAGATATATTTAAGTCATTTATATAGAAAAATGTGATATCTTTAGCAATAAAATTTAATTTGTATGATTTCGTAAAATTCTGATTGTATAGTTATGTTCATTGTCTACTTGAATTTATTTGGAATACGTCTTTCGTGTATTTCCTTGTATAATATTATTTTTGGAGATGACTCCCGTCCACAAATAAATGTGCCTTACAAATGACATCTGTTCTTTTATTATTTTACATTCCAACCACCTAAACCTAATTAATTTTGGCTTCTTTTATAATATTGTAAAGAGGTATTTATGTTTGTAAGTTTGTATGTATGGGGTAATCTTTGGAACCGCTGGTCGGATTGCCAAAATTCTTTCACTGACTAACTAAAATATTCCGGATTGATATAGGCTATAAAACATCACGCTACGATTAAATGGAGCCGAGCAGCGGGTGAGACTGCACGAGAGTAGCTAGTTACGTCATCTCATTTGACCACATACACGCCTGGTGGTAAGCGATTATGTGGCCAACGATGGAGCACACCAGATCTATGCATATGTACAAGCTTTCCTACCTTTATAAAAGAACCATGTTATACCTTACAAAAAGAAACACCTTATACTCCAGAATAAGTCGAGGTTCCCATCAAAAATATATGTTAAAGAAGATTACTCTAAGGAAACTCTAGAAAAGCGTAAACAACTTATGTCGCAATTGGAGGAAGAAAAAAAGAAGGGAAATATTGCCTACTTAAAACATGATAAACTCATAGTGAAAAAACCAGGGGACAATAGCAGAGATAAAAGAAGGAGAGAACCATCAGATTCTCCCGACCAAACAACACAGTTTAAAAGTGATTTAGCTAAAAAAGTAAACCATCCACGCCCCAAAATGCAGAAAAATACAATTATTAGACCAAACATACTAAATTATGTAGAAAAAACAAGATCTGACCCCTGCCCAAACTCCCCAAAAAACTAGCTACGGCCCCTGAAAACCGGAAACAACCACAATTATCAACATTAAATAGATCAAAACAAAAACAACAAATTTATTGTCTCCCAAGACGGTTGGTCTCCGCGGGAGCACTAGACCAAACCCCTCCAGCAAAAAGAACTGAAACACTTAAAATTGCAACACTAAACACAAGAACTCTACGAACAGAAGAAAGCTTACTTGAATTAGACATGGCGTTACAAAATATAAAATTTGATATCCTGGGCGTGTGTGAAATGAGAAGACCACACGAAAAAATAACAGAACGTAACGACTACATACTATACCAGAAAGGTGAAACAGCAGGCATAAATGGAGTTGGCTTTTTAATTAAAAAAACATTGAAAATCTATATACAAGAATTGATAGGCATTTCAGAGAGGATAGCAATACTCAACATCAAAATTCCAAGATACAATAAACCATGGACAATAGTACAAGCATATGCACCCACAGAATTAGCTTTGCAAAACGAGAGCGATGGCTTTTACTGCGCTTTGTCTGATGTTGTAAAAACATACCATAATAACTTCCTCTTAGTCATGGGTGACTTCAATGCACAGGTTGGCTGTCGAGAACCCGGCGAAGAACGGATAATAGGTATATATGGACACGGAAAGAGAAGTAACAATGGGCGTCGACTAACTGAGTTTCTACTACAAAATAACTTAATATTACTTAATTCGGTCTTCAAAAAAGACCCCAAAACCAAGTGGACCTGGTTATCACCTGATGGTAAACATAAAAATGAAATCGATTTCATAATAACTAATAAACCAAAATATTTTCATGATGCACACGTTATTCAGAATTTAAATTTTAATACCGACCACCGCATGGTACGCTGTTATCTAAAGAAGTATCCAACAAAAAAAAACAGAAATAATATTAAAACAAATGTGACCTTAGAACAACACAGAGAAAATTTGGAGTCTTCGTTCATCACAACACTGAAAGGAATAGTATACTCAGAAAAAAGTGTTACTGATAAATACGACCTCATTAACAAACAATTGTCAAAATTAAGGAAAGTTAATGTTAATAAAGGTGTAAGGTTTAGTGAAAGGACAATGGAGCTCCTAAAAGAAAGAAAAACATTAATGTCAGAAAAACCAAAAACTGCAGAGAACCGTTACATAATATCAAGCCTAAGCAAACAGATTCGAGCAAATATAAGAAAGGACAGGAAAGTAAAGAGAATGAGAAAACTAGAAGAAGAAATCCAAAAGACCGGAGGAACAAGAAAAGCTTTCAAGGAATTAAGGGAATACGGAATGGATTGGATACCAAATTTAAAAAGCAATAGAGCCAAACTTGTAACAAATCGCAGAAGAATCCAGATCCTTGCTACAGACTTCTATCGTAATCTTTACTCTAACAATGACACCGATCAAGAAACGAATGATAAAATTGAGCCCCATACAAGCCACACAACAGCTCCACCATTGCCATTACTACTGCAGGAAGTACAAAAGGCCATAGCGTCACAGAAGCTAGAAAAAGCTCCAGGTCCCGACAATATAACAAATGAGCTACTCAGAGGCACCGAAGAAGAAATAGTCCCAATCCTAACCAAGCTATTCAATGACATAATAACAACAGGCGTCATCCCACAACAGTGGAATGAATCACATATCATTCTCCTTCATAAGAAAGGGAATAAAGATGACATCGGAAACTATAGACCAATCAGTCTTATATCAAATGTTTACAAAGTCTTCGCAAAAATAATTTTAGAAAGGATAACCAGAGTATTAGATGAAAACCAACCGATCGAGCAGGCAGGATTTAGAAAGAACTACAGCACTATTGACCACATCCATACGATCAAACAAGTCTTGGAAAAATATAATGAGTACCAGAAGACACTGTATATCTGCTTTATAGACTACTCTAAAGCATTTGATAGTTTAAAACACACGTTTATCTGGAAGAGTCTAAAGGAACAAGGCGTAGAAAAGGTCTACATAGAACTGATCAAGTCAATATACAAAGAAAGCAAAAGCAGGGTTAAACTAGAGTCAAAAGGAGAACCCTTTCCAATAAACAGAGGTGTAAGACAGGGAGACCCTTTGTCGCCAAAGCTGTTTAATGCTGTGCTTGAACACATATTCAGAAAATTGGACTGGGAGAGTAACGGTATCAAAATAAATGGAAACCGCCTCAATCACTTGAGATTTGCTGATGATATTGTCCTGCTGGAAGAAGATCCCAAAAAGCTTGAGCATATGATTAAAGCCCTAGCAGAAGAAAGCAGAGAAGTGGGCCTGGAAATCAACACGGATAAAACAAAACTAATGACTAACTCAATAGAAATCGACATAGAGGTTAATGGAACAAAGTTTGAGTATGTAAAAGAATATGTTTACCTTGGACAAATTATATCTCCGGAGGATTCCATGTCTAAAGAAATAAGCAAAAGAGTAGCTAGCGGGTGGAAGAAATACTGGTCGCTGAAAGAAATCATGAAGAACAAAGATTTAGGTGTACACATCAAGAGAAAGACTTTCAACACTTGTGTTCTTCCATGCATGACGTACGGCTGCGAGACATGGACTCTAACGGAAAAACATAGAGAACAACTGGCCAAAACTCAAAGAGCAATGGAAAGAAGCATGTTGGGAATCCGGCTTAGTGAAAAGATCAGAAACGAGGAAATAAGAAGAAAGACAAAAGTTACGGATATCATATCTCGCATAGAGCATCTAAAATGGAGCTGGACAGGACACATGTTGCGCAGCAATTTAAACAAGTGGAGCCGACAGGTGACTCTTTGGTATCCTAGAGAAAACACAAGAAAACCAGGGCGTCCAAAGAGCAGATGGAGTGACGATATTCGGCTAACCCTGGGACCATTTTGGACCAGAGTCGCGGAGGATCGAGCTCAATGGAGGGAGCTGGAGGAGGCCTATGCCAAGAGGCACGCCGAACTGCGTGACATACTATAACTATTTAAACACTGTATTGTTTTGTTTTTTTCAATGTGGTTCGGAATAAAAAGGGCTTTATTTTTTTTTTATACCTTACAAAAGTTCAGCCGGGGCAAGCGCAATGAGGAACCGCGGCCTCGGCACAGAGAACATTGAATATACTGAGAAGGAACGGGGGTTTTTAGTCAGCAAGAGCCTGACACTCTCTCTCGCCTTAACCTGAGCGAGAGAAATCATTACATGATTTTTCCCTGACGAAAAAAAAAACTTAGCAAAGTGGAAAATAAAAATATACAAAGTTGTTCCTTTAATGGCAAATTAATGCGACTTGACCTAGATAGGCATTTTAAATAGGTAAAAACTGGATTTTCGCTTATTATGTGAAAATAAATGATAAAAATATAACTTTATAATTCATAATGTGAATTTAGTTATATTTATTATATACGTATATGTATATTCAAATTATTAATTTTCACTGCCCAATGTCTTAAATAATATGATCGTACGTAAAATTCATACAAAGGTATGCGTAACGTAACGTAATAAATACATTCCGTTACGCATGAATTGTAGGTATTAACATTTAAGAGTTCGACATTATTTTGACTGTCATTTAACGTGAATCGGAACACAGCTATTTTATAACCTCAATCATTGTGGTCATCTGTGTTTTTATTTATAAAATATTTATATAATTAATTAAAAATGCTGACAAGGTACTATAGTAAAAAACAATTTTATTTTTATTTTATGTCTGTGTTATTTATCACGAGTAGGTTTATTTAATTACCAATTAATTTCAGGCTTCGGTTCAGACGAGATTTTCGGCTTATAGTCAGATGTTTATCCGACAAGCCATCAGACGGCGATGGAAAAGTGCCCGAATCTAAGGAAAAACCAGCAGTAACACAGAAGTCCTCAGAAAATGCCACTGAAAAGATCCAAGAACTGTTGAAGTTGATGTTGGCTGAACCAAAAATAAAGGAAAGTGAATACAAAGATAAATTTGCTACTGCACCAGTTATACAGAGACGTAAGAAAGGCGATGAAATTGAAGTTAAAACAGAGAAAATAGGTAAGGTCTTAATGGCAAATCATATTACTAATTATGTCACTAGCTAGCAATTACAAATAGTACTTATAATTATATCTTTTAATAGATAACTGTTAACATAGTATCATCCACTATGCAAAAATTGTCTATACAATGTTTATTTCACATAAATTGTTTTTCAATTTCAGAGGAAAGCATCACAAAAGCAGCTGGAGAGGTAGCACAAGCTATTGGTGGGAATGTGAAGCAGACGGAGGCGGAGCTGCTGTCCAGGGTACTGGGAAAGATCAACCAGTCATCTACGACTCTTAGGTATTTATGATTTATTTTGGTATCAAAAATATGATAACAGCTTTTCATTTTCATTTGTTTAAAAGCATAAAACTGAGATTTATTTTGATGTTTCATTTGAAGATAAAATGACACACACACTGCCCAAATTACCAGCCATGGATTATTGATTTCTCTCTTAAAATTATATGTAATCAGAAGAAATTACATTTGTTATTTAATTTTTTAACTTTTTGCAGCAATAACTAAAAACAAAAGTATCTTGCCCTAGCCAAGTCACTCACAAAATTCTTTAATTCAACATCAACATGAGAACTATTTCAGCAATGATCAATGTATGCACATTACACATTAACTAATATTATAAAGTGGTAAAATTTGTAAGTTTGTGTTTGTAAGTTTGTATGTAGGGGGTAATCTTAAGAACCGCTGTTTGGATTGCCAAAATTCTTTCACTGATTAATAGCTACAATGTTCTTGAGTGCTACACACAATGCCGCTGCTCGGCTCCATTTAATAGTACAATTAAATGGAGCCGAGCAGCGGGTGAAACCGTGCCAGAGTATCCAGTCTAATTATAAAAAAAAAACACTTTTAAAATCTACCATTCTATTATTTGTTATTACAGTGATCTCCTCGTGGGTATGAAGGTGGACCGTTCAAAAGAGGGAGAGGATCAGAAACCACAAGAGACAAGAGGCCAGCAAGTGAAACGTCTTGTGTCCAAAGCAAAAGTGACACAGGAGACAAGGTACTCTCAGAGGAAGGCCAAACCTGCTGGCGGAGAACAAAGGGGAGAGAGACGGAAAGTGTAAGTTTCAAGCTATAACTTACTTCAAGACAGTTAAAGTCTCTTGAGAATTTGGGTACAAAACTAGAAATTGTTTCAGTATTCAGCTGATATGTATCACATCATCATTGCTTAAAATTTTAATTAAGTAAGCTAAAGCCTGAAGAATTTCATAAGACATGGTGTAAATAGTAAATAACTGTTGTTACTGATAAGTGTCTCCACCCTCACAAAGGCCAAAGTAATGTTAAAAATAATACTATGATATATAGTATTCCAATAGTAGTAAAGTAGTATACCAATATTTTGAGAACAAAGACTGACTGTTGGGAAGCTTTATTATCCCTAGTATCCCTGGTGAACATAGCCTATAAACTTGGCGAGCGAAACTTCGTAGCACAGTCTGTGGTATTGTGAAGCCAAAAAAAAAATGTTTGTTTTGAAATAAAAAATAAATTCCGGATAGTTCATTTAATAACGAATTGCTGTTCGTTAGTCTCTCTAAAACTCGCTAACAGCTGGACCGATTTGACTAACACCCGGTTTCTGAAAGGCTTGTCAACGCTAAAATTAACTAATCTCCTGTTAAATCTCTTGTCAAGTCATCTGATTGATTGTTGTTAATTCAGTCAACCAATCAGATGACTTGACAAGAGATTAAATTGATTTTAACATTGGTCGGCCTTTCGGAAACCGGGGGCTAGTGTAGACTTCAAATATTTGTGTAAGTCCAGGAACGTTTAGAGAAAACAATTTGAAACAGTATGGACTTTGCTGGGTCAGCTTGTTATATATCGAGCGTACGGCGCGTAGTGTTCCTCGCGCGCCTCCTAAAACCAATAGACCACTACAGACGGGTCCCTATAGGGCTGATGTTCAGCCAGGGTTGCGGAGCAAGCGCATTGAGGCACCGCGGCCTCCGCCCAGAGCAGGAGAAGGAACGGTTTTAGTTAGGAAGAGTCTGACATCCCCTTCTGCCTAACCTCGGGGCGGGATAAGGCATTTGATGATTTTTCCCTCTCAAAAAAAGAACTTGTCATATAGTAATATTCGCGCCGAGCATCGGTTGAAACCGCATCGGACATGCTAATATTATTTTTACTACGCTATTTATTTTTACAGACCTGCAGTATCCGAACCAACAATAGTAAACATATTTAGCGGGCAGCCGCTAGGTATCTTCAAAGCGAAGGATTCCAACTATGGCACTACGCTAGACGTGTGGGAGAACTTAAAGCAAAGAGAACTGACCCTGGCCACCTCACAGCAACCTGCCAACTATTTCCAGAAGATGATCCTGTGGACGGAACAGGGAAAGATCTGGAAATTCCCTATTAATAATGAACAAGGTATTTACTGAGCAAAGTTTTGCTAGTTTTAGCCATAACGGGACTCTCATTCATGAGCAGCGTGCGCGTCGCCGCCGACTGATATTCATTTCCATAAAAGTATTTTATTGTCTTCTTGTTTAGTCAAATAAGTGAAAGCTTTCGACTCCCAACACCGAATAAAGTAATGCCTATATTACATAGTTTCTTTATAAGCTGCACAGTCTATAATTTTGTCTCGTATGCGATAATGTCATTGTCGGCAAAAAGTAGGTTTGGCCCAATGAAGTCATTTTGTGCCCGCCAAGTTGCGGTAAGACAGCGTGAGGTTCTTTTTGTCCTGTAGAGAATTTCTGTATATCAATAGTATAGATTTTTTTATTTATTTTATAGTATCGATTATTAACATTGTGTATTCATTGGTAATTTCCAGGTTTAGAAGAAGAGCAGAATGTACACTTTTCTGAACACATCTTCCTTGATGCCCACCTCGAGGGCTGGTGCCCCAAGAAGGGTCCAATCAGACACTTCATGGAACTAGTATGCGTCGGTTTGTCTAAAAACGCATTCTACACAGTTCAAGAGAAGAAAGACCATATCATGTGGTACAAAGAGTATTTTGAATCCAAGAAGGATTTACTCACAGAAGTTGGTGCTTGGGATCAAGCAGCCAAGACCAATGCAGAAGCTAGCCAGAATTAATTTTTAGATTTTATAATATGTATGTAAGGTATGAAATATAATTAGTGTTACAATGTTGCTTTGAATTTTATTTTACACTTCCGAGATTAATACCCCCTCGCATGGATACGGCAGCAGCAATTGCACCTGCTCTTGAGTGGACCGGATGCTTTACAAATGGTCGAGTACAAGCTGCCGAAACCTTCATGAGTAGAATGTTGTACTATCTCAAAATCTAGAGGTCCAAGCAAAAATCAAGTAGGTATATTTTCATCGCCCTCGTATCAAATTGGAGGATAGGAACTTACTGTATGACTAATGTGACTTAAACAGACAATATAGTTTAGTTCAGTTTAGGACCGGTCTATTCTTAGTCTACCAGGAAATTATGCACAATCTCAAATGCTAGATGTGCCAGCAAAAAATATATACTACTATCACCCACCCCCTTCGATAAAAACCTGTAAAATGTAATTGTAAATTGAAAGTACGGTCTGTACAGCCATATCCTGAATTGGGTAATTTCATTTGATACTAAACATTTTGACAGGAAAAGAAGTTTTGGGACTGGTCTGAAAATAAAACCAAAATTACCATTTTACTTCACTTTATTGCACCTAAGGAAGTACACTTCGTTGCATATTTCGTTGTCTGAGTACCATTCATGGTGGCCCAGCAAGTTAGTTTACAAATACAATTAGGTATTATGAAAGTCAAAAACTGACTTAAAAACTATGGATCAAATATCGAATGAAGTTAATCTTAATTCTACCTCTACACTGAGAGAGCATCAAGACACTACAGAATGTATATTTAATATTTATACATAACAATAATTAACAACTATGTATTGTTATTAACAATACAAAGTCATTTAGTACAAAAAACCTACCCAATCGTTTGTATTTAAAAACAAGGAACTCGTTATATCTAAGTACATATTCTTACATTAAACTTCGTATACTTTAAAAGCCTCCAAAAACGTTCCAATATTTAGACAGAAAAAAAAACACCTGTACAAAATACATTAAAAAAATCATATAACATTGTACAGAATGTGTTAGCACTGACAATTTCTTATACACTTGACCAATGGAAATGTTTTTGAAGTAAGGAAAACATACCTTAAGTTTCGTTATTTCTATGTTAAAAATGGAAAATTCGCTTGGATATGATATGCCCATATTATTATTATATGCTAAATAGTTAACTGTTACTTAGTGGTACAATAATAAGTTACTAAAGCGGCCTGAGTATTAATGCTAGAAGGAAACATGACGAACTGTTGGCATTCAGTATGATAACAATTATTTGTTTGAACCATTTCAGTTATAAAAAAGCTATCAAGTCTATGATAACAGCATATCAGGGTATTCGCGCCAGTTGCGGCGCTAGTGTAGCCTTAGTTTGATAGATAAATATTTTTAAATGTTCAGATATTTATCAGTAAACATTAACATGTTTGACGGCTAAGTAGATTGGAATGATACAACTTTATTCTTTTAGCGCCGTCTCCCGAACGCGAAATTGAAAATCCTTATTATTTAGCACAAAATAAACTATTTTTGCAAAGAACAGAAAACTTGTAATTTTAGCACCTCATCTTTTAATTACGTATACATAATGTAAGTAATTATATTGAGCTGATATTAACATTTGTGCATAAGTCTTGCATTTTCCACCCACAATTTGGCACTTTTCTTTGTAAACTGAGAAAATTTTTTCATTTCAAATTTTATCAAAGCATTGGAATCCAACGGTAGCATTAGGAAAGTGGCTTAACAAACAAAACTGAGGTACCTTAAGAGCTAAATACTTAGAAAAATCAACAGAACAAATCGACAACAAGAGTAGAAAACAAGCGGAAGACAGAAGGAAGCCAGTTTAGTCGTAGACACACCATTTTTTAATTTTATTAAAATATCAACTTTTATATTAAAGTAAGCGTTTCGTTTACTTTAGAACACAAATTACTTATAAAGAATTGTGCAGAATAAGTTTCATTTACCTTATTTGAAATGGCATAAGTGGTGAAAAGCGGGTTAAATTGATTGGTTGATAATTGATTAAAATTGTATTTTCGTACGATCTGTCTCGCTGTCCAAACATGAACGAAACGCTTACAAAAGAAATCAATACACAAAATTTTACCATTTTAACACGACCAGATTCACAATTATACTAGAGAAAAAATAGATATAAGTTTTTACATTGCTAAATTATCTAGGCAGGTGTTTTTCTTTTATTAATCGACAACATCTAATCAGATAGATTATCGATAACCTAGTGGTTATCGATAAATTGTGAAACTGATCATAGAAAATATAAAAAAAAAACAGGAAAAGTTTAAAAAACCATTTGGCAAGATCATAACAGTATTATATGAAAAGGAATTATATTACTTGCAATAACACAATTGTAAATTAACCTCCACTTTACAAACTAACGTCTTTTTCGTTTAATTGTTACATTATTTTGTGGATCACATTGAGCTAGAAAATGTTCGTTTATTTTGTCTACAGTTGATGCTATCTCTTATTTAAAATCCGTCAAAAATACATAAGTAGGTACTGAATCAATCAAAATTACATCTTTTATGTGCAACATAAAGTTCAAAGTTGATTATTATTTATTAAACAAATCACATTCAGGTTAATCATGGAATGAAGGTAAGTTTGTGCGTATTTTACGTGTACTATAAAATATTTGTAAATTTAATTGTACATACGGAATGATTTAGTTAACATACACCCTAAACACAAAAAATGTTACGTCATATTTATTGCTCCATCGTAACTTGAAAAGTGATGGATTCGGTTGGTATATTAATACATATTTCTGTATAACAAACAGATAGTGACGTATTACAAAAAAAATGCTTTAAATTGTACTTAAAAACTGTTAAAAATAATGTTCGAAATTCCCAAAAATACAAAGTCGAATTAAAAAAAATAAAAATGTCCGAACATCGAAAGGTTTCTAAAACCCACGATATGTTTACGCTACAAAATTGACATTCGAACGAATTACTTGTGAGATGACGTATTCGCATTATAACTACTAATAATGACGACGATTTATGAATATTTGAACTACTGATATTTGCAAAAGTACAAAAATTACTGGGATACTAGTTTACTATGTAAAAGTTTACACAAATGGCATTTACTAGCTTAGAACACGAAATAGTAATCAAAACTATTTTAAATCATACAAGTAAAATATATTAGCTAACATTCCAAAAATGTGAGTAGTTACAAATCGTGTCTGTAATTGACTCCTACAGCTGATTAGAGGCTCGAAAAATCTGACCAGAATCCTCGCCTCGTGACATCTCTTTGAGGTTCTGGGCTTCAGAAGGTATTCTTTACATTGATATAATAACTTCTACCAATTACCTATCGTCACAGAGTTAACCAACTATCAGAAAAAGTAGAAGCAAGACTAAAAATGTCTATATAAGAGCTGATTTTTCAATAGCCAGATAAATGTTATCTGAGGAATAAAATTGTTGCTGTCGATGTGTTATACAAATTTCATAATTATTTCCCATGCAACTTTTATCTAACCATTGAGAAATCAGCACTAAAACAACTTAATTTGTACCAGTAAATGTTTACAAGCTAGTATATGCCATAGTGTTGAGGAATGATGCGTAGAGCCCTGGCTAAGTGGCTGGTGTGTGACTACGTAATGACACGGACACCTGAATTGACTCGGCTCCTGTGGACGGCTGCGTTCTGTGTGGGTCGCCCAGTCTCTTACATCACCTGCAATTTTAATAAACGAATTTAGTTATACGATCCCAAGCAAGATTATACGATGGGTGACAGAAAGGGATGATAAAGAATTTTTACTACTACATAGTATAAACAAAGTCGCATTCTCTGTCCCTATAGCCTTATGTCCAATACTGCCAACGTATCTTGGCGACTCTGAAGTTAGCCGATTAGCTGCGCAGTACACATTCAGATCCATCCATCCATTGCATCCATGCTTGAATCTTTAAAACTACGCAACGGATTTTGATACGGTATTTTGTAATAGCCAGATTGATTGAAGAGCGAGTTTATGTATAATGACATACCTGTAGTAGACAAATTAATTAATGAATTATTGGTATTAGTACTTGTGCGACGTTGGGAACGATCGCTAGTAGAAATAATATGAAAAAAATTGAAGTTTGTGTAATAACTTCGTCTAATAAAGTCTTTCCCAAAAGTGGGCGACAACGCTCCCTTTGTGCACGGTGAAGACCTCAAGGGGTGGTAAGAAGGTTTAAGGGGAGATTATTGATTGTATAAAATAAATACCAAATTTTATTTTATTGCACTTCATGAACATAGGTAGTATTAATTTATTTTTTGTACACAAAATAAGTTTTAGTAGGCAAATTTCTACCGATTATTATCGGTATTTTTATGTGATACGTATGATGTTTTATTTTATATGGTCGGCAAACGAGCAGGCTTATTACCTGATGGTAAGCAATCAGCGCCGCCCATGGACACCCGCAAAAACGAAGGACCTTTGGTCAGTTTATTTGTTACGTATTGGATTGTTATAAAATCAGATGAAGATCACGCATACCTGCAGTATCTGGCTGGCCTCAAAGGCAGTGCCTGGCAGCAGTACGATGGGCGCGGCGACGCGGCCTGCCTCCACGCAAACCATGTTGGGGAACTCGTCGTCACCGAAGTCCGGGATCTCTTTCGCGTACTCCGCCCATGGATTCCAGATCACTGTGAACAAAGAGCGGCTTGATTCGTAGACAAACTAACTTTTGTTAGCGGCTTCGTCCGCTTTGCCGTGAACAATGTACCCTTTGTGGTATTCCTGACGATAATGTATCTCTGTTACTTTTGCGTTTTAAATATTGGTAGGATATAGCAATGTTTTATATTTCCTATATGTGGGGAGATTTCCCCACATCACATTTATGAAATCTTCCCACATCACATCTTTTTGCAATACACACACTAACACATTTTAAACAAAAATTACGCTTCACGTATATACTATTCAGTACTTCTTCTACAAATAAAATGGTTGAGTTATTAAATAACAATTTGAAACATAAATTATGCAGCCCATCACATGATTATGAAGGTCCAAGTGAGATTTATGACAATCTACTGTCCGTGATTAAAACCCAGTTTGATAAAATATTCCCCTTAAGAAGAAAAACGATTGAGTGTAAATTTGTATTCTGTGATTGGGCCACACCAGGTATTCGTAGAAGTAGGGAAAGGTTATTTGAGCTCTATGGTATGAAACCATTTAATACTACTGAAGCCTTCAGCAAGCATGTGTCCAAATATGCAAAAATATTTAAAACAGTCTGTAGGCAAGCTAAATCACTTTATATTGGCAATAAGATTAAGAATGCTGAAAATAAAACAAAAGCTACGTGGAAGGTAATTAATAGCGAGACAGGCAAAAATAAATTGCATAACACGGAATTTAATTTAAATACGGATAATGGACGAGTTAATGCTAATCAAGAAGTTGCCCAAGAATTCGAAATTTTTTTCAAGAATATCCCCATTAATACTACGAAAGACTTAGAATCATCTCCGGCACTTTCTATTAGTCTTCTTAAAAGAAATGTTAAAGAATGCCGTTCTGGCTTCCGATTTCAGTACACGGACCCGCAATCGGTAATAAAGGCGTTTAAAGACATAAAATAAAAGTTAAGTCTACAGAGGATCTATGGGGAATGTCTGTTGCGGTGTGTAGGTCTTTTATAGAAGCTGTAGCGCCTTATTTAGCTTTAATTTTTAATAAAAGTGTAGATCAGGGAGTTATTCCAAATTTGATGAAACTTAGCAAGGTAGTTCCGTTGTTTAAATCTGGCGATGACAATGATCCCAATAATTACAGGCCGGTATCAATTTTACCAGTGCTTAGTAAGGTGTTTGAAAAGCTAATGCTTTCTCAGATGCTACGACACTTTAACATAAATTCCATCTTTCATGACCAACAATATGGGTTTACCAAGGGTCGATGCACAACTGACGCCGGTGTAGCTCTACTTAAGCATGTTTTTGCCTCATGGGAAAAGTCAAACGACGCTATTGGGATTTTTTGTGACCTGTCTAAAGCTTTTGATTGCGTTGAACACGCGACACTGTTGCTGAAGTTAGAACACTACGGCATTCGAGGGGTATCTCTCAATTTATTAAAATCATACCTGCAGGATAGGCAGTTCAAAGTACAAGTAAATAAAGTGAACTCCCAGGGTACTAGCATATCTATGGGCGTACCACAGGGCTCGATATTAGGTCCTTTCCTGTTTTTAGTGTACATAAATGATTTACCTCATTTATTTCAACGTGAACCGGGAATGGTATTATTTGCTGATGACACATCGTTGATTTTTAAAATAAATAGACGGACAGATAATTATGACGACGTAAATAATGCTATTACGAAGGTTCATAATTGGTTTACAGTTAATAATTTAGTCCTAAACGACAAAAAGACAAAGTGTATACGTTTCAGTTTGCCAAATGTTAAAAGTAACGAATGTGACATATTATTAAACGGTAATAAATTGGAATTTGTAAAACAAACTACTTTTCTGGGTATAACCATAGATGACAAACTACAATGGGGGCCCCATATCACATCTCTGGCAGGACGGTTGAGCTCTGCAGCATTTGCTGTCTGGAAGATCCGACAGCTAACAGATGTGGACACTGCAAGACTGGTGTACTTCAGCTACTTTCATAGCATTATGTCGTATGGCATCTTGTTGTGGGGACAAGCTGCTGACATTGGGTCTATCTTTGTCTTGCAAAAGCGTGCCATCAGAGCTATTTACAACCTAAAGCGTCGTGAGTCTCTTAGAGAAAAGTTTAGAGAGATCAATATTATGACCGTGCCATGTCAGTTTATTTATGAAAACATTATGTATGTTAGGAAAAACTTAAAAATATTCGATAAGGTGTCAGATAGACATAATTATCAAACTAGACATAGAGATAGATTATGTCAGCCATTATTTAGATTGGCAAAGGTACATAAGTCGTTCATGGGATTCTGTGTTAAATGTTATAACAAAATCCCAGGCGAAATACAACAATTAAATGAAAGAAATTTTAAATTATGTGTAAAGAAAACTTTATGTAGAAAAGCATACTACACACTGAATGATTACATTGTAGATAAAGATGCTTGGAGACATGCTGGTCCTGCTCCACAGGATAGCAAATCTACACCAAAATAAATAACGTTCCAGTGGATTTTGCTTGAACGGGACTTCTTCATTTTAGTGAAATTGCATTACATTGTATAACTATAACTTGATAAATTTGTAAATGTGAGTGCCCTGTAACCTATTATAATTGGTAAGACTAGCAGAATGTCGGTCCTTATAACAGCTTGGAGTTGTCATGCTCACTGAAAGGTCACACTGGCGGTGGCATGGGCGCTGGATCGCTTAATTCCCTATAATATGGTTGAGTTGGGCGATGCTGGTGTACGTGTCATGCTCGTGAACGAGCGCCGTCAGTTGGGACTGGTCAGCTCCGGACTGTGTATTGTCCTTAAGGTTACTTTATTTTTATATTTGATTAAATATTAGTGTTACACTGTTCTCACATAATTGAACCAACTGTTTGTAAAAAGAATCTGTATGTGAAACTGATTTAAAAAGAGTAACCATGGAGTTTTCATGCTCGTTCTTCTCCATCGGAATCTACACTTTGGAACGAGCAAATAGCTTCACTAAGAGGACTGACCGACAGACTGACAATATAGCTTCAAAATTTTTGTTTGACGTTCAAAAGTGCCTGTAAAGGTCTAATTGGAATAAATGATTTTTGACTTTTTTTTTGACTTCTTTTCTGCGAAACAATTATGATGGTGTCGCGTCAAAATGTTTGCATAAGACAGTGACAGCCACAATTTTATTCCTCAAATAATATTTATCTGTCTATTAAAAAATCAGCCTTTTGTTGTATAAGAAGTAAGCACATTAATTTTCCAGTCTTCTATGAATAAAGTAAACAAATGTACATACCAGTATCAGGGAAGTTGTACTTCTGTATCCTCATCTTGCGTCCGCTGACGACGTTGGTGATGATGTGCTCCTGCATCGTGTTCTGGTAGATCCTGTCCGTCCACTCGTTGATGGTCACTACTTCGCGAGTCTCCTGGTACACGGCGCCTTCTCTAGTCTACAATATAAAAAGTTGGATAAAGAAGATGCTTTTCGAAATATTTCTAAATTTAATTTAGGGCTGATTTTTCAATAGTCGGATAAATGTTATCTGAGGAATAAAATTGTTGCTGTCACTGTCTTATACAAATATTCTGAGGCGACAGCATAATAACTATTTCCCAGATACATTTTATCTAACCATTGAAAAATCAGCCCTTAAAATGACAATTTATGAACAGAGTAAATTCTTGAAGAATTTTATTGGCCTTCAGCATCATGACTAAGTTACGACATTAAAAAAGCTTGGTAAATAAATAGTAAGTTATTAGAGTAACTAGAGGACTGTTCAAGACTAAACCTGAAATTATGGGAACTTTGAATTTTAGCCTTTGCTGCCTGCATTTTATCTATACTTCTATAAATAGGTAAAATTTTTGATCCTTGGAAGCGCCTGTCAGGTTTCAAATGTCACAGCTACAATATTCCTGAGTACTACAAGGATAATAATATTAATTATAATCAATTTGCTTATTTTAGTCGAGCTATCACTTTAAACGCTGTTGTTTTTAAATCCTGGAATACCTACATTACTTTTATACGCGAAGCTAGTAGAAACTAGTAGCTAATAAAATACTTAATAGATTTACAAGCTCAAATTTTATAATCTGTAGCTGCATTAGTATAGCAATGACATTAAATATAAAAAAATCTGTTAACAAATAACTTTGACCTATAGAACTATCACTTATGATTGCTATAACAATACCTCTTATGACGCAAATGACACACACATTTATTTTTAGACATTTTGACAACATGTCATGCCGTCACTTGAACTCGGACGAATGAAAAGAAACTATGACGTCAATATAAGTATTAACGTCATAACAATCCACCTTTGACCAAAGACGTCATTAAACATCGGTAATATTAAAATTAATTGTAAAAAGTTCAACAAAGAAGTTCGTATTTATAAGGTTCATTTTGCAACAGCAACATCAACGAAAATAACTTAGTATCAAGCATTCCAGGAATCAATCCTAGCCTCTCATAGATTTAATATAAATAAATTATTCTTACTCTAAAGAGAGGGATTTGTCAAAATTCTAGTTTTTTTTTTTCAAATAATCGTAGTCACTTTACACATCATCAGCCTATAAGTGCCCACTGCTGAGTAAAGATCTCTTTTCACACGGAGAAGGCTTCAGCATATCACCACGCTTGGTCAAGGCGAATTAGCGATTTCAAACTTATGATTAGAAATTATAAGTTAAGGTTTCCTCACGATGTTTTCCTTAACCGATTGTCAGTGGTGTCTAAATAATCCTAGAAAGTACATACAACTCTGAAAAAGTGACATTAGCACTTGTCAGGTTCGAAACCTCATGCTTGAGAAGCGGACGCCTTAACCTTAACTCCAGGCCACCACATCGAATTATGTAATAAATAGAAATAAAATTACCTTATCAATGAACATGCAGCCATGCATGCCGGTGATCTGGCAGCGCCTAACGTCGGGCACCTTGAAATAGGTGTGCAGCAACATTTGGCAGCTGAAGGTGAGCTCCTTGCTGGGGTTGTACACGCCGATGTTGAAGTGCAGCTCCTTCTCGCGGAGGATCAGTCTATACGTCAGTCTGAACCTGGGGAAATATCAAGGAAATCATTTTAGCAACAACATTAAAAGCTAGAAACGGTCCACTATTGGATCAGAAGGCCTTAATCCTTTTAAAATCACGATATTAATGAGATACATGACAAATAGTCAAATTCTTTTTCGTAAAGCCATTTGAAAGTTTGTCCTTAAATTTCGTGGGAGTTATGTGTATGACGACTTAGTTTTTTGTGTCGATAAGTGTAATTACTTTTTTTAATGCTTAAAAATACGAATATTAATTCGATAAAGTATATCGTAAAAACAATAAATGAAAGTGTGATTATGTTTCTATATTATAATACACTGAAAATTAAAATCTTTACATTGCATAACTAAAATCAAGTTCAAAATAATGCAGTTAAATTCAGACCGGTTTTTGAAATCGGAAGATAGGACTAGGTCCACAATAATTCCATTTTTTTAAAGTGTAAGCTCCTTCTTTATAAATACGACTGTCTACATGGGTGTATGTTTAACTACATAGATGACATCTTTACTAATATTATAAAGCTGGAGAGTTTGTTACTTTATATTTATCGAGGAAGACTTTAGGATATAAAACAGCACGTTACGATTTGTAGGGGCCGAGCAGCAAGTGAAACCGCGGGACAGAAGCTAGTATAAAAAATAAAAATGTTACTAACTGGAAATGCCACATGGACCTAGTGAAGTCGTCATCCATGAGGCTGAAGACAGCTTCGACGTCGCCGCTGGGCAGCCGCTCTGGCATCTTCTCGACGTGCCAGCGAGCTATCCGGGCGAACCCATGCTGCGGACCGAAGGCCCATTGTCCGAACTGAGCTGGAATTGTAAACGAACTTGTTTAACCCAATATGTTATTAAATAATGTTGACTATTGATATAACCAAACTTTGTTTATGGTATTTGTCGGCAAACGAGCAGACGGATCACCTGATGGTAAGCAACCAGCACTGCCCAAGGAAACCCTCAACACAGTAGTTACGAATGCGTTGTGAAAATCCGAAACAGGCCGAAAAAAAGCGGATAGAGGTTTTGGATTTTCACACGACGAAACACAACGCTGAGGTTGTTTTACCCCGGTTTTCTGTGAGGCCGTGGTATCACTCCGGTCGAGCCGACCCATTCGTGCGGAAGCTTGGCTCTCCCACACTTACACCCGGTTTCTGAAAGGCTTGTCAACGCTAAAATTAACTAATCTCCTGTTAAATCTCTTGTCAAGTCATCTGATTGGTTGTTGATAATTCAGTCAAGCAATAAGATGACTTGACAAGAGATTAAATTGATTTTAACATTGATCGGCCTTTCGGAAACCGGGTGTGAACCTTGCATGTGTAAATGAGATGGTAATTAAAAAGGTTCAGGTTTATCAGAGGGCGCTGCATGACTGTGGTAGAGCCGTCGATGTGGTAACCACGTTTCTATCAACACGTCAGTAATCACGTCAGTAATAGTAAGACGAATTGAAATTCTCTAACTAGTGTAATCATCATCTTAGCTAGCTGAAAAACAGGCTTCTTCTCACACGAAGAATCTTTAAGCTTTAATAACACAAAGTCTCAAGGCGCATTGGCGATTTCAAACTTTTAATTAGAAATTATTAGCCCAGATTTCCTCACGATGTTTTCCTTCACCGTACGACAGTGTCTAAATAGACTTAGACCCTAAATGTGTCTTGGTTTAAACCATTATGTCAGGTTTACTACTTTGAATCTTATTTTCACCTACCTTCAATTTGAAATACAAAAACTGGTACAATGGTTTAGACTAAGATTAAAGAAAAACCTTGTTTTGCAATAAGGACGAGAAACTTCATATAACTCAGAAAATGTCACGTTGGTCTTGCCAGGTTTCGAACCCTCATGCATGAGAAGGGGGCGGTTAAGCACTCGAGCTACTTTAAAAAATAAAAAGGCACCAAAAGACTACTTGTAAACTATTACAAATATAATATTGAAAAAAAAAACACCCATTTAAACTGTAACAGAACATGTGGTCCTTTTAGTACAAAAGGACCAAATTTAAATGACTTAACTTTTGTAACAGCGAACGACAAGGATGACAAATGAACAGAAAGGATGTTCTTGAAAACAATAGTATACTGCCGTATACTCATTCACTGGTTTTTTATTTATACAAGTTACTATTAAAAATATATTATTATTATTTATCTTTACTTACGGAAAACAAACGGTATCCCTCCTCTTATCGCCCTCTTGCCATCGAACACTGCCTGTTTACTGCAACAAAAAAAATGCATGTTAACATTATTCTACAAATTACATGGACAAACATGTCGTCAAATCGATACTTATCCAGAATACTAATTCGTAATAACTTATAAACAAAATGTTTCTCATAAAAAACTGAAATAATTGCAAATTGTAATGTCATGGTAGCAGCACCAACAATTATAAGACCTATAATTATCGTCTTATGGTTTTAATTCAATTAACACAGCACAAGACAAATGATGGACGCTTAATTCCTTTGACAGTTTTAAAGTTCAATTAATTATAGCGCAGATGTTTTATTGTAAACAAATTATTGCAGAAAGTTGCTTTAATTAGGTCTCGTTTTGGCAAAAGTATTCAAACGTAAAAATATTTAAAGAGACGACACGAAGCAGGAGCTTGAAACATTTTTTCGTTATACTTTATTTAGAAAAATACTTAAAATAAAATAAAGACAAAAATAATACGTAACTAGAATAAGAGAACAGAAAACTCCCCAAGTTTCTAATTGATAGTTAAAATATTTAGATAAGGATATTGTTCCAAAACCTTTGGAGAGCTCATTGTTATCATTCCTTTCCGGCAGTTTAATTTTACTCTCAAAACAATCTTAGAAATGGACTATGATTTTATGGTAATGGTATTCATCAGACAAGTATTTCCAGTCAGCCTTATGTCAAATTGATCGTAACTATTCCGTCTAATGTAGCATCATGGTTTAGATCTAAATAGGTATGTAGTAATGACAGGCATAACTAATGCCATGTGCACGAATCACGGGCCCGATCCGCTTCTACAATACATACACATTACTCGCATGCATTAGACTGAACCGCAACATTTTAGCCTGACCGCAGTCAGCAAGCACCACCAGCATTACTCCTTCAGCTCACGTTTGAAACATGATCAATTTTAGCGGTTGCATTCCAGTGCCGCCGGGGGACGATGCAAAAAGCACCCTTATATTATAAATGCATCAGTGGACAGGTCGGCCGCGACAAAAACGGAGCTCGAGCAAGCCACGTATAAATTATTTATGCCATTTTTAGCATTTCGGAGTTTGTGAAACGAGTGGTCGCGAATGATGACCACGACGAGACGAGCACGTCATCGAAACGCGATGCGACGGGAATTTGCACTTTCGAGTCGCCAAACATAGCTAGTGCTAAAATGTTGAACATCCGAAATACAAAATATTCATTTCGTATGAAATAAGATCTGTTATAATTAATTTAAAAAACATAATCATTGTCGATGATTATAAATTTAAAATGGTTGCAAATTATTAATATTTAAATTATTACGTCATTGAAACAAATTAGATAAATTAAAACGGATATTAACTATCGATCTAATCGGTTCTAGATATTAAATACATAAATCATAACTCCCACGTTTCCACAAACTAGGTGCATGTGTTAAGGCAAGTTTCGACGAATTCTATAAACGTGTATCTGATATAATATATTTGTCCAAGAACCCTTTTTAGTAGTCTAGTTATCCGCAAATTAACTGCTGTGAAAAATGTTAATTGACACACAAATATCAAATAAACGTCTGCTGCGTAATGCCAGCCACCTTTTTACTGTCCGCCGTATATAGTTGTAACCCTTACAGATGATGCAGACCGGTGCACCGTTAGCACTCATCCGGCTAAGATACGAACCGTTTATTACCGTACAATGTCTTAACGATAATTGCATTTTGACATTGATAATACCCAGCGGTAAACTACTCTGCTGATTAAACTGGAACCGATCAAATAGAATAAAATGTAACGGAGCGGGCAACCGGACGGAATACCGATGACGTCTTCAATTTAAAATATTTTAATAACTAGCTCTGTTCGAAATGGCAGTTCTGCCTGTTCAATACAACGTTTTCCACGAATCAGGAGAGAGACTAGATAAAGTTTTAATTAGAGATTCCGGATGAAATTCCTCCATGAGTCGCCGGGAGCCGATACATTCCCGCTTCGGCACCAGCCGAGTTTTTACCACCACGCAAACTTGTTTGCTCCCGCCATTCTCTGGCCAGATAAATAGCGCCAATAAATATACCATTGGAGCCAATTGCTTTCTCTACACAACCGTTACAATAAAATTTCCCAAATCATGTGATTTTAAACCAATTAAAAGCTATTGTTTTCGAAACGACCTCCACAAATCAGTCCTTTTTAGAATACAGTAAAAATTTTGGAGTTTTCTACTTATACACATTTCTTATGCACTTGGTTGTTTATACTAAAACAAAAGGTGTTTCAGTAAAAGGGTACGTTGTTGATTTGGATAAAATCAATCTCCATACAACGTGCTCAAGCCTTATACACCACATCTATCAGCAACCATTGTTTAATAACATATTATGTACCCGTGGATTTTTCTCACTGAATCACATTCAAAAAAGATTAAATACCTAAATTAACGCGACATTTATAATTGATTAGGTTTTTGCTCCCAAGAAAAATGTTAATCAGCATTTTATTGGGGCGCTCAAGCGGCCGCGGAGATCACAATATTGTGCAAAAACGCTATGACCCGCGACAATTTCTCGCGACTAGCTCTCATAGTCATTGTTCTCGACTTTCATGCAACTATTGATCACATAAGCCCGTCACGTTTCTCAACATTGTTGTGGCGTTCTCGTGAGATGGGCGAGCGCACCCTGCCACCGCCGCCGGGGGCGACACACCCCGCACGATAACATTATAATTAACTAGGCGAGCATTTTTATATGCCGCATCAACCAGTTATGCCCATGAATGGAATTTCATTAACATTGCCTCAACGCGCGTCTATTCACATCACATTTGCGACACAGACGGCAGCAGAGGATCAGGACGGGAAATTGTTAATTTGAAAAACAAAGCAAGCTTCAATAAAAATGCAAAACAAGCCGGTTTTCATTGCCAGCTCCAGGGAGAAGAAAAAATAAACAATATGCACTCACCCAGCAGAAAAAATATTGATAAGAAAAGCAACAAAGCAGTTGTAAAATAAGTCGCAGACATGTTCCAGTGGACACCCTTCCTCATAGTTAATGAATCCTCTAATTATTTTAACTAGCGAGCTGTTGAAAAAAGCGCCTTTGCTCTCACAAAAAGCGTAGAAAAACCTATTTGAAGCGCTACAAAGTTAATGACTCGGAGCGTGTTACTTTGACATATTAAGAGAAGACAGTAAACTGGTTTGGAGAAAAAATTGTGGATATAAAGGCTGGGGCTCCCGTGCATCAACAAATTAAAGGTCGCATAAACGATGCGACACTATAGGACGCAATTAGATCTTTTTAGGAGCAGAGCCCGCAGCCGCTAGCCGGCTGGGTATATCATTATCTACTGCAAATAACCGGTAGCTGCAATAAAAAAACTCTTAAAAGCAATATGACATTAAAGCGCACTTCATTTCGCGAGTGGATCAGCTCGCTACAATGACTGTTAGTACTTAATCCTCACCGCGAGTCTCCTAGAATTAAACACGATTTAAGATAATGATTGTCATATTTGCTCATTACGGAGAGATATTTTTATGTGAGTATACAACTATACAGGGCTTGGGAACCAATAATATTAAATGGTTGTTTATTATTAATGTCGACTTAACAAACTGTTATAGATATTGGCTTAATGATTGCGATCGACATTAAAATAGTAATTAATTGGTACCTATTAAATATATCTTAGTGTGGACCGGTAGATAGATAACATCTGCTTTAGATGAGGATGAAAAGTCTAGTCAGAAATTAAGATGTCCTTCCCAAAAACTTAACTGATTTCCTGCCTGTAAATCACGAAGCCGTCAACCAAAGTCTGTCACAAGAGCATATGAAATAAATCTCTTTTATATGGCTGGTCTCGGTGTTTCAATTGATTGTGTTTTATGTGTCCACCTCGTAATGGTGCCCGAGGTGTAGTTAGTGTAGTATCGTAACATTGCGTTACATCGCCAACGCATTGACCGCACTAGACGCTATGAAATAACGCGTACAAAAGGACCAAGTTGACGCTTTAATAATGAATTAACAGTCTTTAATTTTCCCGAAGGATTTTTTTCTATTGTTTTAGATGTAGAAAAATACGTCGCTAAATTCCTGATAATACATCCGAGTCCGCTCATCAAATAAAAACTATAAATGAGCACCTTAAGGTTTTCAGAATTGAATGAACTCACTCTTTACAGACATAATTATAATAATAAACTCTTATATTTTTAAAAGTAATCCTTCTGTATATATCTTCTCTATAAATGTAAAGTGCCGTTTATTCTCACTAGAAACTTAGACATTTGGATTAATGCTATCTGGGGTCAGATTACGTCACCGAGGTACTGGAGTTGATGGCTTTCAAAACATGTATATTTTCAAAGTGCTTTGAATATGGTAATTGTGATAATGGACAATAAGTTGTATTGAAGAGGGCTGTAGATGGAAACGATGCTGATGTCAACATGAAATAAAGGATTAAATTGTATTTAAATTTACTACAGTAAGTTTAATAATCAAGTTGAGATCAGCTAGATTTTAAATCCTCGTATATAAGAAACTGAGTCCAATTAAACTTGCTCATCATTATCAATTCAGAAACTTGACACCTTAGATAATATAGTATTTAGAGTTCAATCATGAAATTATATTTTTGCACTGATTACTTGCACTATCCGTACTTTTTTGGGAACTTCATACAGTGTACTTTCGAACAAGCAAATAGCTTCACTAGGAGGACTGATCGACATCCTATAATGGCCTAATTGAAATAAATAATTAGAAATTGGTTTCATTAGATGCATTGAAAAACTGCAGTCTAAATTACACTAATTCTGTTGTAACATATGATAACAGTGTCGATTGCCATTAAGTATTGAAATTATTATAATTCGAGTACGCTAAGACTGGTTCTCATTAAAATTAAATTGTTGTGATTATTGAGTGGTCCTTATGCCAAGATTGATGTATTTTGCACAGCAGATAACGTGTTTCAACTAACATAAATCTGAGTAAATTCATAAATTGAGTTATCTTATTAGCAATAAAATAATACTTTAGTTTAGTTAAGGTTCAACTAGTTTCCCTCACATAGTGATAATGGTTATCTTACTTATTATACTAAGGCTGTTATTGGCATTTTATTGACGCCTTAAGAACTGCAAAAAAATACTAACACTGCAACAACCCGTTCAAAAAACACAAATAATAGTGATTTTCTTTTTTAAAGCCCACAGTTTGGGCTCATTGGAACAACCGTTGATGGTATCTCCTACGTATTATCTTTACAAAAATGATCGATAGGCTCACGAAACAAATATTTGTATGTGCACCATTGTTCTATGTGTTTGCATACGTGAGATTTCTGTTTGCAGATGACACCCACGTCACGGGAGAAATTTTTAGTCACTGAATACATTTAAAAAAAACTGTTCGTTTTCTTACCACTTGGCGCCACTAGCGAGTTTGGGGTCTTTTCATTTAAATGTGTGATTTTGCACTGAATAGAGAGATGCTTTATGATTTATTTTGGCGAATCTAGAATCTTCCTTTACTCGTATATCTTGTAAGTCTTGTACTAGCTAACTTATACCTCCAGGGATTTCTAAAATCTTTATAGATCTATAGGCTTATAAAGAGTTAGGCAAAAATGCTAATCGTTTCATTCAATGTTCATTCAAGCGCGTGGTACCTACAGACCCTACGGTAATAAAGAGGTGGTACTTGTAACCTTGCGCAGTGGCAGACCAGGGCCGCTCAATGAAAGTACGCTGCCGGAACATGCGTGGGCGCCGGAGGCTGCCACGGACGTACAACACGTGCCTCAACACCACAATCATATTGATAACCACTACAACCTTTTTAGGAATGCTGGTGCTGAATAATTTTGAAATGAAATTAGTATGACAAGTTATAATGATATATGGGAAAGTTTTGGAATCATTCCAGCTCGAGAATAAAACTGTACAGTCCTTCTATTTGTACATGAATATAATGACAATATAGCTCTAGTCTGAAGAAGCAGAAGAAATAGCGTGGTTATAGTCTCACTCCACCCAACGTGAGAAAAGTATTTGATAATTGTCTCCCCACAAAAGAAAGCACTATGCCAAATTAAGACAATATACCTACCTATACTTAAATACTACCAAAGTTTAATGCAGCTTCGTCTGCGATACTCAAACACTTTCACAAATTATGATGAAAACCGTTTAAAAATCTAATCTGTAATGCGTTTATTTCATATTGATATGCATGTTGAGATGCAGGCGTCTGTTTCTTAGAACTAGACATAAATTATTTTATGTATTAAACATTAAACAATGCGCGATAAATCAAGATAAAATTACAACAATTTTACCACTTGACCCGTCGCCGTGTGTAAAATTTGTATAGAAATCTGTAAGCACACACAAACAACGGACTAGTAAACCTTATTTTGGAAATATTATCCTTTTAGCCTACTGCTCATCATCTATTTCTTCGTAGAAATTCAATAATAAAATACTAAACTTCATATCATAACTTCACCAAAGGACCAAAATCCCGACCAACATTTTTATTTATATTATTGACTTTCAAAATTGCCTTTTAGGTCCAGTTAAAACGTGTTACTTATTTGACTTCGCGATACTAATATCCTAAAATCAATGCAATAATAGTAAATGATAATAACTATCAAGTCTAGTTCAAGAAGAAACATTCAATTATACAATGTTACAACTTATAAAGACAAGAGAAAAGTTTCGCAATTCATTAGAATAAGGAACACTTTTAATGAAAAAGCTCTCCAGATCAACTGTAGAAACTGTTGAGACGCAAGCGTTCCAAGTTATCTGAGAGGATTTGTTGTTTCAATACTACGTTAAGATACCTATTTTAAATAATTCCTGTATATAATGATATATTTAGATCAGAAAGAACTTAATCAGATATTGATGGCCATGATTTGAATTACAGCAGAATTTGCTTTAAGTGTCAGTTACACAGAAAAGCTGAAAATTATAAAAAAAAATCACTCGTGATTCGCAAAGTTGCTACGTAAATATACGATTTTTTTATATGTTGCAAGGCTAATCGACATTAAAAAATCTCCACGTTTTTTTGGTCTTTTGAATCGGGATCCTGGTTCATCAAATATTTTGCTGTTTCTTTCATATCTAGCTACAAAGATTAGACACGCGCAAGGACGAAAAACACCAAAAAAATCCTCACCGATACCTTTTTAAATAAAGTAACTAATTATACATTAATTATGTTTAAAGGTTCATTATTATTGACTAATTCTTCATTGGCGCACTGATTGATCGCGCGAGTTACTTCCTTGTATCCTATTAGTACAGTTACATGAATAAAATCTAATTACATAAGGTTTTTTTGCACCAAAACGAAGCGGCAACGTGTAATTTGTTAATACAAGATTTAAGTTGTGATTACAATCAATTATGTCTACGATATATGACCTTAAGTTAAAATTAACTAAGTATTCTGTTCGGATGTTGTAAATTAGTTTGACTTGAGTGCGTATTGTTCAGAATTCATAATTAAGGTTTCATAGACAGTTTCCAAATTACCTCTGTGATCATTTTGCGCTATAATCATTAAGTATTGTAACATTTATCCGAGTGGAAGGTATTTCCCCTCGTTATACAATGCGATTGCTTACTGATTTATTTTTCAAAGTGTGGTCGAATGTTGAGCCATTTTGTAACTAAAGCAGTGAAGCGGAATCCCAACTAGTTGCCTAGCTGCCTTTTCACAGCGACCAGCGACAAAATAAATGTAGGCAGGTTTCAAAATTGTGACCGACTACTCTATTTTTAGAACTGTGTCTAGAATACCGTAGAGTGCTTTATTAGGTCCGCATGTCTGGTCAAACCTTCCCATCAACGCTTGACAAAGTCGCCCTTCCAAAATGGACATAACAACGTGAAAATGGCCGACTATAACTCTAAATAAAGGGTGTCATAAACAACAATAAGTGGCTCAGTAGAATCAATTTACATTTTATAACCATCAATCATTAAAGTTACCGGAACAAAATCAATAAAATTAAACATGAAATGTACCATAAAACCAGCATTAGTACCTGTTACATTACGTAATCATTGAAAGTACAATTTTCATGGTACATTTGTTCTCACATTTAATTAATGGCCTCTGTGCTTACAAGTTAACATATGAACCAAATAAATAAGTTCGCAGAAGGACCAGTTTTATAAAGCTTGCCTTGTTGTTAAATTTTAAAGCTGTGAGTCAAATTTTCTTGATTTTTAACTTAAGTCAAAATTAGAATTCATTTTTTAAATAAATTTGGAATTATTAAAATTAGAAAAACAAAATCATCTGTCCGAGAATCAAACAAACATCGCGTAGCACAGTAACCTAAAGAGCTATTGCAAAGACATGGATCACACTACAAAAAACACTTATTAAGCAGTAGTTAGCTTACAAAATCGTAAGCACTATTTGGTCCTTCTGGTCCGAAACATAAATCTGGTTTCGTCTTACGATTTACGGACCTCACTTAATTAATGTAACGTGTTGTTTGAAAACGGGACAGAGACAAACGTTAGGTACATACAAGAACTAAGTGGTCTTGCAACAAAACTCCTTTTACCGACAGGGGTCAGCGCTGTAAATAGCGCCAGCAGATGGTCCGGACAGCCGATTAATAAGACGGGGACTCCGCCCCGGGCCTGCGGTGGCGACTTAACAGCGCCAATTTAACAAACACCACCCTACCAGATAAGCCGATTACCCGAATCTGGGAGACAAACAGACGTGCTTACGGTACAGATAATGTTGCTATGCTAATTGTGGACAGGACCACTGATAAACGCTTGCATGTTTATGTGACTCCGGTATCTGATCGCATGATACACTACTGCACTGTGTTATCTCGTAAACTGTCACAGGAATGGTTGCTCTTAGCGGCTTAGTCTAATTTTATTCTGTTCTTCCAATTTTGTGCAGAAGATCACGCATCTTTTATCTTATATTTTGAACACTTCCATGAATTTTATCCAGCAACATAAACGAATAAGCACCACCCACAAACGCCTTCAGTGACAACAATAGAAGCGTATTTACAGCCTTTTATAGTACTTATTATTGAATAAAACTTGACTTTTAAAGGTTATGTCATTATAGCTAAATGCATGCAATATCAAGTAAGGCGGGGAAAAATAAAAACGTAACGTCTAGAACATATTGACATAAATTACGTGCTCGCATAACAGCATCTTGCGAACTGACTAAAGATAAATGCTACAATGCATAGTAATAAGAAACACAAATTAGCGAGCTTATCGTCGCCTAATCTTAATTCATGTAAAAACACAAGCTGCAGTGCTGACACACTTGGAAGCAAAAAATATATTTGACAGCACGCGTCGAATCAATGTGACCATATTTAGCCGGATCCCGAACTAAATATCGCGTCACGATCATTATCAGCTGTTACAAGTGTGTAGTCAATAGATCATACGCGATGCGACCATGTAAGGCGGCACGAGACATATTCTGATGATGTCATGCGCTCGCTCAGACCAACTAACGCCCGGTACCCATGACGAACAACAACTCGGTTAAAAAATTAAGCTGTTTGTTTCCAACCAGTATTTGGTGAAGCACGTTACGACTTCAATTCCAAGACCCTTCAGAATGGAACTTTTCACGGTCCGGTTTAAGCAATCTCAGTCTACTTAAAAGCACGACTGTCAATAACTGCGAACAAATGACAGGCAATTTGCATATCAAAGAGACACACGGACAAATATATTCCAACTATGTATATTAAACTGCTCCCCACAGACAAGTTACGAAGTGGCTGCTCCATAAAACTCACTCCAGGCTCTTTTGAGTCCACTTTGAAATAAGACTTCAAAAGTTGGTAACTTAGCACAGTAACTTGTCGACAATTGAGAGCAACTTGTGAAACTGCAAGTGCTTTATTCAAATAAGTAGAGTATTTTATTTTCACATCTTCTAGACTAACTCGAGGGTTCATTTTCTTTATGGAGCGGTTCAGTTTTAATTTTGCATTGTTGTAATCACATTAAAATATTCTCCCTGTTTTCTTACATAGAAACAAACACTTTACCTTGGCGGACGTACACACACTTGCCCAACTTACATAATTACGCCTAAATAAAATCAGGCAGAGCCATCATGAACACACGAAAATTGTGATCACCACGCAATGTAAGCGTAGGACGATAATAAGATAACTAATGATATATACACCCGACCTCACAAAGTAATTTCTTTAATACCACGATCTTAACGCGATTTGAATTTCCGTACTAGTCAAAATCACTTGATTCTCTTGACGATGATGATCTTTTATAATAATAATTCTTCGGAAATTCCTACTCAGAACTCAGAAATGACTTCGAACAATTCAAAGGTCAAGTTTATTACTTTAGAATTCACGTCAAATTGTAAAGATGTCTTAATTGTGATAAATCATCTTCGTAAACGTTAATTACTACTTCGGCTAGATACAGCCACAGTGGGATATAAATCAAGTCCGAGTTAGCAAACCTGTAGGATAATTGTACTAAATCACCGACTAAGCAATCAGACAATGAATATTGTAGGTGGGTGTTGCTTGGATTACTAAATTACATATCGGTCGACTAAATCTGCCGCGGTGGAAATGACTAGAGCGAGCGGTTCCAATGTTCGATCTACCAAGTAATATTTCACCACAGCTGTGTAACGAGTGGAACAATCCTTGTCTTGGGTGTCATTGGAGACGCCAAAAAAAGCGCAACATGTGCACACTGTGGCCGGTAATGGAGCAAGCACGTGCAGTGGACAGACTTTGTGTCGCTTCTACTTTATTAACGACAACATGGCAAGTCCTGGCCAAACGATTAGCTTTTAGTTTCGGAGGTCACGTAAGAAAAAACTCTTCCTAAATTCTGGCGCTGCTTGATGATTACAGAACTATATCTCTTTGGGGGATAGGTATAATTAGCGTCAGTCGACACCCCGAGCGTTCAAATCAAGATTTATCAAGTGAGCCGAAGGCGGGAGATAATGTGACGGTTGCGGAGCGGGCTGACTATTCAGCGGAGTCAATGGCGTGTGACCGACGACGGCGGTAGAGAGGTTGCCGGGCGCTAGCCGTTGGGTGACGCTGACATTCTTTACCCACGTCTTATTTCATTTTGTTTTTTTGAAATATTAGACCATTCAGTTGTGAAGCACGTAGCATCCGACGAGGCGCTACCGGTGCTACCGTTTAGAAAACGTATTCGGCTTGATCTCGCCGTAGTAAAATTCAACAGCGCCATTGTATTTTGCGTCGGAAGAGAGCAGCCAGAGAAAATAATTGCGAGCACCATCAATTTCCACCTAATGGAGCGATAAACCCGTCTCAGCCATCGTTGATCCGTGAAGCTGAGCATAAAATAAAGCTTGCACTCATTGACGCGCGTCGACGACGATCGATGGGGTAATCTCGCGGTCATCCCAGCCCGGCTTTGTCTGTGCATCGGGAGCGGCATAAAATTATCTGGGCATTAGCGAGCCGGAGAGCGAGCGGGGTGTCCGGGGACCATTTGTCATCGGCGGTGTGCAGGGGAGTGGGGGAGCGCGGGAGAGGGGCGGGAAGAAAGTGGCGGCGACTCGGGGCGGCTGCAGACGCGACCACAAAAACAAGACGCGGAGAGCAGGGGCGGGACTCACAGCCACCGCGCTGCCACTGCCACCCGCAGGGATGTGCCACGTCGTGTCACGATTCTCTTATGTAGTACAACATGCTGTTTGGACACTGCTAACTTTGAATTATAGCGCAACGTACAACTTATAGTTTACAGCGACAGTATTTTACCCAGACACACAACTATACCCAGTCTATAGGACTAAACTGTATCCGAGAATTCTAGCATGTAACGACTGCTTATAATAATCGTCTAAATAACAACCTAATAAAGATCAAATGAGTATACGTAAATTAAATGAGTGACGTAAAACAGGCCATGTGGCAAAAAGGGATGATTAGCAGTACAACGGATACAAAGGTGTCAATTTAATTTTAAATTAACATTTAGTCGCCATTATTTTTTGTCCTATAAAACGTGCTGCCCTAATTAAAGTTATATAGTTAATCGTTACCGACAAATTGTAATTTAACAACGAATATTTCGTTATGGAAAGCTGTCGTCTCCATACAGTGTGGTCGTCACTCCGAAAACTCGGAGCCCTCGAAAAATCCCGCAGTCATAAAAGGGTCAAGCGGTTGCGTCACGTCGGCTCAGCGGAGGAGCAAAAACACCAAGAGTACAAACTATATTGGATATTAGAACAGAAGGCGCGTGCCGACATGTTTTTGTCGGCAACCAGGGATCCCTTGGACATCGCTTATTTAATTTACCAAATTCCGCGAGAAAGACATTAAAACGGCGTTTAATTCAAGATTAAAACTACCCACTAAAATAAACGAGCAAGCAAGAATTTTTTAAGGTGAAATATGAGCGAAGCTGAATCAAGATAAAGCATACGTCAATATCTATTATTAATTTTATAGTTACTGATTCATTATTTAATAAATACATTTGAACTTCGTAGAAGACTGGAAAACCAAACTACTTTTCAAACATAGATAACAGTTCGAATCGTTATCCCAACTAATAAGATACAATTTCTACAGTATTCCGCACCTAATCAAAAAGTAATTAACTAACAAGGACCACCAGTTGTCACTTCAAAGCAGTCTGTCATCAAGCCCATACTCTAGTTATAATTAAACATTTTATCAGTAATGTTAATGTTCCTATTAGCTTTGAAGTAGAGAAAATTAATCCAGCGAATCAATTTGTTGGTAATGATACTAGCATCAAATGTGTAGCTACAGTGGCTACTGGCTAGCTATACAAAGTATAGTCGTATATTGTACATAGAATCATTAGTGGCAGTCGGTCGTTTGTTAGAGCCATTCGCGGCCCGGAGACGGGTTTTTGTCTCAACGCCAAATTGCATCCGCACAATACGTTGTCAGTAAATTGATTTCGAATTAATTGCGGTAACATAAAGACATGGTGTTACTTGTATAACAGCAATGAATTAGGATCTTATTAATGATCAACGCTTAACATTTCTATTCATTTACAATAAGTGTTAACAAATCTGGAGAGGATTAAACACTTAAAACCTTAGAATAGATTATTAGTTAAACTAAAAGATCCTGCAATTCAACTTCGAATCCTTTGGAATGTCTAGACAAGAAAGGCTTTAAAACATCCTATTTTACTACTAACAATAACAGTGTATCCACTAAAACTAATGATTAGTGAGCTCTAATACACAGTTACGACCAGAAAAGGTAATACGGGAAGCATAATAATTGCATTTAAAAGAGAAATGGTTTTTAGTGATAAAACGGGTCTAGATAATGTGAAAGCACAAGAAAGATATAACACTAGAAGTGGATGGTAGGTAAGATAATAATCAGCGTTAACTAGCTGGAGATACCAGTAACATTATCCATAATCAATATATGTACATTCGTAATATAAAGAGATAAGCAAGCACTTCCATTGTATTCAATTAACTAACGGATATGGAAGAAGTCTGAATCGCATTGTCTTCATCGATACATCGATATTATTATGATTTAATGATTTTCCGATTGCTATAATCATCGCGGTTCTGAGAGCTTTTTGACTTCAATGAGCTATTTCATAGTCATTGTGTTGGGTGAAAAAAACTTAGGGAGAACTCATGTTCTTGTAACCTGTTACTATAATTTCTGACAAATTGATTTTAAAAGAAAGATAGTAGGTAGAGCTTTTTAAAGGAATCTAATTATTGTATTTTTAATTACGACATTGTCTTATAAAAGGTATAGGTATGTACGTTCGGACAATGGAAGTTCAAAAACCGTTTAAGTAAAAAGAATATTGTGTCTGCTTCATGTACCATGTTGATAATAGATTAATCAATTCTCCGTGTGAGGTTTTTACTACTTCAGTAACAATTGGGTTATTTCCAAGTTCAAGAATAAATTAATTCGAAAAATATCTATACTTTTAATCATCGATCTGTCGATACACTACATTTTCGATATTTTTTTAGCTTATTTTTAGAAATAAGTAAGCTATTGACCTTAGTACTGTGACGTCATAATTTGGAGTTTCATAAAAAGGTCTCGTTTTGACATTTGGATAAAGTATTGAATTTGACTAGTTGGAAACTACCGTACGATTTAAACGCACGCATAACGCGAAGATAGCAAAATCTTTATAATAATAAAGATGAAAACAGAAGAACAATGCTCACACTCAAGCAATAATATCCCAAAACTCAGTTTACATTTTCCTGCAGTAACTAGCTCGAGCCAAAATCCCCACTAATCGAGCATGGCTCATTAGCGGAAGACGCTCGTTTCGACGCGGATACACTTATGGAGTGTGTTTTTAATGTTTCCCCAACTTGGGTACACTTTAATTATTCCACCAGTATATTTTCAGCAATTTCTGAATTTATGAGGCGGAGCTAAAGAACCTGGTTATAATAAAGATTTTTTTTTAAGAAAATTTGGATTAAGTTTGATGAATGTGAAGACAAAATACCAGTCCTAAAACTTGTTACCTTTTCACCTTCGAGTTCTTGTTACCTTCGAGTTAGGGCTGATTTTTCAAATGTCAGATAAATGATATCCGAGGAATAAAATTTTTGCTGTCACTGTCTTATACAAACATTCTGACGCGACAGCATGATAATCATTCCCCAGATAACTTTTATCTAACCATTGAAAAATCAGCCCTTAGTGAAACGAATTAAAATTTTAAAGATAATGAAAACTGAATCAGAAAGTTCTTGTAATCCGCCGATTTTATATTTGGTCGGTCTTATAAAACCTCTAAATATACCTACAACCTACAGTTGGTGCATTTTAAACGCAGTCTGATAACTCGAAACATACAAATGTATCCCAACACCTTTGCACAAATAATGATAGGACGAAAAATACCTTTTATTTTAAAATATACGTACACGCTCACATCTCAACGCAACTGCGTCGGTTAAATAAGTAATTTTACATTTGCGGCGTACTAGCAAAACGACTCTATTAATTCGGAGACTTTATTACTCAATTAACTATTAATATTACTGTTTTATTTTCTACTGCACCTTGTCTATGTAGATAATATGCCGAAATAGTAAACTAAGCTTACAGTTTGTCCTCATTAGTGTATTCTCAAACCCTCATTGTATATCATCTTCACGGGCAACTATTGTCTACGATCTAACCTTAGTCGTTCTGAAAGTCGGTCTTTGTTCATGTTTCTAGGATTTAAGCAGTTCGTTAGATCCGCTATAAGATACGACTTCGAGTTTACAAGTTTAATATATACTTTACAAGAGATGATTATGAAATGACAAAGACTAGAGTCCACTCATTTGAACAATTGAGAAATTGTATTAAGGTTTTTATCATATTGGATCACCATTAGACAGCATTTTGATTATCGATGCTTTAAAGATAACCCTGTATTGGCGTTTTGTCTTTTTCCAATGTTGTGAATTACGCAAAAATATGTGTAGTGTAGATAAATGAAGTATAGTCATGTACGAATGACTGCGATGTAATCTATTACAGCGGAAAAATACAAAAATAATTACGAAAAGTGGTTTTACCTTCATCAAACGATTTGATAATTTTATAGGAGTTCCCCAAGGTAATACTTTAGGTCCCTTAATTCGGGCTTACTTAAGTTACGAAGTGCACATGCATTTTAAATAAACTTTATGGCAAACTCATCATTTTTCTATGCATATCGATATAAGTTGTTGAAACTGGCCATAATTATTTGACGAACTTTCCAATAAAGTTTGAGTATTTAACTGAGTCGTTTAAATACATTAACACCAATAGGTAGGTAGGCACATAAAAAATGATTTTTATGAAAAATTTTAATCAACAATAAGCAGACCGTAATCTATCACAGCTTTGTCGATTAAATTAACATTTTCAATAACATTTATTAAACGGCTATTTTCATTTGAATAAACATGAAACGTGTATAAACTTTAATTTGAACTAGTGCAATCTAGTTTTTCAAACGTAAAATAACCACCTACGTCAATTCGCGCGTTTTTTTTATTTCATCGTGGATTTATCACTAACATGCATATCCCAACTAATATTTTTTTAAAACATGTTGTATCTGTACTGTGTTTCGCGACAACCGACGTTGCTAATTTAAAAAACACTACCTACCCCTTATAAACTTTGAACTGCGTGTTGCTCCATATACTATTGTCTATTAGGTTTTATATTTTTGGCGTAAGAAATCACTATACCTATAGTTACTGTCAGAAATCAATTTTAAATTGAAAGTTTCGTAAAAAACTTTATAAGAACTTATACTTTTTACCATCGACACTTGGAAAACGTCAAAAGTAACGGAAACAGTATCAAGTTAAAATAACAGTTTTAATTACGATTCTTTACAGAAATAATATCAATTAACAAAACAATTAGGAAGCTGTTCTGCTGTAAATTATGACTATTTTATTGCTAACCCAAAGCATATTAATTCATGCAAATACAAATGGCGTATGTAATTAATGCAAATCAAATTACAAGCACAAAGACTAATTACACAGTGTCAAAGATGAATTAAACAGTCAATGGTAATTATTAGTTGGATTGCTTGAAATGTTAAGTTTGTGCATGTGTTCAGACCAATTAGTTACAGTCAAATAATATAAATAGAAGTGATTTTAAGATAAATACTAAGTAGTTACAATGCTCCCTTCTTAATATCCCAAAGTTTCTGAGTATTGTAGGATATTTGTTACTATTGCATGTAAAACTACTGAATAGATCTGAATGATATTTAGCATAGAGATAGATTATAGTCTGGAATTTGAGAGAGATTATTGCCTATGGTATAGGAAAATTTTTATGTACTAATGCTGAAGGGGAAGCCGCTTGCAACAGTTAATGTGTATATTATGGATATGCAAATCCTGTAATACATACTGGATCTGTTATGCAATTTTCAATGATTTTTTTTTATAATTTGTAATAAAATATTACTGATTATAGCAAAAATGTACTGGAACATTGATTTCTTTCATGTTTTTGATACGTAAAATGCCTACCCAATTTTTTTCCTAAGAAGTTATTGTTTCAATATTATAATAATACATATATTATAATTTACTTCATCAAATCCTATTTATGATCACATTCACCAATCGAATTATTAGACTGTCTGAATGATCCTACAAAATTAGCAAAGATAAGTTTTTAAGTAAATAAAGTAAGAATTACAGAAAATACCTAATGAAAATTAATTACCAGAAGAAAACTTACCTAACAAATAACTGTTCTTGATTATTCACTCTCCATGATACTACTGTAGCACCTGCAATAAGATAAAAATTATTAAAAGTTTTAAATGATTACACTTAATAGGGCTATGAAATTGCATTTCCTCCTGATTTTGTAGTTCTTAGTACTTAATCGGTTGGTTAATTCATATATGTTGAAATGCATCTACAATTAAATAAGCATCAAGTTATATTTCACAGCTAAGTTTACTTTAATGATCATGATCATCCTGATTTCCTAATGTATTAGCCAAATTATTGCTAGTGTATGACTTATGATTATTTTTTGTGAGTACATCAAATACCAACCTACAATTTAAAAGCAAGTATCTACAGTTTACTTCCTACAATCCAATAGCCAAGGTCAGAGCCGCCGCAGACAACTTATTCTATTCAATATGAAAAAAAAACTAGTTACCTATCAACTAAACACCACTAACTACACTACGTACACCACGTTACAAATTATTTTCGGTAACTTCACACACATATTAATACAAATACATACAATTTATGATTTATAAATTACTATAAAAACATAACATTTTAAAATTACGCGCGTTCAATTTCAAAAATAAATAAAGAAGTTTAGGTTAGACTGCCGCCACTTAAAATGCTCTGATAATTTGTAATATAATGAAAAAAATATACTTACTTATTATAGTTAACTTATCAAATAATTCAAAACATTACTTACCGAAAAGATTTACGGTACAAGTTGTATTGTTGCCTCTGTCGAGAACGACAACACTCGTCGCTGCCATTTTCCGTTTGACAGCGAAGCCAACTGACAAAAAGCTAAGGTATTGGTATTACCACAGCTGTGAAATTGAGAACCTACATATTGTTGTAAAGTAAAACTACCAAAATGTAAAAATAATTTGCAAAAAAATAATACCGATTTTAATATGCCATGTTATTTATTACTCTGAATCATTTTTTTAATCTGAGATATTTCTAATACAAACATGCGTTAAAATTTTGTCATTTAGTACAAAGTAAAAAAACAACAAGTAGTAATAGGTAAAATTGTTATATAGAGAGGAATTTTGAAATTTTAAATTCTGAAAACCTTTCTAAAAAATGATATGCAAAGTTTCTCATTATTGTGTAAAATACAGTGTAATTTTTTTTTGTTTCTGAAACTGAAATTTTACCACTTTCAGAACGCAGCAAAAATAAACCAATCAGAATCAGCCAACGCTGTGCCGGCAAGTGTCATCATCGGCATCATACGTGTATTTTTCCGGTCCTTGTCCTTTCTGGCTCTGCATACTTTCCTCAGCTTCACTTGGACGGCGAAGAATCGCGCACGGTTTTTAAAAGTGCCGATAAAAATTTAAAAATGTTGGGGTCACTAAAAATTGTTTTATTATTAGGTGTAATTTATTTATGTAGAGCTGCCGAAGAAGATGTATTGGATCTTACAGATTCCGACTTTTCGTCTGTGTTGAGCCAACATGATACTGCTCTTGTCATGTTTTACGCACCATGGTAAGTAATTAATAATTTATCGTAACTGTAAACTTATGAATGGCGTGTAATGGGCTGGTTGTTTGATTTACGTGTGTAATTGTTTTTAGGTGCGGTCATTGTAAGAGATTGAAGCCGGAGTACGCGGTAGCGGCCGGCGTGCTAAAGAACGATGACCCTCCTGTCGCGCTGGCGAAGGTTGACTGTACTGAGGGTGGCAAGAGCACATGTGAGCAGTTCTCAGTGTCAGGATACCCCACACTGAAGATCTTCAGAAAGGGAGAAGTTTCCCAGGAGTACAATGGTCCCAGGGAATCAAGTAAGTTCTAGAACAATTTACTTATTGATCTTTATTACATGATCCACATTTCTATATTAATAAAACTGTGAAGGTAGAATGATAATTTATTTGTACTATAAACACTAACAATTCATAGGTTTGGAGAAAACATTTTTTTAAATCAACTAAGCTACTGTAGTAGAAAACTAACTTGAATCAGGTGTGTGCTTGCCACATTATTCTTACATGAATTAATATCATTTAACTAGTAAGACATGTATTCATCTTTAACAACAGCCTTTTTTCTTTAAATACAAAGCTTAGAAACTTTAATCCCATTTATTTATAGTTTCTCTCTTAAGAGTTATCTATTATATATCTCTCTTATAATATAGAGAAATAACAGAGTCACAACACAATCTCTCCCTGAGTGAGATATAAGTAAATAATCATAAATCTTATTTCTCATATTTTTGAAAGAAATTCCCAGACACATACTTTTCGTCATCATATCAACATAAGTTTCATATTGTCTATTATAAACCGTTATATTTGCAAAGACATTCACAAATAAAACAAATAATAAATACTATTTGCTGAACATTGGTATTAGAGCACTTGTCTTATCTGTCCTGTCAAAACAGGATAGTGAAAAGCTTAATAAAATAAATTCTATTTTTATTTATTAACTCTGTTGGGGAGAGATAAAAGCACTTGTTTCAATTTCCTGTTGTATTGATAATATCATACAATATTTGAAATGCTGACAATTATAATTAATTCTAATAAGATGTGAATAGTTTTCATGATTATAAGGTTTTATTAATAGCTACCAATAGTAATATATTTTGTTACTGATAGTTAACCTTTCATACATGGTAATTCAAGACACAATATGTGTACAATTTGCTTGGGGTTTAATGAATGAAACAGTAATAATATCAGAAAATAAAATATATAATATCGGAACGAGCAAATAGCTTCACTAAGAGGACTGACCGACAGACTGACTTGACTTGATCTTCAAAATTATTGTTTGACGTTCAAAAGTGCCTGTAAAGGTCTAATTGGAATAAATGATTCTTGACTTTTTTTTTTTAAAAATAATATTTACTATTTGTTTTACCGATTAATAGAATTTGAAATCAAAAATAATTTTACATTTTGCTCACAGATGGCATTGTAAAATACATGCGTGCCCAAGTTGGGCCCAGCTCTAAGGAACTGAAGACTGTTGCTGATTACGAAGCATTCCTAAAGAAGGATGAGGTTGTCGTTGTTGGCTTCTTTGAGAAGGAGACTGATCTTAAAGGTGATTTTGTTAAGACTGCTGACAAGATGCGTGAAGAGGTCACCTTTGGACACACTTCTGCTAAGGAAGTCCTTGAGAAGGCTGGATACAAGTAAGTTTATTATAATTTTTTATTTTATTTAACACGGTCTTACAGCCACCTTAATATTAACAAAAGTTTTTTCTGACCTTTTAAATCTTCCCTGGACTTCCACAAATATTTTAAGAACAAAGTTAGCCAAATTGGGCGAGCCATTCTCAAGATCTAATGAGACTAATGAACAGCAGTTTTTTTTTACAAGATTGTAATTAGTAGTAAAATACCAACCAAATAAAGAAAGGTCCAAATCCAATAGCCCAACTACATATTATCAAAAATCTAATATGCTGCACAACTTCTTATATTTTTGCCATGCATTGTTTGAAATGTAAAAAATATCCCTTTACAAAAGTATCGTCATATCACGGTTGTTAAGTACTAATTTAAATTGCATTTTTATTTATGTTATTTATTATTTATGGTCTAGCTTGCTATGTGTGCTATCTGTATATCAGGATCTGGTATGAAATAAAGTTACAACTAGTAATTATTTTTAAATTCCGTGACGAAGCAGTTTTTATAGAATTTATTAATATTAGAATAGAATAGAGAGTTGGCGTTACATTACCGCGATCTTTTTGACGTTCGGTCTTCTCATTGACTTGCTGCAACTTAGGCAAACAGTCAGACGGCTAATTACGGGTAAGACTTCAACAAAGTTAACTAAAAATCACAAAAAAAAACATGAAATAGTAATAAATCAATCGAAAAAGCTGAAATCAGAACCTATTATTGATTAATTGCCTTTTTTAAAATGTAAATACAATATGTGCCCACATTATTAGCAAGTAACATTATTTGAACAGTTGCATAAGTATTTAAGTAAACTTCATCAATAAATTCTAACTTCATTTGTTCTCGTGTGTACACAAATGTTCTTAACGAGTCACTTTTAACCTTACAACATTATATTAAAACTCTCTTAACTTTTTAACCTTTTTTATGCTGTTCTGACATAGTAGTTATTTGACATTCATGTCGATAACAGACTCGGTGATACATGTTATCAAATTATTTATTTATCTGGACAACTTTTTATTAAAGCTCTTCTTTATTAAAGGTCTATCTAAGTATACCTACATACATATTATATACATCCACGAACATCAAATTGAACGCCTGAGTATAGTCGATTTTTGTTGGAAAAGCGCTGATAGTACGTCGTGTGAAATGAATTGGATGCGCTTTTTAACATTGAATAAATGCTATGAAATGTCTTATTCAGAAACAACTGCTCGTTTGTCGCAGTGGCTGGGCAACTAGCTGCTGTGCAATATGTCGGGTTCGATTCCCGCACGTTTGTGAATTTGCTTGCATTTAGGATGAAAATCATAATCTGGAACAATTTTATTTTTTAAAAAACGTGTTTTTTATTATTTAGACTAGAACACAGGAAACATAAGTTTAACTTGATTTACGCAATAGGTAGCAGTCGGAAAATAAATTGATAATGTTATGACAAGGCAATGGTCCCCCTATGCAATTGTCGGACAACGTATGCACCAGAAAGATTAATGTATGATAAATCTAACTTGACAGAATGTATAGGGCGCTTTATTGTCACTAGAATCTTATTATGGATCAAACTATTACCCGAGCTTAGCTTTCTATTACAAAAAAAGTTTTTATAATAACTTACGAAATATTTACGAAAACTTGACTCCAAGTACTCAACCTAGATAAATTATGAAAAAAGGTTTTTGAAATCGGAAAATGTATAAATATATTAGCAATAACCAAAGTGGTAATCAAGTGGGAAACTTAAAACGTATGTATTAATCTTATTGCAAAATCGGAAATAAAGCATCCTTTACAAAATTAATAGGTGTGTATGTAGGTAGTCGTTTAATTCAATAAGTGTGAAACTGCATCAAATTGCATCATAACGGTGAAACTGAACTAAATCATCCTTGTCCGTGACTGCACGTCATATATTCAGGTGGTTGTGCAACTGATTACTGCGCGACGACGTCTCGCGAATTCGAATCCCGCATCGAGCAACTTTTTGATCCAAAAATTGTTGTTACGGATCTGGTGGTCGATGTTCATGAATTAGTATGTTTGTAAACGCAACCACAGCACACGAAAATATCCTGTGTGGGCAACGTTAAAAAAAGTATTATGATTGTGGTAGACGCGTCTCTCTATTAGTACATTGGAGAGACAGAGGGGATGCTCATAATAATAATATGTGGTGAAACGACCATTACTATTCCCCTATTTGGATTAATTAATGCTTAATCAAACTCAAATGGATATTGGTGACTAACGTAGGTAACGTAAAATATTTAAAACCACGTGTACCTACTTTATTGACTGACTGGCTTTCAAAAGACAGGTTTACACGCACGGTATAATTAACATTAATATTCTGTTGCGTTGAATACCTATGTCGCTCATCGACAATTTTATTATCTGTGTTCAATTTACACCACGAATGTGTTTTTTTTTTTAATAATTTGAATTTATTTTCTCGTTTATTTCTGTTATCTAATTGTTTAGTTGTAGTAATATGATAGCGTTTGAAGAATTGGCTTATTTTATATACTAGTTAATTAATTCAATTTCTGATTATACATAAATACCTATTAATTTAGTTTCTGATTTTAGCTAAGTAACGAATTTTTAACATTTTACATACATTATAATATCCTAAGTCCAATCAATCCCTTTTAATTCCTAAAAGAAACTCATTTCGTGCGTATTACTCAAACAATTTTCAAAGCTAAGTATTACGATTTTGGAGGGGAACAATTTATTAACGACTCCCCCCTGGTTGGAGTGTGAGGGAGTGTCAGACTTACTGACTAAAAACCTCCCCATTCTTTTTCTTGCTATGAGCCAGGACTCTATACATTATTGAACTTGAACCCGCATCCATGTTCTATAGTCTTACCTTCGTTACTTTATCATGTTAGTATTTATAGTTTAACATATCATAACGTCACTACAAACTCATAGTTGTCCTACTTTAGTTAACGCTTGTTTATCTTACTTTCAAATTACCGTGACGGACTCATAAACGATTTTGTACGTTTCATGTTCTGAAGTACATGCGAAATATTAATAAGTTTATGTGACCTTTCAGGCTCGAACTCATATATTTTTTTTATTTTCTGAACCTAATCCGTAATCAGAAAACTAGAATAGAACTGATTACCTTTCCGAGAGTCTAAAAACACTTCTTGTTTTTAAAAAAGGGCTAAAAAAGAAGTTTATCATTATTTTTTTGTAATAGATCGGCAAAAGAGCAGACGGATTACCTGATGGTAAGCAATCAGCGCCGCCCATAGACACCTGCAACGGAAGAGTTACGAGTGCGTTACCGACCTCTTAGGGATAAGGGTTTTGGAGATTAAGGGATTGGGGAGGGATCGGGGGAGGGAAGGATTGGGCCTCCGGTAACCTCGCTCACACGGCGAAACACAACGCTGTGGTTGTTTCACGCCGGTTTTCTGTGAGGCCGTGGTATCACTCCGGTCGAGCCAACACATTCGTGCCGAAACATGGCTCTCCCACACTTAAAACAATGTTATGAAAATAATCCTTGTATTTTCTAATTGTCTATGTCTTGTCTATTCTATTCTATTCCCAGTGTTTTCCTTTATTCTAACAATTGCATAAATAACATTATTTTCGTTGCTGCGGGACTGACTTCGATGCAAGTTCTTATGACCTTACTGCATATTGTTTATCGTCTGAGCAGTCCAATACAGGTGTCAAATACCCTTGTCTCGCGTACGTACCTAACGCCACTTAGTAACTGATCAACAGTAGTAGCTTCGTAATCAACAACAGTAAAAACAATGCGACTGTTACATTAATAATTACCGTTTCATTTACGTAACTTTTTAATATAGAGACGATAAATAAATAGGTGCTGTGGCGATAATAATGGAAATTGGAAAGTCATGTAGATTTAACTTTGATAAGTTATTTCGCAATGTAAAACAAAACAATTAACTTTCAAACAGTTTTTTAACAGTTCAAACCTCAATCCATCAAGGTCTTACCATAAAAGACGTTGATGATCACGCCATATTTCATACCACATAGCACATTCTCAACGTGGTCTTTCGTCTTCAAAACCATTTACTTACGAAACTAATTTTATCGAAATTGTTAGAGCCGTTTCCGAGATCTTGTAAATACGAAAATTTAAGGTATTCGGCTATAAACTAGGTATGTATTTATAAAGCAATCCACTATAGATTGTTTGGCGATTGACAAACTTTATGATCATTAATAAAAATCACCTTATTTTCCTCGTGGGAAGAACAATATTGATTATAGTAATGTAGGTCAAATATTAAACCAGTAAAATTATGACCAATATCCTTAATAAATTGTCTGCCATAATTATTGAGTTCCCCTTCGAAACAATAGAAAGATGTATCACCGAAAAGTCATTGGACTTTGACAATCTACATTATTTAGCACTTCAACATTTTAGACGCGATGTTTGTATTTGTAATTCTCTTCACTTTACTGCATGCATAATTTGACTATATCAGTCAAAATTTCACGCTTATTATTCAATCGACGTATAGCAAGAGCATCCGCATATTAATTATTACACGTTTTCTTTTCTGAAAAACTAAACTGGTAAATATACATAAGTATATCTTCTATATAATACAAAAACCAATTCCACTTTTCATTGTAACGTTATAACTCAACAATGACTTTACCGATTTGGCTAATTTTGTTCTTAAATTATTCGTGGAAGTCCAGAAAAGGTTTGCCGTAGATAAATTAAAAAATAAATCTTTTAAAAGTGTAAAATCGGCATCTACGCAGGCGTGGAGCCGCGGTCGACAACTAGTTACCTACACATAATTGCTTGCCAACATCTCATTAGGTTCCTTTGTATTAAAAACGGCCCAAAATACAAATCCATACTCAATTGGTCCAAATAAGCAAAGAGTTACTTAACGACGATAAAATTTTATATGGACCAAGAACTTCATGTTTCAGCCTACTTCATCAGTAAACCTGAACCTAAACCTGTCAAGTACAGGTAATTTATGTGCGTATGTAATATTAACATGTTTGTATTGTATTGTCAACAGGAACGACGTTGTATTGTTCCGTCCCAAACGCCTGCAGAACAAGTTTGAAGACTCGTCCGTCGTGTACAAGGGAGAGCCTGAGACCTACTCGCTCAAGGCTTTCATCAAGGAGAACTTGTGAGTGTGTTTGATACTATACTGTCCTATTTAGGTACTCTAGAATACAATACTAGGTTCTGTTTTGATACGAAGGCTGTGCTAGATTTCGTTGGTACGTCTATGAGGTAAAGTTTATTTGTTGATTCTCACGTAATCAGTATAGCCTAGACTCGTGTTTGACTTTACATTTAAGGGATTTTGCGAGATGACGTATAAGTAACGACATCTTATTATATATTCTGCAGACTCTATAAAGCAACTGATAAATTCTGATTAGTTGTTATCGGCATCGACACACAAAATTTATCAGATATATATCAGGTTAAAATAATCCCAATAAGGATACAAAATTATGTTTTTGCAGTTTTGCAATAAAATAATTGGCGTTTGTAAGTTCTATTAACCCTATATATGTAATTGTCAGCAGTAAGCTAATGCATATTCAACAACACTTCACCACTCCAGCCTTGCCACCCTCATCTATTTATTATAATTAACTTTCTTATCATCATCCAATAATTAAAAGATTTTTATAACAAATGTATGAATTTTGCAGCCACGGTCTGGTCGGCATCCGCCAGAAGGACAACATCCGTGACTTCAGCGACCCCCTGGTTGTTGCCTACTACGATGTGGACTACGTCAAGAACCCCAAGGGTACCAACTACTGGAGGAACCGTGTGCTCAAGGTATGGAGTTCTAGTATATTCTATGTGTACAGTCTAATAGGACATGCACACTTTGTTCTTATAAAAAAAGTATATTTCTTCTGACAAAAAAGTTTAGTACTTATTACGTGCTATTAATGAAAGATTTACATATTTCCCAATTCTCCTGCAATAAGGTACTTTAATTTTTTGGCGACTGTAATCCTAAACGCCATAAGCCATAGGAAACCGAGGACGGCGTTCATAGTTTACCTTTAGATAACAGACATTAGTATGCACAATACAAAATGATTGAACTCCTAGTCAATTTAATCAAAAATGATACGATCATGAAAGTTTATTACAATTATGTAAATCTTTAACAATATAGACGTCAGTCGAAAAACTACAGTCAGTTATGTCAACAACTATTCACATGGTTACGTTTTGAAGAACTAATTACGAATGAGTGTACGTACACTTTGTGTAACATTTATCTTAATTAAAATTTTATGGTCCATTCTTCACGGTTGCTTTACTGCACTAAGGAGGTACAATATTAACGTCGAGCATAAAAAAGGAACTTCATGTGGATTCACAAACCATGGAAGACAAGAAATACAAAATTTAGTAAAAATAAAAACTAAGCAGTTCCTAATTCTTCGTAAAATAGGGCCTGTCTCACCACCTTCCTCTTATGTGGTACATCATTTATACAGATTAAGTTCTAAATTTAATTTATGTGACACACTGACTAACCAGACATTGTAAAAGAGGCTCTCAAGTAAAATTCGTGAAACGAAGTCTTTCATCGTATACAGCATATCCGTTTTCTAATAAAAACAACTGTGTATGTATCCCAGTCCGTGTGAGACAGTCTGGTGACAGATAAACAGTCAACAGAGCCTCAATAATTACTTACTTCCTAATAAGGTCTCAATCTGACCCTTATGAATATGGAATAGTAAAAAACCGCAAAACGGTTTAATTAAAATTTTATCTATGATAAAAGATAATATATGATGATAATTCTGGCTGCCGCGCAACGTGTCGCGGGTTCGATTCCCGCACGGAACAACTCTTTGTGTGATCAACAGATTGTTGTTCCGGGTCTGGGTGTGGTGTGCATGTGAAATTGTATGTTTGTAAACGCACCCACGACACAGGAGAAAATCCTAGTGTGGGGCAAAGTTTTTTTAAAATAAAAAACCGGCCAAGTGCGAGTCGGGCTCGCGCACAAAGGGTTCCGTAGCAACAAATATAGTAAACTTTAACCAAAATTACAGTTAAATCAACCTATCTCAAAAACTATAAGAGATACTTTGATCAAACCAAAAATCGTTGAAAGAGTTAATTAGCATGTATCACCTCTATTTTTTTTAAAACTTTATACCCCGTAGTTATAAAAATAGAGGGGGGGGGACATACTTTTTACGACTTTGAGAGCTGATATCTCAAAAACCGTTCACTTTAAGAAAAATGTTTTTTAGAAAACTTTATATCATTTTAAAAGACCTTTCCATTGATACCCCACACGGGTATGTACATCGAAAAAAAAATTTTCATCCCTCAGTTACATGTATGGGGGGCCCCACCCCCAATTCTTTTTTTTACTATTTAGTGTCATAATTTTGTAGCGGTTCATACAACACATATTCCCATCAAATTTCATCACTGTAGTACTTATAGTTTCCGAGTAAATCGGCTGTGACAGACGGACAGACGGACATGACGAAACTATAAGGGTTCCGTTTTTGCCATTTTGGCTACGGAACCGTAAAAAAAAAAAAAAAAAAATAAGGTTGTATATCGTGGGCCGAAATCTGTTAATTTAATATTCTTTTTGATAATGATGTTCTTATTCCTTTATCCAGGTTGCCAAAGAGCAGTCAGAGGTTACATTCGCAGTGAGCGACAAGGACGACTTCACCCATGAACTGAACGAGTACGGCATTGACTACGCTAAGGGTGACAAGCCAGTCGTCGCTGGCCGGGACGCCGATGGCAACAAATTTGTCATGTCCACTGAGTTCAGGTAATACATTTTCTTCACGAATATTTTTGTCCTAACAACTATGTAAACGAGTTAGGTTAGATGGCAGTTAGGTGTAGAGGCGTTTTAAGATACAGATTTAAGATACACATAGATTCAAGTTAGGTCGCCAATACGCGGATATTCCTAATTGTACACTGCAGTAAACAATTGGGTAGTTTCCTAGGTCAAAAATAAATTAAATCGACGTTTTAATACGATAAAATATTGAAAAATAACTATACTTTTATTCATCGATCGATCGATACAGTAAGTTTTAGATATTTTTTAGCTAATTTTTTAAAAATGAGTAAGCTATTTGACGCAAAAATGCTATGACGTCATAATTCAATGTTTCATATAATTTTCATAGAAAAGTATCGTTTTTGACATTTGGATAAAAGTATTGAATTTGACTAGTTGGAAACAACCGTATTGCGAAGTCACAGTTGGAACCGCGCGGAAGTGCTAACCAGCTCAAAACAAATTACTTTTGTGTTAACAAAAGATGGAAAAGCGCTTTACCCAAGCGATAGCCCAATCTAATAATTCATACAAGTTAGCAATTTTTACTTGTTTCAGTTCTTATACAAATTTATTAATCCTACTGGTAATGATATCGACGTGTGTCTACCAATTCATTACTACATCAGTTATAACTCCAAAACAATTTGCATGTGTCTCGTTTTTGATGTTGGTTTTAGTAATTTTGACGCTGTTTTTTGAATCAAATTTTGATTAAATTGAATTTTGATTGATATGTCTATGTTTATTTTGTAAACAGTGTGGTTTTGTTCTCTAAAACGTCTGGAATTGCATCAAGAGAGCCGAGAATGCTTTCTTATTCTCATTCCATGCTCATAAGAAAAATAATGGCAGAAATGAGTTAGTCATTAATCGAACTGAATCATGCTTATGTTAATCATACAAATGACTTACTTTCCGGTATGTCAAGTTGATAACTAAACCATATGAAGTAGTCAAAGAGGTTTTCTCCATAAAGTTATTATTCGGTTATAACTTTACGGAGAAACACTAATCCTTTGTAGAACTAAAAGGGATTTTGGCGAGAGAAGAAAGAAAGAAAAAGACTTGGACATATTGCTCCAGTTATTAATACCCAAGAATTCCTACCGAACAGTGTAAAAGTTGTTTGCGAACACCTAAACAGGGATAATTAATTAAACAAAAATGTTGGATTCCCGCCAACACTCCAGAACACGTCGAAAGTTAGAAAACTCATTCCGTATAAACACTTTAAGTATAAAGAGATGTAATTCCTATGTTTATGGAACTGAATATTTTTACGGTCATGTTATCGCATTGAGCTAGTTCTTACGATTGTTTTACGCCCCGTTAACTTTGTTTAAAGCATTACTTCGCTGTAATGATAAGCAGCCGATCGTTCAACGAAAAAGCCTTTTAACACTTTATTTATTGAGGATTGGAGTTAGTTAGTTTAGATGCAATTTTCCAAGGAAACGAAACAATTCGAACTGCATTTTACGAACATTTGACTCGGGTCGTAAGGTGGTTTTTCGCTCGCAATAATTTTGACAATATTAACGTTATGCATGCTTACCTGGTTTCTCATCAATTTGTTACACTCGTACTGCGTACAATACAGCCAAATTACAATTTTAGATTATTTAGGTAAAACTGTCACAGCAATAACTCATAACGTCCCCATTATGTCAATATATCGACGACCGACCAACTAGAAATTTATCGACGTCAAAATGCTTTGCAGATCAATGAAAAGACTCCAAGTGCAGTCTGTAACATATTATTCTATTTTTTACAGCATTGAAAACCTGTTGGCTTTCACAAAAGATCTGCTTGATGGTAAATTGGAACCTTTCGTCAAGTCCGAACCTGTTCCTGAGAGCAACGATGGACCAGTGAAGGTAGCTGTCGGCAAGAACTTCAAGGAGTTGGTCACTGACAGTGGACGTGATGCCCTCATTGAGTTCTACGCTCCTTGGTGCGGACATTGCCAGAAACTCGCTCCAGTCTGGGAGGAACTTGGTGAAAAGGTATGATCAATGTTGAATCAGATTGACTGGCTAATGAAAAACTGCTTTTGACAAATAAGTTTGTGGCATGTAACATATTTTTATACATAATTAATTTTTCATAGGCGACTAGCGAGCTCTGTGTTGTTGTTAATTATAATTTTTACTTATATGCTATTTTCGAGTTCAATTTAATTAATAATATGATGATTTGGTTAACAGCTAAAGGACGAGGCTGTAGACATCGTGAAGATCGACGCGACCGCCAACGACTGGCCCAAATCACAGTTTGACGTATCTGGATTCCCCACCATCTACTGGAAGCCTGCTGACAACTCCAAGAAACCTGTCAGATACAATGTGAGTTGAACAACCTGTGATAGTTAAGGATGAAAATCCTAAAAAAAATACCTTATTTACCTAGATACACAATTTTTTTATAGCTGCCATTTTAATATAGATAAAACTTCTTCAATTTTTTTTTTAAATTTCGTATAATATGCTATTGCAGGGTGGCCGTGCTCTCGAAGATTTCATTAAGTATGTAGCTGAACAAGCATCCAGCGAGCTCAGTGGCTGGGACAGAAAGGGCAAGCCCAAGAAGGAAGAGCTCTAAAGAGTTGTGATGTAAAACTTTCCATGAAAGATCTGTGTGAGAGTGGAGTGTGAGAGTGTGGGTGCATGCGTTATATAGAACCACTGGCATGCCAACTTGTCCATATCCCATCCCAGTGATGCTCGCCCGAGTAGACATGTTGGTGGTATAAATCTATTTTAGATTTATCTAAATACAGTAATTTTGAATGCATTTCTTTATATAGTGTCGGTGGAATAACAAATAAATTAGGTTGTATTTATAATCTGTGATTTTATTTCTAATGTGTTCTCTTTTTAACTACAATGACTATGAGATTTATCAACTACGACTAAACCAAACTATCTTGTGTATAAATGCTTTGATAAACATTGTCCACTAGACAGCTAAAGATACCTAAAACGGGGTGTATAGAATTAGAGGGGTGAATTGGATACAGAAAAGGGGTGAATAAATGTTGGAATTTTTTTCTATATTCGAAATTTTAATTGGATTCCAGATTTGACAATTTCAGTTTTGCAACGTTATAACAAGTACTAAATAGTGACATTGTGAAATTATTCGACATGGAAATGGAATATTTCCTAATTGATTCCTCTCGTTTATACATTTTCTCTCGTAAACTAAGATTATCAGGAAATTAATAATAGTTTTGACAATTGATTAGTGATCTGAGAATTTTTTTTATAATTGTGTGTGAAATTAATAAAAAAATGTGGTGAAACTTTTTTCCAAACAGAAATGTATAATTATATTTTAATTATTTTATTTTACATCAATTATATATATATGTATTTCATAATAATTATTAATCTATTTTACACTAAGGCGAGTTTCTCGTCAGATAACGAAATTATGGTTATTGTTCCAGATTCTAAAAGGCACAACTTGTTTCCTTATGTCATACTGTCTCAGAATATTCCTCAAATAAGCTACGATAAAGAAGTACCATTAAAAAAATCTCAAATAAATTGTCTTCCTATGTGGGAAGAGGATAGAAAGCAATTATTAACCCTCTTTTTACTCAGTAGTGATATGTATTTATTTACTTTTACGGGTATTCATTCAATAGAACTTTTACAACTATCTACTATTGACAGCATAATTATTATCTTAGGGCTGATTTTTCAATGGTTAGATAAAAGTTACCTGTAGAGTAATTACGATGATGTTGCGTCAGAATGTTTGTATAGGACAGTGAAAGCAACAATTTTATTCCTCAGATAACATTTATCTGACTATTGAAAAATCAGCCCTTAAATAGCAAAATGCCATTTAAGTCTGATTTTTAAGTTTAATTTACTTTTACCCTGACGTTAATTGTTAGTAAAACTGTCAGTGTTGTTTTAGACAGCTTCACAATTTTGACACTAGAGGCGCTAGTTAGAAAGTACAAAATATAATATTTACAAGAGATAATATAAGAAAAATAAATTAACTATATATTTTCTTCTCTCCACCTTTCTATCCATTCTGTGATTGTGTCAACATTCTTATGTAGCTGGTCTTCTGTGTCATTCTGTAGTTCTACCACAATCTCTGGCTTGTACGAAGACTGTGCCTCTTCTAGCAATGTTTCAAATATTTCACACTGAATGTTATCTTCTAATTTCTTGCCTGTGTATCCTCTGAAAAAAAATTATACAATTATGGACTTATATATAAAACTGAATCACAACTTCCTTTGATCATACATTACATTAGAACAACCAGACCGGTTTATTAAGATAAAAAGTATCAACAAACTTATATAGGAACATACCTTGCTGTTAGCCTGTCAAAGAGTGCAGTGTTATTGGTCCTTACAACAAAAACACCGTCAAACCACCTCTCTGGAAAAAAGTCACATCCATGGTAGTCCACAATGTTGCCACCCTTTGCCATCATACCTTCCATAATGTCCAGCAGCTAGAAACAAAGACACTACAAATTAAAAAAGAAATAAACATATAAAAATGGGTTAAATTGTGAGGTTTTCAGAAGCCATAGAATGTCTTGTCTCCTGTGGTACATCTACCAAGACCCACAGAAGAAAGTCTGGGCTGTAGAGATAGGAATGTCTAGACAACACGCAGTATGTCCAGAAGTACAGCATTCTGCATCATGCATCATCATGATAATTACCTTGTCTTCATTTAGAAACGGGCACTGATACTCTGGATCATATTCGTCTAAACAACTAAATTCCTCAGCTAATTTGGACACTTCTCGCCAGGTAAACTTTGTTCTTTCAGCCAATAAACGCGAAAGTGTAGACTTCCCGACACCTGGAGTACCTACAAGTAAATAGACGAAACATTTAGAAGTAAACAATCAAAGAACTTGCAAAACCACACGTGGGTTTATAGAGGTTGATTAATAAATTCAATATTACCTGTTATTAGGATGTTAGGCACCATTCTTTTGGTAGTAGCCATTGTAATATGAAAATATGATACTTTTCTCTTACGAAACCCTTAACTACTTTAGCGTACTTCTTGGTTATTATAACATTTAATGTTTTGACTTTTTCGTGATGCACCCAGCAAGCAAGTCACATTTAAAACGAAACAGGATACAAATCAAAACACTTTTCTGTCAATTTAGTAGGCAGTGACCAAAGAGTATGTAACCACTACGTTTAGTTTTGGCAGTGACAATGACAGTCTGACAGTGATGAGTGGATGTCAATGATGTTGTTTTTGAAGAGTTACATTCTTTTTGTCTATGTGTCTAACGCACTCAGATCAATCTCAAATTTCAACGTAAGATATTAATAAGATAAAGTAATTTTTATGTTACAGCTAATATGTATAAAATTCAAAAGACTTTTATAACAAATTATTATATCTTTCTTCGTACAATGAACTCGTTTTACATAACTGTATAATGCTAAAAAACTAAACTTGAAGCGATAACTGTCTTGGAACGCGATGTGACATAATATAACCTCAAAATTTTACAAATGGAAAGAAAAATAATCTAAAATGCGTTACTATATTCACTTGCGCCGTGTTTGATTGTTTTGTATAATGCGCATTTATAGGCCCAAAGGTATAACAAGAGGACAGATTGTTTTAGTGTCAGTCCTAGGAGTATTTAGCGGAGTATACATCTGGAGGCCACTATTTGACGATTACTTCGGAAAGCGTAAAGTTGTTACAGGCGAGGAATCCAGTGAAACTAAGACATAATGGATCACATTAAAGTATGGTTCAGAAACTCTAGTCCCCTTATGAAAATGTTAATGGCTATATCTTTAACGTCGGCAGCAGTAGTAGCCCATAAAACATTGTACGCTCCTTACGTAAAACGGCAAAGATACAGGCAGGCAGAAGAGTGGGCAAACAAGATTATAGAACAAGAAGAATCTGGAGAAGGTGGCTATAACAATATCTCATATTAGCTGTAACATTATGTGTGTACATAGTAGGTAGATTATAAATTAAATTCAGTTGAAAACCCATGTTTTGTTTTTTCGACTTCAACAGCAACCCTACCAAAATATTGCCTTGCCTTGACGGGTTACCTACGTCTACGTACCTCCCTAATCAAGACTTGAAAAGTTGAAATAAGATTGCGAAATCGGATTCTTATTAAAGTCACAAATGCACCTACAACTCTCATTCAGATTCTAGTGCTACATGTGTATTAAAATAAGTGTGCAAAATCAAATCAGCCTTACATAGATTCATTTTAACATTCCTACTTACATCCAAATTGTGCAATTTCAAATCAATAATTATTGTTCCATTCTTACCCACAAGTACCTACCTACCTATTACGGCAATGATTATTTTGCAAATATTGTTTGTTATTATAAATAATTGAAACAGCTAAGTACAAGTATCTACTTATTAACAAACAGCATTTTAAAAAATATACCAGTAATTCAGCCTTCACCTTGTCAAACGGGCGAAATGAAGGAAATGTTGAGTTGAGTATATCCACCCTTCCCCTTTTCAAGAAATAGGTGGAAATAGAAATGATTCCGTAATAATTTAACACTATTTTAATAAGTATTCAGAACCCGCAGGTAACTAAGTAATAAAACTTTAAAATAAATTTAAATATAAAATTTCAGATCCGGTTATCGTAACGTGTTGATCACACATCCATTAAGTATTATTATTCGTAAATGCCTATACAGTTGGTAACGTCTACAAGTCACTCTTGAAGGTTGCGGTCATCTACCTGCTATCGTGCGTTTTGCAGACGAAAATTTGACAAAGGGGCAATGACCCGTCCTAATGATTAAGATTTTCTAAAAAATACTGCATTATTCCTATTAACATTACACCTATGAATGTTTATTATTTAAAAGGTAATTTCAATGTCTATTTTTAGGCAATTAATATAACATAACCCAAGTTATTGTTAGCAATTGAAAATTGCATAATGTTTTGTATCCATGCATACAGTATTTTAAAAAACTGTTTAACGACTACACTATAAAGCTGGAATGTGAAGCTGGTATCTATCTAAGTGCCTATGTTATAACTAATTTTGTAAATAAATTGCACTCCGGTTACGCAAATATGACTGTTTTTTAGTTGCTTTTATATCAAGTTCTTTATAGTATAGTATTAATAATAAACAATAGCTGGTTGTTTTATAAGCTACCAAGTCAATACAATTACAAGTTTCTGACAAGAAAACTAACATTTTTCCAGAACCACGTGCTCGATGATGTTTTGGTATCATTTACTTACCTGCCTAATAAAACGTTACACAGTTTATCAGATTCATAGAATGTAATGGTACCTATGTATTGATATCTTTGTGAATATGGAAAGTAGGCGTTGACTGTTATACAGTCAGTACCTATATTGTGTTTGTGTTATGTAGATAGCCTATATAATTATAGCTTTATATGTGTATAACCTTGTGTAATAGCGTTGAAAATGCATTACACATGTTTTGTAAATTATTGCACAAATAAAGATACTCATAGCAAATTTGTTTGTTTGGATTGTAGAGGTTAACCGAAAAACAATTTTATTGTTATTGTACTTGTGCTTTACACCTGATGACCACATTCGGGTTACAAGTTACGTGTTTAGATATTGCCTTAACTTTATTAACAGGCACGTTCACGTTGGAATCGACACGTGAGTTTACGAGAGTGAGACTTCAATGACACGTGTTCATGACGTTTACACCTTAGGTACTTAAATAAAGAACATATCAATGTAATATTTTACACATATATTGCACAAAATTAGTAATTTAAAAGAATTGGTACCTATTTTTTTATTTGCATAAATATCACTAAACTCTCTAAGGCCTTGCAATTTAATGTTATCTAAGTACCTAGTATTATTCAGTAACTTCAATGACAAGATTTGTTTGATTTAATCTAATTCGGGTAAATGTGACGCATTTCTAAGACGGTGACGTACTACTTTGAGGTGATTCACCTTGTCTGAACATTATAGTCAGAAATGTGAATGACTATCGCCACTGGAATATTTACCTTTGTCTTAAAAATGGCAAAACATCTAGGTACTAACACCTATGTTCAATGAATTATTTAGGTAGGCATATCTTGATAAATTAGGGACCAACCATGCTTGTTCTAAAGAACAACCGATAAGACAATCTCTTATAGGTACTCTAGCGAAATTGACTAAAGCGAAATTTACCCTAGTTTTGTACTAGAACGAGCGACGATCTCTGGCCACCGTAAGCGAGGGTCTGCGGTTGACGGACAAGGTTCCGCCCGACCACCACCAGACCCGAGCGTAAGACGCGTCAAAGTTAATAGACCACCACAGATGGGTCCCAATACGGCAGATGTTTAGCCGGGGTTGCAAAAAGGTACCGCGGCCTCGACCTGCAGCAGGGAATGGAACGGTTTTTTTTAAGTCCGTAAGTTGACACTCCCTACATTCGTACCCTGAGCGCGAGATATCATTGATGATTTTCTTTAGACAAAAAAGTTAGGGTTGTAAATGTAAATACTTACGTACCTAATAAAAAATGGTGTCATGTCTACATAATAGTAATAATTTTATAAAAGTAAGTAGAAATATACAAAACTAAAATTTTACTAGACACTCGTTCCTATTCTACCGTCAATAGCATAGTTGCAGTAAGTACGCTCTAGACACTTTTGAGAAAAACGTGGTTAAAGTTTTGGCTCGAAAATCTTCCATAAATCCTTTGTTTGTAATCAGATCATGATGGTTGATACCTTAAATGAAAGAGGAGCTCAGCCTCTATCTATTACTTATTTAGACACGATTACTGAGTTATTGAAAGACCAAATAAATTAATCATTGTTGTTATACTAAGTATTTCTTAGAGGCTCTCTGGTAGGGAACACTTAGCATAAACACAGTAAGTGTATTATTTACTGTATTTATGCTAAGTAACCATACGAATTTATGTTTAAATATAATATGGTTCAAAAGTTTTATTATATCAGGCTGGTGATAATAAAACAATTAGTTATTATTAAAAATGTATTTAAAAAAAATCAACTAGCGGGAGGCCTGCCCACACTACGCTTTCCGGTCCTTGGTCGCCACTCTAGGACTTTTCGGGCCCATCGACCGTCCGTCTTTCGAGCGACGTGGCCTGCCCATTGCCACTTTAGCCTGCAGATTTTGCGAGCTATGTCCGTGACTTTGGTTCTTTGGCGAATTTCCACATTTCAGATTTTGTCGCGCAAAGAGACCCCGAGCATAGCCCGCTCCATCGCGCGCTGAGCGACGCTGAGTTTAGCAAGAAGGCCAGAAGATAAGGACTACGTCTCAGTACCATACGTCATCACCGGCAACACACACTGGTTAAACATCCTGGTCTTCAGACACTGTGGGATTTTCAATGAGAAGACATCGTGTAACTTCCCGAACGCCGCCCATACGAGTTGGATTCTTCGGGCGACCTCTTTCTCGAAGTTGGACCTACCTAGCTGAATGATCTGACCAAGGTATGTAATGGTCAACAACTTCAAGGATGTCGTTCCCAACGATGACCGGTACAGGTGCAACATGGACATTAGACATGATTTTTGTCTTGTCCATGTTCATTTTCAGACCCACCTGTAGGGAAACGACATCAAGGTCGATGAGCATGGTGTTCAGGTCCTCCAAAGACTCTGCTAAAACGACTATATCATCGGCGAAGCGCAGGTGAGTTATGTATTCGCCATTAATATTGATGCCAAAGCCACTCCAGTTCAAGAGCTTGAAAACGTCCTCTAATGCGTTCGTGAACAGTTTCGGAGAAATTACGTCTCCCTTCCTCACGCCTTCCTGCAATTGGATTGGTTTTGTGCAGTCGTCCTGGAGCCGAATGAGCATGGTGGCGTTTCTGTGCAAACATCTAAGCACGTCGACGTATCTACAGTCGACATGGCATCGTTGGAGAGACTGCAGCACTGCCCAGGTTTCGATCGAATCGAAGGCTTTCTCATAGTCTACAAACGCTAGACACAATGGCTGATTATACTCCTCTGTCTTTTGTATAATCTGGCAAAGCCTTTCCGGAACCCGGCTAGTTCGGGAGGCTGGAAGTCATCGAGCCTGCGTTCGAGACGGTTCGTCATGACTCTCGAGAACAGCTTGTACACATGACTCAGAAGTGAAATAGGTCCGTAGTTTTTCAACAAAGTGCTATCTCCCTTTTTGAAGAACAGAACTACAACACTTATTTGCCATGATTCGGGCGTACTACCTTCGAGTATGACGGAATTAAATAACTTTTGGAGGACTAAAAGTATCGGTTTCCCACCCGCTCGCAGAAGGTCTGTTGTGATTCCATCATCGCCCGGTGCCTTGTTGTTTTTAAGCTGCTTGAGAGCCATCCTAATCTCGTACAGGCTGATGTCTGGGATATCCTCAGTGTAGTGTCGTGTCAGCTTAGCTCTTGGGTCCCGAGCTGCATCGACAATGGGTTGCCGTGTTGAGGTATACAACTGTCCGTAGAACCTCTCGAGCTCTCTCAGAATCTCCGATTTCGATGAAATGATGCTACCATTATCGGTCTTCAGCCTCGTTATTTGGCTTTGCCCAAAAGACGATTTTTTTGCGAAGACTTTAGTGCCCTGATTTCGCTCGATGGCCTCCTTAATTCGAGCAGTATTATATGCACGCAAATCGCGTCGCATGGCTTTTGAAATTCGCCTATTGAGGTTACCGTACTCTGACATATCGGCTGAAGACTGTAGTCTCATTTCGTTTCGGTGCTTCAGGAGCTTTCATGTTCCGTTCGCGAGCTTTTGAGGCTTGTTTCGGCGTAAGGTCTTAAAGAATTCCGACCCCACTGCTCGGACAGTTTCCACCAACCCATTATTTATTTCGTCCACGGTTTCGCAATCGGTAAGGCACTGGAAGCGATTATGAAGTTGGAGTTGAAAGGCGTCGGGGTCCCGAATCTGAGCGTGGCTAGGATGGAGTGTCGACTTCACCAGACGTGACCTTTCCAGCTTGACATTAATATGTTGACATCAGTATGCCCCTGACAATTCGGTGATCGCTACCAGTTTTCACTTTAGCAATTACAGAGACATCGCTGAATATACGCTTGTCGGTCGCAATAATGAAGTCGATCTCATTTTGGTTGTCCCATCAGAGCTCATCCAGGTCCACCTACTGGCCGGTCGCTTTTTGAAGAAGGAGTTCATCAGATAGAAACTCTCCCTCTCGATAAAGTCTACCAGGCGCTGTCCCCGATGATTTCGCTACCCACATCCAAATGGCCCCACTTTCAACTCATCGCCATTCCGTATCTTTGCGTTGAAGTCTCCCATCACAACCCCGCACACTCCCGTGCACCCACGTGCACTCGCAAATCGTCTTCATAGTAATCGAAAATTTTACGTAGGTATTCAAGGAATACATAAATAATACTTTCAATTGTTCCCTACTGCTTGTGTTATAAGATAAATTGCGTGACGTTTCATTACAACGACGAATTATGTTCACAGTAAAGCAACTTTACTTGCACAGTATTTATGACGTGGCACTATATCGCAGCTACTTAAACGTGCAGTAAAAACGACTTATAATTTTTATAATTAGTCGTTAGATCATATTATATGTATGTACTTCCTAAGCATGGATACAATATAGATAATTTACAGCTTCCATGATAAGTACACCTGACTCTTACGCTACAACTGCTGCCTAAACATAATTACAGGATGGCTATATGCTCTGTAAATAATGATTAACCTCATGTTAGATCTGATTACGTTTCTAAACATAAATTCAATTTCGCATCGAACTGTCTTTGTAGTAAGTAATCTGAAACCTACGCTTAGGATCAATACTAAGCATACATGCAGTATCGCGGCATATTGTTTTTAAGACTAGACCACTCATTTAGTAAATATTGAGAAATTGCTTGGGATCAAAACAGTATATCTTCTTAATGTTTATTTGCTAGGCCCAAATTCAATTTTAATAAAGTAAATGACTTAACATATTAGTAGTATAGTAGTCATACTGTACTTATGCTGAGAGACTCAGAACAAGATTTTTTACCGTATGTGTGCCCACTGTAATAATACCTTGTGATGTAAAAACAATGCTCAACTTACTGCAAATTTTTAATTGCTAAATATGAATTAAAACACGATAGAAATTAATGAGTAAGATGTATACGTAGATCTCGTTCTCGTGATCACGTCTGTATATCTAACTCAATTTTGACAAAAACCCGACTTACTGCAACTATGCTATTGACGGCAGTATTGGCCTCAATGGTTTATCAATTTATTATCAACGCATATCCATTATCATAAATCAGATGTTGTGGTGCTCACACAATGCCTTACCTTTTTGGACATAAAACACATACCTACACATTATATTCATACTGAGAAAGGGTTGTTTCACAATCACAACACAATAGATAGGTAGGTACTTAGGTATTGCGATATTTTGTCGCACCTACCCTTTGTAGGTATCTAGTTAATACTATCGAATGTCAAGCAAACCATTAACTGTGTGCGGGAACATTAATTTATTAATCCTTAAAAGCGAACGCCTGAGTTCGCGCACCTAGGGTGTCTTTTTCTATTGCCTCAACATCAATGAACAGGTGGGCACGCAAGATTTTCCCTAGTAAGTTTTAGATAGAAATAAGTGTGACACTCCAATTTTCACGAGTGATGGTTTGGCTAGTGCGTGCGTTCGTGCAGCGGAATGTTGTTGAATTTAAAGATTTTAATTATGCAGATATTTAGTGTATGACGTCGTATAATTGTGTATGGTAAAAAAAAATTTGTGCACGCAACCATTGTGGAGAAATTCACCAAAAACTGATTCCGCTGGGCGAACGTTGTCCTGGCGGAACTTTTTTTAATCCATAGACTTTAGAAGAAAAGAGATGTATCCAAAAATTAGTGTGTATTTGTGTGTAATTGTGTATGTATGAATAAAACTAGTGCATGCATAAATTTCGGAGAAATTCAAGTTTCCGCTACGCGAACGTTTGGCCATTAGCTAGTTTTCATATAAAGCGCTTACACAGAGAGCTGTAGATTTTTACATACGTTGTTTTGAATTTGTGTATATTTGTTTAAAAAACAGATTAAGAAAAAATCGTAGGGTTTAAAAGATAAAAATATAAACGTAAAATACGCTTATTAGGTCTTAGCTCTTAAAGTATGCACTTTAGGGTCTAGATTTTCACGTTTATACAAACCTTGTAAGTGTCTGCAACATGTTGCCAAGTATCAATGATGTTCCGTTAGTAATTAAATAGTTATAGGACAAATTTACCATGAATAGATCACTGTTTACAAAGCAGTCAAATATCACGACGTTCTAAATGAATTGCATGGTAAAATGTATGCCAATAATTAGTGTATTCATTCAACTATTCACATGCAAAATTTCATGTCATTAAATTCAGTAATTAAAGAAAAACAATTATAATACTGACGAAATATCGAAAACCTACATAACCCGACCAAGTTCGGATGGCTACAAAAAAGCGGCTGTTCAATATATTTAGGTAACATCCCAAAATTTACAGTATAATACCGGTATTGAATTGGTACAGGTGATAACACACTTGTTGTTTCGAAATAATTTATAGGTCATTTATTTTTGGACACCTACTTTTTTAAATGTAAGTATTTGACTATGACAGAAAGTAGGTACTATTTACGTAGGTACTTTATTTAAGTATGCGCTTGAGATTTGAGATATAATCTAATTATATTTAAGACAAATAAAATTCATACAGCTAATTTCTATTGAAGATTTCACGGATCAGGATTCTAACTATAGACCCCTTAGGGAAATTAAATATTTACCACATGTAAGTACTTAAGTACTACTGTTTAGGTAAATATTTATCATATTGTAGCTTATTACACTATTTAACCAATATTTTTTATTACACTATTTAACCAATAGAGGCATGCACGAGCGTGTGTACGATACTGTTTAATTTTTTCCTAACGCTTGTGTACGATAATGTACCATATTAATAAATGCTATATTGGAAAGTTAAGAACGTTTCTTAGATATATGGCACGGCCGCTTTTTTGTAGCCATCCGAACTTGGTCGGGTTATGTAGGTTTTCGATGCTTCGTCAGAATTATAATTGTTTTTCTTTAATTACTGAATTTAATGACATGAAATTTTGCATGTGAATTGTTGAATGAATACACTAATTATTGGCATACATTTTACCATGCAATTCATTTAGAACGTCGTGATATTTGACTGCTTTGTAAACAGTGATCTATTCATGGTAAATTTGTCCTATAACTATTTAATTACTAACGGAACATCATTGATACTTGGCAACATGTTGCAGACACTTACAAGGTTTGTATAAACGTGAAAATCTAGACCCTAAAGTGCATACTTTAAGAGCTAGGACCTAATAAGCGTATTTTACGTTTATATTTTTATCTTTTAAACCCTACGATTTTTTCTAAATCTGTTTTTTAAACAAATATACACAAATTCAAAACAACGTATGTAAAAATCTACAGCTCTCTATGTAAGCGCTTTATATGAAAACTAGCTAATGGCCAAACGTTCGCGTAGCGGAAACTTGAATTTCTCCGAAGTTTATGCATGCACTAGTTTTATTCATACATACACAATTACACACAAATACACACTAATTTTTGGATACATCTCTTTTCTTCTAAAGTCTATGGATTAAAAAAAGTTCCGCCAGGACAACGTTCGCCCAGCGGAATCAGTTTTTGGTGAATTTCTCCACAATGGTTGCGTGCACAATTTTTTTTTTACCATACACAATTATACGACGTCATACACTAAATATCTGCATAATTAAAATCTTTAAATTCAACAACGTTCCGCTGCACGAACGCACGCTTGGCTAGTCTATTATTTTTAAACTTGTGTTCTACCCAAGAACTATTATTACCTATGCAGATGTTTGTGTCAACCTATTTCCGCTTTTCAGAAATAGTGTAGAGTTCATTCACCTTTCAATTTCAGTTCATTGAATCAAATTATGAATGTGTTTTAGAATAGGTAGTTATAATATAATAAAAGGACAGTGTAGAATCAAAGTGATTCAAGCTTATGCATGAACTTTTAGATACCTAAATAGTGAAATAATTTAGCTAATACTCTATTGGTATAGACAGATATATGTTACTAATAAATGAATGCTTTCTCACATAGGTACAAGTATTTCTAGTATGTACCTATGTTTGTGAATTAAGGTGTATGTGTGTAAGAGAATTCATTGGGAAAAATTAAAAACAATGTATTTTTCACTGGAGGCTACCTTTATTCTATGAATTTACACATTAGTTTGCAGTTATAACAAAATAGTTCAGATATAACCTTATATAAATTATAAAATAATGTTACAGTATAAGCCTTGTAAAAAATATAGAAAAGGAATGAGTTTGTAGCCCTTCTTTCCTTCGGAACACCTTGCGGTGAATGAAGTATCGCAGTTGTATGAAAAATTGTGCTGTTAACAGCGCTAGCTACTTCTTGCCCTTGGTGGCCTTCTCGGCGGCTTTGGTGACCTTACCACCACCAGCTTCCTTGAAGTTGACAGCCTTGATTACACCCACAGCGACCGTCTGCCTCATGTCACGCACGGCGAAACGACCGAGGGGAGGGAATTCCTGGAAGGACTCAACACAGAGAGGCTTGGAGGGAACCAAGTTGACGATGGCAGCATCTCCGGATTTGATGGACTTGGGGTTGTCCTCAGTAGATTTACCAGTACGACGGTCAACCTTTTCTTTGATTTCAGCGAACTTGCAGGCAATGTGGGCTGTGTGGCAATCCAGCACAGGTGTGTATCCGTTTGAGATTTGACCAGGGTGGTTGAGCACGATGACCTGTGCTGTGAAGTCGGCGGCGCCCTTGGGTGGGTTGTTCTTGGAGTCACCAGCGACGTAACCACGACGCAACTCCTTGACGGAGACGTTCTTTACGTTGAAACCAACGTTGTCACCGGGTACGGCCTCTTGGAGAGCTTCGTGGTGCATCTCCACAGACTTGACTTCAGTGGTGATGTTCGCGGGGGCGAAGACGACAATGGTACCAGGCTTGAGGATACCAGTTTCAACTCTGCCTACGGGCACCGTACCAATACCACCGATTTTGTATACGTCCTGGAGGGGAAGACGCAGGGGCTTGTCTGTGGGGCGAGCAGGGGGCAGGATGGCGTCGAGGGCCTCAATGAGGCATTTACCTTCAGCCTTGCCTTCCTTGCGCTCAACGTTCCATCCCTTGAACCAGGGCATTTTGGTTGACGCCTCCAACATGTTGTCTCCGTGCCAGCCAGAAATGGGGACGAAAGCGACAGCAGCTGGGTTGTAACCGATCTTCTTGATGTAAGAGGACACTTCCTTCTTGATTTCCTCGAAACGGGATTCGCTGTATGGGGGCTCAGTGGAGTCCATTTTGTTGACGCCCACAATCAGCTGCTTGACACCGAGTGTGAAAGCGAGCAGAGCGTGCTCACGGGTCTGTCCGTTCTTCGAGATACCAGCCTCGAACTCACCGGTACCAGCGGCGACAATGAGTACGGCGCAATCAGCCTGGGAAGTTCCAGTGATCATGTTCTTGATGAAATCTCTGTGTCCAGGAGCGTCAATGATGGTGACATAGTATTTAGCGGTTTCGAACTTCCACAGAGCAATATCAATGGTGATACCACGTTCACGCTCAGCCTTCAGTTTGTCCAATACCCAGGCGTATTTGAAGGAACCCTTACCCATTTCCTGGGCCTCCTTCTCGAACTTCTCGATGGTACGTTTGTCGATACCACCGCATTTGTAGATCAAGTGACCGGTGGTGGTGGACTTGCCGGAGTCGACGTGTCCAATGACGACAATGTTAATGTGAATCTTTTCCTTTCCCATTTTTGGTTAGTCTAGAACAAAACAAAAGAAATTCATTAAAACAATTTAATTGACATGAAAAGTGCAAGGGGTTGTGTGATGCGAGCCGGCATCTGCAAGGTCGCAACCTCATGTACCGCGCGGCCGGCAATATGGCGGCCGCATGGCCGCCTCGCCCTATCTTGACATTTCACAATGGATGTCAGCCATTACGGCAAAAACATGAGAATTTCACAATAGAATACGAATACATAATGTGAAATAACTATAAACTTAACAATAATTGCAAGATTAAACCTTTGACAATGAAGGAAATGAGAAAACAAGTGTGCATCAACCACGTGGTGGTGAGCCGGTTAATGAACAAGTGTGACGCGTAAGCAAACGACAACCGTGTTAAATTCGATATTTGAATAGAATAGATATCAATTAACTTAACAATTGCTGTATCTGAATCATTAATAAAGTTACCGTAACCATACGGTAAGAAGAAAACGTGTCTTACAGGTTTAGAATTATACCACAAAAAGACCCAGGTAATTGAAATGAAATTAAGATATTTGAATACGTTTGAATTAAATAACACAATCGTTTATGCTTACGGTTATCTAATATCACTTTTAACACTGCACTAAACAATTTCTTCTGACACTCACCACGGATTACAATCCACGTGTAATATCCGAGATAGACTCCAACAGAATGGACGAGAAATCGTTGCTTTTTCAGCTGGCTGGAACGAGAAGACTCACTTCCGGTACTCAGTGTGGCCACACACTACTAACCAACTTCCTATTTAAAATAGACTGGAAACACCAGTGAAAGGTACATGTACCTACATTAAATGTTTACACATCAAAGATCAATTTGATGATGATTTTACATATTTTAATACGTATTGGTACAATTAAACAAGTTACAAGTGTTTAAAGCGGCGAGAGCTTTATGGGCATTTATTATGAAATGATACATTATGTATTTGTTCAAAAATAGTAACAACATTTACGAAAATGTTCCACATAAGTTTGCCTTTTTTAGAGGATGCAAAATCTTCAAGTTACCTCTTCCACCCCATGTGAGACCAGAAGGAGTGTTGCATGTGATAACAGTAAAATGTTATTGAATAAAAAGTTAGCTCAATTATACAAGGTTTTTTTTGCAAATAGGTCATAAAACGGACCTCTTTACAAAATAAATTATACAAAATGCTATCTACATTTCTAATTTACTTTTATTTATTTATGACAATTTTCGCAAAATCAGTTGAGTAAGTACCTGTTAGCATTTGAACTTGTTTTGACGTTTGTATGATGATATAACGTTGTCTTTTCTGTCTCCCTATATTCTTTTTATTTGATATTGTAGGTATCGCATTATTTTTTTGAGAATCATTTCCGAATTGTAGAAATATTTATAGGATACTTACTAACGAATATTTAATACATCAAAACATATTATGGATTCTAACAAGATTATTACAATTTGCGTTAAACTTGTGTTATAGTTAAATTAAACGTTGATGAGACAATGCACTCAGGTATTGCTTGAAATTAGTCGAGTTCTCTCCCAAAATTGTTATGTGAGATTCGAAAGTAAGATGTTAATCATAAATTATTTATTATGAATATTATTCCAGTTTAATTGTTCCATTGCCATTTTTCTTGGAAACTTTTTTAAGTTTGGTAACTTTGTAAATGTTACGGATATGACGTTCATTAAGCGCTCATTCGTTCGGAAATCAATACTGATATAAATCACTAAATTATCAACATTGGCAACATTCTCAATTTAGTTGCAATAAATTAATAATGTAAATTGTACAATAATATAATTTACTGCTAATTTTTAAATTAAATTTCTAAAAAATAATTTCTAATACAGTAACAGTTACGACATTTACCTAGTTCATCTCTTTGATGTAACCACGGCAATAAAAATAAATATTGAGTACCTAAGTGTACTTACTTTTCTAGAGTGTCACATAATATTTAAATTTGCAAAGAGTTTTGAAAATTCAGGAGGTGAGACGGGGTGGTTTAATGCTTTGTTTAGTTAGTACTCGCAGCCCGCCCTTGCTTTGCACCGATGTCCAACTTTTTCGGTGTCAGTCATTTGTTTTCTTAGCAAACCGCTACTTGCTAATTCCTGTTTTTTCCTATTACTTGTCGAACTTTTTCGTGTAGGTACTAAATTTTGAAATGATCTTCTCAGCATAAAAATACTAATCGGAATCGGTCTAGCCGTTCATGTTTTTAACTGATCCTATTTAAATTTTTACTAAGACTTTAGTCTTTTCTTTAGCAATACCCAGAGCTAACAAAGCAAAAGTAACAAATTTTTAAAAACGTAGGTTTTAGAACTACCTAAAGTTGTTGACGTAGAAAGAAAATGTACATAAAAAATGGTACAAATTAAAAAAGAACGACTAACGATATCGTGCTGAGCTTAAAGACTGCTCTTTGACTAGGAAAGGCAGGAGACTCCAACTTTAGACCTTGGCCGAACTTTCCTAACTAACTGCTTTTTGTTTCATCAATTTCATGTCAACTGTACCAGGGAACGTAGTGTTTAAAATATTATACTCATTGTGTTGTTCATTTATTAGTCTAACAAGCGGATCGAGCTTATTGACAATTTATCATACAACTTTAAATCTTTAATTATAAATTCTTCTAAAACAATCTCAATGGTAGGGATTTAACATTGAAACCTGAATTTCAAATTGGGATAACTACTAACTTAATGAAACTGAACGTCGTAATTCGTGAAATGTCAAATTTTCTCATCCCCGCACCGCACAGTCCGCACCCCACTAAGGTATCCGTGTTGAAATCGAAGCGAAACAAATGAAAATTTGAATGAACACATCTAAGAAAATAAAATTAAGCAAGCCATGCGTTGATAAAATAAAATGCACAATTAATAATAATATACATTCGTGACATTCTTAATTAGTAAATAGTTGGCAGCATGTTCAAAAGTCGCGGAGATATTGTTTATAAATGTACAGTGAGACTTTTAGAGGATACAGAGATATTAGAATGTGAATTTCACGTGAGTATTTAGTAAATAATTAACTATACGTAGCCAGCACGAATCGTTAATGAGCTGTTGTCTTTTTTCAGCCAAGTTACAAGGGCAAATTCTTGTTGGAGCATGTATGTCAACAGTTAAATCTCACTGAGACTGATTATTTCGGACTGCGATATGTGGATGCTGGTGGTCAAAGGGTAAGTAATATTTATAATCCATAAATTTTTGCTATAACAACTCAATTTGACCTTGACTGACTACTATAGGAGTATTTAATTATTAATTAAGGCTAACACTTTTTATTGAACTCCACTTTACTGAAAAAACACAAGCTACCACTGAAAAAATAATGAAGACAAACGACAATCATTGATTTGTGTCATGAATGTTTGCCAAAAATATAAAAAATGTATCAACTCATTAGTGCCTATGTTTTAATCTTACAAACCTCCTTCACAAGAACATCCTAAAAATATTATATTTAGTTTACAATAGCCAGTTTTGAGTTAGCTGAAAAGTATGAAATTTTAAAGTTTTTACTATGGATATATTACTGTTATTACTATTTTGAAAATTACATCTTTAAAACCATCAATTGGTACTTAGTAGTGCACTTTAATATAAGAATAGTGTTTAAAAAAACTAGAATAAAGCCTGTCAGCTATGATCACAATTTATCACTACTCTGTATTCAAGTTTACCAAATAAGTCAATGGCTACTTCATCAAAGATACAGTTGGAAAGTATCCAAACTAAAACTACAGTTTTATTAGAACCATTTCTGAAGTTTATGAACACAAACTCTTTCAATAACCAAGTTTTATATGTGTCGCTAAATAAAATGTAATACTTCTAGACACCTCAGATATAAAGTAAACAAATTAGACAGAACTTAGATTAACAAAGATGGTCCCATTCAATAATGAACTCTGCTATGTTATACTAAGTGGTAACTTATTTAGAATATTTTGTAAGGATAGTAACTAAAACTTAGTTATTACATCCTAAATTAGTTACTATACTAACTGAATTAGCAACTAATATTTTTATTCTTTTCAGCATTGGCTGCATATGGCAAAATTAATACTGAAACAAGTTAAAGGTATGTATTATTGAGGTAATATTATTGTTTTGTACACTATTAGATATATATCAACCTCTGCAAAAAAAGAAAAGCTGAGAATTTGATATTCACATTCTCATATTTTAATAATATTAAAGCTCACAATTTGATAGCTGTAGCTTTTTCTTGTTTATGCCATTTCATACCTTTTAATACCCGAAGTAGATGGTAGATGCTGTTCATAAATAACAGTCTCTGACTAAAAAAAACTGTAAGAGCTTTTTCAGTTTATTCACATGAGTTAGTTGATATTTTCAATTAATCTATTATTTTTGTTGCAGATGCCTCGCCAATCCTATTTAGTTTCCGAGTGAAGTTCTACCCGCCAAATCCTCTATTGCTAAAAGAAGATGTTACTAGGTTCCAGATATACTTGCAGTTGAAAAGAGATTTACTACATGGAAGGTTATACTGTACAGCTAATGAGGCAGCTATGTTGGGGGCACTTATTATACAAAGTAAGTTCTTTATTCATATATGATAGTACTTAAATAAAACTTATTGGTTGATGGAAAGTTTTACAAAGAGTTCAACAAAACTTTTCATTCAAACTCACACGAGACAGGCATAAAAATAACTGAATGAATTAAAAAAAAATTAACTAAACACACTGTGATTTTTTCTAAATCAATTAGAAAGAGGTAGGTGTTCAGTAACCTTATTTTTTTCATATTTTCCACCGCTCTGTTCTTTTAATCTCAATTACGATATTGTTATTATTTTGATTTGATTTGTGTATAAAAAATGAATTGTCTTAGTATATCTAAAATTTGCATTATATTAAAGATATTCAATTGTTATTTTCAATTATATTCAATTATATTCAATTGCTCTTTATTACAAGAAATTCGTAGATACCACATGGTCAAAACGGCAAAACCACGTGTTCAGGTAATATTTTTTGTCGTTGTTTCTATGTGCTTGAATTATTCTAATTTGGCGTTGCATCATTGTCGGCGGATATTCTGATCAGAATATTAAATGCTTAGACCCATTCTAACGACGTCCAGAAGCGTACCTAAGACACACAAAATAAACATTTTTGAAAATTGATTGATAGATTCCTATCAAATTTAACTTTTTATATTTTGAATATGGTATCTTAAATGAGATATGCTGATGTAAAAAAAATGTATTAAATATTAATAAAATAGATTTAAAAATTTCCACCAGGCATAAATTCAAACTTGACCTGACTAGAAGTTACTTTCTTACAAAGGTACCTAAGTACATACCTACATACTTATTAATGCAAAACTACAATGTATGGTTTGAATATTTTTTTTTATAATAAACAGCAGGACTCGTATTGATAAAATTTGCTATCTCATGTTCTCGGAAACGGCTCCAACAATTTCGATGTAATTTTACAAAAACATATGTGAATACTTCCATTGCCGAAAAGTTTCATTTTCTGAAAAAATGATACCAAGCTGCGCCCGGTCATCTAGAGCTACATACGTAAAACGCTTAACCAGTTTAGGCGACCTTTAAAATCTAGATGTGCAAAGATCTAGTTACAATTAAAACCTAATTTAATTTGATAAGCAAAGTGCCAGACAGACAGAACTTATCAGTTATCTATGCTAGATTTAAAGTGCGTGAACAGTTTGCACTTCGAAACTGATAAGGGCTATGAGTTTTTTTTTACAATGTCGTTAGTTACCATGGCTCTTGTGTATGTACATTTATGTGTAAGGGCAACTCGATAAAGCGACAGGATATGGTTGAAATGATTTGCCTGTTTGTTACATTTTAAAACTACAATGCTCTAGGTACTGTATTTTTGTTAGTTTTGTTTCTTTAACTTTTATTTAATTGTGAAGTTTAAGTTTTTCCTTTTTTGATATTAGAGTTTAGAGTCCTCTTTATTGCGTACCTACCTATAATACACGTGGTTGTTGACCACGTGGCGCCATAGCCTATCCACTTCTATTTATTTATTTCTTTAGACTTTAATTCATTTCTTGTTTGATTCTAACTAGAATATTGTATACAATTGGTAGATTATAGGTAGTATTGGTAATCGCCGTACTTAGAGCCAATTAACTAAGTATTAATTAATCACACAAGCCATTCCATATTTCCATAGCAGATGGAGCCCAATACCTAATGTTCAGTCCGGGTTGCGGGTGCATGCGTAATAATATAATAATGTATCGTAGCCTTGGTTCGGAGCAGAAAAAAGAACGGGGTGGTTTTTAGTTAGTTAGTGTCTGACACCATCTCGCCCCTCCTAGGTCGGGAGATGACATTCGATGATACTACCATTAAAAAAAAACCTATCATTAGCAATTGTTTCTGGAACATAATTGTTAAGTACTTTCTAATACTTATTTGTAAATTAGACACACAACATTACGCTGTCTTGATGCGGTAAACAGAGATAGTAGTTACTAGATAGTAAGTGTACCTAAAGTTTTATCCGTTATATGCTATTTTTTTTAAAATATTGCCTTGAACGTTGGGAATAGAAACGTGGTTCTAAGTTTCTTATGGAATTTCTTCTCCGAGTTGTCAGATAAGAAATATTGACGTCATCTTGTTTAATTTTGAAATAACTATTGATTTGTACATAAAAAATAGTTATGTATTAATTTAATTCTTTCGAAGAGCATACACGTGTTTTCACTTATTTCATAAAGATGTAAATATATGTGTGTGTGTCATGTGTGTGTATGTGTGGTGTGTGTGTGTTTGAAATGAATCATTGATTCATTTGATGATTGTGCATCTACATAAAGTAGGCAACTATTTGTATTGCAGACATTGTAGTTTGCAATTGAAATTGATTACCACCTCCATGGAAAATTATTATTATTATTAAATGAAATATAAGTAGGTACAAGTGAATGTTAATAAAAACTTTTATGAAAGATCTATTGCTTGAAGAATTAGTTTTCATATTAGTTGATAGTCATCCCATAATGACAGGAAATAACTAGGGATGACAATCTGATAAATATACATATAGGTACAACATAGGCAGTAGACAGGTACATATGTATTTATACTAGAAACATTACATCACAAATCACCAGCTTATAAGTGCCCACTGCTGAGCAAAGGCCTCTCACACGGAGGAGATTTAATTAAGGAGCATTAATCTTACTCGGTACAGTTGACTAACCCAGCCTACTTTCCTATGTTTGCCCAACAATGGCATTGAATATTATGACGTCCGACGATGTGTTTACATTATAATACCTATACAAGGTTTTTATGAATTCGCAATGCAATTTCATTTGTTTCTATAGTTTCTGCTAGCGGCCATCGCCTACGTTTAGGCTATTTTTCATCCTAGTACTGTGTTCTTCCATACCACAGGTACTCTGTCTGTCGCTATGCCTAATTTTCATGAAAATTCATTCGGTAGTTTATACGTGAAAGAGTAACAAATATCTATCCACTTACAAACTTTCTCGGTAATAATATTAGTAGATAATAATATCTACATATACCATAAGTATTATTAGGTATTTTGAATGCGATGGCAAGTTGTCCCGGTGACGGTTCCCGCATGAAACAACTCTGTGTGATTGATCCGCAAATTGCTCTGCTTAGCCTGGTTGTGATATGTATGTGAAATTGTATGTAAACTCACTCACAGAACAGGAGGAAATATTAGCGCGGGGCAACCATTTTGTTAATACCCCCTTTAAAATGGGGATTTGACTTGATATTTAATGATGAACAAGATACCTATTCCCATAATATGAGGTAGGTAGAGTGAATTGTAATATAGATTGGGAGGCCAATGCTTGTAACATGTTTGTAATATTCGCGCATACATTCATTAAGACTGGGTACACAAATTACTAAGGGTCGGTACCGGAAAATTTGTCTCATATCGTCGGTCACGTAACGAAATAACAGACATATTTCCATATAAGTACATATAAAAGTTGATTGAAAAGTATGTTGAAGTGCATAGTTTGACATCATCTAGACCAATTTTGCCAATTTTGAAAGAAAATTTTGAGAAAATGAAAGAAATTGCTTTGATTGTTCGGTGCCGTGTGTTTATAAATATAGATGAGTTGACACCTAGGTAGTTCGACTCCCCTTCGAGGCTGGGGTGGGCCACTAGTAAAAATAATACATTCAACCTTTATATATTTGTTTTATACTGCGTCGACTGTAATACGTCGCTGATAGTCTGATACACTCGAGGCATATTATGTACCTATTTCGTCAAATGTGAACCAACCCTATCTCCGTCAACTCTTTTGTTTACGCGATGACGTATTTGAATATAACGTTTTATTATGTTTACGTATGGATTATGTGGTATGATAAATGATTTTTTTTTTAATTTAAAATTGAAAATGTTACACGTAACTTCATAATGATAACGTGACTGCTCACTACACAGTTGATTGATATATAACATAGTAATTGGAGATTAAAATATTTTTGTTTAGGTATAATAAAATGTAGCACAGGTTTTACCTTTCAAAGGCACTAGTCTCTATGATAGCAATACCAAAATAATTTGTTATTGTTAATCAGTTCCTTATTGTTATTGTTTATTAAATTATACATACATAAATTAGGAACCAAGACTCACTATTATAATAACAGCATATCGTAAGAGTTTAGGTACTGCTAACCTTTGACACTCTTCTGCTTAAGGTAGGATAAGTTTGCAAAAATCTCCACACTTCACTGGCGGCTTAGGGACCACAGCCTTAAGTTTCAGGTTCATTCTTAACCACTGTAATCCAGTCTTTGTCGTCTAATCTGTCTCAATTTACATAATTTTATTCATACATTTAGGCTAAGTTAGTGCCAGTTAATTTTGGAGATCCTTATTTAATAAATAAATTAAATCTACTGTTATTATGAATGTCATTCTTTGTCCACTAACAGCATTCAAAACTAAACATATTTTATGAATGAATATTTCTTTTTTTTACAGTTGAGTTAGGCGATTACGACCCCAATATCCACGTGGGCAACTATGTAACGGAGATGAGACTGCTGCTCAGACAAACAGATACCATTGAAGCTAGGATACAGGTGAGCACAATAATTAATAATTTTATGTGCCATTCATTTGGTTATGTGAATTCTTCAAGGAATGTTTGTGATAGAAAATATTTTTTTTTTTGTAAAGAAAAAGTATGTCTAAGGATTTCATATTATGCCTGTTTTTGTCTCAATAGCTAAGTGTGTGCATGTGAACGTTCAAACACGAATTAACTAAAATTTTTCCTGCTGATATTAAGTTTAACATTAAAAAAACATCTAAATGTATACTTGCTATGTTATTTTTCAAATATAGGTAGGTATAGATAGCATAAGCAATTTTATTGTTTATTCGATACTTTCTGAAGTACCTCAGTTAATTATGTATGTCATGATATTATGACATAAGTAGTTAATTGTTATATAATGTATGTATAAAAAGAGAGTTGAAAGAGAAAACGACAGTGTTAATTGTAGTACTTATCATAAATTAATCTTATCAGTTAGAAAACGTCACAAGTTCAGTACACGAGGGGGCAAAGTTGATACTGTTTATATAATAAATTCACAATGTTGTACTGTAATAATAAATGTATACTATGTTTGTGCCCACGCGTGTAGGTTGTTATTATGGCTTGTATAGTAGACTAAACATTAAACATATTATATAAGGCTGTTATAGATTTATGAATGAATTTATTGTTTTCAATTACCTTGAGATAAAAGGGCCTGTCTCACAATACTTTAAATCAGATCAAAAATATAGAAAGCATATTGTATGAATGGATAGTTTCCTAGGCCAAACAAAATAATTCGACGTTTCAATACAATAAACATACTTTTATTCATCGCTCTGTCGATACACAACATTTTCGATATTGTATAGTTTTATTTCAATAAAATAAAGTTAGCAATTGACGCAAAAATACTATGAATGACATCATGATTTGTTAAATTACTAGTTGGAAACTTACCGTATTATGTGGAACCTAAGTTCAGACCCCGAGAAACTATTTCTTTTTTTACGAAAGCTTCGTGGTGGTCGTAAGAAATAGATTACTTTTCTCAATTTCCATCTCTAGTGAGGCTAGAGATGCAGATTGTATATCTTCAGACGCAAAATCTTTGAAAAAATATTCTAATTTTTTTTACAGAAACATAATAACTATACTGACAAATAAAGAATTATAAGTAAAGGAATGTATTTTTCGGAATCCACCATCGTTATAGTACATTTTTTATGTTATTGCTATTTTTAAGGCAAAACGTGCAGACGCCGGATTACCTGATGGTAAGCAATCGGTGCCGCCCATGGACACCCGTAACACCAAGTTTTTAGAGAAGATTAAATGTAACCATGTGATTTATTCAGGAGCTACATAGAGAACCAGTGGAAGGTACCCCGGGCGGCAGTGGCGGCGTCAAGGGCATGTCGACACAGGAAGCGGAGCGCACGTTCGTGAAGATAGCCTGCCAACTCGACACGTACGGCGTCGATCCCCATCCTGTCAAGGTTTGGGTATATGTGTGCCCTTCTTATATTCCTACTTATTATTCTATTTGATTTAATGCTTGTTTAATCAACACCGACAGATTTATTTAAGTTATTGTTTGATGAGCAGATTTTTTTTGGTAAATTACCAAAGAATTTGAACTGATTGAAAAAGTTTGTTGCTCGTTCTTGGCCATAAAACAACTACTTACTAATCTAGTGAGACAGTTATGGGCTAATGTTAATAATGATAATGAGTCACTTTGTTTTCTAAATACGTCGCTATTAGGTTTCTTTTGGTTTCTGCAACCTACAAATTCTTGCAGAACTCTGGCTAACAAGCGACAACTTAGTAAGGCACATGCATTGTATTGTCTTACCATAAAATGCACATAAACTCATCAATAAATATTAAATCACAAGTATACTTCTTTTTCTCTATTTTGTGTGTATTGTATCTGTACTAAATTATCTTATTTTAGCAATAAAACAATAATGTAACAATGATTCTCTCTACACAGGACCATAGAGGCAACCAACTGTACCTGGGCATCAACCACAGTGGCATCTTAACGTTCCAGGGTAGTAGGAAGACGCACCACTTCAAGTGGTCGGAAGTACATAAGATTAACTTCGAGGGACGCATGTTTATTGTACATCTTAATTATCCAGAGGTAAGGTCTATATACCAAGTTATATTATTAGGTACTAGGTTATGTTTTTGAGCTTGGCGCCTGTTTTACTAGACATAAGATACAGATTATGTGGCTGATTGTTTATACAAATTTTGTTCCATATTCAAATTTATCTTGTAGGAGCATAGTAGCTGTACAGAAACAGTAGAATTTAATTTGTATTATAGCTAAAAACATTAAACACTATTAAAGCGATTTGCGTGATGCCTAGATAAGAAAGATGAGAGATCGTTGTCGCTTAATTGTATTTTCAAAGACAATAAATTTTTAGATTATACATCGAAATATCATTGACTATGCATGATTATTATAACACGTTAGCTATCACGGAGGTGATCACTGGCAGCGAAAGATTTGCCTTCAATAGTTATCTGTCGGCAGTCAAAGGCTTAAGACTATTCTATCAATTAGCGGCTAGATCGGTGTCAGTCATTTGTTTTTTGTTACCGAACCGCCAAGCCATAAAAAACTTGTCATCCCTCAAACTGTACTTTACCACAATAAACACAAAAAAAATATCTGTCAAGATTCGTACATGCGTTGTTGAATTTAGGAGCTTATAAAAAAATTTTCTGATTCATTTTTATGTATAAAGGAGAAGATTCTATTAATCCTAATCCTATTAAAATGTATGTGGTACATCCACATACATTTTAATAGGATTAGGACGATTTCTAAATGAAAACTTTGAAGATATTTTATTCTTCCGGAACCGTTCATATTTTTAAGATATTATAAGCAATCGTTCCATCTAGCTGACCCAGCGAACTGCATAACACCTTAAAATAAACAAATGGTTTTTAACCTTTATGGCCTATATACCCTAGATTTCCATGAATATTTCAAAAAATTGACCAAATCAACCCAGGCTTTCTCTGAGTTAAGCGAGAATAAACGAAAACGATCAGCAAATAACCGTTGAATACCAAGGTCATTTACAAACAATTATTTTAACATACTGCAACTGCATTAACCCTTTTGTATAAAATGCTGGACGTTGTACACGCAACAAAAGCCAAGATATCGAATCGACTTTAAATAAATTCAAAATAAGGGGTCTACAAATCTTACATCTGCTACACAACCTTGAATTTAAATCTCAGATTATGAGAGTCTGATGTTTTAATAATATATCAGGATGTGGTGCTTAGTGCTAGGATAAAATGACCTCTATTGAGATGAAACTCTTTGGTAAAATTACACGTGTCGACAGTTACACAATGGTGTGTTGAATAGCTTTACAATTCGGTTATTTCCCCTCGGTTTTGAATGACCAATGATTGTTGAATAACCGGCACTTCATGCTTTAATTGTGTTTATTACAAAACTATGTAGAGTTCAACCTAATATGACATTCTTAAAATAAATATTTCTTAATACAATATAACTAGCCTTTGCCCGCGATTCCCTTAGCGTAGAAAAGTGACTTCCTGCAGATTTTTGGTGTAGAAATTAATCTATGTCCTTTCTCGAGTTCTGAATTATGTCTGTACCAAATTTCACAGAAATCTGTTCAGTAGTTTAGGCGTGACAAAAAGACAGACAGACAGACAGAGTTACTTTTGCATTTATAGATAATATTAGTTTGGATATAATTTTATATTATCATTATAAAGATAATTATTTGTAATATAAGTAATTAAAAAAATAAGTCTAATATTTGTCTTTATTTAATAGCCTGTGATGTGAATTTGAAATTGTATGTTTGCAAACACACACCTAATGTCCTAGGAAAGTGCAACAATGATTTTTTAAATACAATGAAATATATTATGGAACTTGTTTTATAAAAAAAACTGTTAATACTTTATTATTGGAAAGCCCATTTAAATCCGAGACCATATCCAATTGTAAAATAAAAAATAATTTTAAATTTCAGAAGAAGCATACAGTAGGTTTCAAATGTCCGAACGGGCCCGCCTGTCGCCACGTGTGGTGTTGTGCCATCGAACAAATGCTGTTTTTTACGTGAGTACTAATAGAACATGTTTTTTATTAAAGGAGTTTTATTACGAGTAGTTTTGTGAGTCAATGACCGGTCATAAACTTATACATATATATTATAGTGCTATAATTACTATTGCAGGGTAATTAATCTTGTTTTGTAGTTTAAGTAAATTGTTCACCATGGCAGTCAATGAATTGGGTCCTGTACTCTGTTGAGTCAACACTAAATTGTATAGAGTTTTTTCAAGATTTTATGTTATGGAATAGGTCGGCCATCTTGCAGGCAGTTTTAGCGCGTGCCACCTCTTATTAGGGATTTAAGGATAGGGTTTTGAAAATTGAGTATGGGGGAAGGTTAGGTTTATAAGAAAGGAAGGAGAGGGGGGGGGGGAGGGTTGTGCATGGGGATTCCGTAAAAAATGAATCAAGTAGACAACTGAGTCTATAGTCAATAGAAAACTGGTTTTTATGCATCCGAAATAAGTCCTCAAATATTTTAAGACAGATAAGGATATAGATTCGCGTCGTTTTTCCAATTTTCTGTTCGTCTTATCATAATAGTTTACTTCTTTCCAATTTATATTTAGGTACCTACATATAAATATTACCTCCTTGTCGCAATGTTGAAAGATTTTTATGGTAATCTTTATAAAGTAAGAATATTCCAGTTTAAGGACTATATGGAACTTATAGCATAAATCATAAGGTGTAGTACACCTTGCGAACAATGTTTAGAAATAAAAATTTTAAAAGTTAATTAGTCTATTAACTATTTCAATATATTTTATTCTAGGTTACCGTCATCATCGGACGCGTGTGTGTACTCGGGCGGCGGATTGTTTTCATGGGGCACCAAGTTCAAGTATGTCGGCCGCACTGAGAGGGAAATACTCGAGAGGGATGGACTGCTCGCGCCTAGAGATACTCAGGTATAGCCATCATTCATATACATTATGATAAACTTCTAAAAAATATAGTATAAAACAAAGTCCCTTTCTCTGTCCCTATATCCTTCCTTATGTATGCTTAAATATTTAAATATGCAACGGATTTTAATGCGGTTTTAATGGATAGTGTTTGGAGGCTAAGGTTTATATGTATAACTAGCTGAGCGAACAAACTTTTAAATCTAATCTTAAATATATATGATTTGGAACTCCAAATATAAAAAAAAATCCATAGCAAAGTCTCGTTTTTTCTTTATCGTCATATTATTTTTGCGTCAAATAGCTTACTTAACTTTCTTAAAAATTAGCTATAAAATATCGTAAATTTAGTGTATCGCCAGATTGACGAATAAAAGTACTTATAGCTATTTTTCAATACCTACTTTATTGTATTGACACGTCGAATTAATTAGTTTTTGACCTATGAAACTACCCAATTAAGTACTTATTACCAAAACCCGCAAATACCCCAACAATAAATTGCTCGACCAGGAAAATTAAAAAATAATATTAATTTATACTTTATAACAAGTGAGAATGCTATAGGAAGTCCCTTTATTCCAGAAGGAGGGTTCGAGTACAGGCGGTAAGCGAAAAGCGTCGAGTGTTCCCGCTACCCCGTCCACCCCGATGACAGGAGACTTCGGTATTTATCGTACATATCTATTTTATCACAATTACTTATTAATGTAAGATTATATTTAATATCCTGCCCCATAAACACCGCTACTTCGTACTTAGGTTAACTAATATACATAAGACATTTTACTTGTACCATAGTCATTTAAAACTTTACAAAGAAATCATATTTTAAAGACGATTTTGCACTTGATAAATACTATTTTTGAAATATAATATTTTGTAGTAAGTATAGAACTATTTGTTACATTATAAAATTGAAAATAATTAGTTTCTAACTGTTTGCTTTGTTTTGATTTTGCTCTAAGGTTGTAAAAATGCAATTTGAATTAATAATAAACAGCATTATTTCTGTCATCCCTTTAGTTTTTATAAATAAAAGTAAAAATGTTGATGTAAACAGAATTACAAGTCATATAACCTACCTTCTAAGATGATCTCTCAACATGCAGGTTACAGTAGTCTCCCGCGGTCGACGCATAGCGCGCCACTAGAGGAGAGCGGGGCTGACGAGACCTGCAATGGTGCGTGTCTACTCAGTGGACCTGCTGTAGACATCGCGCTAGCTTGCACCGACCACCTGCGAACTGTTCAGGAGGAGGTCAAACCACCCGGTAAGTTTTAATAACAAATAGAGGCCTTAAAGCTTTGTGTTCGACCAAATTTTGGCGCAAAAAGTTATAATAGCAGAATCGAAAGCTTACTATAAAACGAAAAAATTACTAAACACTCAACAATAGTTTTTAGATACGTGATTGGTTTCATCTCAGATCGCTAAATAGTAGTATGGCTAAAAAATCTCCAAACAAAGTTCAATGTATAGTGAATCTATATGAATCTGATGTGGTTTTACAGCAATTCCATCAGAATATAGTCTGCGTGACTCATTCGAACACTCGTCGTCGGAGTCAGGGGTGACTTCAGGAGGTTTGGTGCCTGAGGGCAGCACGGAGCCAGGGTGGAGGCCGGCGGGGGGCGCAGGGTGGCGAGCTCTCAGTGCAGTGCGGGCCTTCGCGGCGTGTTTCTTAGTCGTATGGCTGGCACTGGCACTACTAGCGCTGCTCCTCTTCGAGACGGAGTTGTCGGGGCTCCACGCGCTCCGCCGCGCCCCCGAGCTGGTGGCCCTCCGCCGCCACTACTACACGCCCCTCAAACACTACTTCAAGCGCAAGGTCGTCGATTTGTTCTGATTCTCGCTCCACCCTCCACCACACGAGTGTCAAATTTTACAGCCACGTTACTTTATAGGGGTAGGGTCAGTTCCCCACGCATACTACTCAGCTTCTCATAAATAATCTGTAAATACTTTCTCAACATTTTCAAATAATTTATTTCCATACAATTTTAAATCTACAAATCTATTCTGTCCATGATAATTGTTTATGTCGATGTATGTGTGTGGGGGATGAGTCAACGAGTCTTATTTGTACAAAATGTCTGCGTAGCTAGACGTAAGTCACCGCTATACGCTTTCTTATAGTACAATTACTTTGTAAGCTATCACTAGTTTCTCGCACGGCACAAGGATTTGTGAGGATTTCTACGTTCCTAATTATTTTTCATACACGGGCCTACTGCTTAGATCGGCCTTACAGTGCACTCAGACGGACGACGCGATGTCCACACTCGGGAGTGTGTAGATCTGTTACTATACAATATAAATCTCTGCTTACAATCTGCGATATATGAATCTCATAATTTTATACAACAATATTCACAAACATTCCACTTAATAATTTAGTCTTCCAAAAGTATTGTTTGTAGTGATTCCAATAATTATTTTTATATTATCTATTTAATTAATGTTTAAGTATCGCGCACAAATTTATTTTTTTTAGATGTGCCATAATGTTATATTTTTAACCTAGTCATAAAAGAACTGGTTCTATACTTTTTGCACAATTATTGATAAGTTAAGGATTGATGTTATGTTCTGTGAATGTTACTTATAACGTTTTGTTAGGGACACGTTGATTATTTTATTTATTGCGACACAATTCAATGTTGTTATTGCCTTACTAGTGTGTTAGACTTAAGTACTTAATTAGACGCTTCATTTTGCCTAGTCACTATGTATGTAAATGATTCTCGAACGTTAATATTATTAGCACTAGTTCATAAGAGACACGACAATTGTAAATCATAGCGATTTGATACTTTCGACTGTGTGTCGACCACAACAACATTCTAATATTTCTTAATCTTTTTAATAATTCTTCACCTTCACAATATTGTTCTAAAAAGTAATAAGCTATATTACCTCTGTAGATCAATTTTTATTCTTCATTCAAACTCTACAGAATTCCAAAGAATGCTTTAGCTATAATTTGTTTATTGATCTCTATTCCGACTCGCTGGAATAAGGCCAAGGTATACTGTTTTTGCTATTTTCATGTCGCGGAATGTCTACATAATTCTTTATTTCATTGCAATAGTTACAAATCAACTTTCTAAAACGCCAATAGTTGTTGTGATCAACGCAAGTACAACGAATTGAAAAATTAAAATAGCAATTTGCTACAACCAATAGTTTGGTTATTATTGAAATGACAAACCTGCTAACCATCACGTCACATCGCTTGATCATTATTTATTGAAATTGTCAATTAAATTACTAAATATTATTCTGTCAAACAAGTATCGACTGCTTCGCATTTAATTAGAATAACTTGTAAAAATGACAGAACTATTTCCTTTGTGGTAGCGTAATGTACTTGTAGCCGATAAACTAGAACTTTTTATTTTCTTTGTGGACCAACATGCTATGGAGTTAAGTTTGGATGTACCTAAATACTTATTTTTATACCGTTATTGCTTTTTCAACTCTTATTACGCTTAGAATTAAGATCTCTTTATAATGTTATGAACAGGAATGAAAGTTGGTTATGTCTTGGAATGTTCTAGATGGTTTATTTCGACAATGTTTAGATGCCAAACTGAGTTTTTACAGATACGGACTTGCTCCATTGGGTGGCACTGAGTGAGCAATTTCTGTGACAATGGAAGCAGAACGCCAGTACCTACCACCGTCGTCAACTTGTTATAAATAAATGTAATTGTAGTCTAAGGACAAACATAGCTTTTAGTTAACATTTTTGGAAAATCATAGAGGTTTTAATAAAACATCCTGCCGAAATCGATTTCATCTTTTATTATTAAAATACTTCCAAAATAAGCAACAAACAAATAACAATGTAAAAAGAACATTCTATGGTGCTATATAGACCTGCTATTAAAATTAACACTGTAATGATTCATTATATGCAATTTTATATCACTGTCGAACTTACAGTATACAATTTCTATCCATTCATATTTCATAAATATGGCACTTGGAAGTTGTTATAAAGTAATAAGAATCACAATAATAGGTAGCTTTTTTATTATAAACAAGTATAAACAAGTATAATTTATGCTAGAAGTGCTAACTTACATTTTGGATGTAGGCATTCTATTGGATAAGTCATTCATTGTCATTCTTTGTATAGCTTGCAATATTTGCGAATGTGGGCCCGAGTTAATCGATTACAGTGTTGGAAAGCAGCAAAATTGACACGGTACGATCACAAAAAAATACTCTTATAAATTCAGATTCACCCTTATAATCATAATGTAAAATATACATTCATTTGAGCTACGCGGTGATAGTTTTCGTATACAGACAACTCGATGCGCACTGCGCAGAGTAAGTCCCGCGAGGCAGCGGGGAGTACATTGACGGTCGAGCTACGACACGTCGCCGCGCCTCCGGGACTATCGGTCCACAAAAACCACCACCGCATAAACGGTATACAACTAATATAATTCCATATCCACCCATAAAATACGTAGGAGGTCCTAAGCATAGATAATATATTAAATAGTAGTGTCAGGGCGGCACCGGTCAGTCCACGATGGAGATCTGCGCGAAGCCGACGAGGCTCTGCTCGTCTTCGGGCTCGGGCGGCGCTGAGTTGAGGCGGAAGGTGAGCGACCGCGGCGCGGGCCCGCCGGCGCCCGGGAACAAGAAGTCGTCCACCAGCCGCTGCAGCTGGCGCGCCGTCACGTCTGCGTCGCGCGCGTCCAGCAGCCCCGCGCCCACCAGCTCCGTGGCGATACCGTCTGCCGAGTCTTTGCCCGCTGCGAACTCGAAGCGGATGTCGTTGAGCTCGTGGCGCGCGTTGCGCATGCGCAGCACGAGGTTGATGAGCGGCGCCTGGCGCGTGTCGGGCGCGCCGGCGGAGCCGATGGTGAACGCGGCGCGATCGTCGTCGCTGTCGGAGCTGTCGGCGCGCTCCAGCGTGTTCATGGGTCGGTCGCGCGCCGCGTCGTCTTCGTCATCGTCGTCCTCTTCGCTCTCCCACACCCACTCTCCGGTCTCCATGCGATGCAGGCGGCCCGAGGCGCCGGGCTGCCTTCGACTGGCCTTGTGCACACGGGTCTCCATGCTGGGTCCGATTGTCACCAGAGTAGATACCAGATACTTGCGATCACGCGCTTTCTTGAAGAACGAGTGCTTTAATAGCTCAGTAGCCGTCGGTCGTTTTGCAGGGTCTTTCTGCAAACATTCGAATATCATTTTTCTGAACGTTTTACCATATGCCTTATACTGGTCCTTCTCTTCGGCGCCAGTGTCGAGCGTGGGCGGATCGTTTTGTAACGTGAGCATGAGTACCTTCATGGGGGGATACTTGTGATACGGCGCAGTGCCAGTAGCCATTTCTATAGCTGTTATTCCGAATGACCAGATATCAGCTTTAAAATCATAACCGTGATTTTGCTCCATCACCTCTGGCGCCATCCAGCACGGCGTCCCCACGAACGTATGCCGAACCTTCTGTCGGGAGAGATCACGGCCGGTTGCGAGCCACGCAGATACACCAAAATCTGCGATCTGGACGATACCGTCATCACCAAGTAAAATGTTACCAGCTTTTATGTCTCTATGGATCTGTCCATTTTGGTGGAAGTACTCTAGTCCCTTCAGCACTTCTTTGAGTACGGTGGCGATGGTGGCTTCATCGAAGACTCCATGTTTGCAGTTAGATATCCTCATTTTGTGTTTGATAATATCGAGCAAGCTACCTCCCTCAAGCAGCCGAAGTACGAGCCATAGCTCCTCTTTGACTACGAAGCTGGTGTAGTAGGTGACAACGTTTTCGTGGTTGCAGCTGGACATGGCTTGGATTTCTTTGAGGAGCTCGTCCATGGAGGTGTTCCATTTCTCGAGGTTGATGCGCTTGATGGCGCACTTCTCGTTGCGCGGGCGGCAGTACGCAGCGTGTACTACGGCGGTGGCGCCGACGCCGATCACGTCCAGGAGCTCGTAGTCGTCTTGGCTGTTGGGCCACGTGTGCCCGGAACCCGCCATTGTTACTGTCTAATGTGCCTACACCTGATTTAGCACTAAAACCAATACCTGTTCTTATTATATTGCTAATAAGGCCAAATTTAAGGCATGAACTGGAATTACAAGTTTTATATTAAGCTGTAACAAAACCTTCATAGGTTTTGTTCTCCATTGTGATGTGATGTTCTGGTTTGTAATTCTGAATAACTAAGCGTCTATAGTTTTTCTTAGATTCAATTCTATGAACTGATTTAGAAGATTCTCTTAACTCTAATATAGTTTGGTCTATATATTTAGTTGTATTGTCGTTGTAGTCTACACTTGAAGGGTATAAGTCATCACCTGTGGAAGATAACAAACTGTAAGTATCAAGTGGATTTAATGAAAGAGTAAAATCAATGGTAAAAAAAATATTTACCAGGTAATAAAAATAATACGCCATCCTTAGCTTTCACAACAACTGGATATGATAAGTAATTACCATGTCCACTTCTCTTACAGGCGAATTTGATTAGCTCTTCAATATCCTTCACATGGGATAGTCGGAGCAATTCATAAATCTGTGGAGGTTGCAATTTTCTTTCACTATTCAACACTTCTTCGGGTGGGAGCCACTGAAAACATAATTAGCACACATTTCACATTAGAGACTGAATGTTGATGAACTCTGACGTAAAACAATCATTTCAGAATAACAACAGAAGACTGAAGCAAATAAGACAAGAACATAATTATTTAGCACTCACCTCTACTTGAACTACTTCGGAGGAGTTTCTAAGACAATCTGGTTTATTTTCTATTGCAGCAATGAAGAATGCTGTATCAAATCTCTTTGGGAGTGTGATGGGAGAGAGCCAATTGCTCCAATAGTACAAAGACCAAATATCTGGGTAGCACTGGTTCTCTTCACACAGCGTAATCAACTCTTCAGGGTTTTTGCTTATCTATAAATATTGGACATTTATTAAATTTGATAAATGAGGATATGGGTTACAAGTTACACAAACCATGTTATATAAATATATTTAAAAAAAAACTGTTCTCACCCGATTTTGCCAATATTTGAGATCAACACCTTCTATGACATTTGCACATAGATCTTCATTATCTCTACACTCCTTCCTATCCCGACTGCAGATTAAGAGACCCAGTTCCTCAAAGGTTTCTCTAATTGCTGTTATTCTCAGCTGTAGATGTCTATAACAATTAAAATATTCCACGTTTTACATACATAGTGGCCAACATTGGCCACACAATAAAATCTACTATAGTTTATACATTTTCATCAAACTATTTTTAACCTTCCAATGACTGTTTTTATGGCACCAACATTGTCAATATGATAAATTGGTCACAATAGGACATAATATTATGAGAAATGTATTGGAGGCCAACATGTTTAGCAAGTACATGAGTAAATGACTATATACTATATAGTATCCATCATGTGTATGTTAGTGTATTGAGAGTTGGCTCAATTGGGAATCAAATGTCTTGTCTTTATTTAATTGTGGTTTGTTCTGCTTCTGCTTGTGGTTTCTCTAGCATAAAAATATATTTGAAGGCTATACATCAAGATTATACATAGAAATCAGATCTGAAAACTAAGATGCTATAGAATGACAACAATTCTTAAACCACTTTATATGTAATCTAAATAGTGTAAACAAATTAGTCAAATATTCACATTTGAATGTTTTTATAAGTTCACAGTTCTCATTTTGCATAACCAGTAACTGTTAAATGAATAAATTACATATAAAAAATAAAAAAAAACTGTGGTAGAAAGTATGAATTCTATTAGAGATAGTCTAATAAGCCAGTACCTAGCTATCACTATGCAATATAAATAAAAGTTAGGTAACATACATTAAAATGATTGCAGCAGCACTTCACTTAGTATTAAATATAATAAGATATACAAGTGTACAAGCATTAATGTTTACTGTCGTTATCACTTAGTACGAGACTGACGAAAACGTCAGCCGAGATGTCAAGGTCCACAAATTTTACCTTTGTATAGGATTATTTTCGAAGATCTCCGAGGTTATGGTGTTGGGGTGGTGAAATACTTCGAAGTCTTGTTTCGAAAAGCCAAAGGACCTGAACAGATCCCACCAGCGGTTGCTTCCGTCCGCGGACTCGGTGACTCCGCCGGGAAACACCACGCTGTTGGCAAACGTACCCTTACTCGTTCGAGTCTGTAACAATATGTCGTAATTAACATTGCCACGATCTTCAGCGCGCGATAACACCTCGCTATTCCGCTTTGTGAGCACTATTAACGAAGCAGAGTCACGCCAACTTTTTCCAATAATATTCTTCATGACTGATTTTTCAAGTGACAAACAGCAAGCAAGAAGGTTTAAAATACAAGGTCGACTTACGCGTTCTACGTTACGAGGAAACTATGAATGATAATCAAGTTGTTGTCGCTTATCGGCTGTGATAAATTGTTTTGCGACAGCACAAAATGGAATTATAAATACAAAAATAGCACAAAATTGACATTCACCGCAATCACATTTTTTTTCTGTGTCAGGCTTAAATCTAGTGTTGCTATCGAATTAATTTAAAATCAAATAATCTTGAACTTTAAAATATTAATTACGGGTTCATTATTAAATAACGCTAAATTAAGCGGTCTTATCAAAATTACGATATTTATTATATCAGACTATACACAGACCGTAATAAATCTAAATTAGTATATTCTATTACACGTATTTATTCAGAATCGTAGTTATAGTATAATTCCATTATTTTACCCAATATTTAGAATCGATATTATAGAAATAATTATTTTACAACCGAGTAGTTGGTCATACTCTTGTAGATTGTTGCACGTCACTACTAGTTGCTACTTTTTTTGTGATGTTGGGCTACAAGTCCTTTTAGACATTAATAAGATATTTTTATTTTTCCCTAAAGAACATACACCTAATAGAAGCGACTAGTTAGAGACATGCATGTAGAGAAATCCATATTCCAGTAAGCTTGTTTCATAAAGGTTTTTGTAATGCGAGATATAATAATGTCTTTCATCAACGTTATCACAATACTATATCGTCGTATATACAAATAAACCAAAATTAAGCGAATCGATAAAAAATCGCTATCTTTTGCCTTGTTATGATGATGTAACCCATTATAAGTATATTATAAATGTCACGATTGCTGGCTTTTTGGATGGATGAGTGATATAAAGTTCTCTTCGGTTATGTACCTATGACTTTTCTTTTCTATATTGCATAGTGTATTTTATTATATAGATTTCTTTAAATTTTGAAACCTTTGGTTTGGCGGCCTGTCAATTCCTTATTATTTTACGGAAGTAGGTAGTAAAGTTGTTTCAAAGAGCCGTAGCATAACTCGGCTCTCGGTTAGAGTCGGCCCATTTGTGCCGAAGTATGGCTCTCCTAGATACGTGAAAACATATTATGATAATGTTTCCTAATAAAAATCTTGCTTGCGCAATTAGTTTCATTATGTTCATTATGGTTAGTAATATTGATTTGTTTACAAGCCACCAGCCCCGGCTTCGGACGGGTGCAATGCTAGTACTTTTCTCCACTGTTTGATATAATTATAATATTTAACCTTCCTCTTCAATTTAAAGATTTTGCGTAGTTTTAAAGATTTAAGCATATGCGGTGTAGGGATCAAGGGACAGAGAAAGCGACTTTGTTGTATACTATGAAGTGATTTAAAATTTTCTGTATTAGGTACATATAAAGGCGGACTTACCTAATGCCGAAAAGCATTCTCTACTAGTGAACAGTGAAACGTCCTTATCATCCACACAAGGATTTCGACCTAATTTGTAAGTGCGGTTTTGAATATAAAATAATTAAGTAGGAGTATATATTACCATTCGATCCCCGCCTCCCATCCCTCCCAACCCCGAAATCTCCGAAACCCTTATCCTTCTAAAACCGACAACTTCCTCTGATGTTGCGGTGTCCAAGGACGGCGCTGATTGCTTTCCATCACATAAAAAATAACCAACACTTAGAGTCGGAACAACAACATGAAACCCGTTGCGCAGAAAACGGTCGTCATCAAATTATTGGGGCACCGATTATGCGGATAAGTAGCTAATATATAGGGTACTACTAGCTACCCTCGCGCGGTTTCACCCGCTGCTCGCGGCGCCTTTTAATCCTAGCATGATGTTTTATAGCACTCAGGAACATTGTAGCTATCTATCAGTGAAAGAATTTTGGCAATCCGATCAGCGGCAATACCAATACATACAAACTTACAAATTTTACCTCTTTATAATATTAGTATAGATATAGGTCAGCAAACTTCCAGGCGGATTATCTGACCGTAAGCAACATCAACATCGAATCGAGCTTTGCCAGCCTTTTTGGGGTTGTTTATGGAATGCGAGAAAGATAAACAATTGCGTCTCCGGTAACTTGAATCAACAACAAAACACTACACAAGTTTTGTTTCATGCCCGTTAATGATTTTTTTATATTCATATCCCCATTAAGGAAAATATAAACATAATGTTACGTATTGTTACCTAACGATAATGGTACTTTATCAATCCATACCATCGAAATGAGGTCACGCTCTAGTTAAGTAAATTACAAAAGTTGAAATGTTTATTTTGTATAAAAATATTAGGACAAATGTGTATTCATATACACAGAAAAAGCAATCAAAACTTAACAAACTTTTATAAGTATAATGCAGATTAAGATTCATTTAATGTACGGTCAGCTGCAGAGAAAAGGATCCCCCTATGCAGATAGCTGCATACATATTTTGTATTTCAGGGGGAGTCCATTATATAAGTTGTGGGGTAAATGACTAATCGATAAGCGTTATTCTGTGATATGACATACCTATCTGTAGATATTCTGTTCCAATACACCAAAATATGTAAGTAATTCTGATTTTTCCAATACACCAAAGCATGTAATTTAAACTAAAAAAACTGATATTATATTAGATACACAAGAAATGCATTCAAGGCTTGCATCAAACTGAATAGGGACCTACTTAATATTGAAAAGGAAATTTTAAAAGGAGCCTGAAAACTTTTAAACGGAAGCTCTCGGGCTGTCAGCTTTAAGCTGAGATAAAATAGGGTTTTCTTTAATAATAATACGAGTGAAAAGCGTCGGAAAAATTGTGAAAGGAATTACTTACAGTTTTATTTAGCTAAGGAAGTGGGGCTTTGTGTTATTTTAAAGTATGATAGCTATTTCTATCTCCTATGGATTTCTGTTTTTTTACACAAGACAAGGGCTGTAGGCAGGGGTGTATATTGCAGTAACAGCTACTGTAACAAACGGTTAGATTATTTTCGCCGTCGCCGTGCCACGCGCGCAGATTACTAATATGAGTCCCGTTGTGATTATTTAAATTTAGAATTGAAATTATTGATTTGACTGCGAAAAACGCACAAAAGAAGAGGTTTTACAAGAAAAGTTACGCGTGATTTTGCGCAATGTAATTAGCAGTTTGATCAACTGGTAAATCAAACAACTCCAAAATAAAATGCTACGCACCTTGCTAGTATATATCTACTTAAAGCGAAAAAATTTCAAAAAGATCAAATACAGTTAAATCCACTGAGCGTTTTATATGTATACATTTTTGATGATATATCCAAGTTAACACATGTTGTATGGTAGGTTCTGTTCCGATATTGACCGGACTTATGATATTGAAATCATATCGATTCACCATTAACAGTTTTTGATATTCAATTCCTTTATAAAATAGGCTTTTGCCGTTATCTCCATACTAAGTCAGATGAATTGGAGATAGCAGTTTAAGGGGCGGGGTTTATCCCTAATCGCTGTTGTCCAATCACTAGTTTCCCTTACGACACCAGCGTAAAGATTGGGATAGTAAGAAAACCATTCTACTTTACCATAAATAATGGCTTATATGTATAGGAAGGCTTATACATCGGTTCGCAGGATCACAATATTACGTGTAAGGATGTGTGAGTCGCGCCTAACCAGCCGTGTGCCTTCATTCAATATGACAGTGAACGCGAATGGGATTTTCAAGAGAATAACCACATGACATTACAAGAACATATATCGAAGGCGGGATTTTCTCTGTGTCAATGGATAAAGCCTTGACTTATTTAAGTACGCAAACACACAAGAAAAAAGGAGATCTTTAGCTACCATTGCATTTGAGTTCAAAGAAAATATATTAATCTTAAGAACTGAAGAAATTCTCCGTTGTTGCGGGTTTCCATGGGCGGTGGTGATTGCTTACCATCAGGTAATCCGTCTGTTCGTATTCAAATCCTAAAGCTGTCCTATTTAAAAAAGAAATTAATAGGCTTATAAACAGTAGGAACTTAGGTAAGTTCGTTATTTAACAAATTGGCAGTATAAGAAACTGCTTGTTTCCATCAAATATCGATAGGCCCAACCAGGAAGGAAAACGTCGCTTAAAAAACATTAGAAACAGTAATTAGGAGATATCTACAATCGAAACAAAATATCTATTACAAGCTGAAATGAATAAACAATTTAACACATTTTATTTCACTTGTAAGATAGCCATGCTTTAGCACTTTTAGCAGGTAAGAGTTGCAAGTGCGTTGCCGCCTTAATTATTATGTTTTAGGCTTATTCACGTAATTGTTTGACGAGATACTCGACTAGTTTCAAACCACGCTAGAGGCCCATATTCATGAGCAGCATTCCGCAACACTGTCACGCTGCTACTCCGTTACCGCCTTTTGGGGATTTAAGGATTTCAGGGGGAGGATTGGAGCATTACCTCCGGTAATCTCAATCACAACTCACACGGCGAAACACAACGTTGTGGTTATTTCACGCCATTTTTCTGCAAGGCCGTGGTATCACTTCGATCGAGCCGGCTCATTCGGGCCGAAGCATGGCTCTCCTACACTTTCTTTCATATATATCCTGACTTATACATAAGTATAAATAGAAACATGACAAATTTCGATCTTGATATTATATCGGCTATGTCACTTCATCAATCAATGCTGGAATTGGGTTTCCAATGTTACAGTGAGCGGCCAAGCGAGAGGAGAATTCCAATCACGACGTATAATTGACAATTTGCAAATAGGAAGGTCCAATTAGAATACCTATTACCTATACTTGAGGAAGTATTTAACGTGTGGACGAATATGCATTTACGTGCAATGTAGTGATAACCGATAGTGATTCTATTACTGCGAGTGGTCACCATAAATCAATATTTTAAAATAATTCTTGGCTTGAATTAGCAATTTCAAAGCTTCATTCTTTTATCTCTTTTACGATTGCTTCTCAGCAGTCGCATTGTATCTGCAACAAAGCTTTCCTTTTAATTTAAATTTGATTTAAAACACAATATTAAACAATGAATTTATTTTTGCAAGTAGGCTATATATAAACAACACTTTTACATGTCAAAATTATGTACACATAAAAAACTAGATGAAGGCATAAGGCATTTATATAAGCGGACTACTCTGAGAAGAAAGACCGGAACAAACCCAGCAGTCCATCTCTTAAAATCCAAACAATGTAAAAATGAGTGATGTCTTTGAGTTTGTTAGTCTATTTATCGAGGGACGTTACGATCAAATGGAGCCGAGCAGCGGGTGAAACCGCGCAAGAGTAGCTAGTAGAACATAATATCAATACAATACATCAATA